>OZ020507.1:162345885-163578385 GCA_963971375.1 Platycheirus rosarum | reverse complement strand
AGAAGTCTTAAGATTCTGAGATAAGAAAACAATTTTATCGAACTTTGCTCCATTTTGCTATTCTTCGGGAATTTTCCTACCAAATAAAGTAATTTTTCCCAAAGAACGGCCGAAAAACCATTCGACCGTACATTTTTGGCGACCGTGACAGGACCTTTCGCAACAAATCTCGGTATAAAATTACAAAATCCTGAAGTTTTTTGCATAAAAAACGTGATACATGAAAAAACCCTCAAAGACCATACAAAAGTGAAAAAAAATCTAAGCTGTGTCGGTGGTGTTAACGGTTACGGTTCGCGCGACTTATGTTTTACGTGTCCCGTTCGGTTTAAAAAAAACAAAGTCTTTTTTAATTTGGGCCACAGGCCATTAATACTTTATTATTCACTTTTAATTTTTACAAAGCTAATCGAAAGGGACCCGCCGTCTATAGCGTCGCTGCGATCACCTTTTAATACCGTATCAATAAGCCTCGATTCACCAATGAGTTCTTCCTAATATAGTGTCTTTCTGCTGATGTTGTCAATTGTGGTTCGATTACCTGACGTACTTTAGGTGTTGTCATCAGTTGATTGTTTATGGTTGATATTGCTGATGTTGCTGTTGTTGGTTGGTCGTTCGTTGCACTTGTATTCGTTATTGCTGATGTTGCTGTTGTTAGTTGGTTGGTCGTTGCACTTGCATATGTTACTCCTCCTCGGTTTGAAAAAAATGTCTCCTGACATTTGCTATTCATTTCTTTTACATTATATGCTTTGTTATACATTTTATTACAAACATATGCAATGCTTATCGTTGTTACAAAAATTATTACAATCATGGTTAAATTTATTACGTATGATATATTTTTGTGCAATTTCAATTCTTTTATTTCTTTGATATTTTCAAAATTACTTACAACAATATCTTTAAAAGTGATAGCTTTTTCAAAAGACACATTTAGATTATTTTCTTCATAAATGTATTTTTCCTGAACAATTTTTTTATTATTATAGAAATTTCATTTATCAAATTTAATTGGCAGTTACAAAAATTAATAAGATAATTATTTTCAAGTATAATTTTTCTGTTATCACAATTTTGTTTCAATTCTTCTTTATATGCATTTTTAATAATAATAGTTTCATCGTCTATTATTTGAATTTGTGTTTGATTATTGAATATTAGTTTACAATTATTTGTTATGAAACAATGCCTACTTGCTTTTAATTCGTGTAATGTAACATCATTCTGGTATTCATATGTTTTATTATTTATTTCTACTATATATTGACTTTCAGCATCTATTTCAAAATGGTTTTTATTGGGTAATGGTATTATTAATTTTTTTTCAATTACTACATAGTTTTTTGGAATTTTGATGGCAATTATAAGGAATTTGTTTTTATATTCTAGAATACCCATTTTAATTAATTTAAGTTTATATAGATCAATTTTGTATTCATTCAGTTCTTCTAATGTTAAAATACTTGGATGTATTATGTTGTGTTTTGCTGATACAATATTGTCTTGGATTTGGTTAATTTTATTTTCTATAAATCTTAGCTTTGTGATTTGATCTAGAAATAGTTGTCGTTGCACAATATTTGTAATAGAATTTTCTATTTTATTATATGTATTTAGTATTGTTTTCCTATAATTTTTAATTATTGTATTCAGTGCTTCTATGGATTCATTAAAGTGTTTATTAATTTTAATTTGCTGATTTATTGTTTCTATTGCATTATGACTGTTCTCTATTGCTATGTTCAAATATTTTGAAATTTCTTCTCTATCTTTACTATCCATGGTTCCGAAGAGCCATCTTTCTACGTTTCCTACTATGTCAATTAATCCTCTTCTTGATCTTCTTTGTTCTTTAGGCATAATTGAACTAATTTTTGCTTTAACTGTTTCTATTTCTTTCATAATCATGTTTTTGTTTTCTATATTTAAATGTTTTATGTTAGTTTGTATGAATGAGATTGTGTTAAGTATTTCTTCTGGATTTATTATATGTAAAATAGTGTTTGTTTGGTTAGTAATCTCAATATCTTTAATTTTTATTTTCATGTATCCTGTTTGTTCATTAATTGGTGTTGTGTGAAGTGTTCCGTGTATCATTGGTGTTAGTATCCATAGGATGAAGAGTGTTATCTGAAAATTTATAAGGTCTTTTAATGTTTATAGGATGTACGTTATCTAGATTTTTAATTTTATATCTTGTTTCTTCTTTATGTCTGACATTTTTCTAATTTTTTATTGGTCCTTCTTGTCTTTTTTCTACGTAATCTTCTCTTTTTTCATTTATTTTGTCAATTTCCTTTTGCTTAATCTGCTGGACTATTTTGTTAAGTACCTTTTCGTCAGTTTCTTCTTTAGCTTTATTAGGGGTAGTTTGTATGGTTGAGTGAAATCTATTATTGTAGTTATCTAATACTATTTGTAATTTCATTTCTACTGACAAATCTTTTTCTTCGATCCCTGTAATTTTTTCTAAAATTGTTGAATGTAATCTCTCTATGTCAGAATTTCCTGTGTGACTATTTGGTTTCGTAAAATGTATTTCAACGTTATTTTCATTTAAAAAATGTATAATATGTTCTGATTTGAATTCATTGTCAGTTATGATCTTCCTTGGTTTTCCGAACTTTGCGAAATGTTCTATCAAGATTGATTTCTTACTTCTCCAATTTCTATCAGTTATTGTGTATCCTACTGCAAACTTCGTTAATTTGTCTATAATTGTTACAAATGCTTTCTTTTGTATATGAAATATATCTAGATGTATTATTTCATTTTTATGTGTTGGTGTTTTTGTTAAATAAAATTTTGGCTTGATTGGGTTTCTATCATACTTTGTTTCCTGACACTTTTTGCAATTATTTATTACTAACTGAATTTGTTCCTGAAGTTTGGGAAAATAAATTTTTGTTTTTAAGGAATAATATGTTTTATTTATTCCGCTATGCATAGATTCCTTAACATGATATAAAGAAATTTGTTTGTGGATTTCCTCCTCGGTTTTGATTTCGGTTGCTCTATCGGTACATTTTATAAATTTAATTTTATCGTTCATGGAAAATAATTGGATAATAGTTTGCTGAACTCTATTATAGTCATGATCTTCTACCTCAGCATATATTCCTGTTGTTCCCTTCTTAATAAATTTAATTAATACTTCTTTGATTTTGTCTATTTCTATCAGAGGATTCAAGTATATAATTCTACGTCCGTGCAGTGTTTCTATTTCGTTTGTTACTAACCTATACGTTAATATCAATTGGGTTTTATATTTGTTAACAATTTCTTCCTTAATACCTATATGATCTAGATGTTGTTCTTCTACTGAGTGAATTGTTTCTGTCAATTCCATATTGGATTCTGAGTCATTACCTTCATTAATCATAGGTGTATTTTCTAGTCTGCTTAGGAAATCGGCTACTTTATTTTCTCTCCCTTTTAAGTATTCAATTTCAAATGCATACTCTTGAAGTTTCAAGAGCCATCTTTGATTGCGTTGCGAAAATTACTTACCTTTGTACTTGCTATTTAGATACTTAATAGGCATATGGTCCGTAATAATTTTGAATGGGTTTCCATACAAGTATGGTCGGAAATAATTAACTGTATAAACGATGGCCAGAAATTCTTTGTCCGTTACACTATACTTTTGCTCGTGCTTGTTCAAAGTTCTAGATACAAAACATACCGGATGTCCGTTTTGTGAAAGAATTGCACCAATGGCATAATAACTTGCATCTGTTGTAACTACAAACGGTTTGTCGTATTCTGGATACTTTAGTATTGGGTGTGAGCTTATTAAAGTTTTAAGGTTCTCAAATGCAGATATATATTGTGGATCTTTGATATTAATTTTTTCGTCTTTCTTTAGATATCTTATCATCGGATAAGCGATTTTAGCATAATCCTTGATAAATTTTCTGTAATACCCTGTCATACCTAAAAATCCTTTGAGTTGTTTTTCTGTTTTGGGTAAATCTAAATTTTGTATATCTTTTATTTTGTTGGGATTGGGTTTTATCCCGTCTTTTGTTAGAATATGTCCTAAAAATTCTGTATCATGTTTTATGAAACTACACTTATTTGCTTGTATTTTAAGGTTATGTTCTTGTAATTTTTTAAATATTTTGTTTAAAGATTGAATATGTTCTTCTAAGGTTGTGGAGAATATTAAAATATCGTCTAAGTATACTACGCATATTTTATTTATGTAATCTCTTAGGACGTCATTCATTAGTCTTTGAAACGTAGCAGGTGCATTCTTTAACCCGAATGGCATCCTGACGTATTCATATAAACCTGCTGGCGTCACAAAAGCTGTTTTTGCTATGTTTTTCTCATCTACAAGGATCTGATGATACCCTTTCGCTAGATCTAGTGTGCTGAAATATTGAGATTTTCCCAATTTGTCCAATATACTGTCGATATTGGGAGTTGGAAATTTATCATCAATTGTTACCTGGTTTAATTTTCTATAGTCTACTACTATTCTAAACTTTTGTTTTCCAGAGCTGTCTAGTTTTTTTGGTATAACTATAATGGGTGAACTATAACGACTATTGCTTTTTCTTATAATTCCTTGTTTTTCCATATCCTCCATTTGTTTGCGTACTTCTGCTTCGTGTTTTGGTGGGTATCTATATAGTTTGGAATTTATTTGCTGTTCTGTTGTGGTTTTTATTTCATGAACCACTGTGTTAGTGTTTGTGAGTTGATCCCCTTCTTTGAAGATCAATTTTTCGTATTTATTTAAAAGTTTTTCTATAGCTTTACGTTCTAACTCGTTGAGATGATTTATTTGGATATTGCCTACCTCACTTACTTCTAAAACATTCACTTCATTTAGTGCTGTGGTTAAGAATGGAAGATGTCTATCATTCAATAAAATTATCTCTTCATTCTTGAGATCTATGGTTTTTGTATTATTCTTTATCCAGTCCATTCCGATTAGGAAATCGTATGGTTTTTCTAATGCTATCTTTGTCCATTTCATTCTTGCATTACAAGGTTGATAGAATTGATCTGGATATTTTGTTTTTACTTGTGCCGTATTATTCTTGAATAGTGTTTATTTGAATTGGGGTGTCCTTAATGTTTACATAGAAATTTGATGGAACTCTATTTGAATTCAACAGACTTATAGTGGAACCTGTATCAATCATTGCTATGAAATTTGTATTTTCTAAAGTTAACTGTATAAATATTTTTCTTTTGTCCGAGGCTAGTTGATAAAAAACTCGTGGTTTTCTATCTGATTCGTTTCTTCTCTACTACTAAGGGTGTCTATTTCCATAGGTTCTTCCCTGTATTGTCTTGATCTGAGTTGACCAGAGTTTTCAAATCTATTTGCATTATTATGGGGTCTATTTTGGAATTGTTGATTATTCCATGAGTTTCTAGCTTGTCCTGAGAAATTGTTATTTCTTACTTGCCTTGAATCTTGCCTTGAATTATTGTGTCTATTGAATTGGTTAGGTTGGGTATGATAATTATTTTTATTAATTTGGTTCTGGTTAGAAAAGTTTTGTCTATATTGATTGGGGGTATAATTTCTGTTATGATAATTCTGAGCTTGGTTTCTGTGTTGAAAATAAATTGGTCTTTCTGTTCTTAAATTATAGTCATCCTGACCTACATATTTAAATAAAATTGCTCTAATTTTTGGTAAACTATATTCTTTGTATATTTCCGCTGCTAGTGCACCTGCCGTTACTTGTTTAATTTTTATAATCAGAGCACTGTTCAAAGAACTAGCTATTTCTAGACCGTTATCATCGAAAGCTGCACATTCAGTTATATTGGCTACTATATTTTGAATCTTAGTAAGTAATTGATCGATTGTAAATACCTTAAAATTATTTATATCCTTTGCGATTCCTGTATGGTCCTTCGTTGGTCGATATTGTAGCTTGAGTTGTTGCTTACACTCCGTCCATGTAGTTGGATTTTCTGAAGCTTGATAGTTTTTGGCTTCTCCAGTTATCTTCTCGTTATATATTATATGGAAGACTTGTATGGCTTCCTGTCCTTGGTAATTGCTTAGAAGCTGGTCGATGGTTGCAATAAATGATGGTAGGGTACCTTGCTCCCCATTAAACGGCTGAATATTTTTTATCTCCCGCTTCACTGCTGTCTGCCAGTTATTTGCCACATTTTGATTGTTTAATATTTGGGTTAATGTTATTAAACACTGCTCCATTTTTGTTTCATTTTAATTTTCGTTCAAGAAAAGTATCTTTCACTATTGATTCACTTTTCAATTAGTATTATTTTTTTTTTTTTTTTTTGAAAGTCACTTTATTATAATCTCGACTTTGATTATTAGGTTCTTTCTAAAAACACTTTACTACAATTGATTTTTGTATAATTATCTTCAATTGACACTTAGATTATTAGTAGGTTTTGCTCTTTATTGCAAAGTTACTTTATTATAATCGTTCGTTCGTTCGTACTTTCGATTTATATTTAAAAGACACTTTATTACAATCACAATAATTGGTTGTTGGATTGTTAGGCTTTTTAAAGACACTTTATCACAATCACAATTGGTTGATGGATTGTTAGGCTTTTTAAAGACACTTTATCACAATCACAATTGGTTGTTGGATTGATAGGCTTTTTTTTTTTTTTTTTTAAATCGAATTATTTAAATTTATCGTTTTCGTTTCACTATCCTCCAGAATTTACTTAGAGGACTACCGACTGCGCCACTTATGTTTTACGTGTCCCGTTTGGTTTAAAAAAAACAAAGTCTTTTTTAATTTGGGCCACAGGCCATTAATACTTTATTATTCACTTTTAATTTTTACAAAGCTAATCGAAAGGGACCCGCCGTCTATAGCGTCGCTGCGATCACCTTTTAATACCGTATCAACAAGCCTCGATTCACCAATGAGTTCTTCCTAATATAGTGTCTTTCTGCTGATGTTGTCAATTGTGGTTCGATTACCTGACCTACTTTAGGTGTTGTCATCAGTTGATTGTTTATGGTTGATATTGCTGATGTTGCTGTTGTTGGTTGGTCGTTCGTTGCACTTGTATTCGTTATTGCTGATGTTGCTGTTGTTAGTTGGTTGGTCGTTGCACTTGCATATGTTACTCGCGCATACAAATCCAATGAAAAGTTCCAGTTACATCAGAGGATTGTCCAATCAAAAGCTGCCTTTGCCTAAAAGCTAGCTGAAAAACGACATTTGGAATACCTTTGGACGAAGCTATATAACCTATAAAAGGGAAATAAGTATAAAAAATTCCCTACCAGGTATGTGGTCATATATATGCATTATTCAAACGTGCGCTTAATTCAAATTGCTAAATGTAATATGTATAACAACCAAAATGAGAACTTAGAACGATAAATTAGTTACTAAATAAAAACTCCATAGACGCACATTTGATATAAAGGGATAAAATATTGCATGCAAAAGTAGTCAGTACTTTAATATCAATTTAATTTGTGAAACAACATGTACCCTATAAACTACAAGCTTAATCATTCTTAGTTGGCAATATAAATTGAATTTGCATAATCGACCCGCACAAGCTTTTGATTATATTATACCATCCACACAACCAGAATAGAATCCACAATTCAAAGCAAAAGTATTCTTCGTTACTTCTTCACATTCATATTCGTTATTAGTACCTAAAGGTGGGCGAAAAAAGCTTTCGTTCAACCAGCCAAGTCTCGCTTCAGTTGCTTCAGTAATATCTGGTACATGAAATCGGTCATTCGTTCGTTCGCTTTCTCTCGCATTCGTCAACTCCACAGCCACAGCATCAAATCATTCAACATTCAACACTTCAACAGTACATAGGATCAATCACTCTTGTCGCTCGTTAGTCGTTAAAAAAAAATTCAACGTATAGGATCCACATTTTGCAAATAAAAAACTTTTTTCTCGCTCAGTATGTTTGATTGCATTTTGCATTTGATTGCACCAATTATCTTCGCACTTTCTCTTTTTCGCTCAAGGTCATCGTTGAAATAAATAAAATATTCTAGTAACAATTGATTTTCTCGATTTATTTTTTGGATTTGCTGATTATACAGTTTGGTACAAAATTATTTTTATGAATTCTGTTGTATCCAAAACTTTAGTTGTTGCTGTTGTTGTAGCTGGAGCCATTCATTAATAATCACATTGGTTTTCTGAAATATTTACCTATCGTCATTCGTCACATTCGATTGTATTCTCCATAGCTAATACGAATACTTATCCACACTGATATGGAAGGTTTAAAAGCGTCTCGCGCTTCCACAAAGGGAAGCATAACTCGAGCTTAGAATATAATCGAAGCTTAAAAATTGTCAGTGACAGAGCTGGAATGCCGGTTGGGAATTGTGGAGTCCTATTTTAAACACAAATTGAAGGATTGGATCCTTTAGACACTGGCCGCAGCGATTTGGAAGAAGTTTATGTTTCCACCAAAACGAACATTCTATTGCAAATGGGCAATGAAAGAGAAAGCAATGCTCAAGAAACCACTATATCATTTCCTCATTCGTTATACCACTGGCCCTATGCAAAACTACCTCGTTTTTGTGGCAAGTACCCAGAGTACAAAAACTTCATAAAAACATTTAAGAAGCGTGTTCACAACGATTCTACTCTTTCGAAGATTGAAAAGTTCAATCACCTGCTTAATTGTTTAACAGACCAAGCTCTAGGGACTTTTAAAAAAATTCTAAATAACTGAAGAAAATTACGATTAGGCTATAGCAATGTTTAAAGGAACGCTACGATAACGATTGTCTACTTTTTTAGAATATATTTCTCAGTTGTTTGAGCTTCCAAGAGTTCAAAAGGTTTCTGCTTCACATTTAAAAGCTCTCGTTGACAATGTTTCCTCACTTTTTAATTCATTGCAGTCTATAGGAACTAAAGCAGAAATATTGAATGCAATCATAATTCATATTGCAATGTCAAAAGCAGATTTAGAATCAAAACTAAGTAGGATGAACAGCTACAATACGATAAGTTACCAGAATGGAAACAATGTTCAGAGGTTTTACGTCGACGTTTACAATACTTAGAAGCTCGGGAAAGCAAGACACAATTCATTTTGAGACTAGCAAAAAACAATTCAACTATCCCAAATCTATTCAATCCGAATACTCTCGTAAAACTTCACTTACAATAACTCAACAATGTTGTTCATTTTGTCATGATCAAACTCACAATATTTTTGGTTGTTAAAATTTAACTCAACTATCTTTTCAAGACCGTTTCACGAATATGAAAAATGAATCCCACAAAAAACTACCCAGTGTACCCCTCATACTCCTCCGCAAATTCACCACCATAAGTGATAGTGCCAAAGATTACTCAGCATTTGAACCCCTCTGCTGAGATATACCAAAAAAAGACACGATTGCCAAGGTCAAAAGCAATGTACCAGCGAGAAGTCTGCATCTTCAAACGTTAACCTGATGGTAATAGGAAAATCCTATCTAGAGAAGTACCGCGAGTTCCACTACCAACTAAGACTCTGCCATCATCGAATTGAGCCACCGTCATTCATCATTGTTTTATATATTTTTTTTTTTATTTTTTTGTTATACAAATTTTCTTGTGTTATAAAGTTATAACTTACTTTTTATTTCATGAAATAAAATTCATCCTACCTTAATTTACCATTTCATAAAAAAAAAGAAAAATATTATTTCATTTAAATTTCCATGCTCATTCCCATTCACCGAATACGTAATTAAAGCCTCTATAAAAAAAAATCGTTATTGAAATTTCCCAGTGAAAAAAATGTCTCGCAAATTGGGGTTCGCTAATATAGTGATTTAAGTATCATTCAACTAATTGTCCCTTCATTTTATAAGTCTTGATCGAACGCAATATCCTCTTGAGCGGTGCACCACCACAAAGGATTTAAGATGGTAAGTCTACTATAAAGTGATTGAAAATTTAATTTTATATGAAAAAAAATATTTGAATTCAAATGTTATCACTGAGTACCTACCACGTCTATTACCTATGCCAATTGCAAGAGTTATAAAAACAGAATAGGTAAATCTATGAGCTAAATTCAATTTATATCATTACTTATGTATCTGGTGTATTGGAAACAAAGGAAAAAACACTGTATTTTCGGTCATACAACAATAACTACCAGAAGCATAGAAATTACAAACATAGTTACATTATCTATCATTTCATTAAACCTTTATATATATAACTTTCTTTACTCAATTTATCCTTTTTTTATTGACAAAATTTAAATTTACCGCCCAAAAAACCTATGTCGCCATATTTAATCAATTTAAACTTAGCGCCCAAAAAAAAATGTTCGCCATATTTAATCAATTTAAACTTAGGGGCCAAAAACCAATGTTCGCCATATTTTTAACTTAAAATCATGTACTTAACGCTAAATTTTATCTTGTTGTACTAAAACATACTTTACTTAGAATCAAATTGGAAAATAAAAATAATTCTTCTCGTTGTTACGCTCAATCGAACACGACTTCATTTTTTCGCTCCTTTTCGTTGTCGCTACAATTTTCGCATTTTTACATTTTTCGTTGTGTTAAGTACAGAATTACTAGAAGTCTTAAGATTCCGAGATAGGAATAGAATTTTATCGAACTTTGCTCCATTTTTCTATTCTTCGGGAATTTTCCTACCAAATAAAGTAATTTTTCCCAAAGAACGGTTTTTCATTCGACTGTACATTTTTGGTGACCGTGACAGGACCTTTCGCAACAAATCTCGTTATAAAATTACAAAATCCTGTAGTTTTTTGCATAAAAAACGTGATACATGAAAAAACCCTCAAAGACCATACGAAAGTGAAAAAAAAATCTAAGCTGTGTCGGTGGTGTTAACGGTAACGGTTCGCGCGCATACAAATCCAATGAAAAGTTCCAGTTACATCAGAGGATTGTCCTTAAGGATCATCATTTAGTTAAAACAATCCATAGCTGCCTTTGCCTGAAACCTAGCTGAAAAACGACATTTGGAATACCTTTGGACGAAGCTATACAACCTATAAAAGGGAAATAAGTATAAAAAATTCCCTACCAGGTATGTGGTCATATATATGCTCTATTCAAACGTGCGCTTAATTCAAATTGCTAAATGTAATATGTATTACAGCCAAAATGAGAACTTAGAAAGATAAACTAGTTACTAAATAAAAACTTCATAGACCCACATTTGATATAAAGGGATAAGATATTGCATGCAAAAGTAGTCAGTACTTTAATATCAATTTAATTTGTGAAACAACATGTACCCTATAAACTACAAGCTAAATCATTCTTAGTTGGCAATATAAATTGAATTTGCATAATCGATCCGCACAAGCTTTTGATTATATTATACCATCTACACAACCAGAATAGAATCCACAATTCAAAGCAAAAGTATTCTTCGTTACTTCTTCACATTCATATTCGTTATTAGTACCTAAAGGTGGGCGAAAAAAGCTTTCGTTCAACCAGCCAAGTCTCGCTTCAGTTGCTACAGTAATATCTGGTACCTGGAATCGTTCATTCGTTCGTTCGCTTTCTCTCGCATTCGTCATCTCCACAGCCACAGCATCATATCATTCAACATTCAACACTTCAACAGTACATAGGATCAATCACTCTTGTCGCTCGTTAGTCGTTACAAAAAATTCAACATATAGGATCCACATTTTGCAAATAAAAAACCTTTTTCTCGCTCAGTATATTTGATTGCATTTTGCATTTTATTGCACCAATTATCTTCGCACTTTCTCGTTTTCGCTCAAGGTCATCGTTGAAATAAATAAAATATTCTAGTAACAATTGATTTTCTCGATTTATTTTTTGGATTTGCTGATTATACAGTTTGGTACAAAATTATTTTTATGAATTCTGTTGTATCCAAAACTTTAGTTGTTGCTGTTGTTGTAGCTGGAGCCATTCATTAATATTCACATTGGTTTTCTGAAATATTTACCTATCGTCATTCGTCACATTCGACTAGTATCCCTTTCAATCGGAAAGGATAGCTTATATTGTATTCTCCATAGTTATTACGAATATTTATCCACACTGATATGGAAGGTTTAAAAGCGTCTCGCGCTTCCACAAAGGGAAGCATAACTCGAATTAAGAATTTAATCGAAGCTAAAAAACTGTCAGTAACTTGGAAGAAGTTTATGTTTCCACCAAAACGAACATTCTATTGCAAATGGGCAATGAAAGAGAAAGCAATGATCTAGAAACCACTATATCAATTCCTCATTCGATCAACCATTTGCCCTATGCAAAACTACCTCGTTTCAGTGGCAAGTACTCAGAGTACAAAAACTTCATAAATACATTTAAAAAGCGTGTTCACAAGGATTAAACTCTTTCAAAGATTGAAAAGTTCAATCACCTGCTTAATTGTTTAACAGACCAAGCTCTAGGGACTGTAAAAAATTCCAAATAACTGAAGAAAATTACGATAAGGCTATAGCAAGGTTAAAGGAACGCTACGATAACGATTGTCTACTATTTTAGAATATATTTATCAGTTGTTTGAGCTTCCAAGAGTTCAAAAGGTTTCTGCTTCACATTTAAAAGCTCTCGTTGACAATGTTTCCTCACTTTTTAATTCATTGCAGTCTATAGGAACTAAATCAGAAATATTGAATGCAATCATAATTCATATTGCAATGTCAAAAGCAGATTTAGAATCACAACTAAGTGGGATGAACATCTACAATACGATAAGTTACCAGAATGGAAACAATGTTCAGAGGTTTTAAGTCGACGCTTACAATACTTAGAAGCTTCGGAAAGCAAGACACAATTCATTTTGAGACTAGCAAAAAACAATTCAACTATCCCAAATCTATTCAATCCGAATACTCTCGTAAAACTTCACTTACAATAACTCAACAATGTTGTTCATTTTGTCATGATCAAACTCACAATATTTTTGGTTGTTAAAATTTTACTCAACTATCTTTTCAAGACCGTTTCACGAATATAAAAAATGAATCCCACAAAAAACTACCCAGTGTACCCCTCACACTCCTCCGCAAATTCACCACCATAAGTGATAGTGCCAAAGATTACTCAGCATTTGAACCCCTCTGCTGAGGTATACCAAAAAAAGACACGTTTGCCAAGTTCAAAAGCAATGTACCAGCGAGAAGTCTGCATCTTCAAACGTTAACCTGATGGTAATAGGAAAATCCTATCTAGAGAAGTACCGCGAGTTCCACTACCAACTAAGACTCTGCCATCATGGAATTGAGCCACCATCATTCATCATTGTTTTATATTTTTTTTTTTTTTTTTTTTTTTGATATACAAATTTTCTTGAGTTATAAAGTTATAACTTAATTTTTATTTCATGAAAAAAAAAGAAAAATATCATTTCATTTAAATTTCCATGCTCATTCCCATTCACCGAATAAGTAATTAAAGCCTATATAAAAAAAATCGTTATTGAAATTTCCCAGTGATAAAAAAAGAAAAAAATGTCTCGCAAATTGTGGTTCGCTAATATAGTTATTTAAGTATCATTCAACTATTTGTCCCTTTATTTAATAAGTCTAGATCGATCGCAATATCTTCTGGAGCGGTGCCCCACCACAAAGGATTAAAGATGGTATGTCTACTATAAAGTGATTGAAAATTAAATTTTATAAGAAAAAAATATTTGAATTAAAATTTTATCACTAAGTACCTACCACGTCTATTACCTATGCCAATTGCAAGAGTTATAAAAACAGAATAGGTAAATCTATAAGCTAAATTCAATTTATATCATTACTTATGTATCTGGTGTATTGGAGACAAAGGAAAAAAATACTGTGTGTTAGGTCATACAACAATAACTACAAGAAGCATTCAAATTACATACTCAGTTACATTATCTATCATTTCATTAAACCTTTATATATATAACTAGTAAAGAACTCAATTTATTCTTTTTTTTGTTGACTAAATTTAAATTTACCGCCCAAAAAACCTATGTCGCCATATTTAATCAATTTAAACTTAGCGCCCAAAAACCAATGTTCGCCATATTTAATCAATTTAAACTTAGCGCCCAAAAACCAAGGTTCGCCATTTTTATAACTTAAAATCATGCACTAAACGCTAAATTTAATCTTGTTGTACTAAAACATTCTTTACTTAGAATCAAATTGGAAAATAAAATCATTCTTCTCGTTGTTACACTCAATCGAACACGACTTCATTTTTTCGCTCTTTTTCGTTGTCGCTACAATTTTTGCATTTTTACATTTTTCGTTGTGTTAAGTAAAGAATAACTAAAAGTCTTAAAATTCCGAGATAAGAAAACAATTTTATCGAACTTTGCTCCATTTTTCTATTCTTCGGGAATTTTCCTACCAAATAAAGTAATTTTTCCCAAAGAACGGCCGAAAAACCATTCAACCGTACATTTTTGGTGACCGTGACAGGACCCTTCGCAAAAAATCTCGTTATAAAATTACAAAATCCTGTAGTTTTTTGCATAAAAACGTAATACATGAAAAAACCCTCAAAGACCATACAAAAGTGAAAAAAAATCTAAGCTGTGTCGGTGGTGTTAACGGTTACGGTTCGCGCGCATACAAATCCAATGAAAAGTTCCAGTTACATCAGAGGATTGTCCTTAAGAATCATCATTTAGTTAAAACAATCCATAGCTGCCTTTGCCTAAAACCTAGCTGAAAAACGACATTTGGATTACCTTTGGACGAAGCTATACAACCTATAAAAGGGAAATAAGTATAAAAAATTCCCTACCAGGTATGTGGTCATATATATGCTTTATTCAAACGTGCGCTTACACAAAGGGAAGCATAACTCCAATTAAGAATATAATCGAAGCTAAAAAATTGTCAGTGACAGAGCTGGAATGCCGGTTGGGAATTGTGGAGTTATATTTTAAACAGGCATTGTCCTACCAAAACAAATTGAAGAATTGGATCCTTTAGACACTGGCCGCAGCGATTTGGAAGAAGTTTATGTTTCCACTAAAACGAACATTCTATTGCAAATGGGCAATAAAACCAATATCAATTCCTCATTCGATCAACCATTTGCCCTATGCAAAACTACCTCGTTTCAGTGGCAAGTACTCAGAGTACAAAAACTTCACAAATACATTTAAGAAGCGGTTCACAACGATTCAACTCTTTCGAAGATTGAAAAGTTCAATCACCTGCATAATTGTTTAACAGACCAAGCTCTAGGGACTATAAAAAAATTCTAAATAACTGAAGAAAATTACAATAAGGCTATAGCAATGTTTAAAGGAACGCTACGATAACGATTGTCTACTTTTTTAGAATATATTTCTCAGTTGTTTGAGCTTCCAAGAGTTCGAAAGGTTTCTGCTTCACATTTAAGAGCTCTCGTTGACAATGTTTCCTCACTTTTTAATTCATTGCAGTCTATAGGAACTAAATCAGAAATATTGAATGCAATCATAATTCATATTGCAATGTCAAAAGCAGATTTAGAATCACAACTAAGTGGGATGAACAGCTACAATACGATAAGTTACCAGAAAGGAAACAATGTTCAGAGGTTTTAAGTCGACGTTTACAATACCTAGAAGCTCGGGAAAGAAAGACACAATTCATTTTGAGACTAGCAAAAAACAATTCAACAATCCCAAATCTATTCAATCCGAATCAATCAATCAATCAATCAATCAGTGTCGATCCTAAGCTCGTAGAGGTCGGATGTCGAGGTGCGCGCACAATTAATTAAACAAAAGCCAAACAAATAATTATTGCGCGTTGTTATCGCGGGTGCTTTAAAAAAAAAATAATACACACTCGTTAGAGAAACTGGAAAAAAAACCCCTCGCGTGTGCTGTACAAAAAAAATAAAAATATTCACTCGCGTCGTAGGATAAATGATAAAGATGCCCAATCGCGCTGAGGAAGAAAAAAAATAAATACAACGCATTCGCATAACAAATTATCCTCTAATCTGTCCCAAAACCTTTGTGCTTAACTGCCTCTTTCTTATCTACTGTAGGCATCGTATGACCATACAATGCTTGCGGTAAATAGATAAGAGCATCTGAATTTGTCTTATTGTGCTGAATGTTTAGATTGATTTTTTGTAAACAGGCTGTCTTATGGGCATAACACCTAAGACAGTTTGAATATTACAGAAGTTAATTTGGATTTTCACTGCGCAGTTCGACTTAATCAGAGTTGTGTTTTGTATGTAAGTATTTTTAAATGGTAAGTCATTTTTGCGTCGTGTATTCAAATGTTCGTGGTTTAAGAAAGAATTTCTTTCACGTGTACGTCTACACTGTTCAACACAGGCCAGCTGTTTTGGCATTAAGTGAAACTCAAGTTGGAGTAAATACTGATTTATCAGAATTTGTTCTACATGGGTATAGCTTAGTGCCATTACTCTATTCCCATCATGGTCTCGTGGTCTATGTTAGGAATGATATTGCTTGCCAGAGCCTTCCCCAATATGGGCAATGTTCCAACACGGACTTTAACTTCTTATGGCTCAAATTCACTGTCCGCAAGCATATCATTCATTATTGTTTTATTTACAGGAGTCCAAATCTTGACAGTAATTCGACTTGTAACGAGTTTGATGCACTGTCTGATTCCATCTCGAAAATTGTTTCCCTTTGTCCTCGCACTGAAATCGTTATTGCGGGCGATTTCAATGTACACAATTCCAACTGGCTCCGCTATTCTGGTCAGACAACACCCGAAGGAAGGTATGTCGAGCTCTTTGCCGGGTTACATCACCTTACCCAACTGATCGATGTGCCAACGCGTATACCGGAAGTTGCTAGCCAAGCCGCCCATACTCTTGACTTGTTTCTTACTTCTCACCCTGATAAATATACTATTAGTGTAACTTCTCCATTTGGCTTTTCAGACCATTGTATCATTTCAGCTAATTTCTCATCCCCCACCCATCCAGTTAAAGAAAAACTTCCCACCAGGACCGTTTGGCAATACGAGAAAGCCAACTGGGACGGCCTGAATATTTTTTTCCGAAACTTTAACTGGTCACTATGCTTCCTCGATAGTGACATTGATGCCAGTGCTGAAATGATCACAAATGTGATTCTTCTAGGGATGCGTGCTTTTATTCCTAACAGAGTAAAAAGCATCAAACCTAAAGAATAGTCTTGGTTTAATTCTGAGTGTAAAGAAGCTATCAGGCTCAAAGAAGTAAGTTTCCGATCTTACAAAGCCAACCCTACGGAGGAAAATCGGAAAAAGCACAAACAAGCAAGGAACTCATGCAACTCCGTTATAGAAAGAACCAAATTTTTGCATGAGCAAAAATTACGGCAAAAAATTCTGCAGTGTCCCAAGGGCAGTAAAAATGTTTGGTCATTTGTAAAAAATATAAAAAACTCCTCGACATCTTCGGTTCCAACGCTCATCGACAATAACAAACCAATTGTTTACTCTTCAGAGAAGGCAAACTTGCTCGCCGCCCATTTCGCTGCTAGCTCCACGCTGCCTCAAAGCAACGTCGCCCCCTCCTGTCTACTTGAGAATGTAAATTTTTCCATGGGACAAATTTTTTTCCGCACTCGTACGTAGCAAGAGTTCTCAAAGATCTCGATATACACAAATCCGCTGGCCCGGATGGTATACCCCCGATTCTTCTGAAGAGGTGTTCTTCCACACTGTCAAAGCCACTGCGTAAGCTTTTCCATCGCTCCTACTCTTCTGGAATCTCTCCTAGAAGATGGAAAACAGCATTTGTCCAGCCTGTCCCTAAGAAAGGTGACCCATCCTCCCCCTCCTACTACCGACCCATAGCACTGACATCCCTTTTTTCTAAGGTCATGGAAACACTGATTAACCGTCAGCTTAAGGAATATCTCGAAGATCGAAAGCTTCTCCATGACCGTCAGTATGGCTTCCGCAGCAACCGTTCCACTGGTGATCTGATGGCATATCTCACCGAACAATGGAACAAATCTTTACATCGCTTTGGTGAAAGTAAGATTATTGCTCTTGATATCTCCAAGGCATTTGATAGAGTTTGGCATGAAGCTCTCTTATCGAAAATGCGTGCTTTTGGGATCGATAATACTCTTGTTCGTTGGATTAGAAGCTATCTTCTGGACCGTTCAATACAAGTTGTATTGGACGGATTCAAGTCTGATTTCCATAAAATAAATGCTGGTGTGCCCCAGGGCTCTGTTCTGTCTCCGACTCTTTTCCTCATTTTTATAAATGAACTTCTGTCTGTTACTTCTAATCCACTTAACTGTTTTGCTGACGACTCTACCCTCAGCCTTTCATATTCGTTCGATAATTCACGACCTTCGCCTTCGGACGTACAATTGCAGCGGTGCCGTATTTCAAGCTCATTAAACTCCGATTTATACAGCATTGTCAAATGGGGTAATAGGAATCGTGTGGAGTTTAATGCTTCGAAAACTCAATGCTGTCTTCTGTCGTTAAAGCTAAACATACCCCCAATGCCATTGTCCATGAATGGCACTTGACTCAGTACTCGGTATGTGTGTCAACGACGACCTCCGTTGGAACGACCATATATTTGAAATCGCTAAGAATGCTGCTAAGTGCTTAGGTTTTCTCTATCGGTGTAAGAAGTATTTTTCCCCATCTGATCTGGCTACAATTTATAAAGCGTTTATACGCCCTAAACTCGAGTATAACTCCCACCTCTGGACAGGTGCTTCACAAACATCGCTTCACCTGCTTGATAGAATACAAAATAAAGCGTTAAGATTGATAGGAAATAAAACTGCCACTGAATCAATTGCCCCTCTCGAACACCGACGCAATGTCTCATGTCTTTCTTTATTTTATCGTTTCTTTTACAAAAAATGTTCACTCGAAGTAGCCAGTTGCATTCCTCCCCTTAAAAGTTTCGCCCGAAATGCTCATCAGTTCACCCTTGAGCCCAATTTCGGACATACCGTGAAATATAGGGATTCTTTTTTTAGCCGAACGACACGAATTTGGAATAGTTTACCCGGCGGGATTTTCCCTTGCCATTTTGTAAAGAGTAAAAAGCATCAAACCTAAAGAATAGTCTTGGTTTAATTCTGAGTGTAAAGAAGCTATCAGGCTCAAAGAAGTAAGTTTCCGATCTTACAAAGCCAACCCTACGGAGGAAAATCGGAAAAAGCACAAACAAGCAAGGAACTCATGCAACTCCGTTATAGAAAGAACCAAATTTTTGCATGAGCAAAAATTACGGCAAAAAATTCTGCAGTGTCCCAAGGGCAGTAAAAATGTTTGGTCATTTGTAAAAAATATAAAAAACTCCTCGACATCTTCGGTTCCAACGCTCATCGACAATAACAAACCAATTGTTTACTCTTCAGAGAAGGCAAACTGGCTCGCCGCCCATTTCGCTGCTAGCTCCACGCTGCCTCAAAGCAACGTCGCCCCCTCCTGTCTACTTGAGAATGTAAATTTTTCCATGGGACAAATTTTTTTCCGCACTCGTACGTAGCAAGAGTTCTCAAAGATCTCGATATACACAAATCCGCTGGCCCGGATGGTATACCCCCGATTCTTCTGAAGAGGTGTTCTTCCACACTGGCAAAGCCACTGCGTAAGCTTTTCCATCGCTCCTACTCTTCTGGAATCTCTCCTAGAAGATGGAAAACAGCATTTGTCCAGCCTGTCCCTAAGAAAGGTGACCCATCCTCCCCCTCCTACTACCGACCCATAGCACTGACATCCCTTTTTTCTAAGGTCATGGAAACACTGATTAACCGTCAGCTTAAGGAATATCTCGAAGATCGAAAGCTTCTCCATGACCGTCAGTATGGCTTCCGCAGCAACCGTTCCACTGGTGATCTGATGGCATATCTCACCGAACAATGGAACAAATCTTTACATCGCTTTGGTGAAAGTAAGATTATTGCTCTTGATATCTCCAAGGCATTTGATAGAGTTTGGCATGAAGCTCTCTTATCGAAAATGCGTGCTTTTGGGATCGATAATACTCTTGTTCGTTGGATTAGAAGCTATCTTCTGGACCGTTCAATACAAGTTGTATTGGACGGATTCAAGTCTGATTTCCATAAAATAAATGCTGGTGTGCCCCAGGGCTCTGTTCTGTCTCCGACTCTTTTCCTCATTTTTATAAATGAACTTCTGTCTGTTACTTCTAATCCACTTAACTGTTTTGCTGACGACTCTACCCTCAGCCTTTCATATTCGTTCGATAATTCACGACCTTCGCCTTCGGACGTACAATTGCAGCGGTGCCGTATTTCAAGCTCATTAAACTCCGATTTATACAGCATTGTCAAATGGGGTAATAGGAATCGTGTGGAGTTTAATGCTTCGAAAACTCAATGCTGTCTTCTGTCGTTAAAGCTAAACATACCCCCAATGCCATTGTCCATGAATGGCACTTGACTCAGTACTCGGTATGTGTGTCAACGACGACCTCCGTTGGAACGACCATATATTTGAAATCGCTAAGAATGCTGCTAAGTGCTTAGGTTTTCTCTATCGGTGTAAGAAGTATTTTTCCCCATCTGATCTGGCTACAATTTATAAAGCGTTTATACGCCCTAAACTCGAGTATAACTCCCACCTCTGGACAGGTGCTTCACAAACATCGCTTCACCTGCTTGATAGAATACAAAATAAAGCGTTAAGATTGATAGGAAATAAAACTGCCACTGAATCAATTGCCCCTCTCGAACACCGACGCAATGTCTCATGTCTTTCTTTATTTTATCGTTTCTTTTACAAAAAATGTTCACTCGAAGTAGCCAGTTGCATTCCTCCCCTTAAAAGTTTCGCCCGAAATGCTCATCAGTTCACCCTTGAGCCCAATTTCGGACATACCGTGAAATATAGGGATTCTTTTTTTAGCCGAACGACACGAATTTGGAATAGTTTACCCGGCGGGATTTTCCCTTGCCATTTTGATCTGCAAACATTCAAAACCAATGTTAATCGGCACCTCCTATCTCTCCCCTCCCTATCTTCGTAATGCCCGCGCAGTGTGTTCTACATTAAAAGGGAAACACATTATCCCCTGTGCGCGCGTTAATTATAAAAAAAAAAAAAATACAATAACTCAACAATGGTGTTCATTTTGTCATGATCAAACTCACAATATTTTTGGTTGTTAAAATTTTACTCAACTATCTTTTCAAGACCGTTTCACGAATATAAAAAATGAATCCCACAAAAAACTACCCAGTGTACCCCTCATACTCCTCCGCAAATTCACCACCATAAGTGATAGTGCCAAAGATTAATCAGCATTTGAACCCCAACTAAGACTCTGCTATCATCGAATTGAGCCACCATCATTCATCATTGTTTTATAATTTTTTTTTTATTTTTTTGTTATACAAATTTTCTTGTGTTATAAAGTTATAACTTACTTTTTATTTCATGAAATTAAATTCCATAAAAAAAAGAAAAATATCATTTCATTTAAATTTCCATGCTCATTCCCATTCACCGAATAAGTAATTAAAACCTATATAAAAAAAATCGTTATTGAAATTTCCCAGTGATAGAAAAAGAAAAAAATGTCTCGCAAATTGTGGTTCGCTAATATAGTTATTTAAGTATCATTCAACTATTTGTCCCTTTATTTAATAAGTCTAGATCGATCGCAATATCCTCTGGAGCGGTGCACCACCACAAAGGATTAAAGATGGTAAGTCTACTATAAAGTGATTGAAAATTAAATTTTATATGAAAAAAAATATTTGAATTCAAATTTTATCACTGAGTACCTACCACGTCTATTACCTTTGCCAATTGCAAGAATTATAAAAACAGAATAGGTAAATCTATGAGCTAAATTCAATTTATATCATTACTTATGTATCTGGTGTATTGGAAACAAAGGAAAACATACTGTGTGTTCGGTCATACAACAATAACTACAAGAAGCATACAAATTACATACATTGTTACATTATCTATCATTTCATTAAACCCTTATATATATAACTTTCCTGACTCAATTTATTCTTTTTTTATTAACTAAATTTAAATTTACCGCCCAAAAAAACCTATGTCGCCATATTTAGTCAATTTAAACTTAGCGCCCAAAAACCAAGGTTCGCCATATTTTTAACTTAAAATCATGTACTAAATGCTAAATTTAATCTTGTTGTACTAAAACATACATAAAACAATTTTATCGAACTTTGCTCCATTTTTCTATTCTTCGGGAATTTTCCTACCAAATAAAGTAATTTTTCCCAAAGAACGGCCGAAAAACCATTCGACCGTACATTTTTGGTGACCGTGACAGGACCCTTCGCAACAAATCTCGGTATAAAAAACGTGATACATTAAAAAACCCTCAAAGGCCATACAAAACTGAAAAATAATCTAAGCTGTGTCGGTGGTGTTAACGGTAACGGTTCGCGCGCATACAAATCCAATGAAAAGTTCCAGTTACATCAGAGGATTGTCCTTTAGGATCATCATTTAGTTAAAACAATCCATAGCTGCCTTTGCCTGAAACCTAGCTGAAAAACGACATTTGGAATACCTTTGGACGAAGCTATACAACCTATAAAAGGGAAATAAGTATAAGAAATTCCCTACCAGGTATGTGGTCATATATATGCTTTATTCAAACGTGCGCTTACACAAAGGGAAGCATAACTCCAATTAAGAATATAATCGAAGCTAAAAAATTGTCAGTGACAGAGCTGGAATGCCGATTGGGAATTGTGGAGTTATATTTTAAACAGGCATTGTCCTACCAAAACAAATTGAAGAATTGGATCCTTTAGACACTGGCCGCAGCGATTTGGAAGAAGTTTATGTTTCCACTAAAACGAACATTCAAATGGGCAATAAAACCACTATATCAATTCCTCATTCGATCAACCATTTGCCCTATGCAAAACTACCTCGTTTCAGTGGCAAATACCCAGAGTACAAAAACTTCATAAATACATTTAAGAAGCGTGTTCACGACGATTCTTCTCTTTCGAAGATTGAAAAGTTCAATCACCATCTTAATTGTTTCACAGACCAAGCTCTAGGGACTGTAAAAACATTCCAAATAAATGAAGAAAATTATGATAAGGCTATAGCAAGGTTAAAGGAACGCTACGATAACGATTGTCTAATTTTTTTAGAATATATTTCTCAGTTGTTTGAGCTTCCAAGAGTTCAAAAGGTTTCTGCTTCACATTTAAGAGCTCTCGTTGACAATGTTTCTGCACTTTTTAATTCATTGCAGTTTATAGGAACTGAATCAGAAATATTGAATTCAGTCATAATTCATATTGCAATGTCAAAAGCAGATATAGAATCACAAGCTAAGTGGGATGAACAGCTATAATACGATAAGTTACCAGAATGGAAACAATGTTTAGAGGTTTTAAGTCGACATTGTCAATACTTAGAAGCTCGGGAAAGCAAGACACAATTCATTTTGAGACTAGCAAAAAACAATTCAACTATCCCAAATCTATTCAATCTGAATACTCTCGTTAAACTGCACTTACAATAACTCAACAATGTTGTTCATTTTGTCACGATAAAACTCACAATATTTTTGGTTGTTCAAATTTTACTCAACTATCTTCTCAAGACCGTTTCACGAACATAAAAAAGCTTGGGTTTTGTATTTATTCCCTTCGGAAAGGACACAATGTGGCTAAGTGTACTTCAATTTACAAATGTAAATTTTGCAAACGATTACATCACTCGCTTCTTCATCGAATTTACGAATTACAAAACCACACAGGAAGCATTACTTTCTGACCTTCCGTCAACTTCATCTGTTATCTGCTAACGTTGCAATGGAAAGCGACTTAACTCAAGTCATATTAGCAACAGCCATTGTCCTAGTGAGAAACGCTTCAGGAAGGTTCCAGCTAGGAAGAGTACTGCTAGATTCAGGCTCGCAAGTTAATATGATTCAAGAAAAATTTGGCAAAATTTTAAATCTTCCAGTAGAAAAAAAAAACGTCGACATACAAGAAATAGGCATGACGGAAACAAAGAGTGGCTTCGTCACTCATCCATCATTAGCCATCGATAATTGGAACCTTCCAACAAATTTGGAACCTGCGGATGAGCAATTTCACAGATCTGCCCCTGTAGACATGTTGTTAGGAGCAGAGATATTTTTTTGAATTGTTACTGGTAGGTCAAATAAAACTTGGGTGTGATCTACCATCGCTTCAAAACTCATCTCTTGGATGGATTGTTTCGGGAAAATGTACATCTTCAAAAGTTAATCAACATCGAATAAATTCTTATGATAGTCGTCTCGATGAATTCGTACAGCAATTTTGGGAACTAGAATGAGTTTCTGGGATCAAATCTAAATGGTCAGAAGAACAAATTGAATGCGAAAAACACTTCAAAGAATCAATGGAATTGTTACCTAGTGGGAGAATAATGCTGAAGCTACCATTCAAAAAATTCCTTCCGTGCTTGGCAAATCTTACGGGATTGCTTTTCGTCGTTTCCTATCATTAGAAAGGAGACTAGCCAAAGACCAAGAACTTAAGTCTTCGTATGTCGACTTTTTTAAGGAATATGAAACTTTAGGTCATATGTCAAAAGTTGAGAACCCGGACCTCATATAGTCCTACACAAATCTACACATTCTTCACTTTTTGATCCATTGGGTCTACTTTGTCCAATTATTGTCAAAGCAAAAATCATTTTGCAAAAGCTATGGATGAATAAAATTGAATGGGATGCGGCTATTCCACAACCGATTGCAACTGAATGGGAGCAATTTATGACAGACTTACATTAAATTCAGAATCTACCTGTGCCTAGATATGCTCTTGCTCCATCAAAACAATGTGTACACACGGATTCTGCGATGCATCCATAAGTGCTTATGGTTGTTGCATTTATTTAAGAACCACTAATATTGGGGGTTTTGTATCAGTGAAACTATTGGTTGCAAAGTCCAAGCTTTTAGCAAAACTTTGGTCCAAAATTAATCCTGTTTTTAAAGAGACGTATTCGGAAGCACATTTTTGGACAGATTCTTCGGTAGTCCTACATTGAATCTCGACTCACACTTCCAAACTAAATAGTTTTGTCGGTAACCGAATCGCTGAGATCCAGGACAGACACGTTCCTACTGAAAGTAACCCAGCAGATATTAGCTCTCAAGGATGTACCGTGGAAGAACTAGGATTATCTATATGGTCGACAGGTTCTTTTTTTTTTGCTCGAACCTTCGGAAAAATGGTCTTCAAACCTAAGAACCTTATTATCATAAGAGCAGTTGTCACTAGAAAAGAAAAAGACGGCGTTTTTTGCGGTCTTACCAATGACCTTTTAAGCACAATAAATAATTGCAGCTTCTATACCAACATTTTAAACATTTTTGCTTACATTTTAAGATTCGTGGATATTCTCGAAATACGACTGGTTGATAAGATTTGTAGCGCTGAAGAGATTGAAGCGGCATTTATTGTTTTAACTTGGATTGAACAAAGCGTTTTTTGCGGAGGAAATAAACCCATCAAAAACGAAAGAGAAATCAAAAGTTCTCTAAAACATCTAAAATGCTTATAGATGCTTCAAAAGACTTACCCAATACTTCGAGTCGGAGGACGTCTCCAAAATTCAAATTTAACAGAAGAACAAAATCACCCAGCTTTGCTAGCAAAAGAATCGAACTTTGCCATATGTTTCGTTCGTCATTTACATTTAAAAAATTATCATGCGGGACCGAAGGCTCTGGTTGCCTTATTAAGACAAAAGGTTTGGATTATAAACGCCAAACACCTTGCTCGAAAAATTGTTAACAACTGTATACATTGTCTTCGCTACAAACCCAAACTTTTGCAGCGAGTAATGGGCAATCTTCCTTCAGAAAGAATCGTCGCCAGTCGACCGTTCCTGCGTTTTGGTGTTGATTTCTGTGGACCTATATATGCTTATCCTAGAATTCGAGGAAAAGTCCCCTACAAGACATATATTTAAGTCTTTGTATGTTTTACTTCAAAGGCTGTACATCTAGAACCAGTGTCAGATTTGTCAGCAGATGCTTTTATTGCTGCGCCAAAACGCATGATAAGTCGTCGTGGATTACCACAGAATATATTCTGTGAAAATACAACCAATTTCCTTGGAGCAAACTCAAAACTCACAGAACTTTACAACATGTGGTTTCGCAAAACTTCTCAAGATTCCATTGTTAATTTTTGTAGCAATGAACATATTAAATCTAACTTTATTCTTCCTAGGGCTCTCCATTTTGGCGGTATCTGGGAAGCCGCGGTCAAGTCGGCTAAAAGACATCTACTTCGCACTCTTCACAACTGTAAGCTTTCTTTTGAAGAACTCGCTACAGCGCTTTGCGAGATCGAAGCCGTCATGAACTCTAGGCCGATCACACCCTTGACGAATGATCCAAACGACTACGAAGCATTAACTCCAGTGCACTTCCTTATTGGTTCATCACTTAAGGCGATTCCTAAACCAGCAGATGAAGCCCTCATCACCGGTGTTCTACAGTACTGGCGTCGCATCCAAAACGTAAAGACGCATTTCTAGAAGCGTTGGACCTATGATTATCTGCAAGAATTACAGCAGCGCACAAAGTGGTCTTCGCAGCATTCAAACCTGGCAGCCGATTCGATGGTTATCATTAACGAAGATAATTTACCTCCTCAAGAGTTCAAGAAACATTCCCTGGTAGAGTTGGAAAAATAAGGGTAGCAGAAATTCGCACACCAAAAGGCAGGATCAAGAGATCCATCCAGAAACTTGCAATTTTACCTTGTTGAAACCGAGTGCTTTCAAAGGGGGTGGAATGTTCGGCCATACAACAATAACTACAAGAAGCATACAAATTACATAGATAGTTACATTATCTATCATATCATTAAACCTTTATATTTATAACTTTCTTTAGTCAATTTATTCTTTTTTTTATTAACTAAATTTAAATTTACCGCCCAAAAAACCTATGTCACCATATTTAATCAATTTAAACTTAGCGCCCAAAAACCAATGTTCGCCATATTTAATCAATTTAAACTTAGCGCCCAAAAACCAATGTTCGCCATATTTTTTAACTTAAAATCATGTACTTAAGGCTAAATTTAATTTTGTTGTACTAAAACATACTTTACTTAGAATCAAATTGGAAAATAAAAATAATTCTTCTCGTTGTTACACTAAATCGAACACGACTTCATTTTTTCGCTCTTTTCCGTTGTCGCTACAATTTTCGCATTTTTACATTTTTCGTTGTGTTAAGTAAAGAATTACTAGAAGTCTTAAGATTCTGAGATAAGAAAACAATTTTATCGAACTTTGCTCCATTTTTCTATTCTTCGGGAATTTTCCTACGAAACGAAGTAAATTTTCCCAGAAGAAACTGTGAATTATGAACAAGAGTATTAAATATTCAAGTTGATGACATGGCCATAAGCAAGCATCACAACAATTTTTTGTATACATTTATATAGTAGGTTAGCCAATACAAAAATACAATTCAATGCCCTATGAAAAAAACAGAGTTTTTTACAATTTGAATTAATTTTTTTTTATAATTTCTTTTCCTATTAAATCATTTTAATTATTTTTATTTTAACGAAAATTGAAGTAAAAATTCCATTTCCATCATATTTGAAGTCAGCTGTGACTGTTTGCTGATCTGTTCTGGTTGTAAAGGAAAAGTACTATTTAGGATAAAAACTAAAAAAAAAAAAAACAAGATACTAAGTTAATAGAGAAGAATATGAGAACTAATCCCATATTTTGTTGTATTTGTAAGTATTAAGGTTTAGGTTAAGTTTTTTTTTTAATAAATCAAAATTCTGTGAATTGCAAATAAATATTTTAGTGTACGTCAACGGCCTTGGCTCCGATAAAGCATCGCTTCCCGTGAGATCAGCGAAATCAAGCATCGTTGCGCGTGGTTAGTAGAAAGATGGGGGACCGTCTGAAAACCAACTGCGTGCTGTTGACATGTGTTATGTGTTTTCTGTTTTCCGTTCTCCTTCTGTCTTCTCTTCTGTCCTGTATCAATGTCGTCTTGTGTGTTGTCTTTGTAATTGTCTGAGCCGATGGCCTCAGTAGCCAGTGCTCGTAAATGTGTCTACTTCGTAGATTTATCTACGGAGTAGATTAAAATGTAATGTAATGTAATGTATTTTAGTGTTCCTTTTTTATTCATCTTCTGCTCCTTGAATTCTTTTTGGGAAGATTGTTCAATTTTTAGCTATATGTAGGTCTAAGACGCGACGAAGAAATGCTATTATGGATTAAGTAAAATCCAATTGGGAGATGTGGTAATCATGAAGGAGGGTGACGACCGAAGGGAAGGTTAAAGGTATGAATATCAGTTTTTTGATAACCTGAGGATGAGGATATGATAACCCTTGTTCTGTTCTGGATTAAGATAGACATAAATTTTAGTTTTATAAGTATGTTGGAGTTGAGTATTTCTTTTTGTTGATTGTGTAGTTTTTCCAGTTTGAGATAATGAAGTTTTAAGTTTTGCTAAATGTTAGTTAGGGGCTATTATAAGCAGTTGAGGGAAATAATAGCAAGGCCTTGTCAGTATGATGCGTGGGTGGGCACCCTCGAGAGTCCTTTTCATCTCCGACTCACCTCAAGGTTGAAAATGGGATATAATAATTCTAAGGCGAATTTGGGCTTCATATTTAATGAATCCGATTTATTTACTATGGCATGAAAATCGTAACAATCGTTCAGAGTTACAACAGCAAGAACCCTCCAATCCGACGAGCTAGGTTGTGCATTATGCAAGCATGCCTGCTGTTGTACCTGAGTGAACACCCTTTTCTTCCATTGTCAGGATCAGCCCACTATACCTGTAAATAGTGGGTTGTAATGGTGGTTAATGGAAGGAAAGGTTAAAGGAATTCTCGATCAGAATAGTTTGATGGTGTGCTGTCGTAGTTTTAATTTATGAGTTTTAGCACCTCTGCTATTGGAGACAAATACGAACTTCTGTAGAGAGTCCTTGCCGAAAACAACTCGGTTCCGTTACAGGTGGCTTCTAACGTGGGGCATGATTCGTCCTTAATTTTCCATCCGGTATAAGTTGAATATTTGGTATTGTGCAATAAAATGTACCTTTTCTATTGATTATGAATCTTGTCTGTTTTCAGTAAAGTTTGGTTTGAAAGATTAATTTGTTTTGCATTAGCTTTTTAGATTAAAGTTAGGATCGGATACGTCCAGTAAAAGGGTTGCATTTTTCTCCCCGTTTAGGCTGTTGCAACGGTTTTTTGTTTACTTCAATTAATATGTAATTAAACATCAAAGTTCATTTGCCTGTTGAATCCGTATTTGCAAGTTACATATACCGGAATTATAGTTGTTCAGAAGATACATTAGAAGTTTGGTTGCAGAAAATTGTCAACGTTCGTCCGTTAGTATAAGCTCAATAAGCATTTACTTAGTCCGTTGCGAGTTGATAAGTTTTCACTACCTTTCTTAATTCAAACAATCAGACCAATACAAAGAATACAGAGTTTACTATAATTTTGCAGTGTCGAAAAATTTTCAATTTTAACAATTTCCAACTTAAAAACCATTTTTTTCCGTGAGCTTTAACATAATACCAATTCCTTATTTTCGGGCATTCATTTTTTTTGCTGTCACATCCGATAAACCTATCTATGAAAAGTACAACCAAATTATTTTTTTTCTAAAAGTTTAAATTCTTGTTTCGATTTTTTTTATTGTTTAATGCAGTTTATGATTTTTTTCCTTTATGTAAGAGTGAATTAAATAGCGATTTCAATTTTTTCCAATTTGGCATAGTTTTATTTTTAAACTTTCTATGGTAAGAGTTGTAATTTAAGTTATTGATAAAGCGAATATGAACCAAAAGAGATTAAATACAAAACAAAAGAAACACCTGAGTTCAATGCATTATCTGTTTATTTAATTAATGATGTTCTCTCTTCGTTGGTCGGTCGCAGACTGACGATTGTGACAGCCAGCAGTTTGTTGCTCAGCTTACAATTCGGTCATCCGGATCTGAGTTGTAGTTATCGTTATCATCGAAAGGGGATTCCGGTAACTTGCACCAACTTTTCATCTTTGCAGATGAAATCACGGTACTAAACCTCCTCTGGTTTCTCTGCATACCCGGAATGTCTTGTATTACGTAGCGGTCGTTCGGAAGCACTTTGACTACTAAATAGGGACCTCTATACAGTGGTTCCAGTTTGCGTGAAGTACCTGTTGCGGCCGCTACATTTTCAATCAGGACGAGATCATCAACTTCATACACTGCTGGCTTGCAATGAGCTCTATCGAAGCGAGTCTTCTACTGTTGCTGGCATTTAACAATCTTCGGCTTTGCAGCATCTCGGCGCTGAGTCATCACTTCGGCGTTAACTGATAGTTTTTGACAAATTCCAAAAGCAGTTTATTGCCCAGGATATCCCTTAGGGTATATGAGAACAACAATTCGTGTGGGCTCGACTTAGTCGTTGGATTCTTTGCAGTATTGAGTCCTTAGATGGCTCGCCCAGTCCTTACCTTTCTCAGTTGTATGTAGACATCGCAGGGCCGACAAAATTGTGCGGTTGCACCTTTCCACTTGCCCGTTAGCTCTCGGCGTTCTAACGGCAGTCTTAATGTGCTGTATTCCCATGTCGATACAAAACTCTTCGAATGCTCTGGCCGTGAAGGATTAAAAGGATTGTAAAGTCTATGCAATAGATTTGAATTTATCGAATAAATAAATAAATAAGGCAGTCCCTCGATCAGTAACCAACCTCCTGGGTATGCCAAAAACCCAGCTATCTCCTTTAGGACATTGAGGACACCTTTGGTTTTGGTTGTCTTCATGGCTCGCAGCACGACGTACTTAGTAAAATTATCAATGACGGCAAGTACATACCTGGTACCATCTCTTGCGATGGTGAAGGGTCCCAGATGGTCCATATGCACGGTATCGAAGGGGAGTGAGACTCGCATGGAGCAGTGAAGCTCCCCCTCGGATAATCCACCTTTTTTCTTCGCATATGCGCAGTCCACGCAGGACTTAATGTAGGATCTGGTAAAGCCCCTCATCTGTGGAAACCAATAGGCATCTTTTAGTCGCAGCAGCGTTTTTTAATCTGCAAGGTGCCCGACATCGTCATAGGATAGTTTCAAGACCCTCCACCTGACCGCTTTTGGAACTACTCACCTTTCGTCCCCGTCCACGAAGCGAAATAAACGTGAACCCTTTACCTTGTACTACTTTTGTAGCATCTTCTTCGTGGACGTCACTTCGGATCCCTTAAGTGCTGTAATCAAAGAACGAAGCTTACCATCCTGCCCTTGCATTGTCGCCAACCAGTCCTCATCGCTAGTGTTAAAATGGAGAATGAGGGATGATGCCTCGTCCATACCTTTGGCGTCGTCTGTCGGTTGACGGCTCAGAGCCTCGACATATACTGCCTTCTTCCCTGGTTGATGAATTGTATCGAATGTAAACTCTTGAAGTTTGAGCCACCAACGTCCAACCCACGGTATCATCTTTTGCTTACTGCTTGTTGCTACTATGGCCTGGCAGTCAGTGACGACCTTAAACATCTTACCGAGCAAATATACCCTGAACCTTTCCAGGCTGTCAACTATGGCAAGTACTTCCAGTTTGTAGGAGTGATATTCCTGTTCGTCTTCTGTTAGCTTACGACTGAAGTATATTACAGGTTGGAGCATGTTATTGTTTTAAGCACGTTGAAATAAAATCCCCGCCAGCCCAACTTATGATGCGTCCGTATGAACCTCGTGTTCACAAGTTGGGTCGTAAAGTGCTAAGACTGGTGGATTGCTTAAGACTTACTTTAGTTTGGAAACCGCATCTTGCTGTTGTTGACTCCATTCGAATTTTCGATCACCTCTGGTCAAATCCGTAAGTGGTAATACTAGGTCGGAGTAGTTCTTCACAAACTTTCTGAAGAATCCAGTTAGGCCAAGATATTGTCGCACCTCGTGAACATTTCGTGGTGTCGGGAAGTTCATTATTGCTGTCGTCTTTTGCTGGCTGGGTTGCAAGCCATCCCCACTAACTTGGTAACCGAGAAATTCAATTTTTGTTTAAAAAAATGAGCACTTGCTTAAATTAAGGGTGAATCCTGATTCTTCTAGAACCTTGAGGAACCTTTCTAGCTTGTCCAACCCTTCTTCTACAGTTTTTCTGGCGATAATCGTATCATCGAGATAAACTGCTGCATCTCCATTCTTCAGCTTGGACTTGAGTAGATTCATGCTGGTCTGAAAATGCGCTGGAGCGTTAACTAGTCCGAAAGGCATCCTTTTAAACTCAAAAGATCCTTCGTCAGTTGAGAACGCGGTAAAATTTTAGCTTTGTTCCTCCATCGGTATCTGGTGATAACGTGATGCCAAATACTTACTTACTTACTTAGGTGGCGCTACAGTTCGGGACGAACCTGGGCCTCAACCAACATGCCTCTCCAGCCAACTCGGTCTTTGGCTAGCTGCCTCCAGTTTTGCACTCCAAGTTGGTTGAGGTCGTCCTCCACTTGAGCGCGCCACCTAAGGCGAGGTCTTCCTTGACTGCGTCTACCCTCTGGGATGGAATCGAAGATCCTGCGAGCCGGAGCATTGTTGTCCATTCGCTCTACATGACCTAGCCATCTTAAACGTGATATGCGTATTTTTTTGACCAGGTCAATGTCGCTGTACAGCTCGTATAGTTCTTGGTTGAACCTTCTCCTCCAAAGCCCGTTAACGCAGATAGGGCCAAAAATCTTCCGAAGAATCTTACGCTCGAAACGACTAAGGATATCTTCATCCGCTTTAGATAGAGTCCATGCCTCGGCGCCATAGAGCAGGACTGGGATGATTAGGGTCTTATAAAGAGTCTCCTTTGTCTTTCGAGAGAGGGCTTTGCTACTCAATTGCCTTCCTAGCCCATAGAAACAGCGATTGGCAAGAGTAATTCTTCGCTTTATTTCTGACGAGATGTTGTTGTCAGATGTTATAGCGGATCCGAGGTACACAAAGTCCCTAACTACCTCAAAGTTATACCTGTCTATTGTGATGTTTTGTCCAATCCGCCGGTGTTGTGTGTCCCTTTTTGTGGACAGCAGGTACTTCGTTTTGGCCTCATTGACTGCTAGTCCCATCTTAGCCGCTTCAGCTTCTATGCTAGCAACCGTTCAAGTGACAGCTCGCCGAGTTCTGCCAATGATGTCTATGTCGTCAGCGTATGCTAGCAATTGCACAGACTTGAAAAAAATTGTCCCACTACAATTGACTTGCGAGTTTCTTATAATTTTTTCAAGTATTAAGTTGAAGAAATCGCACGATAGCGCATCACCTTGTCGGAATCCTTTTTTGACGTCAAAAGCTTCTGTGAGGTCAGAACCGACCTTGACGGAGCAGCGAGAGTTCTCCATCGTCATCCTGCACAGTCGGACGAGTTTTTTGGGAATGCCAAAACCTGACATGGCTCTGTATAGCTCGTCTCTATAAATGCTATCGTACGCGGCCTTAAAATCGATAAAGAGGTGGTGGGTATCGATTTGGAATTCTTGGGTGGTTTCCAGGATCTGCCGTAGCGTGAACATTTGATCGATTGTGGACTTTCCTGGTCTGAAACCACACTGATAGGGGCCAATCAGGTTGCTGACGAAAGGTTTCAGGCGTTCACATAGTACGGCAGAGAGGATCTTGTAGGCGATATTCAGGAGACTTATTCCTCTATAGTTGGCGCAGTTTAGAGGGTCTCCTTTCTTGTGAATCGGGCAAACGATGCTGAGGTTCCATTCATCAGGCATACTTTCTTCTGACCAAACTTTAGAGATGAGTTGGTGTATGCACTCCACCAGGTCATCTCCGGCCGCTTTAAAAAGTTCGGCGGGTAATCCGTCGGGTCCAGCAGCTTTGTTGTTTTTGAGTTTAGATATTGCTATCCTTACTTCATTTTGGTCAGGTGGACGGAAGTTTTGTCTGTCATCATCCATGTTGAATGGTTCATTCTGCCTGACAGCGGGATTTTGGCCTTCATCGCCGTTTAACAGTCTGCAGAAATGGTCCTTCCATGTACTCAGCACCGACTGTGACTCTACTACGAGGTTTCCATTCCTATCTCTACAGGCTTCTGTGCGGGATTTTTTTCCTTGGCATGTTCTTTTTACCTGTTGGTAAAACTTCCGCACGTTGTTCCTGGAGTAGCATCTCTCAATATCTTCGATCGCGCGCTTCTCATGCTCTCTTTTTTTCTTTTGGAGAAGCCGGTGTTCTTCCCGTCTTTTCTGCTCGTAAAGCTCGCGAGCAGCTCTCGTCTTTCTTTGCAGCGTCGCTTTATATGCCTCTTGTTTGGCTGCATGGGCCTGCCTGCATTCGTCATCAAACCAGAGGTTTCGTGGTGGTGGTCTGGTGAAACCTAGCACATCAGTTGCGGCATCTCTGATGGCTTGTTGGCAGTGTTGCCACTGATCTTCGGCACTTGATGCTGGCGGTACTGGATTTCTTGAGAGGTTACGGGATATTCGATCGGCATAGGTTCTGGCGGTTTCTTGCGATTGCAGCTTTCCGACGTCATACTTCCTCACAGTATTACTCCGTTGTTGTGGAGTTCGGGTTATTCGCATTCTTACCTTTGCTGCAACAAGGTAGTGATCCGAGTTGATGTTAGCTGCTCGGAAGGTGCGAACATCCAAGATACTGGAGGCGTGTCTTGCATCGATCGCAACGTGATCAATCTGATTGACGGTTCTTTGATCTGGGTGTCGCCAAGTCCCTTTGTGTATATCGAGATGAGGAAACCGTGTGCTTGCAATGGTGACGTTATGTGCCGCTGCGAAGTCAATAAGCCTAAGTCCGTTTTCAGACGTTGTGTCGTGTAGGCTATGTTTTCCGACAGTCCTACCAAAGATTTCCTCTTTACCTATTTTGGCATTAAAATCGCCTAGTACGATCTTAACGTCGTATTTAGGGCATTGCTCATAGGTTTTTTCGAGGAGCTCATAGAAGTCATCCTTGGTGGCGTCATCTTTGTCCTCTGTGGGGGCATGAGCGCATATAAGGCTAATGTTGGCGAATTTAGCCTTGATACGGATTGTCACAAGTCGCTCACTTACGTGTCGAAAGCCCAAGACTTCTTGCCTAAGTCTACCGCTTATGACGAATCCGCACCCAAATAAACGCTGTGGTCTTCTTGCGCAATCACCGTAGTACACGTCACAGTTTTTCATCCTCCTTTTGCCCGGCCCATTCCATCGCACTTCCTGGATGGCAGTAATTCCTGCTCTGTAGCAGTCTAGGGCCTCCGCTAGTTGTTTGGATGCACGTGGTCTGTTAAGAGTTCTAACATTCCACGTGCAGATCCGAAGGTCGTTGTCCTTGATTCGTTTTTCCGGGTCGTCAACAGTAAATCCGTCCTTTTCCGAGGCTATTGGTTGCTTCGCAACTTTTTCTTTTTTCCGTGGCAGGGTTGTTAACCCCACGCACAACCCCCAACCTGGAGGGCCAGGTCCTTTGTTGGATTCCTTGGACAAAAGGAACCGGAGAATCCGGAGTCAGTAACCCACTTCGGGGATATGAGCGCTGCCGTTGGCCCATTAAGGGTTCATCCGCCACCATATTATTTCAATGCCCTGACTTGCATTGAATTGTCCTAATGACCTTATCTCCAAATACGTCGAAGTAGCTCATTAGGGCGTCTGCTTCGTTGACTGTTGACGCCACCGTTGGTCCAATTGGTTGGGCTCATCCGCCGTACGTCCTCTTTCTGAGGGGCTCGTGCAAGACTTCTGCGAATCGATCAGAACAGTCATTAAAGCAGAGCATTATAGTGTTGCTATTTTTTCTGTGTTCAACACTCGCGCTTATAAGTTTAGCAGGAATGTCCGGGTGGACAGACCAGTACCCGGTGGTTACCGCGGGGAGGTAAAATAAGCACAATTGATGTGTACGATATAGTTGCAGCGACTGTGCATCACCAGTTTGATGCCTTTCAGTGCCTACCCTATTCATAAAGCACCCAACCACCAACGTGATGCCAAATGAAGTGTTGTAAAGAAGGAATTACCAGATAATGAGGCCAGTACCTCCTCCACGACTGGCATAGGGGACTTCCTCTTCACAGTTGCTTTGTTAGGTGCTCGATAGTCCACACAGAATCTATCGCTGCCATCTTTTTTCTTCGTTATAATACTATCGGCGCACAGTAGTCAGATTACACCTTGACGCAAGAGTTCCATTAATTTCTCCTTTACAATTTCTCTTTTCGCAAAGGATATCTTATATGGTTGGATGCATATCGGCTGTGAGCTTCGAGATATCTAGTTCGTCTGAATTCTTTGCAAAACACTTACGATATGTTTGCACAGGACTTTCGAGACTATTCTTTGCTCTTACCTCGATATCTCCTATGTCGAGCTCGACTAACTGTATTTTTTGATAATTCTGTTGTACAATAGCGATATTCAGATTGTGTTCCTTTGAGAGTGACGGGTTTACATCTGTTATGTCTCTAATTGATAGCTTTTGGTGTTACTTCACTTCTTCTACTTGTGGCTGATCCAGCAACTTTCGACCAATCATCATGTCCTAGGGTTGACTATCGTCTGGAACAATAAGCACTTGACACCATGACGTGAGCTGATCTACGGAAACCTTTGCATGCAAGCAAAGCTCGTAGAGGCCGGACGTCGAGGTGCGCGCACAAATAATTAAACAAAAGTCAAAAAAAAAATAATTATTGCGCGTTGTTATCGCGAGTGTTTTAAAAAAATAATAATACACACTCGTAAGAAAAATTGAAAAAAACACCCCTCGCGTGTGCTGTAAACAAAATAATAATATTCACTCGCGTCGTAGGATGAATGATAAAGATGCCCACTCGCGCTGAGGAAAAAAAAAATAAATAAAACGCATTCGCATAGCAAATTATCCTCTTATCTGTCCCAAGTCCTTTGTGCTTAGCTTAACTGCCTCTTTCTTATCTACTTTATTCATCGTATGACCATAAAATGCTTGCGCTAAATAGATAAGGGCATCTAAATTTGTCCTATTGTGCTGAATGTTTAAATTGATTTCTTGTAAACAAGCTGCCTTATGGGCATCACACCTAAGACAGTTTGATTATTACAGTTGTGTTTTTGTATGTAAGTATTTTTAAATGGTAAGTGTGTCGTGCAATCTAATGTTCGTGGTTTAAGAAAGAATTTATTTCATGTGTACGTCTACACTGTTCAATACAGGCCAGCTGTTTTGGCATTAAGTGAAACCCAGGTTGGAGTAAATACTGATTTATCAGAATTTGCTCTACATGGGTATAGCTTGGTGCCATTACTCTTTTCCCATCATGGTCTCGTAATCTTTTATAGGAATGATATTGCTTGCCAGAGCCTTCCCCAGTATGGGCAATGTTCCAACACGGACTTTAACTTCTTTTGGCTCAAATTCACTGTCCGCAAGCATGTCATTCATTACTGTTTTATTTACAGAAGTCCAAATCTCGACAGTAATTCGACTTGTAACGAGTTTGATGCGCTGTCTGATTCCATCTCGAAAATTGTTTCCCTTTGTCCTTGCACTGAAATCGTTATTGCGGGCGATTTTAATGTACACAATTGGCTCCGCTATTCTGGTCAGCCAACACCCGAAGGAAGGTATGTCGAGCTCTTTGCCGGGTTACATCACCTTACCCAACTGATCGATCGCCCATACTCTTGATTTGTTTCTTACTTCTCACCCTGATAAATATACCATTAGTGTAACTTCTCCATTTGGCACTTCAGACCATTGTGTCATTTCAGCAAATTTCTCATCCTCCACCCATCCAGTTAAAGAAAAACTTCCCACCAGGACCGTTTGGCAATACGAGAAAGCCAACTGGGACGGCCTGAATATTTTTTTTATAACCTTTAACTGGTCACTATGCTTCTCCGATTGACATTGATGCCGTTCTCTCCCATCCTTATCTTTGAAATGCCCGTGCAGTGTGTTCTACATTAAAAGGGAAACACATAATGCCTTGTGCGCGTTAATTATAAAAAAAAAGCAAGACCCACCTCCGAATCCAGTCAGACTCTTGCAGCTTGCGTTGTATGGAATTCCTCCTTCTTCGGCACTAATCTGCCCAGAGTAAGACAGTCACTTCCTAGGTCAATAAAAGCATTCACAACACATCCGTTGACGCAAGCTTTTTTCATGTACTCCATGCCATCTTTTTGTACAATATGAATCTGCCCATATGAACTCGTTAAATCTGTCGAACTTGTTGAACCTGTCGGCCGTGTTGACCCTGTTAAGTTTCCTTTCTATTTTCATATAAGGATGACGCTACTGATGATGAACAATTTCACTGGAAGTGGTCAGGTTGATGACACCGAAAGCAGTTACCGCCCTGCATTCTCGGTTGCTGTGATTGGGTTCTGCCTTTCAATCGAACGTCTGCTGCTCGTTGTTCGTAGGCTGGCAATCCATCGAACTTTGTCCAACATTTCTTGTAAAGAACTGGCTTGCACCGCTCGAAATGTTTTTTTGCACTCTCCATCTGCCATTCCTTGAATTATGTATTTCAGCAAGCCTTCCTCACTTACATTTCCCCTCGACGCGATCAACCTCATTTCAAAGACAAATACTTCAACTTCTTCCCCTTTTTTTTTGTCGCGATCGTAGTCGGTCGTATGTCTACATCATCATCAGTTGTTGGAAAATATCTGGAAAGACCTTCGAAAAACTCTTCTAGCGACCCATGACACCCAATGCTGCTCCACAGCTTTGCTGCCTCCGTAAGCAATAAAATGCGTAGCATCAGCGTTGTTTGGCTTCGTAATTTGGCTGCTCTTCGATTGTACCACCGCTAGTTCTTCTTTTATTTCCCTCAGTTCATGATGTAATTTAGCCACCACATCCATCATATTGCAATTAGTATCGCCGGTCTTCGACGAGTGGGCCGCTGCAAGACCCACTTTCATCTCCTCCAGTTCCTGACGTAGTTTACCTACAACATCCAACATATTGCCACTCGTGTCGCCGCCAATGTTACTTTGTAATGGGCTAATCCCTTGTGAACTGGGTTCGTCTACGAGGCGACTAACCAAGTCTTCCTTAACCCCCAACTGGCTCATGTCTCGTGACTTTAATATTCTCCTCAGTTGCTCGACAGTCAGTGCTTTTCTTTTCGATTTGTTTTCTAAGTTCGATATATTTTTTTTAAGTTGGTTAAAATTTAACAAAGGTTCGGTTAGCATCGTATGCATTCTTTTGAAGGTGAGAAAACTCATTTCTTGCGTTCAGGTAGTAGTTGGGGTCGCAGCGGGGTAGAGGTAGATATAGACAGACAAGGAACAATGCCTTCTAGAAATCAGGCAACGCCCGGCGTTTCAGACGCTATAAATGAAACATTTGAATCGCAGAATAGAGGTTCGGGTCAGATAGTTCCTGCGCAAGTCTCTCTCGATCTGGCAAAAGTGGCTTCAGGCTCTTAACGTAATAGCCTTGATCCGAATCTAATCCTTAGATTTCCAGGAAAAGGAAATGAAGAAATGGACTTCCCAACATACATCCAAGGCTGAGTTACTGCCTCCATCGGAGTTAGTAGAACTGAAAATTTGCAAGCTATGCGTAGAAAGTTAGAATTAAATAGAGAGGAACTGAAGAAACAAATGGCGGACATTGTTCGGGAAACCTTATTAGCCAATACTCTTCGGCACGAAGCGAATATGAGATCCTTAGACGCGATCCACCCCCAAACAACCAACCTTCCATTTCTTCTATACCAAATACAGCTCAAATTTTAGTTGCTGCGCAGCAAACGGCTCAGGCAAGCAATTTAGATCCAAGCGCAGAAGAATTTTTTTCACGAATCCATAATATGGATTTAAATGACGTTTCAGGGGAACAATCTCAAGTACACCTAACGCCGGGTAGTAGCACACCCTCAAATTATAATTCAAAGTTTTACAATTTCCACAAATGGGGGTTGAAATACAACAATGAAAATATGACGGTGGATGAATTTATTTTTCGTTTGGAAAGGCTAAACAATTCTACTTGGGACGAGATCGTTCTTAATTTCCATCAATTTGTTGATGGGGATGTTGCAACTTGGAGTTAGTTTTATTTGAAAGGCAATCCCGCCGTTTATTGGCCAGCTCTTCGAATTGCCATTATTTAACGGTTCCGTACCTTAGAAACTGATGGTGAACTTTGTATGTATGACCGTCGTCAAAAATCGAATGAATCTTTCGATGACTTTTTTCATGCTATGCAAGGTTTAAATACGCGCTTACTTGTCCCCAAACCAAGCCACGAGGTCATGACCATTTCGAAGCAAAATGTCGAAAGGCGCATGGGTGATTTTCTGCATAACTTATAGACCTCAAGGGTAAGGAAATATCGAAAGGTATCTGAATAAGCATGACGAACAAAAACCAAAAATTCTGGTTTCCAACCAATTCGCAGGAATGTGAGTGAGATTGAAACCACAGAAGACTTCTATTCCCCAATTAGTAAAACACCAGCGACAACTACCGTCGAAGCTATTCACGAAGTATGAGATACCAGTAAATACGTTTGCTGGAACTGCAGGATGTTAGGCCATGGTTATATGGAATGCCCTAATGCCCAGACATCGTTATTTTGGTACGGATGTGGAAAAGAAGGAACCACTTCCCCAAAATGCACAAGTGTAAAATGTTCGGGAAACTTAAGACCGAGCAAAGCGTAACCCGGAATGCATTGCTCTCTAACCTGAAATCCGGAAACCAATTAGATACAATGAATTCATACCCCAAATCCGACCCTACTTTTACCCCAACCCAATTTTAAAAAAACCTTCAGATTCATTAGCAATAGTCAAAGATTTATTTACCCCAGAACCGAATTTTAAACTTATATATAAAAGTCTGCACGAACGTCAAGTTGAGTATTATGCTGCAAGAAATAGGATTTTCGCTACACCAATCCCCACAGTCTCAAACAGAATCGCAAGGATACGAAATCGTTAAAAGAATAGGAAAAATGTTTAAAAAAATATAGAGGCAACAACCTTATGTTGTTCGGACGACCCCCCTTCCTATGCGATAGTAAAAATCTTCGAAGAAAACATGCTTGGACTACTGGACAGTGATGCCACTATCAGTTGCCTAGGTGTAGGTGGTGAAGATTTTCTGAGCCAGCATAAAGTTCCCCCTACTCGTTTCACTTCCAACGTCAAAACAGCAGACGGACAAAACCAGCCAATTATTGGAAAGTTTATAGCTTACATTACTTATAAAAATATGACCAAACCGATAGACATGTTTTTAGTCCCCAGCTTGCAACGAAAGTTATATATAGGTATACATTTTTGAAAGCGTATAATGTTGCCCCACATTTGATATCCGAAATATCTTTCCCGGACATATCATTTGAAAACTTCGCCTCAGAAATGCAGGAACTTTCAGAGAAGGATTTATGTAAACTAAAGACAACCATCAGTGCGTTCCCATCCTATGCCAAAATTGGCTTGGGCAGAACCACATTGGAGGAACACGAAATTGATACTGGGGATGCCGAACCAATAAAGCAAAGACACTATCCCGTTTAGCGGTGCAAAAGCTGTTATATGAGGAATTGGATAGGTTACTGGCAATGGGCATAATTGAAGAGCAACAGTCCATGGAGCTCACCTGTAGTCCTTGTACGAAAACCCGGGAAAAACTGGATGTGCTTGGACTATAGAAAAGTAAACCAAAAGACAAAGAAAAGTACCTATCCTTTGCCTCATATTCAAGCGATCCTAAGCCGTATTTCCGATACATGCTACATATCTAGCGTGGATCTGAAAGACGCCTTTCTGCAGATACCGTTGGAGAAATCTTCACGGGAAAAGACTGCGGTAACTGTTCCTGGCGGGCCCCTATACCAGTTCATGGTAATGCCCTTTGGCTTTTGCAATGCACCTCAACGTCTTTGCAATTTAGTGGACAAAGTGGTACCCCACGAACTAAGACAAAAGGTTTTTGTTTACTTAGATGATCTTCTGATAGTCTCTAACACCTTTGAGGAACACATTCGGTTTCTTACCATCATCGCCAATAGACTCAAGTCAGCTGGGCTAACTATTAACCTCGAAAAGTCTAAGTTCTGTTTTAAAGAGCTTAGGTATTTAGGTTATGTCATTGGTAATGGATGTATAAAAACAGATCCGGCAAAGATTTCATAAAAGATTTTCCAATCCCTCAAAACCAACGCCAAGTGTGCAGGTTCTTAGGCATGTCCGGTTGGTTTCGTAGATTTGTTAGGGACTACTCAACTCTTACGACGCCCATTATAGAAACGTTGAAAAAATCAAAGAAAGAAGACAGGTTAACCTCAGACCCTGTACTCATTACTCCGGATTATAATAAGCCATTCTTCGTCTTGTGCGATGCTTCTTCTACCGGTATAGGTGGAGTTTTATGTCAAATGTATGACGACGATATCGAAAGACCTTTCTATTTCTACTCGCACAAATTGAATAAAGCCCAGTGCAATTATAGCGTCACGGAAAGGGAGTGCTTGGCCGCAGTCCTAAGCATCGAGCAATTTAGACCTTATATTGAAGGGTATCATTTTGACGTTATAACAGATCACGCAAGTCTTAAGTGGTTGATGGGCCAAAAGGACCTAGGCGGTAGGTTGGTGGCTCGATGGAGTCTTAAGCTTCAAGGGTATAATTTCGATATTGCGCATCGCAAGGGTTCCCAACATGCCGTACCAGACGCTCTGTCTAGAGATTTTGCTGCGGACGGTTTGTCTTTTGATGACATGTTGAATTCATACTGTAACGATGTACTGCACATAGATCTTACTGACCCCAGTTTTAAGTCTGCGGAGTATGTACAGCATCGACAGCATCGAAAAGCAAAAGAATCAGCTGCCTGACCTTCAAATCTCGGACAATTTCGTGTATAAGAAGGTCAAACACAGCACAGATAATCCTCTTGAGGTTGACCTAGGATGGAGGCTTTGGATTCTATCGCAGCTGACCTATCAGCTGATATCCTTGGCTCATGAACCACCAAAAGCTTCTCGTGGAAGTATTGGAAAAACCTTGAACAGACTTCGTAATCAATTTTACTGGTCAAACATGGCATCGCAAGTTAAGAACTACGTTTCTCGTTGTGAAGTTTGTAAGGCCTCCAAAGCGTCAAATCAGATCTTGCGACAACCAATGGGAAAGTCTTTTACAGTGGAACGAATCTTCCAACATGTGTACATGGACTTTCTTGCTCCTTACCATAGGTCCAAAACAGGCAACACCTTTATAATTATAGCTTTAGACCAATTAACGAAATTCGTTATCATCCACGTTATAAGGAAAGCGAAGTCAGAACCAGCCATTAGATTTCTACATGATCAGATTCTCTGTAAATTTATAGTCCTGGAATCCATTTTAACTGATAATGGCAAGCAATTTACTAGTAGTTCCTTTGCTAAGTTGTTGAATTAGTTTACAAAAGAAATTTTGTATTGAGTGATGCAAGTAAACGCATAAATGCAAAATTAAATCCCAAGTTAACGAAAGCGAAAATCCACAAAAATTATGGCAGCAGTTTGTATGAATTAGAGAACATGAAGGGGAAGGTTTTAGGTATTTTCCACTCGAAGGACTTCAAGAAGTAAAGCTTATTATTTACCCGACTAGTTCAATCGTAAGAATGAGACATATCAGGGGTGGGTCGACTAGCAATTAGAATAAGGAAAGTATCTGTAATCGTTTCGTTTTCTTTTCCATTTTATTCACGGGGTTAAATAAATGAAAAAGTTTCATGGGAAACGTTTTTGAAATTATTTACAAACCAGAACAGCAACGGTCACAGTTTTGGGATCTCTTTCCATCAATTAGTCTATGTACGAACCAGAATCTAACAAAGTTTGGTTGATGAAAAGATTGTGGAATGCATTGGATATTTTGATGGTGGAAGAGAAATAGTGGGGTGAATATATGCAAAGAGATTAATTTCGAACACAAATAAATGCTCCAATGTCGTCATCCATTTGCTGGACACGAAAGAGAAACTTAGAGAAAATGTCATGACCAATACACTCAAACATGTTAATGATGGACGCTTTTCCGGGAATGTTTTCGAGCTGGTTTCTACTACAGAATTATTATTTTGTCACACCTATTTTTTTAAAATTCTAAAATGAATTTAGAGACCAAAATCGTTGAAAACTCAGTCAGAAGCAACATATCCGAAAATACTTAGATGCCATTATTCGAAAATTTTAACTTCGAAAATGGCTGGTAAGCGGTTGTGACGACGGGATATAAAAGGCGAATTCCGCCAGCTTTTTAATCAACTCCAATTGTTTTTTTAACAAAAGAATCGCGAAAATTTGCTGCAAAGGCGTTAGAAATATCGACAGTTTTTTCTAACTGAATGTTATTACATGCGAAGATAGCAGGAAAGCTTCTTCATATTTATATGAAATCAGAACAGGCGTAAGAAAAACAACAATGAAAATCAGTTTCGTATTGCATTCTGGGTACGACATGAATTCAAGATTTTTACAATAGTCATTATACTAGAAATATTTACCTTTATTAATAATGATTAGAATTTTAAGTATTTTTTTTTCGTCATTTCTATACCTGTGTCTTAATACTTTGGTCACTTATTTATTTTTCTTTATTCTTCTGAAGGGTAAGATTAACAAGTATAGAACAAAATTGTATGACAGAAAATTTCTCGAACTCTGGATCCACGGTCGCCTTACGTGTATCTACGCAAACAACAAAGCAACATTTACAAACTCTTGAAACATGGTGTTCGCACCCTTTCTCTTGTTATGTTGCTCTTTTATGTTGCTGGATCGTAGACCTATTGCTACTATATAAACAAATACGTTTTATTTCTATGATCTTATGTCTACACGTTCTTATTATTACTTACTGCCCCTTTTCTATTTTTTGTTGCGGAATGCTAGATTTTGAACCGTTGAACGTAGCAAAACAATACTCAACTTCAAATAAAAAAAATGACAGCAACGGAGAACGAATACCTTCCAACTTAACGACAAGAAAATAATGAAGTTATCGGAATAGGTTGGAAATGAAACTGTTGTGCTCAAGCATTTTTCTACACCCCGTTGGCTCAGAAACAACCGATATAACGTTGTGGGAATAACACATCTGGAGAGTCCCATAAATTTCGTATTGTTCTTTATAAATGATTAAACTCTTATTTATGGATCCGTTCCTTTTATAGAGAAAAACATATCTTCCCATGTTAGTGAATTCATGAACTCTGAAGAATGGGCTTGGAGTCGCAAGTCGGAAAAACGTTCAATGGTGTTTCTATTGTAAAGTCCTTGTAAGAGGTAGTTGTGTTTTTGTCTTTGTGTAATGATATTGCCCTGTCTAAAATCTAGGAGTAACTGCAAGTTTTTTTTTCAAAAAAAACTAAAAATAAAAAACAGGATTTTATCAAAATCCGTCTTACAATTTTCGAAAGACTTTTTTCATAAATTCATTATTATTAAGCCATGAACGTGTGATTTTTGTATGTTTGTTTCTATCGAAAATCTTGCCTTCCAATGTGATTAGGCACATAAGAGCCGGTACATGCGTCCCAGTTGTGCCAATTTTGTTCTTAATTACAACACTGAACCCTCTTATAAGAATTTGAATTTGTCACAGAATGTAAAATAAAAAAAAGATGTCAAAAACTCAAAATAATGCGCAACCTTAACATGCTTTCGTAGTAGTCGTCGCATGTCCGAATAGAAGTACAAAAGAAAAACAAAAGTTGTGCATCTAACTCATGCGTCATGTAATACAGGGCTAAGCAATGAAATAAAATAAAGGGATTTTATAATATAAAAATGTTATGTTATGTTACAAAAATATTAAAATTTTAAATAAATATCAAAAATGTGAATTCAAATTCCTGACAAAATTTGAACAAGTTTTTTAATGTTTTTTTACAGTTTTTTCCAATGTTAGGGTATTTCAAGTTATGGCCAATGCTGCATGTTAATAAAACTCTGTGAAACAAATTGATTCTGGAAAGTTTGCTCAAAACCGAAATTGAGCATCGATTCTCCAACTAAACAGGTGTTTTCGGCAAGTGGAAACTGTAATACTTTTATTAGAACAAATAAAAATCTTATCTTTAATGAATTCTAATGAAGTAATTTAATTAATTAATTAATTTTATTTTAATTAATTATTATTAAAAAATTAAATAATTAATTAATTTAATTATTATTAATAATAATTAATAAAATTAATAGTTGTTCATATTCATGTTTACGATGGTGTGATTCTTTAAATTTTCCAAATAAATTTTATCTGTGTTTTACCTCAAATTCATTATATTTTTTTGTTTTTCGTTTTGTACATTCGTAATTCATGTTTTGTAAAAAAAAGTAGGTACCTTAAAATTAATTGAAAACATGAGTAATCTTTTTCTGAATTTTCTTTTTTGCAAATTGCTGAACACAGCCTTTTCACGGAGACGTTTGAGTACGATGATGATACCTTTCGACAACTTTCCCACATTTCATTTTCCTAAACGAAGAAACCCGCAGAAAAAGTATCCGATTTGGTCCATTCGGTATTCAAGTTTTAAGCATCTGAACAAACCACGATCCATTATATAGGTAGATATAAAAAAATACCTACAAATAAAGTTTTTTTTTGTTTTTGACGGAAGATCTTAGTTTTTTTTTATATGACACGCTTTGTTCAGAAAAATTACACGGTATTTTTTTATCTTGTCGGCAACGCTCTGTTCGAGGATGGAACGTACGAAAGATTTTCCTCTTTGTAGTATTTTTACTCTATGATTATGTTTTCTATGTTGAATACATTTTTAATTTGTTCACTATAGGCTTTCTCACCGTGTTCACGCTACAGAGTAGTCAGTGTACAAAAAATATGTTCACCTTAGCCGTTGTTCACGTAAGGTGGTGTTTTTGTAACGCGAGACTACTGCATTAACGTAAAATATGTACCTATAGTAACAAATTTGTATATCGGCTTCAATAAATGTGATAAATATTCATACTTGTAAATAGAAGCAGCATGAGTTGGTTTTATGATCGTCGATAATTTTGTGAGATATTGCATTTGCTGGTATTCTCCCTTTTTATACTTTTTATCATACTGACATACCCTATATCCCTGTAGATATGTAAAGATGCTGTATACTATAGTAACACCCCTTGTTATATTTTATAAAATGTTGTTAAATATGTTAGTACATACTGACATTAAGTTCGTTCCAAAAATAATAAAACAATATATCACAGAAACAACACTGAAATATACATAATATAAGCAGATATTTTAGAAAAGCTTTAACAAAAACGTAATGAAAGAACAACCTAATGTAGGTAATTTCTCTAAAAAAAGGACCTTCACACTTTTCTTTCTTTGTATTTTGTAGGAACTGGAGTAGCTGGTGCAATATGCATAGGTACGACTCTTCATATGAAATCAGAACAGGCGCAAGAAAAACAACAATGAAAATCAATTTCGTATTGCATTCTGGGTACATATATACATAAATTCAAGAGTCTTACAATATTCATTATACTAGAATTATTTACCTTTATTAATAATGATGAGGATATGAAAGAAGATATCGATGGACATTAGTTTTGAAATTCTGCATATCAATATGAGAGGGAAAAACAGTACATAGAGCGTTCCACATTCGGGTGGTTCGAATAAAGAAAGAATCTCTTTACTTGACAGTACGTCCCAAATTGGGTTCAAGGGTAAATAGATGGGCATTCCTAGCAAAGCGAGTATTACGGTTGAATTGTTTCAGGGGAGGAAACAACTCGCTATTTCACTGGAGCACTGTTTGTAAAAATAGCGACAAAATAGTGAAAGACACGTTACTTTACAGCGGTGCTCAAGAGATGTAATTGAATCCGTAATTTTTCTATACCTTTTAATTTTAAAGCTCTTTTCTGGATGCGATCCAGAAAACTCAAGTGCGTTATAGGTGCACATGCCCAAATAATGCAATTATACTCGAGTTTTGGTCGAATATTTGCTTTATATACTGTAGCCAGATCAGACGGGGTGAAAAACTTCTTGCATCTTCGAAGGAAACCTAAACACCTTGCAGCATTCTTAGCGACATAAAATATGTGGTCATTCCACAGAAGGTGGTCTGTAATGCAAATACCGATAACTGAGAGGTGATCAGTTTCTTCGATGCAAGTGCCTCTCATGGATAGTAGTGGCATTGGGGGTATATTCCGCTTGAACAAAAAAAGACAACATTGAGTTTTTGAAGCATTAAATTCTACACGATTTCTTATTCCCCATTGTACAATGCTTTCAAGATTAGAATTTAATGAACTTATCAAACGCTGTCCTTGCAGTTTACATCCGACGAACATGGATGTATATCTGGAAACGAATATGAAAAGCTGAGAATACTGTCGTCAGCAAAACAATATATTGGATTAGTTGTTTCAGATAATAAGTCGTTGATAAAAATAAGAAAAAGGGTGGGAGATCAAACAGAGCCCTGAGGCACGCCAGCATTTATTTTGTAAATGTCAGACTTGAATCCGTCCAACACAACTTGTAAGGAACGGTTCGAAAGGTAATTATTAATCCAACTAAGAAAAAATTCATCGAGTCCAAATGCATGCATGTTCGTTAAAAGGGCTTGATACCAAACTCATATGCCTTAGAAATATTGGGTGCAATAATTTTGGCTTTCCTTAAAACGGTGGAGAGATTGGTTCCACTTTTCAGTGAGATGTACCATCAAATCACAGTTGGACCTGTTGCAACGAAAGCCGTATTGCCAGTGATTGAGAAGCTTTCGTTCTTTGAGATATTTTTTAAGCTGAAAATTAATCAGCGTTTCCATGACCTTCGAAAGAAGGGAGGTTAGTGCAATGGATCGATAGTTTGACGGTGAAGAACTTTCGCATTTTTTAGGGATAGACTGGACAGCTGCTATTTTGCATCCACTCGGAAAGGGACCAGAGGAGTAGGACAGATGAAAAAGCTTACGCACAGGTTTTGCCAGCTATAAAGAGCACCTCTTCAGAACAACAGCGGGGATATTATCCGGGGCAGCGGATTTGTGTATATTGATATCTTGCGATTGCACGAGTGCGAAAAAAGATAAGTCCCATGAAAACATTGACGCTCTCGAGTACAAGAGGAGTTCTGACACCTGCTGGCAGCGTTGAGTTTGCCGCAAATAGAGCTCCAAGCAGATCTACCTTATCTGGAGAACTGACTGCAGGAGTATCATTTAAGATGGGCGTAGGAACCGATGGTGAAGAGTCCTTTACGCTTTATAAAAATTACCAAAAAATTTTACTGCCTTTTCCTTTTTCCAGTTTTTCTCTGTGGTGTTGGGTTTATAAAAACGAAAACTTACATTTCTGAACCTATATACAGCTCGAATCAAACCATGGGTTTTCCTTATATTTGATAATTTTCGACGCATTTGAAATAAAATTTCGCATTCCTAAAAGAATTCAATTTGTAACCATGTCTGGGCTGGCATCAATGTTACTATGGTGGAAGCATAGTGACCAGTTAAAGGTCCTAAAGAAAATATTGAGACCGTCCCAATAGGCTTTCTCGAATTGCCAAATGGTTCTCCTGGGCTTTTTTTCTTTAAGCGGAATGGGTTAGCACGAGAAATTTGCAGAGATGACACAATTTTTCAGGTGTGTCTAGAGGCGATAATACACGAACTGTGCGTTTATCGGGGTCAGAGGTAAGAAATAAGTCAAGGGTGTTGTCGGTTTGGCCTTCCTTCGGGTGTTGTTTGGCCAGAAAAGTGGAGCCAACTAGAATTGTGTACATTAAAATTGCCTGTAATAACAATTTCAGTGAGAGGGTAACGGGAAACAATTCCTAAAATGCCTAAAATGAAGTCAGACAAAGCATCAAATTCATAAGAAGTTGAAACTCTGTCTAAATGTTGGCTTCTGAAGAGAAAACATTTATGAATGGTGCGCTTATTTATTGATAATTTTAACCAATTGAATTCTGTGTTTAAGCACAGATGGAGTTGTGGTAGAAGTTGATATGACACATCATTCCTTATGTAGACGGCGAGGCCATGTTTGGAAAAGAAAAAGTGCATTAGGGAATACCCATGCAAGGAAAATTCCAAATAAACGGTATTTTCCCTAACTTGTGTTTCACTAAGAGCCAATACATCTGGCCTGTTCATCACAGGATGAACATACGCGGCATAAAAATTTCCTTCTTAGTCCGCAAATGTTTACATAATCAATTTTGAAATCACCAACCATTATAACATACAGAATTAAAAAAAATTCTAAAAATTATTCTAAGATAAAAACTCCACTAAATCCTAATTTGAACTTCACAATACAAATTATTACCAGTGTTATACCTTCGTAATAAAATGTAATTGAACCGCCCCTGGTTACAAAGAAAGCCTTGATCTATACATCCGATAACAACTCAACTTTATCATGCGGATTTACCGCAATGTTCCAGTTCAATTGTCTGTCGTGATAGAGAAAAGGAAAAGATAAGGAATACTTGCTTTTTTACATATTGAGATGGGTTGCTGTGTCACTGTATGTTTGTTTGGGGGTGGATGGTAAATCCATTTTTCTTATTCACTGATTTTTATAGTTTTATTGTTTTATGTTTTTTTTTGCTTTTGTGTAATATTATGCGTATGGCAGGGCAGATATTTTGTATTCACGAAAGGTAAAACAAAACAAATGAAGAACACAGTTTCAGCATCAGCGACACTTTAGTTTTACTGCATATGGCCACGTCCGATGGCATAGGCGGGTTAATCGACACTTATCTTATCTCTCTTTTTTGTTGCTGAATCGTGGACTTATTGCTATTAAATAAAAAAAATACAAGAGTCTCTGTCCGTACGTGTGTCTACACTGCCACTTTTCCATTTTGTGTTGCGGAATGCTAGAAATTGAATCATTGAACGTATGAACGTAGCATAACAAGACTCAACTTCTAATTAAAAAAATGGCAGCAACGGAAAATGAATACCTTCCAACTTAACAACAAGAAAATAATAAAAAATCGGAATGGGTTTGAAATGAAACTGTTTTACTCAAGCAGAAAATTCCACCATGTCAAATAAATAAACGTTTCCTCTGACGCTCAGAGAACTCCCATATTGTCATAAGTAGTATTGTCATACGCACCATGTCAAATAAATAAACGTTTCCTCTGACGCTCAGAGAACTCCCATATTGTCATAAGTAGCACTCTGCATCACCATTGATAACCAGAATATAACAAGGCTGATAGGATGCAGTCACGCAAAAGTATAGAAAATTTTTTTGTTTTTCGTTTTGTACATTCGTAATTCATATGTTTTGTTACGAAAAAAGTAGGTGCCTTAAAATAAATGGAAAAAAATTGGTAATCTTTTTCTGGATTTTCTTTTCTGCAAATTGATGAACACAGCCTTTTCGCGGAGACGTTTATTTGGTATTCAAATTTTAAGCATCCAAACAAACAACGATCCATTATATAGGTAGATATAAAAAAATACCTAAAAATAAAGATTTTCTTTGTTTTTGACGGAAGATCTTAGTTTTTTTTAATATGACACGCTTTGTTCCGAAAAATGACACGATATTTTTTTTTCTTGTCGGGAACGCTTGTTCGAGGATGAAACGTACGAAAGATTTTTCTCTTTACAATATTTTTACTAGAATACATTTTAAATTTGTTCACCTTATAGGCTTACTCACAGTATTCACGCTACAGAGTAGTCAGTGTAAAAAAAATATGTTCACCTTAGTCGGTGTTCACTTAAGGTGGTGTTTTTGTAAAGGTGAATCTACTGTATTAACGTAAAATATGTACCGTAACAAATTTGTATATCGGCTTCAATAAATGTGATAAATATTCATACTTGTTAATAGAAGAAGCATGAGTTGGTTTTATTATTGTCGAGAATTCTGTGAGATACAAAAGTTAGAGCAAGGTACCTGTGACTACAGGAACATCAATGAGATTCGAGTTTCTTTCTGCTTGCGTTGCTTCTTTTGTGTGACTGTAAAGCAGAAATAAGGTAGACTGTGTGGGTAAAATTTCTTGATACTTAATCTCCCTATTAGTATGAGGTAGCCTCATACTGGGCTCACTATAGAATTTGGAGCATTTGCGAGATTGGGTTTATGCTAGAGTTCTTTAAATCAAAAAGAAACGTTGAACATACCCAACCTTGCACTTTCTCCAAATTATATAGTGAGCCCAAGCAGGGGGGTTGCAGGAGGCAGCATATCCCCCATACCATCTTCATACTAACATTTATCAAAGTGGGACATATTTTCAAATTTGTTGTTAAGCGTATAAAATAACGGCATAAAACCGATAAACGCAATGGAAAAGATATACCTCCATAGAATAGAAATACACATTTTTATATGTAATTCGCTAAGCAGTGAGCTTTGGTGAGCAAAATATATACTGACTGAGACATTGCTTTACAGATCATTCTGTGGTAGAATACAGTTTGCTCTGAAATAATTCTGAATTTGTTAAGCAGTATGTAGTTCAGCACAGATTATGGGAATCTGTGCTGATATACAGTTTGGCAATACGCTACCCTATATCCCTGTACATATGTAAAGATGCTGTATAAGTTAATAATAATAATATTATATTTCCCAAATTCCCATACTTCCACTTACACCTCTTATTTTCCCACGTTCTCCCACATTCTTAAGGATCCACCAGCACCTTACTTATTTTCCCATATTTCCCACTTCCTGCACACTCTAGTACTCTTCTTACAATAAGTGTCAATGTCAAAATATATTTAATTTATGTAATTTAAAATAGGCTTGCAAAAAGAATCGAAAAAAATTGGTTAAATGCTTTGTAAGCAAAAATAGAATTAAGAAAATATATGAAATAAAAATGAGTCTAAAACAGAACTCCAAAGGCAAAAGGTCTTTTTTTCACTGGCGCCCAACTTTAAAATTCGATTAGTATTGTGTGCTCCGGAAATCTTTGTATAAAGAGAATAGAGGAAACTATAAATCACAAAAACATCGATCATAGAAGAACTCACAGTAGAACCCACAGTAGAGCCTACAGAAAAACCAACAGTAAAACCCACAGAAGAACCCACAGAAGATGCAGATAAAGTTATTCATTGTGTAACTATTTAATTTTTTTTATTTTTATAAAATTTGTGTGCTAAATTTTTAGTTTATCTATTTATTACATATACATTAAGTTTTAACTATTATTAGTTTTGTGACTGTGCATAGAATTATTGTGTATAAAAAATGTCTGAAATCTCTCAAACAATAGCATCAGCCGTGCGTGTAGCTGTCGAAGCAGCTTGTGAGACAATGGTCAGAAGAATGGCAAATTTAGGAGTAGAAAATAAAACAAATAATGGTAGGTTAAATGAAAGAATTTTCGAGCTTTCGGAAAAATTAAATTCCATTCAAGTACCTCAAACAGTTGTTGCCTACCAACCCATTTCTGTCGCGACACCCGAAATAATATTGAACGTGCAAGATAAATTTTGAGGCGTCAAGCGACCAAGACCGCAATAACACTATTTGATCCATATAATTTATCTGAGAGATATTATCAATCCGTTGCAATAATTAGGAACAAAGTTGTCGGATCTGCCGATCTAATTTTATCGTCATTCAACACAGTTCTTAATTTTAAGGCAATAATATCTTGCCTTAATAATTCATATTCTGACAAACGCCCACTACACTTACTTGAAAATCAAATGAGCATTTTATGTCAAACACATTAGTCGATCTCTGAGTACTACGACAAGATAGAAAAACATCTCACGTCTATCACAAATAAAATCTCAATGGAATATTCTGGTAATAATGTAATAATTAACTCATTAGCATCAAAATACAGAGCAGGTGCATTGCGAGTATTTATTTCAGGCCTTAATAAGCCTATCTGCAATATTTTATTTTCTTCTGGTTGTGAAGATCTGCCATCTGCATTAGCAAAAGCACAGGAGCTTGAGGCTAACCAACACAGGTACGAATTTGCAAGAGCATTTGATAAAAACGTATCATATTATATCTCATTATGAACGTGTTGTTCAAGCAAAACCCCAAGCCCAAGTTTCCTCGACAGATAACCAGCAGAAACAAAACTATCAATCAGATCCATACGATCATATAACTCGTCAATATACCGACGCAGTAAAAGGTCACAAATTCGACCAGCAGAGGTGCCAGAGGGTAGTAACAAACAGACTACCTGGCAACAGCCGCAAACCTTTGAAAACAGGGCATCGAAGCGCCCTGGCAGCAATTCCTTTTGTAAATAAGGAAATTAAGAGTTTGCTAAATGATGGAATAATTCGGCCTTCACATTTCCCTTACAATACTCCCATATTGGTAGTAGGGAAAAAAAGGCATTAATGAAAACGGTACTCCCAAATCTAGGTTAGTCTTTGACTATAGAAAGTTAAATGAAAGCACTATACCAGATCGGTATCCCATTCCAGAAAGTTCAGTAATCTTATCAAATTTAGGACAAGCTAGATTCTATACAACAATGGATCTAAAATCCGGCTTCCAACAAATTCTCCTAAATAATGGAAAGTATGAGTTCTGTAGATTACCTTTCGGCTTGAAAAATGCTCCCAGCATTTTTCAGCGAACAATAGACAAAATATTGCGAGACGACATAGGCAAACGTTGTCATGTGTATATAGATGACGTAATCATTTTTTCGGAGACAGAAAGAGATCATCTAGAAGACATAAGAAAAATATTTTCTAAGCTTTTCAACGCCAACATGCGAATATCTCCAGAAAAATGTATATTTTTTAAGCATGAGGTTGAATTTTTAGGATTTCTTGTCTCTGGAGACGGCATTAAAACCTGTTCAAATAAAGTTAAAGACCTTGTAGACTTCGAAGTGCCAAAAACACTTCGCGCACTTAGATCTTTTCTTGGTCTTTCTGGTTATTACCGTCGCTTCGTTAAAGATTATGTCCAAATAACCAAACCGTTAACAAAATATCTAAGAGGAAAAAACAGAAACATAGAAACGAATAACTCTAAGAACATTAAAACTAATATGAATACTGAGGCTATATGTGCCTTTAATAGAATAAAGAACATTTTAGCCTCAGAAGATGTCTTACTATTCTACCTCGGCTTTCAAAAGCCCTTGGACTTGACTACCGATGCTTCATCACAAGCATTAGGCGCCGTTGTTTCTCAAGGTGGAAGACCTATCACAATGATATCTCGAACTTTAAGTAAATCCGAAGAATGATGAATTCGCTACGAATGGACGTGAAATAATTTGCAATAGCAATAGTTTGGGCATTGTAATCTTTGACAAATTATCTATATAGTGCCCCCGATATTCACATTTATTCAGATCACCAACCGCTCACGTTTGCGATTTCCGAAAAAAATCCTAATACCAAACTGAAGAGATGGAGAGCATTTATTAAGTTTAAGTTTAAGTTTATTTATTTTTTTATAAAACTTGCACTGTAAGATATACATATCTTAAGTTTTAGTGAAAGCCTATGAATTTACAATTTTGAATACAATTTAATTGATAAAAAAAATAATAGAAACATGGAAAAAGAGTTTATATAAATCATACTTTGGACCTTTGTAACTTATAATAAAAGTTCAATAGTTTAATAAATAGAAACAAAATGAAAAGAAAAAAGGAAGATATAGAGATATAGAAATATAAAAGAGAGCGAAGATCTAAGTATAAGCAAGAGGTAGGATAGGTTAAGTTAGTTGGTTTGATTCGAAAAGAACTTTTTAAGGATATTTTGGAATGTGTGTAGGTCATCAACATCTCGCAGATGAGTGGGAAGTGAGTTCCAAAGGCGACATGCAGCAATAAGAGTAATAAGAAACTTAGTGATTTGAGAATCGGATGGAAGGATCTTTCGACGCTTTAAATCCAATGCATCATGTAACAGCTGTTGTCGACCTCCTAATCTAAGGAACCCTTCTTCATCAAGAAAGGGGCAAAGCTCTGCTAAAGGTGATTTGCTATGTACCAAGCTTCCTTTCTGTAAAAGGTTGATTTCATTAGAAAATTACTTAAACTGAGCATACCTGATCCCATAATTTTCCGCAGAGTTGAGTTTTTCCGCGTGAGACAACTTAACTTTGATCTCTCTCGGCAATTGTAATTATGTTTTTTCGTCAGAAGTTGCAAGTATGTCGATCTTACTTCAACGTGACAATCAGAACTACGGTCTTTAGCTTGCAGTTGAAAGCAGCTTATCTTTATCTCCTCGGAGCAACTGCAGTTATCCCCATTAGCCAACATTTCCAAGCAGATTATCTTCATCTCGTTGTGACAATCAGTAGTATGTTCTTTACCTTTCATAGCAAGCAACAACCTTCGCCTTTTTACCTTTATGTAGCATGCGGTAATACATGGTTGTACACAAGCTGTTATTCTCAGCAATCTATTCCATGTGCTGAAATCCTCAACGTTTATCATTGGATTGATTACATCTGAAATTTGAACATCATCTACTTCGGCCAGCAAAACAGTTTGGGAAACAATGTCAGGATCCTTATAGCCAATTTGGTGTTTATTTTCATTATTTAACCAATCAGGTCCATGAAGCCATATGCAAGATTCCTGAAGGTTAGATCCTTTTATACCTCGTGTCAGAAGATCGGCTCGATTTTCTTTACCCATGCAGTGACCCCAATCGACCAACCTTGTGAGCTTCCTTATCTCACTCAAACGATTTTGTACGTACGGTTTCCAGCATTTGTTCATTCCATAGATCCAATTGAGAGCGATTTTAGAATCGGACCATAAGAAAAATCTTTGAACCTTCACCTTTAAATTATGATTTAAATAAGCGCAAGGCCGTGCTGCTAACAAGTTGGCAGTGAGTTCCAATTTCGGCAACGTTAACTCACTCTCCATATCTTATTTTAATGGTGCAACTCTACTTTTGGAACAGAGAAACAAAACGTTGGTCTTACCTTTTAAATTTATTCATTTCACATAAGCAACTGCACCATATGCTTTAACACTAGCATCAGCTAAGATATGAACATAGATGGTGTGCGTGTTTAACATTGGAAGAGCGGACCTTGGAATCGCCATTTCTGATAGCTGTAGAATGCCGTTGATTACTTCGACCCATTCCGGATCAGATCTTTATGGGATGGGTTCATCCCAGTTTAATTTTTAAAGACGTCTTACTACTGAGTCAACACGCGCTACAGCTTGATTTCTATCGCCCCTGAAAACAGAGTTAGTACTTTTTCAAGGCAGAGATGCCTGATAACGATTTCCTACGCGTCTGATACATTGTTGGGTTAATTTGTCTGTCAATGATACCTTTTGAATCTCCTCGCCCTGTATACCAATTGCTTCAAGTGCCCACATTGCCGATAAATTTTCCATACACTGTTGCTCCTCCATGGAATGGAATTTTGAAATAAACAAAGTTGACCCAATATCAGGAACTTTAGTACCGCCATGCTCATGACGCCCCTGCATTGTCCATCCAAAGAGAGTCACGATAGCCCTTAAATGATTAGATATTTTCCTTTGCCCTCCAGTGACAATATCCCAATACTGGTCCGCGCCGATAAGAATACTCAATCCAGGCTCTTCTGATATATCTGCAGCCAATATCCTGTCCGTTAGTCTGAAATTGGAAAAAGACTTACATTTTGTGTTTGGAGCATCAAGAAGATCCACACATATTTGTGGTAATACTAAAGCTTCAATTAAAGCAGTTCGATTGTTATACTGGCTTATCGTATCAAAACCTTTGAAAACGTCTTATGTCGAGAATTCGAAGTTGAACCAAAGGGAAGAACAGCCATTCTTATTTTTCCTATCTCAGTTAGCCCTAGTTTCTTGACAACATTTTCACAAATGTACGTATTTTGGCTACCTCCGTCTATGACGATGCGTAGCAGCAGGTTATCCATTTGTTTCTCGCCCTCCACGATACACCGGGCTGTCTTTAAAAAAACATTTTTGTAAGCACCAATGAAGTTGCACATTAAATTTGATGACACGTTTGCGTCTCTGCCTATATTATTGTTCCCTTCATCTTGAATGACAGCAAAAGAAGAGTTTTTTTGAAATTTTGGATCACACATCCAAGTAATGTGGCTGCCTTTACACTTGTTGCATTTTATATTGCGAGCACTTCTGCATTTTTTAGAAGAGTGTCCCCTTTTGGCACATCTGAAACAACGGCCATTTTTAGCAAAGTTGTCTCTTTTTTGTGCGATGGCCAACCTTGAATCACAGTCTTTAGTGCTATGTAAAAAAGATTTACAAAATAAACATTCTTCGTTCTCTTTCAATGCTACTAGACTTGCTGCTGTTGAGATAGAGTTGGTTTGATTTTCGGATAATCGGTTATTCTTGTTGGCAGTGCTAACTATCCTACTTCTTTCAATTGCTTCAATTTCATTTTTAAGGAATTCTATTAGCTTATGCAATTGCCGTTTCGCAGATGTCGTACTAGAGTCAGACAAAGAAGATTCCTTAACAGATGCATGTTCGTCCTTTTCAGTCATCAATCATTATCTTGCTCTTTTATGCGATGATAACTCACTCTAAGTTCTTTTGGTAAGCAGCGCAACAAAATTGACTTAAGCATGACGTCATACAGTTGCGATGGAACATTTAGAGCCGTTAGCGATCGCCTGCAAGTTGTTATGGAGTTGTATAGGTTTCGAAGACTAGGTACATCAGAACTTGAGTGCACTGGTCGAAGCGAGACAAGTTGTTGAATGTGGTTGTTAATTAACCGTTCAACATCACCAAACTGCTCTTGAAGCAATGAAATAGCGGCATCATAGCAAGTTTTAGAAGCGGTAAATCCTGCCACCACTTTCTTCGCAGGGCCAAGTAGACATGAGTCTAAATAGTTAAATTTATCGGTAGAAGAAAGATGAGTATTTTCATGAACAGATGATCGAAACTGTTCCCAGAAAGGTATCCAATCCTTTAAATTGCAATCAAATCTTTTAAGGTTAAGCTTTGGAAGTTTGATGTAACTTTGACGGGGCTCTTGATGTGAAAGCAGATTTTCATTGCCAATAACAGGGGCTGGATTAGATTTGGATGATAGTCGTTTTAACCTGCTCTCCAACCGTGTTATTGCTGTTATTACAGAGTCCTCATATTCCGCAATTTTTGTCATCTCTTGTTCAAAATCTTGCTTGATAAGGTCTTTATCAAAAAATTTTTGATTGACGGTGTTCAAATTGTCATTCACTGCTCGTAACCTCTGTAAAAAGGTGTCTAATTCTTCTTCAATAGTGTCGTACTCGGATTCATTATCTAAAAATTGCGATTCGGTTGAATTAAGATAATCGGATACCGCCTTTACGGTCTTTGTTAACTGCTCCCTGTAGGCAGCACGTGTTGCGAGTTCCATTTTGCAATTGAAACGAAAAGAAGAAGAAAACAAATGCAAATCAAAAACAATTCAAGTGTACGTGTTACCACGAAGAATAAATAAGCTGAACTGATTTCAAGTAAAATGACATAAGAAGTATTATTTCACCTATTCACATGTAATTTTTATGAAACAGAATGGAACAGTATGAATTTATAACAGATATAGATAATCTGAATTTTTCGTGCAGATATGTTGGTTCACTTGTTTTCAAGATTTTCAAATACAGTACCAATGCTCGGAATTTCATAAAATCATCATATTAAGTAGGCTATTTTGCAAATATGAAATGTGGTCATTCCTTCTTAATCCAAAGATGTATCGAATTATGCTATTGAAAGCAACTTTTAATTTATTTTTTCTGATGGCGTCGCAGTTGTAAAATATTTCACATCCGTAAGTTAGTACCGGTATCACCGTGTCCTTTGCAGCAATGATCTGGTTTTAAGTGGTGTGAATTCCTGTCCATAGCGTTCTGAGCGTTCCATAAGTTTTCCCTATCAATTAATTAATGTGGTCGTTCCAGGTCAATGTTCTGTTGAATATCACACCTAGATTTGTATAGGTGTTCAGGAATTCAAAAGGGTTCCCACTTAGATTTATTGAAGGAAAATATGAGAAGTCTACTTCTTTTCTTGAGATGACCAGGCATTTGCATTTGTTTGGGTTGAGAGTCAACAAATTGCAAAATGCCCAGTTAGAAACCTTTTCCAGTTCCTGGTTCAACGTAAAAGCGCAGTCGTCAATCAGACCCAAAGGACAGCTTTTGTAGATTTGTATGTCATCGGAATAAATGTGTTTCGATGCTTGGTTGATGATGAAACCGATTTCATTGATATATTTAAAAGAACAGAAAGGGGGATAAAATTGATCCTTGAGGAACTCCTTGTTGAATCGGTATAAAATCTGAGAAATTACCATTTAACAGAACGGCTTGCTTTCTATCATTTAAAAAAGAAGATAACAGTTTAATAGCTTCTGGCGATACGTTAAAACTTTGACGCAATTTATTAAAGAGTATTGAGTGATTAACCGTGTCGAATGCTTTTGAAAAATCTAGTAGCACTAGAAAAGTTATTTTATCAATATCGAGGTCAGCCCTTATTCCTTCGGCTATGGTGTTTGCGAAAACCAGATTGAACATCGACCAATAATTTGTTGCGGGTGACAAAGTTGCTTAATTGTGTTTGCATGAGGCGCGCACAGACTTTTGATAGAAAAGGAATTATTGAAATAGATCTAAATTCATTACAGAGTGAGTTTTTGGGGATTGGAATAATTTTAATTGTTTTCCATTGGTGTGGGAAGATCCCAGTGGTAAGTACTGAGTTGATTACATGAGTAAAATAATCAAGAAGCATAGGGAGAATAGCTTTGATAAATATAGGATTTAAATCATCAGTTCCAATGGCATTAGATTTAATATTGATGCAGCTTTCAACTACATCTGTCGCGTTCAGACATGAAAAACTGAATGAAGTGTCCGTTGAAGGAGCGGGTATGAATGATATGTTTTCTCTTGGAGGCATAACTAATGTAGATGTAAATTTACGGTTTATTTCATTTTTATTTATATCGGCTTGAATATTTGGTCTATGTTTACCGATTCCTAGATTGCGAAGGCTGTTCCATAATTTTCTACCATTAGATTTTACACCTAATTGGCTACGAAAAAACTCGAGTTTTGCGCGTCTTACCTCTTTAACAACTTTATTCCTTAATGATTTGTACGTTGGATGAAGTGCATTAACAGGGAGACGTTTCCATCGATGATAAGCTAGGTCACGTTGGTTTATTAAATCATTTATCCTACTTGTTAACCATCGTTTATTTTGGCGAGTCCTAGTTTGTGTTTTAATTGGAACGTGTTGATTAAATAAAAGATTAAGATTTGAATTTAACAATTCCACTTGTTCATCTGGTGAAGGCATTAGAAAGATGTCGTTCCATGAAATCTTTCTTATATCGTTTTCAAGAGATCTTCTATTAATGTTTTTAAAATCTCTAAATTGTACTCGAGAATTTTCTTGGGTACTTGTTTGAAAATCATAGGTCAGGAAAATCAGATTATGTCTTGAGAAAACTGGAGCTTTGAGTTGGTCGTATAAAAGTACCCGATCGATTACACAATAATGATCTAATAGTGTACTAGATGAATGGGTAAAATAGATTGGTTGAGACATATTGACTGAATGTAAATCGTAAGAACTCATGTTTTCACTTACTCTCTTATCAATTAAAAGGTTACAGTTGAAGTCACCGCATATAATTATGTTTGAAGAGCTAACGGCGAGTACGATAACTCAGGTGACAAAAAAAAAATAATAACGGGTATTTGTAGAGTTCTTAGATACAAGCATTTTTTTCCACAGGATGGGGGATGGATGGGCGGGAAGGCAATTTTCTAAAAAAAACACACTTAAAATTAAGTATTTGTTACTTCTCTAAATTTTTAATCGAACATTGAAAACTAGTTGTTATGTGTTGCAGTTTTCGAGTAAATTGAAATTTATCCAACTTACTTTTTTATAATTTGTTTGGTAGCAACATTATTTTACTTTTACACATTTCAGGGATATTGTAATAATTTTGGCGCCTGAAAATAATATGAAGTCCTGTAGATACACTAAATATAAGCATTTTTTACTACCTGATGTGCAATTAATTTTCTACAAAAAGCACTTAAGCTGGAAAATATATATAGAGAAATAACGGCAATAGATATTAACAATATTGCGTTTTTACTTTTTTTCAAAGCCAAATGTCTGTCCTATTATATATTTTTTACATTAAGTAATTTCTTTCTATTATTTAAAAAAAATAAGTCAAACTCGAAATTTTGGAAAAAAAAATTAAAAAGAATTTAATTCAATTTTTTGCCAAAAAAAAATTTACAAAATTTTCTTTTATTATTTGTTGCTCCTGTTACATTAAGTTAACGGACTTATAACAGTGAGGTAGGTATGGGGCATACTGCCACCTGTAACTGGCATCACTAAAAGTTGGGATATGTATAGGTTCTTTGAATTTAAGGCAACTGCATATGCTTAGGAGAATTTTAATTTGTTCTTTGAGGTTGAAGTCAATTCTTTCTAAAGCTATTGAACAAAGGAATTAATTAAAAAAAAAAATTACTGAGTGGAAGTTTCTATCTTTCAGAAAAGGTTCAATTCTTAATTTTAAATGTTGCCGTTAATTTTTGATGATTGTTTTTTTTGTATTTAAGCCATTTTTAAAAACTGATCTTCCTTCCTAAACGGGGGGAGTTAGAACCCTCCTCCTTAAGTAACTGTTATTTATAAATATTTTTTTCCCATGTTAATGTTTTTTTTTTAGAAAATTAACCTTCCGACCAATGGAAGGAGATAGACCCCTTCCCTTCGTAAAAAAACCGTTATATAACCCAGCTACCACAAATTCTATACTGATACAAAGCAGGGGGTTGCATACGTACCACACTATTTTATGGCCTTAAATTTGGTATACGTATACGGTAAACCTATATAATCACGTAAATACCAAACCAATTCTAAATAAGTTTAATAATAATATCAAAGGTAGGTACTAATAGAATAATCTTATTTTAGTGCTCGATTAAAAATCTGTAGGAGAAACAAAGCTAGAATACATAATATCATCTTGTTTTCAGTGTTCAATTAAAAATGTATAGGAGTTATATAAACTAAGAGCAAATTTTATAATAATATCAATTTTGAAAAAAATCATATGAACTATTTTTGTTCTGAAATTTTGATTTTGACATAAGTTTTTTCCAAAGATTTTTTATAGATATGTAAAGATTCACAAACCCAAATCATTAAGCAGACTTTTAGCTTAAAAAAAAGTCAAAGCACATTTTTGTAAATTTTGCCGTTATTTTTAAATATTTTTTTTTCCAATGCAAAGGATTTTTTGTAACTGCCCCTCACGCCTAAAGGGGAGATAGGCCCTCCTGCCCTAGTAAATAATGTTTGTGTTTAGTCCCTCCTTAAGAATCTTTTTTTTTTTTTTTTTTTTTATAATTAACGCGCGCACAAGGGATTATGTGTTTCCCTTTTAATGTAGAACACACTGCGCGGGCATTACGAAGATAGGGAGGGGAGAGATAGGAGGTGCCGATTAACATTGGTTTTGAATGTTTGCAGATCAAAATGGCAAGGGAAAATCCCGCCGGGTAAACTATTCCAGATTCGTGTCGTTCGGCTAAAAAAAGAATCCCTATATTTCACGGTACGTCCGAAATTAGGCTCAAGGGTGAACTGATGAGCATTCCTTGCGAGACGAGTATTACGGGAGAAACTTTTAAGGGGAGGAATGCAACTGGCTACTTCGAGTGAACATTTTTTGTAAAAGAAACGATAAAATAAGGAAAGACATGAAACATTGCGTCGGTGTTCGAGTGGGGCAATTGTTTCAGCGGCAGTTCTATTACCTATCAATCTTAACGCTCGATTTTGTATTCTATCAAGCAGGTGAAGCGATGTTTGCGAAGCACCTGCCCAGAGGTGGGAGTTATACTCGAGTTTAGGGCGTATAAACGCTTTATAAATTGTAGCCAGATCAGATGGGGAAAAGTACTTCTTACACCGATACAGAAAACCTAAGCACTTTGCAGCATTCTTAGCGATCTCAAATATATGGTCGTTCCAACGGAGGTCGTCGTTGACACACATACCGAGTACTGAGAGCTTTTCGGTTTCTTCGATGTAAGTGCCATTCATGGACAATGGCATTGGGGGTATGTTAAGCTTTAACGACAGAAGACAGCATTGAGTTTTCGAAGCATTAAACTCCACACGATTCCTATTACCCCATTTGACAATGCTGTATAAATCGGAGTTTAATGAGCTTGACATACGGCACCGTTGCAATTGCACGTCCGAAGGCGAAGGACGTGAATTATCGAACGAATATGAAAAGCTGAGGGTAGAGTCGTCAGCAAAACAGTTAAGTGGATTAGAAGTAACAGACAGAAGATCATTTATAAAAATGAGGAAAAGAGTCGGAGACAGAACAGAGCCCTGGGGCACACCAGCATTTATTTTATGGGAATCAGACTTGAATCCGTCCAATACAACTTGTATTGAACGGTCCAGAAGATAGCTTCTAATCCAACGAACAAGAGTATTATCGATCCCAAAAGCACGCATTTTCGATAAGAGAGCTTCATGCCAAACTCTATCAAATGCCTTGGAGATATCAAGAGCAATAATCTTACTTTCACCAAAGCGATGTAAAGATTTGTTCCACTGTTCGGTGAGATATGCCATCAGATCACCAGTGGAACGGTGTTGTTCTTGCCAAGAAATTAAATCTAAGCACAAAAATAACCTAAATTTAAAAACGCCATCAACAAAAAAATTACTTATTCGTTTTCAAAATATGTATTGGTTACAAAATAAATTGCACGACTGGATCGCACGTACTTGCTCTTATGTGCGGTCACAGCGACGAATAAAATTTGAAAAACATTAAGGGAATCAAAGTTTTTATTCGATTTTCTTAACTCTTGATTGTTTGAAAAAAGTACGTAAATAGTTTTCAGCGGAAAAATTTAAACGCATTTTATTTCTTTAAAAAATGTAAAAAAGTGCGATTTTTTGTTTTTGAAATTTGAAATTTGGGAAAAGTATTCAGAAACTGAAATTGAAAATAAATCGCCTTTCGGATAGCCTGCACTCAAGAATACAGCATTTTATGACGGATTTTAAATATACTTACTACCTGTAGTTACTTGTGCATCAACATCAACGATAACGAAGACGAAGCAAATGAAAAGTAAATAAGAAAACAATTATTGTCGATCCTTATCGTTGTTCACCGTCACCGTCATCGAGAACAGGATATACACAATACACATACACATGTGCTTATTAAGTTTTCCTTGTTAGGTTCTCCCTCATCCTCGCCCTCACCACATACCACACCAACGACCGACCGAACGACCTGAATTTAGCTGAATATTCTATAATGTAGTCAAAAAGTAATGGGATAAGGGGTGTTTGTCTTTGTCACTGTCTTTAGTTTCTTATTGGACATTTTTATGGAAGCTCTCAGAGTAGGAATGCAAAATTTCTCTTGGAAAGTAAAACCTAAGAGAGCGGGTGGTGATATCACAACCCGCCATACAAAATTTTTCAGTACAAAAATTTATATGTGATGCGACTTCTTGGTAATTCTATATTCTTGCGGCTTGTGCGTTTACTAACTCAACTAAGTTGAGAGAGATGAATAAAGAGCATGGTTTTTAGTGTTATGCTTTGTGCTTAGTTTACTACGCATGTGCAGGAAAAAAAGGCGAACATGAAATAATTGAGTATCTTGTTTCGCTTAGCTGAGACGAATAATTTTTTGTTGGGATTTATACACGATATAACATTTTCATTGTTTAATTTTTTTTTTATATGGACGAGAACTGGTTCTTACATACTTACGTCATTGACCAGACATTTGATTCGAATTCTTTAGGATTTTCAAGTTTTGTAAGAGCACTGGTACAATCTATGTATATACATATCTCTCATATTTGTACATACATACATCATTGACTTTTGATTCGAGTTCTTTAGGATTTTCAATTTTTGTTTACTATTAAGGTCTTCTAAAAATGTAGTTACACATATGTATGTACATTCTTGAAGTTTAAACAAAAACTTACTTCTTTCTGTATTTAAAGGCACGTTCTTGTCGAAATGGATTTTTGTTTTGAATTTTGGTTTCCATTCAGATAGGTACCTACATATCATATGTATGTGTAGGTACCTATCTGAATGAACTATGCGTGCGCAGAAATTTATTCAAAAATTGCTTGTAAATTGATTTTAGATTTATAGTAACAAAGATATTTTGTTTGTTTGAAGTTTATAAATTTAATAGGTACTTGTTGTCCTACCCAGCTTAGCTCGCGGGAAAGAAATTTATAGTTAAACCAAAATATTTATTTCAACTAATCTTGTATAGAATTACTTAAAATACCTCGGGTGTGTTTAACATTTGTAATACCTAATTGTTTAATTTTTACTTGCGATTATAGGTAGGTACTAAGTACAAGTTATGCATTCGTGCAGAAAAAAATGAGATAACAATTAAACAAAAAATATAACATTACGATGATAGAGAAACATATTTGAGTCACTGGCCAAATTCGATCCGTCTACTAAACATTTGGCCAATCGTCTTTAAATAATACCTATATCTTTAGGAATACCTATAAATTTATTTTGACATTCGACAGAGGATTTTTTTTTATTTCCTTTTTAGGTGAATTATTAACGGTACCTGTCATATAACCGCTACGTAAAAGCTTATTTTGTCCAGGAATTTTCTATGTAAATAATCAATGTGCATTGAATTTTGGTTAAAATAAAATTTATGACGGTGTGCTAAAACCGGTATCTCCCATAGGAGCTTTTTTGTCATCGACTTTCCTGACAACTGGTTAGGTAACCGATTACAACCAAAATTGATATTCAACAAAATGTAAGTGGCCTAAGTAATCTTATTTTTTCAAAAACTTTTTTTTGTGTATTTAATATTTTTTTAAAAAAATATTTTTAATACGGGTAGGTGAATTTTTACTTGCGATGAAAGGTACTATAAGGCAAGTTTAGGATTCATGAACATGAAAAATATGAGATAATAGTACGATAACTTTATCGCCGCAAATTATTAACGGATTCATGCAGAGGGACAAAATACAAAAATTTTTTACCAGGAGGAGGTTAATCTCTTCTTTAGGCAGGAGGGGTCCGTGAGATCAGCGAAATCAAGCATCGTTGCGCGTGGTTAGTAGAAAGATGGGGGACCGTCTGAAAACCAACTGCGTGCTGTTGACATGTGTAATGTGTTTTCTGTTTTCCGTTCTCCTTCTGTCTTCTCTTCTATCCTGTATCAATGTCGTCTTGTGTGTTGTCTTTGTAATTGTCTGAGCCGATGGCCTCAGTAGCCAGTGCTCGTTAATGGGTCTACTTCGTAGATTTATCTACGGAGTAGATTAAAATGTAATGTAATGTAATGTATCATATTATTTTTAAAACCTTTAAATATCTATTGAAAAACTTAGGTATTTCCAACTCAGAATTTCAGAAAAAAAAGATAAAACAAAAATTCATAATGATTTTTTTCAAAATTGAGATGATGTGTACTAAATTTTCTTTTAGTATTTGTTACTTCTACTAATTCCTAATTGATCAATAAAAAATAGATGCAATTACGTATTCTAAGTTTCGAGAAAATTAAAATTTACCAAACCCACTTTTTTATAATTTTGTTGGTTTTTACGAGGACTTTCTCTTTACATATTTCGGATAGTGTACGATAATTTTGGGGCTACAAAATAATAACAGTTACCTATAGAGAGACTAAAGACAAGATTTTTTTGGTTTTGGGAGGGGAGGACGACGGGATCGACGACTTTTAGGAAAGCTTTTTTTTTTTAGTTAATGCGCGTATGTAAGTATACTGCGCGAGCATAAGGATAATAGGGAGGGGAATGACAAAAGGTGTCGATTAACATTGGTTTTGAATGCTTGCAAATAAAAATGGCAAGGGAAAATATCGCCGGGTAAATTATTGAAAAATAATCCCCATATTTCACGGTACGTCCGAAGTTGGGCTAAAGGGTGAACTAATGAGCATTCCTTGCAAGACGAGTATTACGGGAGAAACTTTTAAGGGGAGGAATGCAGCTGGCTACTTCGAGTGAAAATTTTTTATTAAAGAAACGATAAAATAAGGAAAGACATGAAACATTGCGTCTGTGTTCGGGAGGGGAAATTTTTTCAGCGAAAGTCCTATTTCCTATCAATCATAACGCTCGATTTTATATTCTATCAAGCAGGTGAAGCGATTATTGCGAAGCACTTGCCCAGAGCTGGGAGTTATAATCCAGTTTAGGGCGTATAAACGCTTTACAAATTATTTATTATTATTTAAAAAAATTATTATTATTATTATTTATTTAAAAATTATTATAAATATAAGAATTCTTCGAGCCGTTTTCGAGAAAATTAGCTTTTACTTAACGGGTATATGACAGGTACCGTTAATATTTGAGCTAAAAAAAATTAAAAAAGTCCTCTGTAGAATGTCAAAATAACCTTAAGTTCTAAATTTGAAGACGATTGCAGTCACCGACTGATCTCTGAGCCGTCAACATCGTCTTCTCGATTTGTTATCTTTGCTCTTTTCTTAGTTGGTTATCTTATCTCTATTCCCCCATTCTTCCCGTTCCTCTTATTTGTTTTCCTTTTCATTAAAATAAGTGTTAATATCTACACCACCAATCTACGACTCGGCCATACTATGAAAAGGTTGTCCGGCGTACTTACTTGCGTAACTTGTAATCTCCCCTTACCACACTCTCCCGAAATTTGTTCTCGTACATGCTGCGGTAACTGCACAGAAAATCATCCAGCATCATCTAGACTATTCCAAAAATTCTTGGAAGCAAAAGAAATCCTAAAAATAAAACCAAAAAAAAATGCAACATGGTAGAAGCCAAACAAATTTATAAAGAATAAAACCCCCTCAGTCCATCCCTCTCTTTCTCTTCCATCGTTAAAAACGGAACAGAATCCGTGTCTGCAAATATTAAAAACACACCACAAACCTCAACCTCCCCTTCATCCCAATCAACGAATGAAAAATCTCTCACACCCCTGGCAACAATAATTAGCCCTACAATAAATAAACCGGTTCACCAAACAGAAAAACAAACAAATGAATCTCCCGCTCTCTCAGTAACCCAAAATACCTTACCCACAACCACAACATTTAATGCTTCATCTTTAACCTCATATTCATCTCTATGTTCCACAATACCAACAACACACGACTCTTCTCTTAACAATAAAACTCTCTCAACATCTACTCCAATTACTATATCCAACAATAGCAATCAATATCAATTCCTTAATTCCTCTCAAATATATAATAAACCACTTAATACAACCAATACAAAGAAACCTTCAAATATTTTATCCCAAACAAATTTAAATCAATCAAAAGAATCAAATCTTCCCACATCAATGGACACAGAAAGCATTTCCGAAAATGAACATGATGAAGCAATCTAAACATACAGTCGATTCCCAGAATACCGACTCTGTCGTCCAGGGGTTGAATCGCTTACACACCTTTGCGTGTTTCAGCGATTCAACTTCGGGGCGACAGAGTCAAACCAATCACCAAAACAATTTTCACAGCAACTTTTCACAGTATAAGGTATCTTATACTGCACAAAGGCCGCATTCCACAGCTCATACAATCCTCAGGATTCTGCAATGGAATCTAAACCAACAATTATCATGAACTTGAGCTGTTAATAAAAGAAAATAAACCACATATAATATCCCTTCAAGAAACACATATACACGATAATTCCTCAGTCAACCTAAGTTCTATTAATACTTCAAAACGAGGCGTTGGCCTTCTTGTCCATAAGTCAATCCCACACACCTTCATACCAATAGTTTCAAACATATCAACAATAGCAGTTTGAATTGACCTTAACATAAAAATAACTATTTTATCCCTTTACATTCACCCAAAACAACCTTTTTCCTCATCGAACTTAGAAGACATTATAATACCAATAGACTCTCCACTTATACTCTCCGGTGACTTTAATGCTTGGAACCCCCTCTGGGGTTCCCCCTTACCTAATCGAAGAGGTAAAATAATCGAGAACTGTTTAATAAACTCAAATCTCTCCCTACTCAACGACGGAAGGCCAACACATTTCTCCACGCACAATACTTTTTCACACGTCGATCTTACACTTGCATCCCCTAACATTCTACCCAACACCACATGGTACAGATTTAACTTCCTTCATGGCAGCGACCACTTCCCTATTTTAATCAAAATTAACCTACAAATTCAAACAACCTACTCCAAGCCTACCCTCAAGTTCCTAACTGACCGTGCCGATTGGAAACTTTTCCAAACTAAATCAATCGAATTTTTTGCTAACAAGCCTCCCTCCACAAACGTTAACAAAGAAGCTGCATTGTTTTGCAAAGGTCTGCGGTTCGCAGCCAACTTTGCTATTCCACAATCCAAAAATAAACCCATCCAAAAAATCGTCCCCTGGTGGAACCCAGAAATCGCTGCGTTGCGTGAAAAGAAACAATACTTATGGAAAATCCTACAAAAATACCCCAGCGTAACAAACCTTATCAATTACCGAAAATATAATGCAATTTTCCGCAATAAAACCAAAGCTGCAAAAGCTGAAAGCTTCCAAAAGTTCACCGCAAATCTCAACCCGAATACGTCGAGTAAAAAAATTTGGGCAGATATAAGAATGCTAACAGGCAACTTTGTCCCACATTCCATTAAAATTATTGAAGCTGGTTCTAAATCCCTAACTAATCCAATATTAATCACGGAACATTTTGCCCAACACTGGTCTTCCTATTGCAACGATTCAAATTTTTCTGCCAAATTCCAAGAAGCCAAGCTTGCTGCACTTAGCCTAAGTCCAATTTTTAATAACCTATCTCTATCTGCCAAACAATTAGAAAAACCATTCAATTTACTTGAATTTGAAAGCTGCCTTTGCACGGTCAAAGGCAAAACTGGCTTTGATCGCATATCATATCCAATGCTAAAAAACATGCCACGCATAATAAAAAATCGTCTATTGTTACTATTCAACAATATATACAGCCAAGGGTTTCTTCCACATTCGTGGAAAACTGCCACCACAATTCCGATTTTAAAACCCAATAAACACCCTTCCGACACAAATAGCTACCGACCTATTTCACTTCTACCTTGCACTAGTAAGATTATAGAGAGGATGGTTGCCAAAAGACTTCTTTGGTTCATTGAGAAAAATGCTTTTATAAAAACAAACCAGGTAGCCTTTAAACATACTCGAGGTACAATGGATTCTCTCCTTCATATAGACGTATTTATAGCTACTGCGCTCTCATGTAAGAACCATGTCTCAATCCTTTCAATAGACTTTGAGAAAGCTTCCGAACGTATAGGAATCCACGTAATTTTAAACAAACTTGTCAAATGGAGTACAGGGCAGAAAATGTTCCTTTTTATAAAGACATTTTTAAAAAACAGATCCTTTAGATCAAAAGTCAGTAACTGCTACTCAAAACTACACAAAATTGTAAATGGTATACCACAAGGATCTCCGCTATCGGTCGTCCTTTTCATAATTGCTTTTAATGACATTAGCGAAATAATTTTAAAAATTAATAAACTAGATCATTCAATTTATGCTGACGATTTATACATAATGGCTAGATGTAATAATGTAATTCAAACGATTGAATTGTTTAAAGAAGCTTTAAATGAAATTTGTAATTGGTGTAAAACATCTGGAGCAAAAATATCTTTAAATAAAACCAAACACCTACATATTTGCAGGAAACTGAAATGTTCTAGTTTTAATATTTCAATGAACAATGTTAACATTGAATCAGTAAATTATTTAAGTATCTTAGGTTTATTGTTTGACAGTAAATAAATTTTAAAACCCACTGTACTGAATTAAAAAAAAACTAGCTCCCAGACTGAATGTTTTAAAATATTTATCATCTCGTAACAGCTTTATCCATACTAACACTCTAATCAATACAACTAAAACTATTTTCTTATCTAAAATTGAATATGGGCTACCCATTTATGGCAAATGTGCTCCGTCAAACCTTAAAATCTTATATCCTTCCTACAACGCAGCAATCAGAACAAGCCTCAAAGCATTCCGCACCACTCCGATTAGAAACATGCTTGCAGAAGGAGGATTCAACACTATCGAAGAAAGAAAAGAATTGCTAACATCTCGACTTGTTTCCAAGATCTATGGAACATACGATTCTCCAATCCATGCAGACATAGCCAAAATTTTGAAGCGGAAAAAAATACCAAGGCTACCTTCAACTTTACACAAAGCCGTTTCCGCTGCAAGAAACCTTGACATTGACCCAAATGTAAAATGCGTTCTTATCGAAAAACACCCACCATGGTTACTGCCACCTGATTCCATCGACATAAGTTTGTCTAAACAACCGAAATATTCAACACCGAATGAAAAATATTTCCAACTTTTCATGGAACTTCTAAACAACTACCCTGATAACACCTGGAATACACTATACTCCGACGGTTCCAAGAGCTGTGAAGGCTCCGGTTTCGCAGTCGTCAACAGCTACGGAGAGGTTAAATCTGCTGTTAGAGTTCCAACATATTTTTCTGTCTTCTCAACAGAAGCGCTGGCCATACTAGAAGCTACAAAGATAGCAATATCATCAAAGATTAAACAAAGAAAAAATGATCAATCTCTTATCTAATCCATCATCAAATAATATTAAAGATACATATAATATATTACAATACCTGGGACTAGACAAATTTCTTTAATAATTGTTAAAATATTTCTATAAGAAGGGGAGGAGTCGAGGATCCGAGGAAGGTGCGAGCAAATAAGCTCGCGCATGTTCGAATCCTCGGTTTCTCCCCTCAGATCAAAATTATTACAGTATATTTAAATAAAGATATACAATGAAATATAATTTTGTTACCCCAGCCAAAAGCCTTGTAGCTAGTGCTGTAGTTTTTTAAGAATTTAATCATGTATCATTTATGTCGTGGTTAATAAATAATAATAATAATAATAATGAAGACGATTGGCCCAACCGTTAAGGCTGTAGTCCAATATACATACCAACGGGCAGACAGAATTTTGCCAGTAACTGAAATATGTTTCTCTATAATGGTAATGCCATGTTTGATTGTTATCTCAAAGTTTGTAATCTGCACGAATGCAACCCTTGCAATATAGTAATAGTACCTACCTAAAATTTCAAGTTTTTCGAAAACTGAAATTCATAATATTTTCTAGTTTTCAGCGTTCAGTTACATATGCAAGGACACAAATGCACTTGCCTTTTCAAAGTATCTACCTATACATCATTATAGTACCCATAATTACGAAAGAAAATTTTGCGAAAACCCTCCGAAAAAGTCGGATTTTTGTATGAAATAATAACTATAAAAAATGGTTTTAACAAGTTAAGGTGAACAAATCACAAGAATTTAAAGAAAAGCAGGATGACATCTGCCGGGCCCGATAGTAATATATATTTTTAACAAAAACATTCCTACACAACTAGACATACAAATTAATGCAAATAATGGTCTTCACCTTTTTTTATATTTCCACACTATATAGGTAGGTATGAACTGTTTACTTACTACTTACTATAAAAATCAACAATCAATTTACAATCTATTTTTTTAAATGAACTTCTACCCATATGTAGATTGCACTTAATTTATACCTATCTGAATGAAAAGCAAGTTTCAAAACAAAAATCCATGTCATCAAGAACGTTTGTATGTATCGACATCCAGCAAAAAGCAAGCTTGTGTCTTAATTTCAAGAATGTATGTGTATATTTTTTCAAAACGCCAACCTTCATAATAGTAAACAAAAATTGAAAATCCTTAAGAATTCGAATCAAAAGTCTGGTCAATGATGTATTTATTTAAATGTACGAATATGTATGTACATACATAAGTAAGTACCAGTGCTCGTAAAAAACTTGAAAATCCTAAAGAATTCGAATCAAAAGTCTGGTCAATGACGTACGTATGTATAAAATACGTATTTAAGAACCAGTTCTCGTCCATATAAAAAAATGTAAGCAATGAAAATGCTGGATCGTATATAAATCCCAACAAAAAAATATTCGCCTCAGCTAAGCGAAACAAGATAATCAATTATTTCATGTTCGCCTTCTTTTTTTTCCTGCCTCACATTGCACATGCGCAGTAAACTAAGCACAAAGCATAAAACTAAAAAACATGCTATTAGTTCTCTCTCTCTCAAATAAAGTGTCCCTACACCAGCGCTCCAAGCGGCTCGTGCGGGTAAGATTTTTTCGCTTCCCATGATAGTACTATAGGCAGTTTATATACAATGGTGGGAATAACACATCTGGACAGGCACATAAATTTCGTAGTGTTCCTTATAACTGATTAAACTCTTATTTAAAGATTCCTTCATTTTGTAAAGAAAAACATATCTTCCCATGTTAGAGAATTCATGAACTCTGAAGAATGGGCTTAGAGTCGCAAGTCACGAATAAATCGTTGAATGGTGTTTCTTTTGTAAAGTTCTTGTAAGAGGTAGTTGTGTTTTTGTCTTTGTATTATGATATTGCTCTGTCTAAAATATATGAGTAACTGCAAGTTTTTTCGAAAACCTAAAAATAAAAAACAGGATTTTAACAAAATCCGTACTGCAATTTTCAAAATACTTTTTATATAAATTCATTATTATTAAGACGTATGATGGCGTATTTTGTTTTTATTAAAAACCGTAGTGTTGTGGTTTTGACGCTTTTTATAGGTTTAGAACGTGTGATTTTTGTACGTTTGTTTCTATCAAAGATCTTGCCTTCCAATGTGATAAGGCACATAAGAGCAGGTACATGCGACCCAGTTATGCCCATTTTTTTTAAATTACAACACTGAACCCTATAATAAGAATTTGAATTTGTCCCAGAATGTAAAATAAAAGATAGATGTCAAAATCTCAAAATAATGCGCAACTCGAACATGTTTTGGTAGTATTGCTCGCATGTCCGACTAGAAGTACAAAATCAGTCGTTCAGCTACTGTGGGAGCCAATACATCTCTGACGACTTTCGCAGTGTCCAAAATTGAATATTTTAAAGTGTTAGATTTGATAGTCAATAAATTAATAGTTTTTGCTACTAGGTAAATTAATATTTTTTTAAAGAAGCCAAAATTATGTTGGCTATTTTTTTAAACAATTAAAGGCCATTGATATGTGGTATTTATATTTACATTGGGCAAGTCAGCCCAAAAGTACAATACATTAAAGAAGCCAGTGATTTTTTAAGTAAAGGAATAGCTCAGAGTGCAGAGTGGCCGAACCCAGTGACGAGGGTCCCTGGTTCTAATTCAGCCTGGGGAGTTTCACAAATATTTTTTGGGAAACTGTTCTAGAAAACCGAAAAAGCCTGGAAGGTAGTGGTAGCGTCCCACCAATGAGTCACGCACAAAATGCAGGGACATTGGAAGATGTTCTATCAATGTCAGATGATGCTTTGACGTCATCCAAGAGGAAAAGGAAGCAGGTTAGACCAAATACGGTGAAAAGAAATAAGTGAAGTGAAGTGAAGCAGGAACGACGCAGAATGCAAGAAAGTCTCGCGAAACAGAAGAAAGAGGCAGCCAAACTAAAGGTACTGCAGACGGCTGGGACGCAGCCAGGGCAGCAAGTGCAACAACACCCATCGCAGGTTCAGCAACAATAAAAATCCACAAAGATGGATATAATACAACAACATCCACAACAACAAAAACAACAACAGCAACTACTACAACAAAAAAACTAAAGCTAGATAGAGTTTTGGACCAACCATCTACTTCCAACAAGCGCAAGCGCAACAACAGCAGGAGGAATAGCAGCAGATACAACAGCAGCAGCAACCACAACATAATCAGCAACAACAGCCAACGCGGCAGAGAACGAAAAGGGCAAAGGTGCCGCCCATCAATACATACAAGATGGAGCTTAAGGATACCATCCAAATGTGTAAGTCAGCCATAGGCGATAATTTTTTTACTAAACGACTTAGTAGCGATAGACATGCTATCCACTGTTTATCAGTGGAGCAGCATAAAAAAAGTTAAAAATGTATTTAAGGATTCGACAACTGAGAATTTCAGTTTCACTCCGAAGGAAGATACAATTCAAACAGTCCTGTTGAAGGGCCTTGACCGCTCCACTGATCCAGTGGCGCTTTTAAAACAACTCCAAAGTACAGCAACGAAACACCTCGAGTTCGTAGGGGTCAAGCCTTTTACGACTGTCAAAGCCAGATGGGAGCAACGGAAATTACCGTACTTCTTGGTAAAGGTGGCGCCCAATATCAGCCTGGATAGTTTAAGGGAAATAACTGTGCTAGATTACCAGGTTGTCACTTGGGACAAACTAAAGAGGTGCGGTGACATGCTTCAATGCATGCGCTGCCAGAGATTCGGGCATGCCACGGCGAACAGCGGTATGCAGTCTCGCTGCGTGAAATGCAGTGAGGATCACAATAAAGGGGAGTGTTAACTCGGGAATGAAAGTGTGAAGGGATTGCACCAGCGATCACTTAACTAATTGTCGCTAAAATATTAATAATTCTCAAGATTTTACAAGGCATAATAATAATTACAATCTAGATTTTACCTCAACACATAACAGAAACCATTCACGTTTTAACACAAATAGAAACTTTCCTAGTAGATATACAAAAAATAATCAGAACAATTTTAAAATAAGGAATAATGGAGGTAGCTTTTCGAGAAATAATGATACACGTGAGAATAGAAACCCCAGTAGGAGTAACCAACCCAACATTAATGGTCATAGAGTATTAGCATTGGGAAACGAGCAACCCACCTAGGGGCCAGATGACCCATCGGAGGGGAATTAACTACTCCACCAATGCCAAATGCCATTTGCACTGCTGGAATATTGAACGGCATTTACGTTCAGTTAAAACTGGATTACGATCAACATACAATTTTTTTATTAGACACAGGAGCTTCAATTTGTGTAGTGAAAGTCAGTTCAGTTAATTGAAACATACACATATTCAAACTTAAAAGAACAAAAATTCTAGGTATTTCAGGAGATTCAGAAACAATGGAACATGTAATATTCAAATCCATTTAGAAAACCTTATAATTCCTTACAAATTTCACGTGGTACCCGATGACTTCCCAATTCCCGTTGAAGATATTTTGGGGCAAAAAAGAGGGAAGTAACATTATTTATCTGCCCATAAGCTCCCAAGAAGAAGAAGAAGCCACCTATTGGCTGAATACAAAACACACCGAAGCTCGAGTATTTTACCCGCACAAATTATGCGAACACGTTTTTATGGCAGGATCATTATCTACTGCCATAAACGGGAAAATACCAATAAGAATTTTAAATGCACAGACAAATCAACAAACGCTCGAGTTTACAAAATAATAAACGAAATAAATTTTGACACACTAAATAGTGAAGAAAAAGCAGAAATTTATGCAATATGTACCAAATACTAAGACATCTTCCACGTTGATGGTGACAAACTCACGTATACACATATTGGCAAAGCAGATATCTCGCTCAAAAAGGATGCAATACCAAAATATTCAAAGCCATATCGTCTCTCACACACACAAAAACAGAATATAAAGGAAGAAATAAAGAAAATGTTAGAAAATGACATTATAGAACCTTCTATCTCCCCTTGGAACTCACCAATACTAATAGTACCTAAGAAGAAAGACCCAGCAACCGGTCAACAGAAATTCCGTATAGTCACGTGAACGAGCGAATTAAAGATGATAAATTTCAACTACCCAACATAACAGTTATCTATGATATGGCAGGAGGAGCAACTTACTTCTCGTGCATATATTTAAGTCAGGGATACCACCAAATGGAGTTGGATGCCAATAGCAGGCCAATCACAGCGTTCTCAACAGAAGATGGTCACTACCAGTTAAAACGACTACCAATGGGTTTAAGGATCTCACCCAGAATGATGTCCATAGCGATGTCAGGACTAACATATTCCCGATGTTTTGTCTATCTCGATGATCTTATAGTTTTTGGTACAAGTTTAAAAGACCACCACAAAAATTTGATAAAAGTATTTGACCGTCTTAAAGAAGTAAATCTGAAAAAACATCCTGGAAAATGCTCTTTCTTGAGAAAGGAAGTGTTATACCTAGGACACGTTATTTCTGATAATGGTATCCTACCCGATCCCACTAAATCTTTCGCGATGAAAAATTACCCGACACCCACCAACGCCGATGAAGTAAGAAGATTCGTTGCACTCGCCAACTATTATTGTAAATTTATCCCTTATGTCGCTAGCATTTCCATTCCGCTAAACCGGTTGTGGAAAAAAGATGTCGAATTTCATTTTGATAAAGAAATCCTTACAAGTCCCAAAATTCTACAATATCCAAATTTTAACGAAGAATTCATCCTACGAACAGATGCCTCAGGTTTCGCTCTAGGAGCTGTTTAATCTAGTTTCGACGATAGACCGAATGCCTATGCAAGCAAATATCTTAATAAAGCAGAAAAAAACTATAGTAAAATTGACAAAGAATAACTTGCTATTGCATGGGCAGTTAAACACTACCTACCTATTCGGAAGAAAATTCAAAATCTTAGCAGACCATAGACCCTTAGTGTACTTGTTCTCACTTAAAGAACCTAGTAGCAGACTAACAAAATGTAGGCAACTACTAGAAGAATACTACATAGAATATTCTCCAGGTAAGGATAACTGTACAGCTGACACACTGAGTCGTATAAAAATAGACTCCGATGATTTAAAACAATTATGTATTTGTGTTGTAACGAGAGCTCAATCAAAAGCAGAAAGTAAAATTCATGAACAGAAAGAAAAAAATAATATAGAAAAGACGAAAATTGATGAACTACTCATAACCGAACTGCTGCAGTTACCAGAAAATGGACTTAAAATCATAGAACTGAAGATTGTTGGCAACTTTGAGGAAGATTTAACTAATTTCAAGGATACGGATATAATTATTGGTCCAAATAAAATTTTAGCGTATATCCCAAGAGGGAATTGTTTACTCCTAAAGAACTACATCCGAGTCGACAGTATTTGGCAAAATATAGGAGCTTTAGAGAACTCTCATAAAGTGTTAGGAGCATATTTGAGAAATTATGTTTCAGAAAAGCATACCGATTGGAGCACATGGCTACCATACTAGGTTTTCTGCCTTTCGAATTAATATTGGAAAACAATGTATCTTACCATCAAATCTGGTTCAACAGGTACAACTTTGACGACTACGGGATTGATTTAAAACATAAATTACAAATCGCTCAGAAAGATGCTCGAGAATCTCTGATAGGCAAAAAGATAGTAAGAAAAAGTAGATTTGATTTAGAAGGGCGAACAAAAAGCTCAAATTTTGAAATAGGAAGTTTAGTTTTACATAGAAACGAAAATAGAAAAAAAAAATAGATCCAATCTACATAGGCCATATGAGGTTTTATCTCAAAAGAGTGTAAATTGCGATATAAAATATGAAAACAAAAAGATAACGGTTCACAAAAATAGGCTAAAGCATTTTATATATATTTAACTCTGATTTAAAATTTTAAAAGCTGACCAGTAACTTTCTAAACCTAAATGAATTATATTAATTATTATATATGAATTATATTAATTAATAAGAATCAGAAAATAAAAAAAAATTAAAAGTTGTAAACATGATTGTATAAAACTTCCAAAAAAAAGGGCGAGAAAGTGTCTCCGCAAATATAAACATGAAAGAATAAATTAAAGACAAATATAAGCATGTTACAAGGCGTAGATAAGCTTATAAATAAATATTAACATACATTTAGGCGCGCATTGACTTAAGAGTTACGTTATTAATATTATATTAAGCTAAATAACTTTAATAACAATAAGATGAATCTAGCACCAGTCTCATAATAAAACAACTATGTATTCATAAAAAAAAATTATGTACATACAAACCTAATTATTACTACTTAAATACTATATCTTTAAAATGTATCTAGCCAAAGTAACGTAACAAAAGTGTACATAGCCAAAATAATCTCTATTGATGTAAATAAATTGTGCATCATAAGCAAGCTAGCCCAAAGCCACTTAAAGTGCATCGTATGGTCAAATGCTGATTATGCATATTGGGGGCAATCGATAGAACGTTATCGATTATCGAAGTGTGGTTGGACACAACTGCGGACAATCCATTTTTGTATAAATAGAGTGAATAAAATATTATTTGGTGACTTCAAATTCTGAAGTTCAAACTAATATATCTTTTCTTAATAAAGCAACTCGCTGGAGATTGAATACGTTGATTATTGATAAGAATAGTTCAGACGCCCTACAGAGCACCAGTGCTTTTGGGTCAAGGTTTGCTTGGCAACTCGCCGGACCAAGTCTGCTCCGTTTTATATCGACAAAAACAGAATCTTTATGAGAGGGATATCAAACTCGTAAAAAAAATTAAGACCAACTCTTGCCAGGAGGACGATCTTAGTTTCTGAATGTCAAGCACCAAACAACTTTCCCCAGCAGCCAGTCTAATCAAAGAAGCTCAGGCCTTACTTACAAACCCACCGAAAGCTCAACGAATCCAAGTTGGCCCCAAGCCGCTTACTATATCGGAATATTTAACCCGCAATATAGTTCGTCAAGAATTCCACGAAACTTCGCTGCCCCCAGCCAAAAGGCACGAGCAGGAAAGAGGGTGCAGCTGAAGAAACACATAGCTGAGCTGCTCCGGTTGGCGAACATACCAAGCCAACCCAGCAAAATCGGTTACATCCGCAGCCAAGAAAGCCATCCAGCGTAGCAGCTAATTGCGGTTATTTTTGTTTCTCTCCTCTCACGTTTTTTTTTATTATTCAATTTTGCTATAAATTTAAATAACACTAAGGCGTTAATCCCAATCTAAAGTAGAAGAGGATAATAAGAGAATAATAACCGGCCTCAAGCAAATAAACGTAATGATAAGTATGAATACGGGATAGATATAGTCACAATCCTAGTTATAGTTATCATAATTTTCTTTGCTAAATATATTAGAAACGTAATACACAGTAAATTTTACAAAGCCATGAAAAAAGAAATTATTTAACAAAACGTAATTAATAGGCGAATTTCTGTATAAAAATAATATATATATATGTATATATACGTATGTAAAAACAAAAATCGAATCTTTAAATGAATTTTTTCCAAAGTCATGACAATCTAAAAAAATCTCCTAATAGGAAAAGAAAACCAGAAGTGATAAAAAAGAAGTTAGAAGAAATAGATACTCTGTGGAGTTCTTTTTTACGAAGAATATTTAGATATAAAACAAGAGGAAGCGAGACAGTATAACAAAAATTACAGGATTTAGTAACTCAAGCTAAAAATTTGAAAACAAAATTTAGAAACCATAGTTAAGTAAAGTTTAGAAGAGGAAAGTAGTGATGCAATAGTTAAAGATAATTCAGAAAAGGAAACTAAAAAACATTCGAACTAACGAAATGGCTGATACATTTAATTTAGCATAGCTCAAAAGTTACCGACTCTAAACTGCGAAGAGGACGGGAAAAGAACAGACAAACATCCGAGTCGTTGTGAACAGTGTCGAATTTTACCACGACACACTCGGCGAAGCTTCAAAACCTATACTAATTAATTTTTTCTTGAAATGTAAAGTCCAAGGGAAAGCCGTTACAGAATTAGGAAGTCAAAAACAAGAAAATTTCACAGCATTGAAAAAACTTTTAGTAGAAAGATGGACCAAAAGAAAATATAGAAACCATTCAGTCCAAACTAAGTAGAACATATCAGGGAAACCGCCCGGTGCGAGAATTTACAAAGGAAATTGCAACACTTGCAGGGAGAATGACCAAATTAGAGGTATCTTTTCATGGTGAAGAAACAAGAAAAACATTTACCAAAGCAAATGATAGACGAGGCGTAGCATTTCTTAAAAAGGGATTAAATGATCGGTTAAAAATTATTCTATATAGCTTTAGGCACGCAAATCTTCAAGACGTCATACAACATTTACTAGAGTTACTCCAAAGCTCTACCCCTGTGACCGGAACTATCCGCTACGTGAAAAATATAAGTTACCCCCTGCCACAGAACCAAAATCAGGGTCGAGCATATTTCCATAATTCCACCCGATCAAATTTTAACAATGCTACAAATCAGAATTTTCCCAGACAAAATTATTTCCGTAGTAATAAATACGCTCCCAATATTAATAATTCTCAAGATTTTACAAGGCATAATAATAATTACAATCAAGATTTTACCTCAACACATAACAGAAACCATTCACGTTTTAACACAAATAGAAACTTTCCTAGTAGATATACAAAAAATAATCAGAACAATTTTAAAATGAGGAATAATGGAGGTAGCTTTTCGAGAAATAATGATACACGTGAGAATAGAAACCCCAGTAGGAGTAACCAACCCAACATTAATGGTCATAGAGTATTAGCATTGGGAAACGAGCAACCCACCTAGGGGCCAGCCGACCCATCGGAGGGGAATTAACTACTCCACCAATGCCAAATGCCATTTGCACTGCTGGAATATCGAAAGGCATTTCCGTTCAGTTAAAACTGGATTACGATCAACATACAAAATTTTTATTAGACACAGGAGCTTCAATTTGTGTAGTGAAAGTCAGTTCAGTTAATTGAAACATACCCATATTCAAACTTAAAAGAACAAAAATTCTAGGTATTTCAGGAGATTTCGAAACAATGGAACATGTAATATTCAAATCCATTTAGAAAACCTTATAATTTCATACGAATTTCACGTGGTACCCGATGATTTCCCAATTCCCGTTGAAGATATTTTTGGGGCAAACTTTCTGTTAGATTTTAACGCCATACTTGACTTAGAGAAATTTCTGTTAAAAATCAAAGAGGGAAGTAACATTATTTATCTGCCCATAAGCTCCCAAGAAGAAGAAGAAGCCACCTATTGGCTGAATACAAAACACACCGAAGCTCGAGTATTTTACCCGCACAAATTATGCGAACACGTTTTTATGGCAGGATCATTATCTACTGCCATAAACGGGAAAATACCAATAAGAATTTTAAATGCACAGACAAATCAACAAACGCTCGAGCTTACAAAATAATAAACGAAATAAATTTTGACACATTAAATAGTGAAGAAAAAGCAGAAATTTATGCAATATGTACCAAATACTAAGACATCTTCCACGTTGATGGTGACAAACTCACGTATACACATATTGGCAAAGCAGATATCTCACTCAAAAAGGATGCAATACCAAAATATTCAAAGCCATATCGTCTCTCACACACACAAAAACAGAATATAAAGGAAGAAATAAAGAAAATGTTAGAAAATGACATTATAGAACCTTCTATCTCCCCTTGGAACTCACCAATACTAATAGTACCTAAGAAGAAAGATCCAGCAACCGGTCAACAGAAATTCCGTATAGTCACGTGAACGAGCGAATTAAAGATGATAAATTTCCACTACCCAACATAACACATATCTATGATATGGTAGGAGGAGCAACTTACTTCTCGTGCATAGATTTAAGTCAGGGATACCACCAAATGGAGTTGGATGCCAATAGCAGGCCAATCACAGCGTTCTCAACAGAAGATGGTCACTACCATTCAAAACGACTACCAATGGGTTTAAGGATCTCACCCAGTAAATTTTCCAGAATGATGTCCATAGCGATGTCAGGACTAACATATTCCCGATGTTTTGTCTATCTCGATGATCTTATAGTTTTTGGTACAAGTTTAAAAGACCACCACAAAAATTTGATAAAAGTATTTGAACGTCTTAAAGAAGTAAATCTGAAAAAAACATCCTGGAAAATGCTCTTTCTTGAGAAAGGAAGTGTTATACCTAGGACACGTTATTTCTGATAATGGTATCCTACCCGATCCCACTAAATCTTTCGCGATGAAAAATTACCCGACACCAACCAACGCCGATGAAGTAAGAAGATTCGTTGCATTCGCCAACTATTATCGTAAATTTATCCCTAATTTCGCTAGCATTTCCATTCCGCTAAACCGGTTGTGGAAAAAAGATGTCGAATTTCATTTTGATAAAGAAATCCTTACAAGTCCTAAAATTCTACAATATCCAAATTTTAACGAAGAATTCATCCTACGAACTGATGCCTCAGGTTTCGCTCTAGGAGCTGTTTAATCTAGTTTCGACGATAGACCGAATGCCTATGCAAGCAAATATCTTAATAAAGCAGAAAAAAACTATAGTAAAATTGACAAAGAATAACTTGCTATTGCATGGGCAGTTAAACACTATCGTCCCTACCTATTCGGAAGAAAATTTAAAATCTTTGCAGACCATAGACCCTTAGTGTACTTGTTCTCACTTAAAGAACCTAGTAGCAGACTAACAAAATGTAGGCAACTACTAGAAGAATACTACATAGAATATTCTCCAGGTAAGGATAACTGTACAGCTGACACACTGAGTCGTATAAAAATAGACTCCGATGATTTAAAACAATTATGTATTTGTGTTGTAACGAGAGCTCAATCAAAAGCAGAAAATAAAATTCATGAACAGAAAGAAAAAAATAATATAGAAAAGACGAAAACTGATGAACTACTCATAACGGAACTGCTGCAGTTACCAGAAAATGGACTTAAAATCATAGAACTGAAGATTGTTGGTAACTTTGAGGAAGATTTAATTAATTTCAAGGATACGGATATAATTATTGGTCCAAATAAAATTTTAGCGTATATCCCAAGAGGGAATTGTTTACTCCTAAAGAACTACATCCGAGTCGACAGTATTTGGCAAAATATAGGAGCTTTAGAGAACTCTCATAAAGTGTTAGGAGCATATTTGAGAAGTTATGTTTCAGAAAAGCATACCGATTGGAGCACATGGCTACCATACTAGGTTTTCTGCCTTTCGAATTAATATTGGAAAACAATGTATCTTACCATCAAATCTGGTTCAACAGGTACAACTTTGACGATTACGTGATTGATTTAAAACATAAATTACAAATCGCTCAAAAAGATGCTCGAGAATCTCTGATAGGCAAAAAGATAGTAAGAAAAAGTAGATTTGATTTAGAAGGGCGAACAAAAAGCTCAAATTTTGAAATAGGAAGTTTAGTTTTACATAGATACGAAAATAGAAAAAAACTAGATCCAATCTACATAGGCCATATGAGGTTTTATCTCAAAAGAGTGTAAATTGCGATATAAAATATGAAAACAAAAAGAAAACGGTTCACAAAAATAGGCCAAAGCCATGTTATATATATTTAACTCTGATTTAAAATTTAACAGCTGACCAGTAACTTTCTAAACCCGAATAAATTATTTTAGAATAGAAAAAAAAATAAAATAAAAGTTGTTAACATGATTAAGTTAAATAACTTTAATAACAATAAGATAAAACTAGCACCACTCTCATAATAAAACAACTATTCATAAAAAAAAATTATATGTATACATACAAACCTAATTATTACTACTTAAATACTATATCTTTAAAATGTATCTATCCAAAGTAACGTAAAAAAAATGTACATAGCCAAAATAATCTCTATTGATGTAACTATTGGTAAACGGTTTAATACAAAAAAAAATATATCTATAAACAACAAATCTATCACACAATTTAAAAAACGAAAATACAATTCAATGTCAAATAAAAATTATCATAAAATATCAAATATATAGAACAAAATAAAATCCCTCAAGTACAAGCGTCGCATAAAAAGAAGAAATCATAACATGTCATGATTTCTCCTTTTTTCTCCCAGGAAAGGTGGTGTGAAGGGATTGCACCAGCGATCACTTAACTAATTGTCGCTACAAAACAATTAACAGAGTATTCAACCTTCTTCGATACTAGATACTCGATTTCCCAACCATCCCATGCACTACATTTTATTTGTTCCGCCGCCGACTAGCTATGTCTTCTTAATAAAGCAACTCGCTGGAGATTGGATACGTTGATTGTTGATTAGAATAGTTCAGACGTCCTACAGAGCACCAGGTTTATTTGGCAACTCGCCGGACCAAGTCTGCTCCGTTTAATATCGACAAAAACAGAATCTCCACGAGAAGGATATCAAACTCGTAAAGAAAATTAAGACCAACTTTACAAAAGGGTCGAAGATAAGACTCAACTAAAATGTGTACTATGCGGAGGCGAGGGGCACCCTGCTAGCTATCGGGGCTGTCCTAAGTTTCAGCAGATAAAGCACAAAAAGCTCAGAAGGTGGTAGAGTTAAGGCTGTAGTCCAAAATACATACCAACGGGCTGACAGAATTTTGCCAGTAACTGAAATATGTTTCTCTATAATGGTAATACCATGTTTGATTGTTATCTCAAAGTTTGTAATCTGCACGAATGCAACCCTTGCAATATAGTAATAGTACCTACCTAAAATTTCAAGTTTTTCGAAAACTGAAATTCATAATATTATCTAGTTTTCAGCGTTCAGTTACATATGAAAGGACACAAATGCACTTGCCTTTTAAAAGTATCTACCTATACATCATTATAGTACCCATAATTACGAAAGAAAATTTTGGGAAAACCCTCCGAAAAAATCTGATTTTTGTATAAAATTTTGTGTGTAATCCTTCAAATAACTATAAAAAGTCGTTTAAAGAAGTTTAGGTGAACAAATAAAAAGAATTTGAAGAAATTCAGGATGACATCTGCGGGGCATGATAGTAATATATATTTTTAACAAAAACATTCCTACACAACTAGACATACAAATTAATGCAAATAATAGGGGAGAGTACGATAACTTAACCGACAAGATTTGATAACAGGTTTTTGTAGAGGGGTCAAGAACAAGCACTTTTTACTATGGGAGGGGGGGTATCTCCCCCCGTTTAGGAGGTAGGGGCATTTTAGAAAAATGGTTTACATTGAAAAAAAAATATTAAAAAGCAACGGCAACACTAACAATAAAGTGCTATACTGCATTTGAAGTAGTTGCTAAGTCGTACAGTGGTACAAACGTAACACATGGAAAAATGATAATGAATTTGTTTAACAAAAAATGTAATTTTAATTGGATCGGTTCGATGAACTGATGATTATTGAGCGGCATCAACCGCGGTAAAATATATACTGCATTTGAAAGCCAGAAGTTTGTTCTATAATCCTGCATTTAATTTCAGCAAGTGTATAAGGTGAATGAGTCCATTCATACAAATCACGACCTGGAATAGAGCTCTGCTGAATAACTTTTACCTTCGAAATAGCATCACGCAATGGCGATCTGAGAATCTTGGTTGTACCGGGTTCAATGAAGACAATCTGGCAAACGCCACCATCGCCGAGCGAAATGGGCATAAGTCCCTGCTCATCTCGAAATTCGAACTACAAATGATTTTCGCATCATTAAAGAAAAAGAAGTCAGCGGGAGTCGATGGTATACCCAATATTAATATTGTACTACGACATCTCCCTGAGGAAGCAATAGACATATACACAACACTGTTCAACAACGCGCTGAATAATGCAGCGCATCCAGTGAGTTGGAAGACAGCTGTTGTATATTCCTCTTCCGAAAAAGGGAAACGACAATTCCAATCCCGCAAATCTCCGGTCGATAAGTCTTCTTCCGAGTATCAGCAAGGTATTCCAAAAAGTTCTCAATAGAGCTCTGTCCAAGTGGCCGAGGACAAAAATATAATTAATAATAATTAATATATAAATTAAGGCGGGACATGACCCATTCATGCTGCGTCAAAGCTAGTATCTGCTGTCCAATGGAACAATGCAAAGAATCAATGCACGGGTGCCTGTCTGGTTGATTTGGAGAAGGCTTTCAATACCGTATGGTTAAAAGGTCTATATCATAAGGCAAACCAGATACGGCATAAGTAAACTACTGCTATATATGCTTTAAGACATGCTTAACGGTAGACAGTTTGTTGTAAAGAGTGGCAATATAACATCTACCACAACGTTTGATATTGAAAACGGTCTGCAACAAGGAGCGCTGAACTCGCGATTCTCTTTAGTATTTACACCAGCGATCTCATTGGAAGTCTACACCCATGCAATTGCGTATGCCGACGATTTAGTTGCGTACAGAACAGGTCCAAAAGTTGAAGTCATCAGAATTCTCTTACAACGTGATTTCAAAGGAATTCACTAACATTGTAGGGATTGGAAGCTGAAAACTTCCAGAAGTGTGAAACTATCCTGTTTAGAACCCTTCTAGGGATACCAGAAAGAACTGGCGCAAGCTGTATTCGCTGGGCCAGATAGATATCCACTGGCGAGTTAAAGTGTGGTAAAGTACCTTGGAATTTGGCTGGATCAGTTTCTATATTACAATCGACATGTAGAGGCTGCACTTGCCAGTGCTAAGGGAGCTTTTGCCCTGGCAAGACGGTTGTTTTATAGCAGCCGCCTTGATAGCAGAGTGAAAGTGATTTGCTATATCGCCCTCATCAGGCCGATGATTCCTACGGATGCCCTGTGTGGTTCAGTGTGGACAGTGCCTTCGCACTTGCTTCGGCCTTTACAGAACACCAGAGTCGGAGTACGAACACTATTATCCCAACGAGATTCTACGCAACACGGCCAATTCAAACAGAATAGATAGCTTTTTAATTAAGCTCATTTGCGGATATATTGCAAGGGGATGATGTCAACTAATGGTAAAATCTTCGGGGCTTAATACCCTAAAGATGAATATTTCGAAAGTACACGTTCGAGTGGTTTTATCCCGCCCGAGGCTCTCCTATACTTTGATAGTCGAGGGCTGATTCTGAATAGATCGGCGATTCCATTGATCTACCACGTCGGCCGCAGAACAGTTGATAGGCGGCTCCTTTACGACCGAGACATTGTCGCTGGGAGCAAAACAAAGCGCCTCAGGTTCAGTAGGGCCGTGCCCGACCGGGAGCGGAAGGAAGCCATTGCTCAGGTCACCAGTTTTGGTGACTTAATGAAAACAGTTAATTTCAGTCGACATAAAATCGCCTATGGTCGACTAACATTTATCTATGGTATCTTTAAGGTAGGTTAGGGTAGCTGCGGGGGCGCCAAATCAAAAAAAATTATAAGACTGAAAGGCAATTAATATTTAGATATAGAATAATTTTGAGCGCCCGCATAGGGACAGATGTTTTGTCTAGCATTTAAGTAGATATAAGTTAAAATAAAATAAAAAAATCATTAATAAAAAAAGAGAAGTCCAAAAGAAAATAAACAAAAGTTGTGCATTGAACTCATGAAATAAAATAAAGGGATTTTATAATATAACAAACAAGAGCAAAAAAAACGTAAAATAGAAGCAGTCAAGTTCGGCACACAACTCACCGAGAAGCTCTTCTTCCATCTTTTTCTTTTGATTATTTTTCTCGTTCACACTACATTGATGCATGCATCACAATGCCCTGTGAAATTACTAATTTGAGACATAATCGGATAGGGTGCTTTAGTCTTACCCACTTATTTTTCTTGTTTTTTTTTACAAAAAAACATTAAATTTTAAAGACATCAAAAATGGGAATTCAAATTCGTGAAAAAACAAGCACAAGTTTTTAAATGTTTTTTTTGTTTTTTCCAATGTTCGGTTATTTAGTGCTTTAGTTATGGCCCACACTGCATGTTAGTAAAACTCTGTGAAACAAATTGATGCTTTTGAAAGAATAATTTTACAGGAAAGTTTGCTCAAAACAAAAATTGAGCTTCGATTCTCCAACTAAAGAAGGGGTTTTCTGCAAGTGGAAACTGTAATACCTTTATTAGAATAAATAAAAATGATATCTCTAATGAATTCTAATGAAGTATCTTAATTAATTTTGTGCATTTTATAAAAAATTATCGGTTTATAAATTTTAAAAATAGCTTGGTGCCTTTCTGTAGTAAGGACTGCTTAACCGTCTGTTTTGAAAAATAATTAAAAAACCTTACTGCACTCGAAGTAAATAACCAGGCATTAATAGTTGTCGGTGTATACAAAATTACTTTATGAGTAAAAAAATCAGGTGGCATAACAAGAAAATATCAGATAATGCGATTTATGTGTAGTCCGTGCTCGCTGGCCTATTGGAATGAAGTAACGGTAGTTATGAAAAATATTCATTATTATACTAGCTGTTTTTGGGACGATTTAATATAATAGAGTAGACTCGTGGTAACGTGAACTATTAAGAACCGAGCGTGTTCAAGTTTGCGAAGTTGTTCATGTTCATGTTTACGATGGTGTAATTCTTTAATTTTCCAAATAAATTGGACATGTGTTTTAAGAGGCCTCCGTATAAAAAGTCGAACTCAAGTTCGAAGACCAGCAATTTCGAAACCAGGCAACATAAAATTTGGTCATCACATCAAAGTTCGAAAGAAATACATACACAGCGGGAAACAACACAGCCTCCCTTGATTTCCTTCGTTTTTTTATTACATCTCTTGTTTCGTTTGAATCAGGGGTTAGAGAGTGAGAGTTGCTTATGCTCATCTGTAGATGGGTTGGATATTTTGTGTATTTATTTATTTCTGTTCAGCGATCACTTAACTAATTGTCGCTACAAAACAATTAACAGAGTATTCAACCTTCTTCGATACTAGATACTCGATTTCCCAACCATCCCATGCACTACATTTTATTTGTTCCGCCGCCGACTAGCTATATCTTCTTAATAAAGCAACTCGCTGGAGATTGGATACGTTGATTGTTGATTAGAATAGTTCAGACGTCCTACAGAGCACCAGGTTTATTTGGCAACTCGCCGGACCAAGTCTGCTCCGTTTAATATCGACAAAAACAGAATCTCCACGAGAAGGATATCAAACTCGTAAAGAAAATTAAGACCAACTTTACAAAAGGGTCGAAGATAAGACTCAACTAAAATGTGTACTATGCGGAGGCGAGGGGCACCCTGCTAGCTATCGGGGCTGTCCTAAGTTTCAGCAGATAAAGCACAAAAAGCTCAGAAGGTGGTAGAGTTAAGGCTGTAGTCCAAAATACATACCAACGGGCTGACAGAATTTTGCCAGTAACTGAAATATGTTTCTCTATAATGGTAATACCATGTTTGATTGTTATCTCAAAGTTTGTAATCTGCACGAATGCAACCCTTGCAATATAGTAATAGTACCTACCTAAAATTTCAAGTTTTTCGAAAACTGAAATTCATAATATTATCTAGTTTTCAGCGTTCAGTTACATATGAAAGGACACAAATGCACTTGCCTTTTAAAAGTATCTACCTATACATCATTATAGTACCCATAATTACGAAAGAAAATTTTGGGAAAACCCTCCGAAAAAATCTGATTTTTGTATAAAATTTTGTGTGTAATCCTTCAAATAACTATAAAAAGTCGTTTAAAGAAGTTTAGGTGAACAAATAAAAAGAATTTGAAGAAATTCAGGATGACATCTGCGGGGCATGATAGTAATATATATTTTTAACAAAAACATTCCTACACAACTAGACATACAAATTAATGCAAATAATAGGGGAGAGTACGATAACTTAACCGACAAGATTTGATAACAGGTTTTTGTAGAGGGGTCAAGAACAAGCACTTTTTACTATGGGAGGGGGGGTATCTCCCCCCGTTTAGGAGGTAGGGGCATTTTAGAAAAATGGTTTACATTGAAAAAAAAATATTAAAAAGCAACGGCAACACTAACAATAAAGTGCTATACTGCATTTGAAGTAGTTGCTAAGTCGTACAGTGGTACAAACGTAACACATGGAAAAATGATAATGAATTTGTTTAACAAAAAATGTAATTTTAATTGGATCGGTTCGATGAACTGATGATTATTGAGCGGCATCAACCGCGGTAAAATATATACTGCATTTGAAAGCCAGAAGTTTGTTCTATAATCCTGCATTTAATTTCAGCAAGTGTATAAGGTGAATGAGTCCATTCATACAAATCACGACCTGGAATAGAGCTCTGCTGAATAACTTTTACCTTCGAAATAGCATCACGCAATGGCGATCTGAGAATCTTGGTTGTACCGGGTTCAATGAAGACAATCTGGCAAACGCCACCATCGCCGAGCGAAATGGGCATAAGTCCCTGCTCATCTCGAAATTCGAACTACAAATGATTTTCGCATCATTAAAGAAAAAGAAGTCAGCGGGAGTCGATGGTATACCCAATATTAATATTGTACTACGACATCTCCCTGAGGAAGCAATAGACATATACACAACACTGTTCAACAACGCGCTGAATAATGCAGCGCATCCAGTGAGTTGGAAGACAGCTGTTGTATATTCCTCTTCCGAAAAAGGGAAACGACAATTCCAATCCCGCAAATCTCCGGTCGATAAGTCTTCTTCCGAGTATCAGCAAGGTATTCCAAAAAGTTCTCAATAGAGCTCTGTCCAAGTGGCCGAGGACAAAAATATAATTAATAATAATTAATATATAAATTAAGGCGGGACATGACCCATTCATGCTGCGTCAAAGCTAGTATCTGCTGTCCAATGGAACAATGCAAAGAATCAATGCACGGGTGCCTGTCTGGTTGATTTGGAGAAGGCTTTCAATACCGTATGGTTAAAAGGTCTATATCATAAGGCAAACCAGATACGGCATAAGTAAACTACTGCTATATATGCTTTAAGACATGCTTAACGGTAGACAGTTTGTTGTAAAGAGTGGCAATATAACATCTACCACAACGTTTGATATTGAAAACGGTCTGCAACAAGGAGCGCTGAACTCGCGATTCTCTTTAGTATTTACACCAGCGATCTCATTGGAAGTCTACACCCATGCAATTGCGTATGCCGACGATTTAGTTGCGTACAGAACAGGTCCAAAAGTTGAAGTCATCAGAATTCTCTTACAACGTGATTTCAAAGGAATTCACTAACATTGTAGGGATTGGAAGCTGAAAACTTCCAGAAGTGTGAAACTATCCTGTTTAGAACCCTTCTAGGGATACCAGAAAGAACTGGCGCAAGCTGTATTCGCTGGGCCAGATAGATATCCACTGGCGAGTTAAAGTGTGGTAAAGTACCTTGGAATTTGGCTGGATCAGTTTCTATATTACAATCGACATGTAGAGGCTGCACTTGCCAGTGCTAAGGGAGCTTTTGCCCTGGCAAGACGGTTGTTTTATAGCAGCCGCCTTGATAGCAGAGTGAAAGTGATTTGCTATATCGCCCTCATCAGGCCGATGATTCCTACGGATGCCCTGTGTGGTTCAGTGTGGACAGTGCCTTCGCACTTGCTTCGGCCTTTACAGAACACCAGAGTCGGAGTACGAACACTATTATCCCAACGAGATTCTACGCAACACGGCCAATTCAAACAGAATAGATAGCTTTTTAATTAAGCTCATTTGCGGATATATTGCAAGGGGATGATGTCAACTAATGGTAAAATCTTCGGGGCTTAATACCCTAAAGATGAATATTTCGAAAGTACACGTTCGAGTGGTTTTATCCCGCCCGAGGCTCTCCTATACTTTGATAGTCGAGGGCTGATTCTGAATAGATCGGCGATTCCATTGATCTACCACGTCGGCCGCAGAACAGTTGATAGGCGGCTCCTTTACGACCGAGACATTGTCGCTGGGAGCAAAACAAAGCGCCTCAGGTTCAGTAGGGCCGTGCCCGACCGGGAGCGGAAGGAAGCCATTGCTCAGGTCACCAGTTTTGGTGACTTAATGAAAACAGTTAATTTCAGTCGACATAAAATCGCCTATGGTCGACTAACATTTATCTATGGTATCTTTAAGGTAGGTTAGGGTAGCTGCGGGGGCGCCAAATCAAAAAAAATTATAAGACTGAAAGGCAATTAATATTTAGATATAGAATAATTTTGAGCGCCCGCATAGGGACAGATGTTTTGTCTAGCATTTAAGTAGATATAAGTTAAAATAAAATAAAAAAATCATTAATAAAAAAAGAGAAGTCCAAAAGAAAATAAACAAAAGTTGTGCATTGAACTCATGAAATAAAATAAAGGGATTTTATAATATAACAAACAAGAGCAAAAAAAACGTAAAATAGAAGCAGTCAAGTTCGGCACACAACTCACCGAGAAGCTCTTCTTCCATCTTTTTCTTTTGATTATTTTTCTCGTTCACACTACATTGATGCATGCATCACAATGCCCTGTGAAATTACTAATTTGAGACATAATCGGATAGGGTGCTTTAGTCTTACCCACTTATTTTTCTTGTTTTTTTTTACAAAAAAACATTAAATTTTAAAGACATCAAAAATGGGAATTCAAATTCGTGAAAAAACAAGCACAAGTTTTTAAATGTTTTTTTTGTTTTTTCCAATGTTCGGTTATTTAGTGCTTTAGTTATGGCCCACACTGCATGTTAGTAAAACTCTGTGAAACAAATTGATGCTTTTGAAAGAATAATTTTACAGGAAAGTTTGCTCAAAACAAAAATTGAGCTTCGATTCTCCAACTAAAGAAGGGGTTTTCTGCAAGTGGAAACTGTAATACCTTTATTAGAATAAATAAAAATGATATCTCTAATGAATTCTAATGAAGTATCTTAATTAATTTTGTGCATTTTATAAAAAATTATCGGTTTATAAATTTTAAAAATAGCTTGGTGCCTTTCTGTAGTAAGGACTGCTTAACCGTCTGTTTTGAAAAATAATTAAAAAACCTTACTGCACTCGAAGTAAATAACCAGGCATTAATAGTTGTCGGTGTATACAAAATTACTTTATGAGTAAAAAAATCAGGTGGCATAACAAGAAAATATCAGATAATGCGATTTATGTGTAGTCCGTGCTCGCTGGCCTATTGGAATGAAGTAACGGTAGTTATGAAAAATATTCATTATTATACTAGCTGTTTTTGGGACGATTTAATATAATAGAGTAGACTCGTGGTAACGTGAACTATTAAGAACCGAGCGTGTTCAAGTTTGCGAAGTTGTTCATGTTCATGTTTACGATGGTGTAATTCTTTAATTTTCCAAATAAATTGGACATGTGTTTTAAGAGGCCTCCGTATAAAAAGTCGAACTCAAGTTCGAAGACCAGCAATTTCGAAACCAGGCAACATAAAATTTGGTCATCACATCAAAGTTCGAAAGAAATACATACACAGCGGGAAACAACACAGCCTCCCTTGATTTCCTTCGTTTTTTTATTACATCTCTTGTTTCGTTTGAATCAGGGGTTAGAGAGTGAGAGTTGCTTATGCTCATCTGTAGATGGGTTGGATATTTTGTGTATTTATTTATTTCTGTTCATTCATAAAGGACAGAGCAAGATTTTTCTAACAAAATACCAGTTTATATTTGAACAAGGAAAATAAGCAAGTAAGCAAAGTGTAAATACACCGCGTCAGTTAATAAAATAGAAAAATAATGATATTGAATTTAAAAAAAGGTTTTCAAATTTATTTAGGGTTATTTTGTTGTCCGTTGTCATAGCTCGTAAGGAGATGAATATGCTCTTATTATAATTAGATGATACATACCTTATACCTTACCCATACCTATTTATGTTTTTTTGCCAACTACATTATTTATCTTATTTGGATGTTTGGATTTTAGCTGGGTCTGCATATTTGTCATTTATGGTTTCTCCTTAATTACATATAATAGTGTTTATGAAAAATAATATAATAGTTTATTTATAGATAATTTTTTGAGAAGGTATTATTATGCTTAAAAATAAATCGTATCTTTTGATGAAAAAAGGTGTGAGTATAATGTTCCAACCAATTCAAAAAATTAGGAAAACTTACCTAATCAAAATTAATAAAAGGCACGACTGGGTCGCACGAACTTGCTCCTATGTTCTAATCCTTTTTAAGTGTATTTTGTGTTTGGTTTTCGTTTTGGGACCTACCTACCTATACTAAGAAACATTTCAACAACTGGCGTAAAGATTCGTAGGAATTAGCAGTAGCCACTAGCCAGTAGGGAAGCAACGCTAAAGGTACCGATAGATAAATTTAACAATAAATTACTTTTTGAAATTAAATGAATAGAAATAGCTTAATTATGTTTAATGCATCGATCGTATGGTGTGGGAATATTCATGGAATTATTATTATATGTACCTATAATTTGGTTGGATAGAAGGTTAGATCCTAAAATTAAGATACCCATTCAAACCATTGTGAAGCGGGTGGTTATAGACTATTATTAAAACTTAACACAGTGGTTGTTTGTAGGTGTAAACTTTTGTTTTCTTAATTGAATTTTTGTATTCAGTAATAGAATAGTTTTTTATTTGTTAGTTGTTTTTGCGTGTTTGTGTTTATAATAGGCGTCATTATTATTTATTCTGTGTACTGTTATGATCATGAAATTTGCTTTTATTTTTTTTAAACATAAAACCATAAAACATAAATCATTGCGATAAATTAATGTCACGGTGTATAGTAAAAAGTACTAAGTAACTGATAAATGCTGTAGCTTTTTTCAGATTTATTTCTTTATTTATTTTTTTTTTTTTTTAAACATTCAAATAGGTCGTAAGAGTATTCAAAAATAAATTTAATACTTATAGCAAATAAAACCAAAAATACTGGAAACTGCCCCCATCATTTGCCTTTGGTAAACCATAATTACTTTATCCAAAATAAGTCTCATAATTGCTGTGCAAATATTTTTCAGCAGAGCAAACTTGGCTTAGCTTATCTATCATACAATAATGTGTATGTATATAAATACATACACACAAAACCAACAAAATATTTGTTGTCACCAGCTAAAATTAAAATTCTGTGAGAGTCCATCTCTTTTTCTACAACCCTACAACCGGTTATAAAAACAATACCCAATAACTTCCAAAAAATTGCCCCGTTCATCTTCTGTCCTAAAAATGGGAAATTGAAAACTCTCATTGGGCATCAAAATTGGGTCTACAGCCTACATATACACCTGCAGTGCTGGTTTCCATCTTTCAACCGGCCGGTTTACCTAACCAAACCATCTAACCCTTCATCTCTTTCATCATGGTTCATCACTTCTTTTCTAGCTACCTAAAACATGTAAATAATAACCACTTTCTTCCTTTCTCTGAAAAACAGGAAATTGAAAACGCTCACATTTGGGCATCAGAATAGAACACACAACCTACAAATACACTTGTTGTGCTTGTTTCCCTCACCAAGCGGCATACCTGTCCCTACCACCTACAAATGCCTTAATTTTTCTTCATTTGAAAGAGGTATCTATTGTTGTTTTTGTTATTAATCGAAATTAGTCCATCTTTTGGTGAGTTTGTGAACTTAAAATGGGTAAGATCTTCGAAAAACGTTATTTTGAAAAAAATAAAGGTTTAAAAAATTTACTATATTTCAAGAACGTGTGCCTTTTTAAAACATTTTTTTTCTCATATCTTTGAAGAAAAAATATTTTACATATTGGAAAAGTAATGTGGTATTTGTATATTGGGAAGAAAGGTAATTCAAAACAGGCAAAAGCGGTTTGACAGTGAATATTTGGCAGCAAGAAATTTATCGTTTGCGTACTTAAAAATATGTAGAGCTTCTGACAACATAAACTTCAAAATTCTTTTTGCATCAGCAAACAAAAACTTCAAGGAGTTTTCCAAACAAAAAAAACGAAATTTGGACCTTAAAAACATAGAATTCTTAAATAAAGCCAAAAACTCAATAGATTTCTGGAAAGCAGTTAAACTTGTGAGTGGAAAAACCATTTCAACTTCTTCACTCCTGGACATAAATATTCTCAAAAATCATTTTTCGGACCTTCTTAATGCAGTGGAATCACCACCTCAAATTCATTATGCTGCTCCTTTAATAGTTGATAAAATTCTTGATGTTCCAATTTCTCAATCCGAAATAGAAATAGTGGTAGAAAACGTTAAAAGTAACAAAGCTCCTGGAAAGGACAGAATAACTGTCGAATTTTTTAAAAATTTAACACCCGAATTTTTAAGATCCTTACTGTCGAATTCAATAGAATCTTCGAGACATCTGATGCTCCCAATAGTTTCCGGACAGCAATTATGTTTCCGTTACATAAAAAAGGAAATCTTCAAGATCCAACAAACTACATAGGCATTTCATTTTTAAACACAGCTTCTAAGCTTTTTAGTTCAGTACTTTATACTAGGCTCTGCGATTGGATTGGACTCAAAGGAATTTTGAACGAATTCCAAGCTGGGTTCAGGACGAATTACGCAACTGTCGACCAAATATTCTCTCTAATAAATATCGCGGGAATTTATAAGAAGAATGGAAAAAAGCTCTACGCCTATTTTGTAGACTTTCGGGCAGCGTTTGACTCCATCCCACGGAAAACACTTTTTATAAACTCTTTAATTATGGAATTTCAACAAAAATCATTTCAATCATTAAAGCAATGTACTATAGCGAGAGTGTGGGACGGGAATCTGCTTTCGGATGAGTTTTGTACTTCGATGGGAGCTAAGCAAGGATGTGTCCTGAGTACCCTTCTTTTCATTTTATACATTAAAGACATCACTGAATCTGTAAAAGGTGGCATAATTCTGGGTGGAAAAACTATCCTAGGTCTCATGTATGCAGACGATATAGTTTTCCTAGCCGATTCTATAGACGGGATGCAGTTGATGATGAATAGACTTCAACGCTATTGCAAAATCTGGAACTTTAGAAGATGCGGCGGGAGTTACTCAAGACAGGAAAAGTGGACGTTCGAAGAGGAGGCAGTTGAAATAGTTAAGGAGTATAAATACCTAGGAGTCTTGATCACACCGAACTTGAACTTAGATAAGCACTTCCGTTCAAAAGTAGCAGAAGCTAAGCGTGCCATGTGTTCGGTATGGAGAAACTGCTATTTAAAGAACAACGCTTCCTACATAGCCAAATACAAAGTTTTTAAACAACTGCTATCGCAATACTGTTTTACGCGGCCCAAGTTTGGGGTTATCTCCCGTTTGAAGCGGTGGAAAAGTTTTTGCGTTTTTTCATCAAAACCACTTTTAGACTCCCAAGTACATCGCCCAACTATATGCTGCGCCTTGAAACAGGATTAGGTCCTCTTTTACTGGATACATTCAATTTGCATTTTAATTATGTGACAAGAGTTATGACGATGGAAGAAAATAGGATTCCGAGACTGGTGCTATCTCAAATCATGAATTCTGGAGGAGGGTGTGTAAGAGAATAGTATAAAATGGCAACCGATTGCTCAATAATTTCACACTACCAACTGAAGAAAGCCCTGCATCTATAAAATTGAAATTCGATGATTTGTTAATGAAAATCGGGAATAGAATATACGAATAGTTTATAGAGGAAGCAGAATCGTCAATATACAGAACTTACTACAGTAGAGTAAACCACTTTTTTGACCCAAAGGAATATTTCTTGGCTGGCAACACCGCAGACAAAGTCAGTTTGATTTTTAAAGTAAGAGGTGACCTCATCGGTCTGAACTTTATTCCTCATCGTCAAAATCTTCCTATTTTGTGTGATTTATGTAATCGCAGAGAACGAGAAGACGTTTTCCACTTTTTGGGAGTTTGTCCAATTCTCAAAGAATTCCGTAAGCGATACTTTGGAGTGCAAACCCTTAATTTAGAAGAATCGATAAATTTTTTAAATGGAGAACGAGGTTGGGACCTTTTATACAAGTATTGTTTGAACGCGTTTCGGTACAGAAGATGCATAGTTCATGAATGTTTTTGAAGATTCGAAAATTGTTAAATTAAGTTATGAAGTATTTTATATTAGTTTTTCTTTAGTGTGTATGCACATAATTTATAATGCAAATGTCAGTCTGGTAGACGGCCTCAGGCCAAGCCATTTAAAGACTTATGATATTTAATTTATACAAGGAAAATTGTGAATTTTATTAAAAATATTTTTTGGAGTCAATAAACAAACTAACTAACTAACTAAACTAACTAATGTGGTATTTGTTATGCATTTAAAGCAGTAAAAAATCAATAGAATATAATACAAAAATTGAAATTTTAAAGGCCGGATTATTCAAAAAAATTATATGAAAAGTAAAAAATCTTCTCCAGGCGTTTCAAAAATCTGTTCATTACCCTTTTTAAACGACATACATGGTTCATTTGGTTTAAGACTCTATCTCACTTACAGTTGTATTCTGTAGATCGGTTTTGAGCATTTTTTTACGAAACAAGTCACGGAAATATTGAAATAAAACGAAAACAAAATCAAAAATTAAAAAAAAAACTTTCAGGGGTTTCAAAGTCTAACTACCATTCTTGGATACACAATTTAATTTGTAATACATTCACCACGGACTTCAAATAGCTGCAATCCGTTTGTGCAATTTTTCGCTTTTTTCATAAAAAAAGGGCGGAGGCCTCTTAACTCAAATTCTTAATAGTTTTTGTTTTTCGTTTTGTAGATTATTTGTATTTCATATGTTTTGTTACGAAAAAAAGGAGATCCCTTAAGATTAATTAAAAAAATGGGTTATCTTTTTCTGGATTTTCTTTTTTGCAAATTGCTGAACACAGCCTTTTCGCGGAGACGTTTAAGTACGATGATGATATCTTTCAACAACTTTCCCACATTTCATTTTCCTAAACGGACAAACCCGCAGAAAATGTATCCGATTTGGTACAGTCGGTAATCAAATTATAAGCATCCGAACACACAACGATCCATTACATATATATAGATATACAAAAATACTTAAATTTTTTTTTTTGACAGAAGATATTGTTTTTTTTTATTTGACATGTACATGTACATGAACATGTAATTACAGTAACAATATTGTTTATCGGCTTCAATAAATGTGATAAATATTCATACTTGTAAATAGAAGCAGCATGATATGTTTTTATAATCGTCGATAATTTTGTGAGATATTGCATTTGCTGGTATTCTCCCTTTTTATACTTCTTATCACACTGACGTACTCTGTAGCGTATTGCCATACTGTTTATCAACACAGATTTCGAGAGCGCTGAAACATACAACATTTTGCTCAATGAAATTAAGGGCCGAATGTATACTGAATCAGAGCATCGTCTGAGTCAGTATACATTTTTCTCACAAAAGTAAGAGCAAAGTACCTGTGACTACAGAAACATCAATGAGATTCGAGTTGCTTGCTGCTGCGTTGCTTCTTTTGTGTGACTGTAAAGCAGAGATAAGGAAGAGTGTGTGGCTAAAATTTCTTGAAATTTTATCTCCCAATCAGTATGAGGTAGGTAGGGGGGGCATGCTGCCCACTGCAACCCCCCTGCTTGGGCTCACTATAGGATTTGGAGTATGTGCGGGATTGGGTTTATGCTAAAGTTCTTTAAATCAATACCCATACCTTCTTCATACTAACATTTATCAAAGTGGGACATATCTTCAAATTTGTTGTTAAGCATATACATAACATTACATATTGATCTGCTCCGTAGATAAATCTACGAAGTAGAGACACTTATGAGCACTGGTTTCTGAGGCCATCGCCTCAGACAATTACAAAGACAACACACAAGACGACATTGATACAGGACAGAAGAGAAGACAGAAGGAGAACGGAAAACAGAAAACAAATAACACATGTCAACAGCACGCAGTTTGTTTTCGGACGGTCCCCCATCTTTCCACTAACCACGCGCAATGATGCTTGATTTGGCTGATCTCACGGGAAGCGATGCTTTATCGAGCCAAGGCCGTTGACGAGTGTTAAGCATTTAAAATAACGGCATAATGCCGATAAGCGCAATGGAAAAGATATACCCTCTTAGAATAGACATACACATTTTTATATATAATTCGCTAAGCAGTGTTTAGGTACGTCAATATGAGATTTTGACGAACCTAAACATGCCCAGTGAAATAAAAATTTTACCAACTAGCTACCTGCTTTTTAGTACACACAAAAGAAATATCTAACGCAAGCTACTCTAATATCCCTGTTTTAGTCACAGCTCACAGGTACTTTGGTCTAAGCTTTGGTAAGCAAAATATATACTGACTCAGGCATTGCTTTACAGATCATTCTGTGGTAGCATACAGTTTGCTCTGAAATAATTCTGAATTTGTTAAAAAGTATGCAGTTCAGCACAGAATATGGGAATCTGTGCCGTAAAACAGTTTTGCAATACGCTACCTTGTATCCCTGTACATATTTAGAGATGCTATATACTATAGTAATACCCCTTCTATATTTTATAAAATGTTGATATGTATGTTGGTACACACCTACATTAAGTTCGTTCGGAAAATAATAAAAAAAATTATAACAGAAACAACACTGAAATATACAAAATATAAGCATATATTTTAGATAGATACTGCCCATAATCTCATAAAGGCCCTAACTACAATTTTCATACTTTCGAGTTATAGAAGAAAACACTAAATTGCCAACCGCATCCTGAATATAAAGCGTACAAAATTAAAAAAAAAATATATTTTTTTAAAGCTTTTATTTTTTTTAAGTATTTAAAATTTGTATAAGCCAACAATAGATTAATATGTTATTTGTAAACCAATAATAGATTAATATATTTTTTTCAGAACTCCCTATTCAAACTAAGAACACCCTATTGCTAATAAAAAACACATTCCATTCCCAATTTATTATTCCCACCAAATTGCAATATTCGCACTTTATTCAGGTGCACCACTATCCTATTACAACAATTTTCCCACAAAATCGAAGTATTATTTTGTTATTATGCTGACTTGCATTTATGTAGTTATGTATAAATAGCCATAGAATAATAAAAGAAGAATAAAATCTCTGCATTCAGAAGTCAATACTTGAGTTTCATTAGCTTTGCTTCCCCCTACCCAAGTTAAGGAGCACTAATTTCAACATCAAGTCGTAACCAAAAGAGGTTTCGACTGCAAATATATGGTGTATTGCTACCCCCCACCCGAGGTAAGGAGCATTACAGCTGGTAAAACACATAAGATAAATCTCAAAAGAGATTTCGACTATAAACATTGGTGACCCCGAGGTGATTTAAACACGTCAGTCAAGAGCTTTGACAATGGCCTTCCGAGTTCCAGTGATCCAAGTATCTAGAGTTCCCGTGTTCCGGTGTTCCAGAGTCTATAAGCAGAAGACGTAGATATTCAATTCATACTCGTGACGAAATCATTAGGATGGATGAAATAGAAGTATACAGTATCGTGGCCAGACAGAAGGCCATTACTGACGATCTACTACTGCTAAAAACCAACATTGGCAAAGACGGTCCTGACCGAAAAACGGTCGACTATAAAACCAAGAAACTGCAGTTATTAGAAGCTCTCTGGCTAGAGTTCTATAGCAATCATGAAAAGATTAAAGAGCATGTCAAAGTAGACACTCCGTATGTCCAAGCTAGAACGTACGAGAAAATGAAAAAGGCATACATTGATATAAAGCAATTATTAGAATCAATTGTGCCTAAAGATATCGAGTCTGACCCTTCAAAGATACCGTTTGGGGCAGCCAGCTTAGCAGAGTCGATAAGTAAAAAAGCAGAAACAAAAACCCTGGACACAATAGTTCAAAATTCAGATTTCTCTAGAATTATCAGAAGACAGAACACAACCGTTCAGTTTTTACAGCGGTTACTATCAAGTCTTAAAACCACTGCCGAAGAAGCTTGGAGTTCAACCTTTTGTAGCGTGAAATTAAACGCCCTACAAAAATTCCGGACGGAACTAGAGGAAACCCATAGGTTGTTGCATGAGCTTTCTGAGGATCCAGTCCAAGATGGGTACGACGTTAGCGAATTTTACCACCTGGAAAATGAACTACAGCAATACCAGATATTATTAAGAGCTAAAATTAAAGATTTTCCTGCACAAAGCTCATTCCCATGCAATACAACCGTGAACACCGCTAAGCAAAGCCTTCAATTACCAAAGGTAACTTTGCCCAAATTTGATGGGAGCTATACAAAGTGGAAGCAGTATAGTGATTTGTTCACTGAATTGGTCGATAAACAAGATATAGCGAACTGTCAGAAGCTATTCTACCTAAAAACTAGGTTAACTGGTGAAGCTGAAAATTTTATCAGATATTTCACGACATCTGATAACAACTACAGTGCAGCCTGGCAAGTAGTTAAAGATCGATATGACAACCCCCGGCTGTTGGTAACAGCACACGTGCAGAGACTACTGATGCAGCCTGCAATTCAAAATGAAACTTCAAAGGCAATAAAGACCCTGCATGATACCACACAAGAATGCATGCTGAGTTTGGACACCACCAATTGGGATCCTCTTCTAATGAGCGTTCTGGTCAAGAAACTTGATAGAAATACTTTAATACTTTGGGAGCAGTCACTTAAGCAGCCTAAAGCATTACCATCTTTGAACGAATTCCTGTCATTCTTAGAACTACGGTTCCAATCATTAGAAGCCATGGGACCAAAAGTAGTACGAACAAATTCAGAAGACTTCAGTAAAAGGACAAAAGTAGCTCTTGCTTCAACAAACAGAACCAATAGATTCATTGTTTGTGGACAGAAAAGACATGCCATATTTTTATGTCGAAGTTTTCTTCAATTCTCACCACAAGAGAGGCTTAAAACTATAACATCTCTCAACCGCTGTATAAACTGCTTGCGCTTTGGACACCAAGCTTCATCATGTTGAGAAACATATTGCACTAAATGCAACAAGTTTCACTACACCTTGCTTCACGTAACAACAGAGAATCAGAAGCAGCAACAATTTCCAATGATCGCCAATAGGACAAGCCTTTCAGCTACATCGAATATTGCAAAACCTTCAAAGTACGTACTATTGGGAACAGCCGTTGTGAATATTCTCAATCGGACAAACAATCCGGTTAAAGCAAGAGCTTTGCTCGACTCCGGTTCGCAAATGAGCTTCATAACAGAAAAGCTTGCTACAAAGTTACACCTCATTACGAAACACAAAGTCTCAGGAATGGGAAACAAACCACTTAAGTTAAGCAAAAAGCTCGATGTGTGAATTCAATCTCGGGTTAATGGCTATCACACGCAAATTCAAGTTTTTGTACTTGACACCATAACTACTCAACAACCCAGCGAATTTATTGATACCAGTCATTGGGAAATACCTCAAAACATTAAATTGGCTGATAACGACTTCAATAAACCACATGAAGTTGATATTCTTATCGGAGCCGAGCCTTACCCAGAACTTCTCTCAGTTGGCCAAATTAAAATAAACCAAAGTGGACCAAACCTACAAGACACCTTGTTGGGATGGATAGTTATGGGGAAATTTATAAATAAGATCCCTACAACACTTTTTTGTGGCATAGGAGTAAACACATCATCTTGTAACTTGGACAATTTTTTGGAACCTGGAAGAAAACATAGCTGCTCCTTCACAAACGATCCAGAAACAGCTTACTAAAGAAGAACGTCAATGTGAGGAATATTTCTTAAAACAACAACAAAATCTCAATCTGGGCGTTACATCGTATCTCTTCCTTTTTTGAATGACCCAGCAGGTCTAGGGGAATCGAAAGAAATAGCTGACTATAGACTATAGTAAACGATTTCAGCGTAGTTTGGCGGAAATCGAGCAATGAACCTATGAAAACATATCAATTAAATACGTTAACTTATGGGACAAAATCTGCGCCCTACCTCGCTATCAGATGCCTTCATGATCTTGCAGAAAGAACAGGCAACCACCATTTACTTGGCGCAAATATTATTTGTCAAGATATTTACATGGATGACATACTAACCGGTAGCGACAATCTAAAAACAGCTACTCACATGCAGTTAGAACTGATAAAACTTCTCTCTGAAGGCAAGTTTCATCTCCGAAAATGGTGCTCCAACACACCTTCACTCTTGAAAGAAATACCACAAGAAGATTGCGAAACTGATACGATCCTTCACGACCAAGAAGAAGGATATATAAAAACATTGGGATTAACCTGGTTACCTGCGTCAGACCAATTTCTCATCAAAACAAATTGGAATGAAATTACAAAGAGATCCATACTATCTGACACTGCTCACATTTTCGACCCATTAGGAATAGTAAGCCCAGTGGTAGTGTTGGCAAAAATATTTATGCAGGAACTATGGGCATTAAAACTAGACTGGGATGCCGCATTACCGATGGCGATGAATACAAAATGGAAAACGTTTCGAAAAGATCTTCAAGAATTAAACAACCTTAAAATACCACGTCATATCATTACGAACAACGCAACAAGTATTGAGCTTCATGCATTCTCAGATGCTTCCCAACGTGCCTATGGGGCTGTGGTCTACTTCAAATCAACAAATGTGAAAGGGGAAGTCAATGTCCAATTAGTATGCTCAAAAACTCGAGTTGGACCTATAAAGCAACAAACGATCCCTCGTTTAGAACTCTGTGCCGCCAAGCTTTTAGTACAGTTAGTTAAATTAGTAAAAGAAAGCCTTCCTATCAAATTCCAAGAAATAACATACTGGACGTATTCACAAATTGCTTTTTCTTGGATGAACAGAACCTCTCCACTGAAGACTTTTGTAGCTAATCGTATAACAATGATCCAGATGAAACCACAAAATCTCAATGGAAGTTTATAACATCAGAACTCAATCCAGTTGATCTTCTATCTCGAGGAGTTTTCCCAGAACAACTTTTGAAGTCAACAGTTTGGTTCGCAAGTCCTACATTTTTGAAGAAGGCTAAATCAGAATGGCCAAAACAACCGTTAAGAAAAGAAGGATGGCAGATATTAAAGATGAAAGTTATGAAAACTGTATCCATAGCAACATCGAACAAGAAGGGCCATTTATTGAACGAATCAATCATAAAAACTCGGTCAAAGTTCTACAGAAGGTTTCAGCATACTTTATACGCTTTATCAGTAATTTAAAACGAGCCAAAAATTACCGGCTTGTAGACTCTCTTTTTTCTCTCCAAGAACTGAAATTAGCAACGTGTGCTATAGTAAGACCCATTCAAGAAATCACATTTTCAGAAGATTTAAAAGCACTTAATAAGTATGGTTGTGTCTCTCAAAGTAGCCATTTAAACTCTCTCGCACCATTTCTTGACAAAAGAAATATTATCAGAGTAGGAGGACGAATAGACGCCTCCCATCTACCATATGAAGCAAAGCATCAGATGATTCTTCCAAGCTCGCATGACTTTACAAAATTATTGATGTCTGAACTACACAAAGAACATTTACACGGTGGACCTCAATCCCCACTTTCAATTTCGAGGCAAACCTATTGGATTCTCGGAGGAAAACGGTTGGCACAATTAATAGTAAATAATTGTATGAACTGCTTCAAGGCCAAATCAAAGAGTATCGAGCAATTAATCGGAAATTTACCACCAGAACGTGGTGGAACCACCATTTATGAATGTAGACGTAGACTTCTTCGGGCCATTATAAATTCACTATAGAATACGTGGTAAGCAAGCAACAAAGGCATATGTTTTCGTCTTCGTATGCTTCTCAACTAAAGCGGTTCACCTAGAATTGGTAACAGATCTTACTACTCAGGCGTTTCTTGGAGCCCTGAAGAGATTTGTGGCAAGGCGAGGCTGTCCAGCAAAAATCTTCTCTGACAACGCTAGTGGTAGCTCGAAATGAATTAAATGAACTCAATTTGAAAGTTTTAACTGAAAAGGGCGAGGAATGTATCAAAAATTATTGCAATGGCCAAACCATTGACTGGAAAACTATTCCTCCTCGTTCTCCTCACTTCGGAGGTTTGTGGGAGGCAGCTGTAAGATCAGCCAAGCATCATATGAAGCGTATATTTTCAAGTGCATCATTAACACAAGCAGAATTAACAACAGCTCTTGGGCAAATAGAAGCAATTCTTAACTCTAGACCATTAACTCCAATTTCAAATGACCCCAATGATCTTGGGGCCATCACACCTGGACATTTTTTAATTGGAGCCCCTTTAATTTCAATGGTTGACTCAGAAGCTGCGAAGGCACCTCAGCTTACGCATGTTGCAAGATGGAACCTAGTCACGTCTATTCACCGGGAGTTCTGGCGTAGGTGGACAAACGAATATCTACAAAGATTCAACAAAGGTATAAATGGAAAAATCCTCAAGCTGATATCCAACTCGGCACGTTAGTTCTCATTAAAGTAGATAATTTGCCTCCTCTTAAATGGCTTATGGGAAGAGTTTTAAGAACCATTTCCGGACCAGAAAAATTCGCGAGAGTAGTAGACATTAAAACTGCTTCAGGTGAACTTAGACGATCCATTGCTAAAGTGTGTCCTCTCCCTGCTGAGGTTCAACCAAACAAAAACAGGGAAGAATCATGTCAGGAGCTAACTAGTGCAGCCCAAATAAAGGAAACATCTCAAGCTCCACTCCCTAAAGCTACTAGTTGTTCTTCCCGTCTAAGAATCAAAAGTAAAGCTTAACATCCACTTAAAGGCCGCTTCCTTGCAATACAAGAACGCGTAACTCGAAAACGAAGCAATCAAGAACCATCTTATGTGCCATGTCAAAAAATTAAACTAAGTCCAATTAAAACACTAGTGGTTTGCTAATTTCTACTTGCCACAGCAATGGGACCAAACACCTAACCAAGTACAGTAAATTTTCAGCACTTTGACAGTAACCCCCAGCTATTTTACTAAGACATTGGCGAAGCAAGGCTCATAACTGATGAATGGAACCTTTTGATTTACTTCAATATGACAAGTTATTGGCAAGAGTTCCAAGGAATACAAAGAGGCATAACACAACTGAAGGCAAAATGCGAGGAACAACAGATTCGGAACAAAAACAGTATTTGCAATGCCATCATCAAACATCTAGAAATGCGTCTACTGGAATCAGAAAATCTTAATGAAATTATAAATTACAGAAATGGCATTGCAATTCGAAAGAGAAGATCTCCATTTGACTTTGTAGGAACCGTTGCAAATAAGTTATTCGGTGTTTTTGACCAAGAATATGCGCAATATATTGAAGATAACATCAAGATAGCCCAAAATAATGAAAAACATTTACTGGACTTGAGCCGCAATCAAACAACAATAATTGAGTCAACGACCAATATTCTAAATAAATCATTCTCATCAATAAAGGAAGAGTTTAATGAAGTAAAAGAGCAATTAACAATTGCTTATGACTCTTTAAACTTTGCTTCCCCCTACCCAAGGTAAGGAGCACTAATTTCAACATCAAGTCGTAACCAAATGAGGTTTCGACTACAAATATATGGTGTATTGCTACCCCCCACCCGAGGTAAGGAGAATTATAGCTGGTAAAACACATAAGTCAGAATCAAAAGAGATTTCGACTATAAACATTGGTGACCCCGACGTGATTTAAACACGTCAGTCAAGAGTCCCAGAGATCCAAGTATCTAGAGTTCCCGTGTTCCAGAGTCTACAAGCAGATGACGTAGATATTCAATTTATACTCGTGATGAAATCATTAGGATGGATGAAATAGATGTATGCAGTATCGTGGCCAGACAGAAGGCCATTACTGACGATCTACTACGGCTAAAAACCAACATTGGCAAAGACGGTCCTGACCAAAAAACGGTCGACTATAAAGCCAAGAAACTGCAGTTATTAGAAGCTCTCTGGCTAAAGTTCTATAACAATCATGAAAAGATTAAAGAGCATGTCAAAGTAGACACTCCGTATGTCCAAGCTAGAACGTACGAGAAAATGAAAAAGGCATACATTGATATAAAGCAATTATAAGAATCAAATGTGCCTAAAGATATCGAGTCTGACCCTTCAAAGATTCCGTTTGGGGCAGCCAGCTTAGCAGAGTCGATAAGTTAAGAAGCAGAAACAAAATCTGCTAAAAACAACATTTCTGATGAGAAGAAAACCCTGGATACAAGAGTTCAAAATTAAGATTTCTCTAGAATTATCAGAAAACAGAACACAACCGTTCAGTTTTTACAGCGGTTACTATCAAGTCTTAAAACCACTGCCGAAGAAGCTTGGAGTTCAACCTTTTGTAGCGTGAAATTAAACGCCCTACAAAAATTCTGGACGGAACTAGAGGAAACCCATAGGTTAATGCATGAGCTTTCTGAGGATCCAGTCCAAGATGGAACTATAATAATAATGAACTACAGCAATACCAGATATTATTAAGAGCTAAAATTAAAGATTTTCCCGCACAAAGCTCATTCCCATGCAATACAGCCGTGAACACCGCTAAGCAAAGCCTTCAATTAACAAAGGTAACTTTGCCCAAATTTGATGGGAGCTATACAAAGTGGAAGCAGTATAGTGATTTGTTCACTGAATTGGTCGATAAACAAGATATAGCGAACTGTCAGAAGCTATTCTACCTAAAAACAAGGTTAACTGGTGAAGCTGAAAATTTGATCAGATATTTCACGACATCTGATAACAACTACAGTGCAGCCTGGCAAGTAGTTAAAGATCGATATGACAACCCCCGGCGTTGGTAATAGCACACGCGCAGAGACTACTGATGCAGCCTGCAATTCAAAATGAAACTTCAAAGGCAATAAAGACCCTGCATGATACCACACAAGAATGCATGCTGAGTTTTGACACCACCAATTGGGATCCTCTTCTAATGAGCGTTCTGGTCAAGAAACTTGATAGAAATACTTTAATACTTTGGGAGCAGTCACTTAAGCAGCCTAAAGCATTACCATCTTTGAACGAATTCCTGTCATTCTTAGAACTACGGTTCCAATCATTAGAAGCCATGGGACCAAAAGTAGTACGAACAAATTCAGAAGACTTCAGTAAAAGGACAAAAGTAGCTCTTGCTTCAACAAACAGAACCAATAGATTCATTGTTTGTGGACAAAAAAGACATGCCAAATTTTTATGTCGAAGTTTTCTTCAATTCTCACCACAAGAGAGGCTTAAAACTATAACATCTCTCAACCGCTGTATAAACTGCTTGCGCTTTGGACACCAAGCTTCATCATGTTGAGAAACACATTGCACTAAATGCAACAAGTTTCACTACACCTTGCTTCACGTAACAACAGAGAATCAGAAGCAGCAACAATTTCCAATGATCGACAATAGGACAAGCCTTTCAGCTACATCGAATATTGCAAAACCTTCAAAGTACGTACTATTGGGAACAGCCGTTGTGAATATTCTCAATCGGACAAACAATCCGCTTAAAGCAAGACCTTTGCTTGACTCCGGGTTCGCAAATGAGCTTCATAACAGAAAAGCTTGATTCAAAGTTACACCTCATTACGAAACACGAAGTCTCAGGAATGGGAAACAAACCACTTAAGTTAAGCAAAAAGCTCGATGTGTGAATTCAATCTCGGGTTAATGGCTATCACACGCAAATTCAAGTTTTTGTACTTGACACCATAACTACTCAACAACCCAGCGAATTTATTGATACCAGTCATTGGGAAATACCTCAAAACATTAAATTGGCTGATAACGACTTCAATAAACCACATGAAGTTGATATTCTTATCGGAGCCGAGCTTTACCCAGAACTTCTCTCAGTTGGCCAAATTAAAATAAACCAAAGTGGACCAAACCTACAAAACACCTTGTTGGGATGGATAGTTATGGGGAAAATTATAAATAAGATCCCTACAACACTTTTTTGTGGCATAGGAGTAAACACATCATCTTGTAACTTGGACAATCTTGTGGAACGTTTTTGGAACCTGGAAGAAAACATAGCTGCTCCTTCACAAAAGATCCAGAAACAGCTTACTAAAGAAGAACGTCAATGTGAAGAATATTTCTTAAAACAACAACAAAATCTCAATCTGGGCGTTACATCGTATCTCTTCCTTTTTTGAATGACCCAGCAGATCTAGAGGAATCGAAAGAAATAGCTGTTCGACGGTTCTACAGTCTTGAAAAAAGATTACAAAAGAATCCAGAAATCCATAAGCAATATATCGAGTTTATGAGATTATATTGCATTAAAACAGCATATGGAAGACATTAAAAACACCTCTCTCCAAAAACCTTATTATTTTCTCCCCCATCATTGCGTTTGCGCCCAGAAAGCAGTTCAACAAAACTTAGAGTAGTGTTTAATGGGTCATCAAAGACTTCCACAAACATATCGCTCAATCATATCTTGCACACTGGACCAGCTTTACAGAATGACTTTTTTTCAATTCTTTTACGGTTCCGGACTCACAGATATGTATTGACAGCTGATATATCTAAAATGTATCGCTTAATACTTGTAAACGACTATAGTAAACGATTTCAGCGTAGTTTGGAGGGAATCGAGCAATTAACCTATGAAAACATATCAATTAAATACGGTAATTATATATAATAAATAGATGCCTTCATGATCTTGCAGAAGGAGCAGGCAACCACCATTTACTTGGCGCAAATATTATTCGTCAAGATATTTACATGGATGACATACTAGCCGGTAGCGACAATCTAAAAACAGCTACTCACATGCAGTCAGAACTGATAAAACTTCTCGATGAAGGCAAGTTTCATCTCCGAAAATGGTGCTCCAACACACCTTCACTCTTGAAAGAAATACCACAAGAAGATTGCGAAACTGATACGATCCTTCACGACCAAGAAGAAGGATATATAAAAACATTAGGATTAACCTGGTTACCTGCGTCAGACCAATTTCTCATCAAAACAAATTGGAATGAAATTACAAAGAGATCCATACTATCTCACACTGCTCACAGTTTCGACCCATTAGGAATAGTAAGCCCAGTGGTAGTGTTGGCAAAAATATTTATGCAGGAACTATGGGCATTAAAACTAGACTGGGATGCCGCATTACCGATGGCGATGAATACAAAATGGAAAACGTTTCGAAAAGATCTTCAAGAATTAAACAACCTTAAAATACCACATCACATCATTACGAACAACGCAACAAGTATTGAGCTTCATGCATTCTCAGATGCTTCCCAACGTGCCTATGGGGCTGTGGTCTACTTCAAATCAACAAATGTGAAAGGGGAAGTCAATGTCCAATTAGTATGCTCAAAAACTCGAGTTGCACCTATAAAGCAACAAACGATCCCTCGTTTAGAACTCTGTGCTGCCAAGCTTATAGTACAGTTAGTTAAACTAGTAAAAGAAAGCCTTCCTATCAAATTCCAAGAAATAACATACTGGACGTATTCACAAATTGCTTTTTCTTGGATGAACACAACCTCTCCACTGAAGACTTTTGTAGCTAATCGTATAACAATGATCCAGATGAAACCACAAAATCTCAATGGAAGTTTATAACATCAGAACTCAATCCAGTTGATCTTCTATCTCGAGGAGTTTTCCCAGAACAACTTTTGAAGTCAACAGTTTGGTTCGCAAGTCCTACATTTTTGAAGAAGGCTAAATCAGAATGGCCAAAACAACCGTTAAGAAAAGAAGGATGGCAGATATTAAAGATGAAAGTTATGAAAACTGTATCCATAGCAACATCGAACAAGAAGAGCCATTTTATTGAACGAATCAATTATAAAAACTCGGTCAAAGTTCTACAGAAGGTTTCAGCATACTTTATACGCTTTATCAGTAATTTAAAACGAGCCAAAAATTACCGGCTTGTAGACTCCCTTCTTTCTCTCCAAGAACTGAAATTAGCAACCTGCGCTATAGTAAAACCCATTCAAGAAATCGCATTTTCAGAAGATTTAGAAGCACTTAATAAGTATGGTTGTGTCTCTCAAAGTAGCCATTTAAACTCTCTCGCACCATTTCTTGACAAAAGAAATATTATCAGAGTAGGAGGACGAATAGACGCCTCCCATCTACCATATGAAGCAAAGCATCAGATGATTCTTCCAAGCTCGCATGACTTTACAAAATTATTGATGTCTGAACTACACAAAGAACATTTACACGCTGGAACTCAAGCCCTACTTTCAATTTCGAGGCAAACCTATTGGATTCTCGGAGGAAAACGGTTGGCACAATTAATAGTAAATAATTGTATGAACTGCTTCAAGGCCAAACCAAAGAGTATCGAGCAACTAATCGAAAATTTACCACCAAAACGTGTCCAACCCGCAAGACCATCTATGAATGTAGGCGTAGACTTCTTCGGGCCATTATACATTCACTAAAGAATACGTGGTAAGCAAGCAACAAAGGCATATGTTTCCGTCTTCGTATGCTTCTCAACTAAACTCACCTAGAATTGGTAACAGATCTTACTACTCAGGCGTTTCTTGGAGCCCTGAAGAGATTTGTGGCAAGGCGAGGCTGTCCAGCAAAAATCTTCTCTGACAACACTACAATTTTTGTGGTAGCTCGAAATGAATTAAATGAACTCAATTTGAAAGTTTTAACTAAAAAGGGCGAGGAGTGTATCAAAAATTATTGCAATGGCCAAACCATTGACTGGAAAACTATTCCTCCTCGTTCTCCTCACTTCGGAGGTTTGTGGGAGGCAGTTGTAAAATCAGCCAAGCATCATATGAAGCGTATATTTTCAAGTGCATCATTAACACAAGCAGAATTAACAACAGCTCTTGGGCAAATAGAAGCAATTCTTAACTCTAGACCATTAACTCCAATTTCAAATGACCCTAATGATCTTGGGGCCATCACACCTGGACATTTTTTAATTGGAACCCCTTTAATTTCAATGGTTGACTCAGAAGCTGCGAAGGCACCTCAGCTTACGCATTTTGCAAGATGACACCTAGTCACGTCTATTCACCGGGAGTTTTGGCGCAGGTGGACAAACGAATATCTACAAAGATTCAACAAAGGTATAAATGGAAAAATCCTCAAGCTGATATCCAACTAGGCACGTTAGTTCTCATTAAAGTAGATAATTTGCCTCCTCTTAAATGGCTTATGGGAAGAGTTTTAAGAACCAATTCTGGACCAGAAAAATTCGCGAGAGTAGTAGACATTAAAACTGCTTCAGGTGAACTTAGACGATCCATTGCTAAAGTGTGTCCTCTCCCTGCTGAGGTTCAACCAAACAAAAACAGGGAAGAATCATGTCAGGAGCTAACAAGTGCAGCCCAAATAAAGGAAACATCTCAAGCTCCACTCCCTAAAGCTACTAGTTGTTCTTCCCTTCTAAGAATCAAAAGTAAAGCTAAACATCCACTTAAAGGCCGCTTCCTTGCAATACAAGAACGCGTAACTCGAAAACGAAGCAATCAAGAACCATCTTATGTGCCATGTCAAAAAATGAAACTAAGTCCAATTAAAACACTAGTGGTTTGCTTATTTCTACTTGCCACAGCAATGGGACCAAACACCAAACCAAGTGCAGTAGATGTTCAGCACTTTACCAGTAACCCCGGGCTTTATTTCGAAGACATTGGCGAAGCAAGGCTCATAACTGATGAATGGAACCTTTTGATTTACTTCAATATGACAAGTTATTGGCAAGAGTTCCAAGAAATACAAAGAGGCATAACACAACTGAAGGCAAAATGCGAGGAACAACAGATTCCGAACAAAAACAGTATTTGCAATGCCATCATCAAACATCTAGAAATGCGTCTACTGGAATCAGAAAATATTAATGAAATTCTAAACTACAAAAATGGCATTGCAATTCGAAAGAGAAGATCTCCATTTGACTTTGTAGGAACCGTTGCAAATAAGTTATTCAGTGTCCTTGACCAAGAATATGCGCAATATACTGAAGATAACATCAAGATAGCCCAAAATTATGAAAAACATTTACTGGACTTGAGCCGCAATCAAACAACAATAATTGAGTCAACGACCAATATCCTAAATAAATCATTATAATCAATAAAGGAACAGTTTAATGAAGTAAGAGACCAATTAACAATTGCTTATGACTCTTTAAGCTCTCTGCAGGAAGAATGAATGCTCTGCTTCTTTCTCCCAGACAACTTTTGACAGAATTGGATAAAATTCGTACAATAATACCAAGTTCATTAACACTTCCTGGATATGACGAACATAATCTTCCAAATCTTTATGAACTGCTTCGAGTCAGAGCAAGAGTTGCAACATCACCAATTGTTTTCCTTGTAAAATTGCCTCTATTAAATTTACAGATGTTCCAGTTGTTCAAATTAATACCATTACCGGTTCAGAAAGATACATCTTCCATCTTCATACAACCATCAACAGCGTTCCTTGCAGTAACTTCATTCAGAGATCAGCACTTTACATTGTCACAATCTGAATATCAGGCATGTATACATATCGACGACAAAAAATATCTATGCAAGCAACGCCATCCAATATTCAACACACACTCAGTTGAAAATCAATGCGAAATCAACATGCTTAATCATAATTAGCAGCTTTCATCATATTGTGAACTTAAATCTACCAATGTGGACAAAATGTGGTTTCAACTTCATAATCCTAACCACTGGATTTTCGCCTTTCATCATGATGAAGTGCTCTCAGTAGTATGCGGTTCTGATATAATCGCAAACAACCAACCATGACTATCAATGCTCATAATTTCTACACGTCAAAGTCAACTGTGCCTTTTTTGCCAACACACAACATAAGTCTATTTTTCGAAAAATTTCCCATTGAACCACTTCAATATGAAATCCAGAAAAGGCAGGAGCTTATCATTCGAGGAGAAGAAGACTTAGCATTACTTAAGAAGCAAATATCATATCATAAAACACAGCAGACCTTGCCTGGCAAACTTTCTCATCACGATATCCATCAATATACTATTGAGTAACTATCATTATTGACTGCTTTAGTCCTAAGTATACTATTTCTGCTCAAACGAAGGAAGATGAAGACTGATCACCAAACAATATAGGATTTGAGCTCAAAGATTTAAACGCTGGGGAGGATGTTAAAGCCAAAAATAGATTAATATGTTATTTGTAAACCAATAATAGATTAATATATTTTATTCAGAACTCCCTATTCAAACTAAGAACACCCTATGGCTAATAAAATACACATTCCATTCCCAATTTATTATTCCTACCAAATTGCAATATTCGCACTTTATTCAGGTGCACCACTATCCTATTACAATTATTTTCCCACAAAATCGAAGTATTATTTTGTTATTATGCTGATTTGCATTTATGTAATTATGTATAAATAGCCATAGAATAATAAAAGAAGAATAAAATCTCTGCATTCAGAAGTCAATACTTGAGTTTCATTAGCTTTGCTTCCCCCTACCCAAGGTAAGGAGCACTAATTTCAACATCAAGTCGTAACCAAAAGAGGTTTCGACTAAAAATATATGGTCTATTGCTACCACCCACCCGAGGTAAGGAGCATTACAGCTGGTAAAACACATAAGTCAGAATCAAAAGAGATTTCGACTATAAACAAAATTATTCTTTTTTAAGTTTTTAATAAGTAAAGTAGATAGGGCTTTTTTGTGTTTCAAAAAATGTATATTAAAAGACCTGTGTACACCAATTAACAACCTGTTTTAATTAAAATGTTTCATTAAACTTTAAATGAAAAATAAAGGTACATTTATTTTTATATATTTATTAATTTATTCAAAAAAAAATTCTTTTAACAAAACAGGACGTCTTATTATAAAGCTACTCTATATTTGCTTCAAGCTCGGTCACAGTGAGATTGTTCCAAAATTGTTTTCTGTTTTCAGGAAACAGCTGAAAGAGTTTTTTTCAATACCTTTTTATCTATCGATTGATATTCCTCCTTGGCTTGCAGGGAACAAACTTTGACGGCTTGAAAAAAACTTGACTTTATATACTGACATTTTAATGAATTAGTGTATAATATGTTGTTACTCCATTTCTCAATTTTCAAGCACGTAATATCGTAAAAATATGGCCTTTGGTGTGGTTTTATTGATTTTGTAAATAGAGAGGAACAATCGGGCAAGTCTTTAATATCAAATGCAGACATTTCCTTTACAAAAATTTTTTTTAGAATTTTCGATTTTATTTGAACACAATCAAAAAAATCCTGAAATTCGTAGTTTTCTTTTCCTTCTCATCGATATTTCTACTTGATGAAAACTGTCAACAGACATGAAAGAATGACCAGTTTCAAAGTACATTTTGTTAAGCTGGAAAATTTTAGCTTAAGCTTCACATTTTCAACTTTGTTTGTTTATTCACCTGTCTTGCGGTAGGTAGCTTTAGCTAGCTAAAACTGATATTTTATAAATCGGAGAGAATCGGAGAACTCTTGAGCTGCATTGCATGTTGCATGTACTAGTCAAAGGTTTCTAGGCAGGGATGTAGGAATCCTGATATTTTTGTAGCTTTTGCTTAAATATTTTAGCTAAAGCTATATTTATTCACAAGCCCTAACTGCCACATAGGGCTTTTCAAAAATATATCTTATGTCCGTTTTCTGCATGCAGTAGTATATAAAAGGCCTTATGTGGAAGTAAGGGCTTTTTAAAATTTTGGATAATATAATTTGTACTTAAGGCTTTTGAAAATGGTCATTTTCTCAAATTTCTCGAACTCTGGATCCACGGTCCACTTACATGTATCGTAACAAACAAAATGCAAAGCAACATTTAAAAGTTCTTGATACATGTATGTGTTTTCACCCTTTATCTTGTTTTGTTACTCTTTATTGTTGCTGGATCGTGGACCTATTGCTACTATATACAAAAAATACAATAGTCTCTGTCCATACGTTTTATTTCTAACTGCCTGGCCACATTGATGGAAGAGCACATGCAACTTGAATCAAAATATAAGAGAGAAGGAATGTTTTTTAATAAGAAGAAAAGAGATGGGCTAAGGAATCCAAAATCTGCACGAATCTCATAATTTATTTTAAGACTATGTGCAGTTACTCAAGTTTTCTTCTTATATCGTTTCATTTTTGACAGATACAGTCATTTGCATTTTATCGCCATGATGGAAGGTTCATACGATTTACTTGAATTGTATTGATTTGAGTGCTTTTACTAATTAAAAAAAATATATGCGTATAGATAGACATTAAAAAAATATTTAGAAATAAAAGCTTATCAAACAAAACACATATGAAACACTTTTGGGAATAGATTTTTAGCACAGGCACAACTTTTCTTTGTAGAGAAAAACTGTGTTTAACTTTCCAGACGTTCGTCTCGTGTCAGTTTATCTCAGTGTGCAGGCCCAAGTTTGCAGTGATGCAATTGCGCGCTTCCGTCAATGTGGCTAGGCACTATGCCGTTATGTTTATAACGCTACGTGTCTACACGTTGTTACTCACTACCCCTTTTCTATTTTGTGTTGCGGAATGCTAGGAATTGATCCGTTGAACGTAGCAAAACAATACTCAACTTCAAATTAAAAAAAAACGACAGCAACGGAAAACGAATACCTTCCAACTTAACGACAAGAAAATAATGAAAAATAGGAATGGGTTAGAAATGAAACTGTTGTGCTCAAGCAGAAAATTCAGTTTTCGCCATGAGCATTTTGTCTTATTCTTCTTCACCCGGTTGGCTCAGAAACAACCGATATAACGTTGTGGGAATAACACATCTGGACAGGCACATACATTTTGTATTGTTTTTTATAACTGATAAAACTCTTATTTAAAGATTCCTTCATTTTGTAAAGAAAATCTTGTCTTCCAGTGTTAGAGAATTCATGAACTCTGAAGAATGGGCTTGGAGTCGCGAGTCACGAACAACTTGCAAGAGGTAGTTGTGTTTTTGTCTTAATATTATGATATTGCTCTGTATAAAATCAAGGAGTAACTGAAAGTTTTTTTCAAAAAACTAAAAATAAAAAACAGGATTTTATCAAAATCTGTCCTATAATAATCGAAATACTTTTTCCTAAATTCATTATTGTTAAGACGTGTGATGGCGTATTTTATTTTTACTAAAAACCGTTAAATATTGTGGTTTTGACACATTTTATTGTTTCAGAAGGTGTGATTTTTGTATGTTTGTTTCTATCAAAAATCTTGCCTTCCAATGTGATCAGAGCATGTACATGCGACCCAGTTGTGCCAACTTTTTTCTAATTACAACACTGAACCCTCTAATAAGAATTTGAATTTGTCACAGAATGCAAAATAAAAGATAGATGGCAAAACATCAAAATAATGCGCAACTCGAAAATGCTTTTGTAGTAGTGCTCGCATGTCCGAATAGAAGTACAAAATAAAATAAACAAAAGTTGCGCATGAATTTCATGTGTCATGTAATACCGGACTAAGCACAAGCAATGAAATAAAATAAAGGGATTTTATAATATAACAAATAAGAGAAAGAAAAACGTGAAATAGAGGCATTCAAGTTCGGCATACAACTCACCGGGAAGCTCTTCTTCCATCTTTTTTCTTTTGAATATTTTTCTCGTTCACACTTCATTGATGCATCGCAACGCCCTGTGAAATTCTTAACTTGAAACATAAATCAGATAGGGTGCACTTAATTTTTTTTTGTTATTTTACAAAAAAAATTACATTTTAAAGAAATATAAAAAAAGGTGAATTCAACACCATCTTGGTAAAAAAATTAGCACAAGTTTTTCAATGTTTTTTCCAATGTTAGGTCATTTAAAAAAAACCGAAATTGAACATCCAACAATAGATTAATATGTTATTTGTAAACCAATAGATTAATATATTTTATTCAGAACTCCCTATTCAAACTAAGAACACCCTATGGCTAATCAAATACACATTCCATTCCCAATTTATTATTCCTGCCAATTTGCAATATTCGCACTTTATTCAGGTGCACCACTATCCTATTACAATTATTTTCCCACAAAATCGAAGTATTATTTTGTTATTATGTTGATTTGCATTTATGTAATTATGTATAAATAGCCATAGAATAATAAAAGAAGAATAAAATTTCTTTGCATTCAGAAGTCAATACTTGAGTTTCATTAGCTTTGCTTCCCCCTACCCAAGGTAAGGAGCACTAATTTCAACATCAAGTCGTAACTAAAAGAGGTTTCGACTAAAAATATATGGTCTGTTGCTACCCCCCAGGTAAGGAGCATTACAGCTGGTAAAACACATAAGTCAGAATCAAAAGAGATTTCGACTATAAACAAAATTATTCTTTTTTAAGTTTTTAGAAAGTAAAGTAGATAGGGCTTTTTTGTGTTTCAAAAAATGTATATTAAAAGACCTATGTACACCAATTAACAAACTGTTTTAATTAAAATGTTTCATTAAACTTTAAATGAAAAATATAGGTACATTTATTTTTATATATTTATTAATTTATTCAAAAAAAAATTCTTTTAACAAAACAGGACGTCTTATTATAAAGCTACTCTATATTTGCTTCAAGCTCGGTCACAGTGAGATTGTTCCAAAATTGTTTTCTGTTTTCAGGAAACAGCTGAAAGAGTTTTTTTCAATACCTTTTTATCTATCGATTGATATTCCTCCTTGGCTTGCAGGGAACAAACTTTGACGGCTTGAAAAAAACTTGACTTTATATACTGACATTTTAATGAATTAGTGTATAATATGTTGTTACTCCATTTCTCAATTTTCAAGCACGTAATATCGTAAAAGTATGGCCTTTGGTGTGGTTTTATTGATTTTGTAAATAGAGAGGAACAATCGGGCAAGTCTTTAATATCAAATGCAGACATTTCCTTTACAAAAATTTTTTTTAGAATTTTCGATTTTATTTGAACACAATCAAAAAAATCCTGAAATTCGTAGTTTTCTTTTCCTTCTCATCGATATTTCTACTTGATGAAAACTGTCAACAGACATGAAAGAATGACCAGTTTCAAAGTACATTTTGTTAAGCTGGAAAATTTTAGCTTAAGCTTCACATTTTCAACTTTGTTTGTTTATTCACCTGTCTTGCGGTAGGTAGCTTTAGCTAGCTAAAACTGATATTTTATAAATCGGAGAGAATCGGAGAACTCTTGAGCTGCATTGCATGTTGCATGTACTAGTCAAAGGTTTCTAGGCAGGGATGTAGGAATCCTGATATTTTTGTAGCTTTTGCTTAAATATTTTAGCTAAAGCTATATTTATTCACAAGCCCTAACTGCCACATAGGGCTTTTCAAAAATATATCTTATGTCCGTTTTCTGCATGCAGTAGTATATAAAAGGCCTTATGTGGAAGTTAGGGCTTTTTAAAATTTTGGATAATATAATTTGTACTTAAGGCTTTTGAAAATGGTCATTTTCTAGTCTCCAAAAACAAAAATGAATTATAAAAAAAAATCGCAAAAAACTCAAAATCAAAAATTTTGTAGGTAGGGCCTTTACGAGATTATGGGCAGCATAGGTAATTTCTCTAAAAAAAAGGACCTTAACACTTTTCTTTGTTTGTATTTTGTAGGAACTGGAATGGCTGGTACCAATGCATATTAGGTACGACTCTTCATATTTATATGAAATCAGAACAGGCGCAAGAGAAACAACAATGAAAATCAGTTTCGTATTGCGTTCTGTGTACATACCTACATGAATTCAATAATATTCATTATACTAGAATTATTTACCTTTACTAATAATGATGAAAACAATTAGAATTTTAAGTATTTTTTTCGTCATTTTTATACCTGTGTCTTAATACTTTGGTCACCTATTTATTTTTGTTTATTCTTCTGAAATCTGAAGGGCAAGACTCACAACAGTAACAGCCAAGATAATTTAAAATATAAAGATGTTACAAGTAAAGAAGATAATTGTGTGACAGAAAATTTCTCGAACTCTGGATCCACGGTCCACTTACATGTATCGTAACAAACAAAATGCAAAGCAACATTTAAAAGTTCTTGATACATGTATGTGTTTTCACCCTTTCTCTTGTTTTGTTACTCTTTATTGTTGCTGGATCGTGGACCTATTGCTACTATATACAAAAAATACAATAGTCTCTGTCCATACGTTTTATTTCTAACTGCCTGGCCACATTGATGGAAGAGCACATGCAACTTGAATCAAAATATAAGAGAGAAGGAATGATTTTTAATAAGAAGAAAAGAGATGGGCTAAGGAATCCAAAATCTGCACGAATCTTATAATTTATTTTAAAACTATGTGCAGTGACTCAAGTTTTCTTCTTATATCGTTTCATTTTTGACAGATACAGTCATTTGCATTTTATCGCCATGATGGAAGGTTCATACGATTTACTTGAATTGTATTGATTTGAGTGCTTTTACTAATTAAAAAAAATATATGCGTATAGATAGACATTAAAAAAATATTTAGAAATATAAGCTTATCAAACAAAACACATATGACACACTTTTGGGAATAGATTTTTAGCACAGGCACAACTTTTCTTTGTAGAGAAAAACTGTGTTTAACTTTCCAGACGTTCGTCTCGTGTCAGTTTATCTCAGTGTGCAGGCCCAAGTTTGTAGTGATGCAATTGCGCGCTTCCGTCAATGTGGCTAGGCACTATGACGTTATGTTTATAACGCTACGTGTCTACACGTTGTTACTCACTACCCCTTTTCTATTTTGTGTTGCGGAATGCTAGGAATTGATCCGTTGAACGTAGCAAAACAATACTCAACTTCAAATTAAAAAAAAACGACAGCAACGGAAAACGAATACCTTCCAACTTACCGACAAGAAAATAATGAAAAATAGGAATGGGTTAGAAATGAAACTGTTGTGCTCAAGCAGAAAATTCAGTTTTCGCCATGAGCATTTTGTCTTATTCTTCTTCACCCGGTTGGCTCAGAAACAACTGATATAACGTTGTGGGAATAACACATCTGGACAGGCACATACATTTTGTATTGTTTTTTTATAACTGATTAAACTCTTATTTAAAGATTCCTTCATTTTGTAAAGAAAATCATGTCTTCCAGTGTTAGAGAATTCATGAACTCTGAAGAATGGGCTTGGAGTCGCGAGTCACGAACAACTTGCAAGAGGTAGTTGTGTTTTTGTCTTAATATTATGATATTGCTCTGTATAAAATCAAGGAGTAACTGAAAGTTTTTTTCAAAAAACTAAAAATAAAAAACAGGATTTTATCAAAATCTGTCCTATAATAATCGAAATACTTTTTCCTAAATTCATTATTGTTAAGACGTGTGATGGCGTATTTTATTTTTACTAAAAACCGTTAAATATTGTGGTTTTGACACATTTTATTGTTTCAGAAGGTGTGATTTTTGTATGTTTGTTTCTATCAAAAATCTTGCCTTCCAATGTGATCAGAGCATGTACATGCGACCCAGTTGTGCCAACTTTTTTCTAATTACAACACTGAACCCTCTAATAAGAATTTGACTTTGTCACAGAATGCAAAATAAAAGATAGATGTCAAAACATCAAAATAATGCGCAACTCGAACATGCTTTTGTAGTAGTGCTCGCATTCTATTCGGACAGAAGTACAAAAGAAAATAAACAAAAGTTGCGCATGAATTTCATGTGTCATGTAATACCGGACTAAGCACAAGCAATGAAATAAAATAAAGGGATTTTATAATATAACAAATAAGAGAAAGAAAAACGTGAAATAGAGGCATTCAAGTTCGGCATACAACTCACCGGGAAGCTCTTCTTCCATCTTTTTTCTTTTGAATATTTTTCTCGTTCACACTTCATTGATGCATCGAAACGCCCTGTGAAATTCTTAACTTGAAACATGAATCAGATAGGGTGCACTTATATTTTTTTTGTTATTTTACAAAATTACATTTTAAAGATATATAAAAAAGGTGAATTCAACACCATCTTGGTAAAAAAATTAGCACAAGTTTTTCAATGTTTTTTCCAATGTTAGGTCATTTAAAAAAAACCGAAATTGAACATCCAACAATAGATTAATATGTTATTTGTAAACCAATAGATTAATATATTTTATTCAGAACTCCCTATTCAAACTAAGAACACCCTATGGCTAATCAAATACACATTCCATTCCCAATTTATTATTCCTGCCAATTTGCAATATTCGCACTTTATTCAGGTGCACCACTATCCTATTACAATTATTTTCCCACAAAATCGAAGTATTATTTTGTTATTATGTTGATTTGCATGTGTATGTAATTATGTATAAATAGCCATAGAATAATAAAAGAAGAATAAAATTTCTTTGCATTCAGAAGTCAATACTTGAGTTTCATTAGCTTTGCTTCCCCCTACCCAAGGTAAGGAGCACTAATTTCAACATCAAGTCGTAACTAAAAGAGGTTTCGACTAAAAATATATGGTCTGTTGCTACCCCCCAGGTAAGGAGCATTACAGCTGGTAAAACACATAAGTCAGAATCAAAAGAGATTTCGACTATAAACAAAATTATTCTTTTTTAAGTTTTTAGAAAGTAAAGTAGATAGGGCTTTTTTGTGTTTCAAAAAATGTATATTAAAAGACCTGTGTACACCAATTAACAAACTGTTTTAATTAAAATGTTTCATTAAACTTTAAATGAAAAATATAGGTACATTTATTTTTATATATTTATTAATTTATTCAAAAAAAAATTCTTTTAACAAAACAGGACGTCTTATTATAAAGCTACTCTATATTTGCTTCAAGTTCGGTCACAGTGAGATTGTTCCAAAATTGTTTTCTGTTTTCAGGAAACAGCTGAAAGAGTTTTTTTCAATACCTTTTTATCTATCGATTGATATTCCTCCTTGGCTTGCAGGGAACAAACTTTGACGGCTTGAAAAAAACTTGACTTTATATACTGACATTTTAATGAATTAGTATATAATATGTTGTTACTCCATTTCTCAATTTTCAAGCACGTAATATCGTAAAAGTATGGCCTTTGGTGTGGTTTTATTGATTTTGTAAATAGAGAGGAACAATCGGGCAAGTCTTTAATATCAAATGCAGACATTTCCTTTACAAAAATTTTTTTTAGAATTTTCGATTTTATTTGAACACAATCAAAAAAATCCTGAAATTCGTAGTTTTCTTTTCCTTCTCATCGATATTTCTACTTGATGAAAACTGTCAGCAGACATGAAAGAATGACCAGTTTCAAAGTACATTTTGTTAAACTACTTTTGAGTAGATATACCTCATTAGAATTTATTATCATTCATAGATATGATAATTATGTCCAATTTTTGTTTTGAACAGCGCAATTATTGGGTCTTGTGAATAAACAAAAAGTAAAAGCTATTTTTGAAGGAAGCTCAAGCTAGCTAGTTATAGCTTTTACTAGTAGCTTAAGCTGAACTGCTTTGTTTTATGTGAATAAAAAAAAAAAGATTTTGCTATATAGCTTAAGCTGGAAAATTTTAGCTTAAGCTTCACATTTTCAACTTTGTTTGTTTATTCACCTGTCTTGGGGTAGGTAGTTTTAGCTAGCTAAAACTGATATTTTATAAATCGGAGAGAATCGGAGAACTCTTTAGCTGCATTGCATGTTGCATGTACTAGTCAAAGGTTTCTAGGCAGGGATGTAGGAATCCTGATATTTTTGAAGCTTTTGCTTAAATATTTTAGCTAAAGCTATTTTTATTCACAAGCCCTAACTGCCACATAGGGCTTTTCAAAAATATATCTTATGTCCGTTTTCTGCATGCAGTAGTATATAAAAGGCCTTATGTGGTAGTTAGGGCTTTTTAAAATTTTGGATAATATAATTTGTACTTAAGGCTTTTGAAAATGGTCATTTTCTAGCTCATTTGAAGGTCTAGTCTCCAAAAACAAAAATGAGTTATAAAAAAAATTCACAAAAAACTCAAAATCAAAAATTTTGTAAGTAGGGCCTTTACGAGATTATGGGCAGCATAGGTAATTTCTCTAAAAAAAAGGACCTTAACACTTTTCTTTGTTTGTATTTTGTAGGAACTGGAATGGCTGGTACCAATGTATATTAGGTACGACTCTTCATATTTATATGAAATCAGAACAGGCGCAAGAGAAACAACAATGAAAATCAGTTTCGTATTGCGTTCTGTGTACATACCTACATGAATTCAATAATATTCATTATACTAGAATTATTTACTTTTACTAATAATGATGAAAACAATTAGAATTTTAAGTATTTTTTTCGTCATTATTATACCTGTGTCTTAATACTTTGGTCACCTATTTATTTTTGTTTATTCTTCTGAAATCTGAAGGGCAAGACTAACAACAGTAACAGCCAAGATAATTTAAAATATAAAGATGTTACAAGTAAAGAAGATAATTGTGTGACAGAAAATTTCTCGAACTCTGGATCCACGGTCCACTTACATGTATCGTAACAAACAAAATGCAAAGCAACATTTAAAAGTTCTTGATACATGTATGTGTTTTCACCCTTTCTCTTGTTTTGTTACTCTTTATTGTTGCTGGATCGTGGACCTATTGCTACTATATACAAAAAATACAATAGTCTCTGTCCATACGTTTTATTTCTAACTGCCTGGCCACATTGATGGAAGAGCACATGCAACTTGAATCAAAATATAAGAGAGAAGGAATGATTTTTAATAAGAAGAAAAGAGATGGGCTAAGGAATCCAAAATCTGCACGAATCTCATAATTTATTTTAAAACTATGTGCAGTGACTCAAGTTTTCTTCTTATATCGTTTCATTTTTGACAGATACAGTCATTTGCATTTTATCGCCATGATGGAAGGTTCATACGATTTACTTGAATTGTATTGATTTGAGTGCTTTTACTTATTAAAAAAAAATATATGCGTATAGATAGACATTAAAAAAATATTTAGAAATATAAGCTTATCAAACAAAACACATATGAAACACTTTTGGGAATAGATTTTTAGTACAGGCACAACTTTTCTTTGTAGAGAAAAACTGTGTTTAACTTTCCAGACGTTCGTCTCGTGTCAGTTTATCTCAGTGTGCAGGCCCAAGTTTGCAGTGATGCCATTGCGCGCTTCCGTCAATGTGGCTAGGCACTATGACGCTATGTTTATAACGCTACGTGTCTACACGTTGTTACTCACTACCCCTTTTCTATTTTGTGTTGCGGAATGCTAGGAATTGATCCGTTGAACGTAGCAAAACAATACTCAACTTCAAATTAAAAAAAAACGACAGCAACGGAAAACGAATACCTTCCAACTTAACGACAAGAAAATAATGAAAAATAGGAATGGGTTAGAAATGAAACTGTTGTGCTCAAGCAGAAAATTCAGTTTTCGCCATGAGCATTTTGTCTTATTCTTCTTCACCCGGTTGGCGCAGAAACAACCGATATAACGTTGTGGGAATAACACATCTGGACAGGCACATACATTTTGTATTGTTTTTCATAACTGATTAAACTCTTATTTAAAGATTCCTTCATTTTGTAAAGAAAATCATGTCTTCCAGTGTTAGAGAATTCATGAACTCTGAAGAATGGGCTTGGAGTCGCGAGTCACGAACAACTTGCAAGAGGTAGTTGTGTTTTTGTCTTAATATTATGATATTGCTCTGTATAAAATCAAGGAGTAACTGAAAGTTTTTTTCAAAAAACTAAAAATAAAAAACAGGATTTTATCAAAATCTGTCCTATAATAATCGAAATACTTTTTCCTAAATTCATTATTGTTAAGACGTGTGATGGCGTATTTTATTTTTACTAAAAACCGTTAAATATTGTGGTTTTGACACATTTTATTGTTTCAGAAGGTGTGATTTTTGTATGTTTGTTTCTATCAAAAATCTTGCCTTCCAATGTGATCAGAGCATGTACATGCGACCCAGTTGTGCCAACTTTTTTCTAATTACAACACTGAACCCTCTAATAAGAATTTGAATTTGTCACAGAATGCAAAATAAAAGATAGATGTCAAAACATCAAAATAATGCGCAACTCGAACATGCTTTTGTAGTAGTGCTCGCATGTCCGAATAGAAGTACAAAAGAAAATAAACAAAAGTTGCGCATGAATTTCATGTGTCATGTAATACCGGACTAAGCACAAGCAATGAAATAAAATAAAGGGATTTTATAATATAACAAACAAGAGAAAGAAAAACGTGAAATAGAGGCATTCAAGTTCGGCATACAACTCACCGGGAAGCTCTTCTTCCATCTTTTTTCTTTTGAATATTTTTCTCGTTCACACTTCATTGATGCATCGCAACGCCCTGTGAAATTCTTAACTTGAAACATGAATCAGATAGGGTAAGAACACCCTATGGCTAATCAAATACACATTCCATTCCCAATTTATTATTCCTGCCAATTTGCAATATTCGCACTTTATTCAGGTACACCACTATCCTATTACAATTATTTTCCCACAAAATCGAAGTATTATTTTGTTATTATGTTGATTTGCATTTATGTAATTATGTATAAATAGCCATAGAATAATAAAAGAAGAATAAAATCTCTTTGCATTCAGAAGTCAATACTTGAGTTTCATTAGCTTTGCTTCCCCCTACCCAAGGTAAGGAGCACTAATTTCAACATCAAGTCGTAACTAAAAGAGGTTTCGACTAAAAATATATGGTCTGTTGCTACCCCCCAGGTAAGGAGCATTACAGCTGGTAAAACACATAAGTCAGAATCAAAAGAGATTTCGACTATAAACAAAATTATTCTTTTTTAAGTTTTTAGAAAGTAAAGTAGATAGGGCTTTTTTGTGTTTCAAAAAATGTATATTAAAAGACCTGTGTACACCAATTAACAAACTGTTTTAATTAAAATGTTTCATTAAACTTTAAATGAAAAATATAGGTTCATTTATTTTTATATATTTATTAATTTATTCAAAAAAAAATTCTTTTAACAAAACAGGACGTCTTATTATAAAGCTACTCTATATTTGCTTCAAGCTCGGTCACAGTGAGATTGTTCCAAAATTGTTTTCTGTTTTCAGGAAACAGCTGAAAGAGTTTTTTTCAATACCTTTTTATCTATCGATTGATATTCCTCCTTGGCTTGCAGGGAACAAACTTTGACGGCTTGAAAAAAACTTGACTTTATATACTGACATTTTAATGAATTAGTGTATAATATGTTGTTACTCCATTTCTCAATTTTCAAGCACGTAATATCGTAAAAGTATGGCCTTTGGTGTGGTTTTATTGATTTTGTAAATAGAGAGGAACAATCGGGCAAGTCTTTAATATCAAATGCAGACATTTCCTTTACAAAAATTTTTTTTAGAATTTTCGATTTTATTTGAAGACAATCAAAAAAATCCTGAAATTCGTAGTTTTCTTTTCCTTCTCATCGATATTTCTACTTGACGAAAACTGTCAACAGACATGAAAGAATGACCAGTTTCAAAGTACATTTTGTTAAACTACTTTTGAGTAGATATACCTCATTAGAATTTATTATCATTCATAGATATGATAATTATGTCCAATTTTTGTTTTGAACAGCGCAATTATTGGGTCTTGTGAATAAACAAAAAGTAAAAGCTATTTTTGAAGGAAGCTCAAGCTAGCTAGTTATAGCTTTTACTAGTAGCTTAAGCTAAACTGCTTTGTTTTATGTGAATACAAAAAAAAAAGATTTTGCTATATAGCTTAACCTGGAAAATTTTAGCTTAAGCTTCACATTTTCAACTTTGTTTGTTTATTCACCTGTCTTGGGGTAGGTAGTTTTAGCTAGCTAAAACTGATATTTTATAAATCGGAGAGAATCGGAGAACTCTTTAGCTGCATTGCATGTTGCATGTACTAGTCAAAGGTTTCTAGGCAGGGATGTAGGAATCCTGATATTTTTGTAGCTTTTGCTTAAATATTTTAGCTAAAGCTATTTTTATTCACAAGCCCTAACTGCCACATAGGGCTTTTCAAAAATATATCTTATGTCCGTTTTCTGCATGCAGTAGTATATAAAAGGCCTTATGTGGTAGTTAGGGCTTTTTAAAATTTTGGATAATATAATTTGTACTTAAGGCTTTTAAAATTGGTCATTTTCTAGCTCATTTGAAGGTCTAGTCTCCAAAAACAAAAATGAATTATAAAAAAAATTCGCAAAAAACTCAAAATCCAAAATTTTGTAGGTATGGGCAGCATAGGTAATTTCTCTAAAAAAAGGACCTTAACACTTTTCTTTGTTTGTATTTTCTAGGAACTGGAATGGCTGGTACCAATGCATGTTAGGTACGACTCTTCATATTTATATGAAATCAGAACAGGCGCAAGAGAAACAACAATGAAAATCAGTTTCGTATTGCGTTCTGGATACATACCTACATGAATTCAATAATATTCATTATACTAGAATTATTTACTTTTACTAATAATGATGAAAACAATTAGAATTTTAAGTATTTTTTTTCGTCATTATTATACCTGTGTCTTAATACTTTGGTCACCTATTTATTTTTGTTTATTCTTCTGAAATCTGAAGGGCAAGACTAACAACAGTAACAGCCAAGATAATTTAAAATATAAAGATGTTACAAGTAAAGAAGATAATTGTGTGACAGAAAATTTCTCGAACTCTGGATCCACGGTCCACTTACATGTATCGTAACAAACAAAATGCAAAGCAATATTTAAAAGTTCTTGATACATGTATGTGTTTTCACCCTTTCTCTTGTTTTGTTACTCTTTATTGTTGCTGGATCGTGGACCTATTGCTACTATATACAAAAAATACAATAGTCTCTGTCCATACGTTTTATTTCTAACTGCCTGGCCACATTTATGGAAGAGCACATGCAACTTGAATCAAAATATAAGAGAGAAGGAATGATTTTTAATAAGAAGAAAAGAGATGGGCTAAGGAATCCAAAATCTGCACGAATCTCATAATTTATTTTAAAACTATGTGCAGTGACTCAAGTTTTCTTCTTATATCGTTTCATTTTTGACAGATACAGTCATTTTCATTTTATCGCCATGATGGAAGGTTCATACGATTTACTTGAATTGTATTGATTTGAGTGCTTTTACTTATTAAAAAAAATATATGCGTATAGATAGACATTAAAAAAATATTTAGAAATATAAGCTTATCAAACAAAACACATATGAAACACTTTTGGGAATAGATTTTTAGCACAGGCACAACTTTTCTTTGTAGAGAAAAACTGTGTTTAACTTTCCAGACGTTCGTCTCGTGTCAGTTTATCTCAGTGTGCAGGCCCAAGTTTGCAGTGATGCAACTGCGCGCTTCCGTCAATGTGGCTAGGCACTATGACGCTATGTTTATAACGCTACGTGTCTACACGTTGTTACTCACTACCCCTTTTCTATTTTGTGTTGCGGAATGCTAGGAATTGATCCGTTGAACGTAGCAAAACAATACTCAACTTCAAATTAAAAAAAAACGACAGCAACGGAAAACGAATACCTTCCAACTTAACGACAAGAAAATAATGAAAAATAGGAATGGGTTAGAAATGAAACTGTTGTGCTCAAGCAGAAAATTCAGTTTTCGCCATGAGCATTTTGTCTTATTCTTCTTCACCCGGTTGGCTCAGAAACAACCGATATAACGTTGTGGGAATAACACATCTGGACAGGCACATACATTTTGTATTGTTTTTTATAACTGATTAAACTCTTATTTAAAGATTCCTTCATTTTGTAAAGAAAATCATGTCTTCCAGTGTTAGAGAAGAATGGGCTTGGAGTCGCGAGTCACGAACAACTTGCAAGAGGTAGTTGTGTTTTTGTCTTAATATTATGATATTGCTCTGTATAAAATCAAGGAGTAACTGAAAGTTTTTTTCAAAAAACTAAAAATAAAAAACAGGATTTTATCAAAATCTGTCCTATAATAATCCTAAATTCATTATTGTTAAGACGTGTGATGGCGTATTTTATTTTTACTAAAAACCGTTAAATATTGTGGTTTTGACACATTTTATTGTTTTAGAAGGTGTGATTTTTGTATGTTTGTTTCTATCAAAAATCTTGCCTTCCAATGTGATCAGAGCATGTACATGCGACCCAGTTGTGCCAACTTTTTTCTAATTACAACACTGAACCCTCTAATAAGAATTTGAATTTGTCACAGAATGCAAAATAAAAGATAGATGACAAAACATCAAAATAATGCGCAACTCGAACATGCTTTTGTAGTAGTGCTCGCATGTCCGAATAGAAGTACAAAAGAAAATAAACAAAAGTTGCGCATGAATTTCATGTGCCATGAAATACCGAAATAAGCACAAGCAATGCCATAAAATAAAGGGATTTTATAATATAACAAACAAGAGAAAGAAAAACGTGAAATAGAGGCATTCAAGTTCGGCATACAACTCACCGGGAAGCTCTTCTTCCATCTTTTTTCTTTTGAATATTTTTCTCGTTCACACTTCATTGATGCATCGCAACGCCCTGTGAAATTCTTAACTTGAAACATGAATCAGATAGGGTAAGAACACCCTATGGCTAATCAAATACACATTCCATTCCCAATTTATTATTCCTGCCAATTTGCAATATTCGCACTTTATTCAGGTGCACCACTATCCTATTACAATTATTTTCCCACAAAATCGAAGTATTATTTTGTTATTATGTTGATTTGCATTTATGTAATTATGTATAAATAGCCATAGAATAATAAAAGAAGAATAAAATCTCTTTGCATTCAGAAGTCAATACTTGAGGTTCATTAGCTTTGCTTCCCCCTACCCAAGGTAAGGAGCACTAATTTCAACATCAAGTCGTAACTAAAAGAGGTTTCGACTAAAAATATATGGTCTGTTGCTACCCCCCAGGCAAGGAGCATTACAGCTGGTAAAACACATAAGTCAGAATCAAAAGAGATTTCGACAATAAACAAAATTATTCTTTTTTAAGTTTTTAGAAAGTAAAGTAGATAGGGCTTTTTTGTGTTTCAAAAAATGTATATTAAAAGACCTGTGTACACCAATTAACAAACTGTTTTAATTAAAATGTTTCATTAAACTTTAAATGAAAAATATAGGTTCATTTATTTTTATATATTTATTAATTTATTCAAAAAAAATTCTTTTAACAAAACAGGACGTCTTATTATAAAGCTACTCTATATTTGCTTCAAGCTCGGTCACAGTGAGATTGTTCCAAAATTGTTTTCTGTTTTCAGGAAACAGCTGAAAGAGTTTTTTTCAATACCTTTTTATCTATCGATTGATATTCCTCCTTGGCTTGCAGGGAACAAACTTTGACGGCTTGAAAAAAACTTGACTTTATATACTGACATTTTAATGAATTAGTGTATAATATGTTGTTACTCCATTTCTCAATTTTCAAGCACGTAATATAGTAAAAGTATGGCCTTTGGTGTGGTTTTATTGATTTTGTAAATAGAGAGGAACAATCGGGCAAGTCTTTAATATCAAATGCAGACATTTCCTTTACAAACATTTTTTTTAGAATTTTCGATTTTATTTGAAGACAATCCAAAAAATCCTGAAATTCGTAGTTTTCTTTTCCTTCTCATCGATATTTCTACTTGATGAAAACTGTCAACAGACATGAAAGAATGACCAGTTTCAAAGTACATTTTGTTAAACTACTTTTGAGTAGATATACCTCATTAGAATTTATTATCATTCATAGATATGATAATTATGTCCAATTTTTGTTTTGAACAGCGCAATTATTGGGTCTTGTGAATAAACAAGAAGTAAAAGCTATTTTTGAAGGAAGCTCAAGCTAGCTAGTTATAGCATTTACTAGTAGCTTAAGCTAAACTGCTTTGTTTTATGTGAATAAAAAAAAAAGATTTTGCTATATAGCTTAAGCTGGATAATTTTAGCTTAAGCTTCACATTTTCAACTTTGTTTGATTATTTACCTGTCTTGGGGTAGGTAGCTTTAGCTAGCTAAAACTGATATTTTATAAATCGGAGAGAATCGGAGAACTCTTTAGCTGCATTGCATGTTGCATGTACTAGTCAAAGGTTTCTAGGCAGGGATGTAGGAATCCTGATATTTTTGTAGCTTTTGCTTAAATATTTTAGCTAAAGCTATTTTTATTCACAAGCCCTAACTGCCACATAGGTTTTCAAAAATATATCTTATGTCCGTTTTCTGCATGCAGTAGTATCTATATAAAAGGCCTTATGTGGTAGTTAGGGCTTTTTAAAATTTTGGATAATATAATTTGTACTTAAGGCTTTTGGAAATGGTCATTTTCTAGCTCATTTGAAGGTCTAGTCTCCAAAAACAAAAATGAATTATAAAAAAAATTCGCAAAAAACTCAAAATCAAAAATTTTGTAAGTAGGGCCTTTACGAGATTATGGGCAGCATAGGTAATTTCTCTAAAAAAAAGGACCTTAACACTTTTCTTTGTTTGTATTTTGTAGGAACTGGAATGGCTGGTACCAATGCATATTAGGTACGACTCTTCATATTTATATGAAATCAGAACAGGCGCAAGAGAAACAACAATGAAAATCAGTTTCGTATTGCGTTCTGGGTACATACGTACATGAATTCAATAATATTCATTATACTAGAATTATTTACCTTTATTAATAATGATGAAAACAATTAGAATTTTAAGTATTTTTTTCGTCATTTTTATACCTGTGTCTTAATACTTTGGTCACCTATTTATTTTTGTTTATTCTTCTGAAATCTGAAGGGCAAGACTAACAACAGTAACAGCCAAGATAATTTAAAATATAAAGATGTTACAAGTAAAGAAGATAATTGTGTGACAGAAAATTTCTCGAACTCTGGATCCACGGTCCACTTACATGTATCGTAACAAACAAAATGCAAAGCAACATTTAAAAGTTCTTGATACATGTATGTGTTTTCACCCGTTCTCTTGTTTTGTTACTCTTTATTGTTGCTGGATCGTGGACCTATTGCTACTATATACAAAAAATACAATAGTCTCTGTCCATACGTTTTATTTCTAACTGCCTGGCCACATTGATGGAAGAGCACATGCAACTTGAATCAAAATATAAGAGAGAAGGAATGATTTTTAATAAGAAGAAAAGAGATGGGCTAAGGAATCCAAAATCTGGACGAATCTCATAATTTATTTTAAAACTATGTGCAGTGACTCAAGTTTTCTTCTTATATCGTTTCATTTTTGACAGATACAGTCATTTGCATTTTATCGCCATGATAAATAATAAATAAATCATACGATTTACTTGAATTGTATTGATGTGAGTGCTTTTACTAATTAAAAAAAATATATGCGTATAGATAGACATTAAAAAAATATTTAGAAATATAAGCTTATCAAACAAAACACATACGAAACACTTTTGGGAATAGATTTTTAGCACAGGCACAACTTTTCTTTGTAGAGAAAAACTGTGTTTAACTTTCCAGACGTTCGTCTCGTGTCAGTTTATCTCAGTGTGCAGGCCCAAGTTTGCAGTGATGCAATTGCGCGCTTCCGTCAATGTGGCTAGGCACTATTACGCTATGTTTATAACGCTACGTTGTTACACGTTGTTACTCACTACCCCTTTTCTATTTTGTGTTGCGGAATGCTAGGAATTGATCCGTTGAACGTAGCAAAACAATACTCAACTTCAAATTAAAAAAAAACGACAGCAACGGAAAACGAATACCTTCCAACTTAACGACAAGAAAATAATGAAAAATAGGAATGGGTTAGAAATGAAACTGTTGTGCTCAAGCAGAAAATTCAGTTTTCGCCATGAGCATTTTGTCTTATTCTTCTTTACCCGGTTGGCTCAGAAACAACCAATATAACGTTGTGGGAATAACACATCTGAACAGGCACATACATTTTGTATTGTTTTTTATAACTGATTAAACTCTTATTTAAAGATTCCTTCATTTTGTAAAGAAAATCATGTCTTCCAGTGTTAGAGAATTCATGAACTCTGAAGAATGGGCTTGGAGTCGCGAGTCACGAACAACTTGCAAGAGGTAGTTGTGTTTTTGTCTTAATATTATGATATTGCTCTGTATAAAATCAAGGAGTAACTGAAAGTTTTTTTCAAAAAACTAAAAATAAAAAACAGGATTTTATCAAAATCTGTCCTATAATAATCGAAATACTTTTTCCTAAATTCATTATTGTTAAGACGTGTGATGGCGTATTTTATTTTTACTAAAAACCGTTAAATATAGTGGTTTTGACACATTTTATTGTTTCAGAAGGTGTGATTTTTGTATGTTTGTTTCTATCAAAAATCTTGCCTTCCAATGTGATCAGAGCATGTACATGCGACCCAGTTGTGCCAACTTTTTTCTAATTACAACACTGAACCCTCTAATAAGAATTTGAATTTGTCACAGAATGCAAAATAAAAGATAGATGTCAAAACATCAAAATAATGCGCAACTCGAACACGCTTTTGTAGTAGTGCTCGCATGTCCGAATAGAAGTACAAAAGAAAATAAACAAAAGTTGCGCATGAATTTCATGTGTCATGTAATACCGGACTAAGCACAAGCAATGAAATAAAATAAAGGGATTTTATAATATAACAAACAAGAGAAAGAAAAACGTGAAATAGAGGCATTCAAGTTCGGCATACAACTCACCGGGAAGCTCTTCTTCCATCTTTTTTCTTTTGAATATTTTTCTCGTTCACTAAAAATATATGGTCTGTTGCTACCCCCCAGGTAAGGAGCATTACAGCTGGTAAAACACATAAGTCAGAATCAAAAGAGATTTCGACTATAAACAAAATTATTCTTTTTTAAGTTTTTAGAAAGTAAAGTAGATAGGGCTTTTTTGTGTTTCAAAAAATGTATATTAAAAGACCTATGTACACCAATTAACAAACTGTTTTAATTAAAATGTTTCATTAAACTTTAAATGAAAAATATAGGTACATTTATTTTTATATATTTATTAATTTATTCAAAAAAAAATTCTTTTAACAAAACAGGACGTCTTATTATAAAGCTACTCTATATTTGCTTCAAGCTCGGTCACAGTGAGATTGTTCCAAAATTGTTTTCTGTTTTCAGGAAACAGCTGAAAGAGTTTTTTTCAATACCTTTTTATCTATCGATTGATATTCCTCCTTGGCTTGCAGGGAACAAACTTTGACGGCTTGAAAAAAACTTGACTTTATATACTGACATTTTAATGAATTAGTGTATAATATGTTGTTACTCCATTTCTCAATTTTCAAGCACGTAATATCGTAAAAGTATGGCCTTTGGTGTGGTTTTATTGATTTTGTAAATAGAGAGGAACAATCGGGCAAGTCTTTAATATCAAATGCAGACATTTCCTTTACAAAAATTTTTTTTAGAATTTTCGATTTTATTTGAAGACAATCAAAAAAATCCTGAAATTCGTAGTTTTCTTTTCCTTCTCATCGATATTTCTACTTGATGAAAACTGTCAACAGACATGAAAGAATGACCAGTTTCAAAGTACATTTTGTTAAACTACTTTTGAGTAGATATACCTCATTAGAATTTATTATCATTCATAGATATGATAATTATGTCCAATTTTTGTTTTGAACAGCGCAATTATTGGGTCTTGTGAATAAACAAGAAGTAAAAGCTATTTTTGAAGGAAGCTCAAGCTAGCTAGTTATAGCATTTACTAGTAGCTTAAGCTAAACTGCTTTGTTTTATGTGAATAAAAAAAAAAGATTTTGCTATATAGCTTAAGCTGGATAATTTTAGCTTAAGCTTCACATTTTCAACTTTGTTTGATTATTTACCTGTCTTGGGGTAGGTAGCTTTAGCTAGCTAAAACTGATATTTTATAAATCGGAGAGAATCGGAGAACTCTTTAGCTGCATTGCATGTTGCATGTACTAGTCAAAGGTTTCTAGGCAGGGATGTAGGAATCCTGATATTTTTGTAGCTTTTGCTTAAATATTTTAGCTAAAGCTATTTTTATTCACAAGCCCTAACTGCCACATAGGTTTTCAAAAATATATCTTATGTCCGTTTTCTGCATGCAGTAGTATCTATATAAAAGGCCTTATGTGGTAGTTAGGGCTTTTTAAAATTTTGGATAATATAATTTGTACTTAAGGCTTTTGGAAATGGTCATTTTCTAGCTCATTTGAAGGTCTAGTCTCCAAAAACAAAAATGAATTATAAAAAAAATTCGCAAAAAACTCAAAATCAAAAATTTTTTAGGTATGGCCTTTACGAGATTATGGGCAGCATAGGTAATTTCTCTAAAAAAAAAGGACCTTAACACTTTTCTTTGTTTGTATTTTCTAGGAACTGGAATGGCTGGTACCAATGCATATTAGGTACGACTCTTCATATTTATATGAAATCAAAACAGGCGCAAGAGAAACAACAATGAAAATCAGTTTCGTATTGCGTTCTGGGTACATACCTACATGAATTCAATAATATTCATTATACTAGAATTATTTACCTTTATTAATAATGATGAAAACGATTAGAATTTTAAGTATTTTTTTCGTCATTTTTATACCTGTGTCTTAATACTTTGGTCACCTATTTATTTTTGTTTATTCTTCTGAAATCTGAAGGGCAAGACTAACAACAGTAACAGCCAAGATAATGTTAAATATAAAGATGTTACAAGTAAAGAAGATAATTGTGTGACAGAAAATTTCTCGAACTCTGGATCCACGGTCCACTTACATGTATCGTAGTAAACAAAATGCAAAGCGACATTTAAAAGTTCTTGATACATGTATGTGTTTTCACCCTTTCTCTTGTTTCGTTACTCTTTATTGTTGCTGGATCGTGGACCTATTGCTACTATATGCAAAAAATACAATAGTCTCTGTCCATACGTTTAATTCTAACTGCCTGGCCACATGGACGGAAGAGCACATGCAAATTTAATCAAAATGTAAAAGAGAAGGAATGATTTTTAATAAGAAGAAAAAAGATGGGCTAAGGAATCCAAAATCTGCACGAATCTCATAATTTATTTTAAAACTATGTGCAGTGACTCAAGTTTTCTTCTCATATCGTTTCATTTTTGACAGATACAGTCATTTGCATTTTATCGCCATGTTGGAAGGTTCATACGATTTACTTGAATTGTATTGATTTGAGTGCTTTTACTAATTAAAAAAAATATATGCGTATAGATAGACATTAAAAAAATATTTAGAAATATAAGCTTATCAAATAAAACACATATGATGCACTTTTGGGAATAGATTTTTAGCACAGGCACAACTTTTCTTTGTAGAGAAAAACTGTGTTTAACTTTCCAGACGTTCGTCTCGTGTCAGTTTATCTCAGTGTGCAGGCCCAAGTTTGCAGTGATGCAATTGCGCGCTTCCGTCAATGTGGCTAGGCACTATGATGTTATGTTTATAACGCTACGTGTCTACACGTTGTTACTCACTACCCCTTTTCTATTTTGTGTTGCGGAATGCTAGGAATTGATCCGTTGAACGTAGCAAAACAATACTCAACTTCAAATTAAAAAAAAACGACAGCAACGGAGAACGAATACCTTCCAACTTAACGACAAGAAAATAATGAAAAATAGGAATGGGTTAGAAATGAAACTGTTGTGCTCAAGCAGAAAATTCAGTTTTCGCCATGAGCATTTTGTCTTATTCTTCTTCACCCGGTTGGCTCAGAAACAACCGATATAACATTGTGGGAATAAAACATCTGGACAGGCACATACATTTTGTATTGTTTTTTATAACTGATTAAACTCTTATTTAAAGATTTCTTCATTTTGTAAAGAAAATCATGTCTTCCAGTGTTAGAGAATTCATGAACTCTGAAGAATGGGCTTGGAGTCGCGAGTCACGAACAACTTGCAAGAGGTAGTTGTGTTTTTGTCTTAATATTATGATATTGCTCTGTATAAAATCAAGGAGTAACTGAAAGTTTTTTTCAAAAAACTAAAAATAAAAAACAGGATTTTATCAAAATCCGTCCTATAATAATCGAAATACTTTTTCCTAAATTCATTATTGTTAAGACGTGTGATCGCGTATTTTATTATTACTAAAAACCGTTAAATATTGTGGTTTTGACACATTTTATTGTTTCAGAAGGTGTGATTTTTGTATGTTTGTTTCTATCAAAAATCTTGCCCTCCAATGTGATCAGGCACATAAGAGCATGTACATGCGGTCCAGTTGTGCCAATTTTTTTAAATACAACACTGAAGCCTCTAATAAGAATTTGAATTTGTCACAGAATGCAAAATAAAAGATAGATGGCAAAACATCAAAATAATGCGCAACTCCAACATGCTTTTGTAGTAGTGCTCGCATGTCCGAATAGAAGTACAAAAGAAAATAAACAAAAGTTGCGCATGAATTTCATGTGTCATGTAATACCGGACTAAGCACAAGCAATGAAATAAAATAAAGGGATTTTATAATATAACAAACAAGAGAAAGAAAAACGTGAAATAGAGGCATTCAAGTTCGGCATACAACTCACCGGGAAGCTCTTCTTCCATCTTTTTTCTTTTGAATATTTTTCTCGTTCACACTTCATTGATGCATCGCAACGCCCTGTGAAATTCTTAACTTGAAACATGAATCAGATACGGTGCACTTGTTTTTTTTTTGTTATTTTACAAAAAAAATTACATTTTAAAGAAATATCAAAAATGTGAATTCAACACCATGATGGTAAAAAAATTAGCACAAGTTTTTCAATGTTTTTTCCAATGTTAGGTCATTTAAAAAAAACCGAAATTGAACATCCAACAATAGATTAATATGTTATTTGTAAACCAATAATAGATTAATATATTTTATTTAGAACTTCCTATTCAAACTAAGAACACACTATGGCTAATAAAATACACATTCGATTCCCAATTTATTATTCCTACCAATTTGCAATATTCGGACTTTATTCAGGTGCACCACTATCCTATTACAATTATTTTCCCACAAAATCGAAGTATTATTTCGTTATTATGCTGACTTGCATATATGTAATTATGTATAAATAGCCATAGAATAATAAAAGAAGAATAAAATCTCTTTGCATTCAGAAGTCAATACTTAATTTCAACATCTAGTCGTAACCAAAAGAGGTTTCGACTAAAAATATATGGTCTATTGCTACCCCCCACCCGAGGTAAGGAGCATTACAGCTGGTAAAACACATAAGTCAGAATCAAAAGAGATTTCGACTATAAACAAAATTATTCTTTTTTAAGTTTTTAGAAAGTAAAGTAGATAGGGCTTTTTTGTGTTTCAAAAAATGTATATTAAAAGACCTGTGTACACCAATTAACAAACTGTTTTAATTAAAATGTTTCATTAAACTTTAAATGAAAAATATAGGTACATTTATTTTTATATATTTATTAATTTATTCAAAAATAAAATTCTTTTAACAAAACAGGACGTCTTATTATAAAGCTACTGTATATTTGCTTCAAGCTCGGTCACAGTGAGATTGTTCCAAAATTGTTTTCTGTTTTCAGGAAACAGCTGAAAGAGTTTTTTTCAATACCTTTTTATCTATCGATTGATATTCCTCCTTGGCTTGCAGGGAACAAACTTTGACGGCTTGAAAAAAACTTGACTTTATATACTGACATTTTAATGAATTAGTGTATAATATGTTGTTACTCCATTTCTCAATTTTCAAGCACGTAATATCGTAAAAGTATGGCCTTTGGTGTGGTTTTATTGATTTTGTAAATAGAGAGGAACAATCGGGCAAGTCTTTAATATCAAATGCAGACATTTCCTTTACAAACATTTTTTTAGAATTTTCGATTTTATTTGAAGACAATCAAAAAAATCCTGAAATTCGTAGAGTTTTCTTTTCCTTCTCATAGATATTTCTACTTGATGAAAACTGTCAACAGACATGAAAGAATGACCAGTTTCAAAGTAGTTTAACAAAATGGATTGAGTAGATATACCTCATTAGAATTTATTATCATTCATAGATATGATAATTATGTCCAATTTTTGTTTTGAACAGCGCAATAATTGGGTCTTCTGAATAAAAAAAAGTAAAAGCTATTCTTAGAGGAAGCTCAAGCTAGCTAGTTATAGCTTTTACTAGTAGCTTAAGCTAAACTGCTTTGTTTTATGTGAATAACAAAAAAAAGATTTTGCTATATAGCTTAAGCTGGAAAATTTTAGCTTAAGCTTCACATTTTCAACTTTGTTTGTTTATTCACCTGTCTTGGGGTAGGTAGCTTTAGCTAGCTAAAACTGATATTTTATAAATCGGAGAGAATCGGAGAACTCTTTAGCTGCATTGCATGTTGCATGTACTAGTCAAAGGTTTCTAGGCAGGGATGTAGGAATCCTGATATTTTTGTAGCTTTTGCTTAAATATGTTAGCTAAAGCTATTTTTATTCACAAGCCCTAACTGCCACATAGGGCTTTTCAAAAATATATCTTATGTCCGTTTTCTGCATGCAGTAGTATATAAAAGGCCTTATGTGGTAGTTAGGGCTTTTTAAAATGTTGGATAATATAATTTGTACTTAAGGCTTTTGAAAATGGTCATTTTCTAGCTCATTTGAAGGTCTAGTCTCCAAAAACAAAAATGAATTATAAAAAAAATTCGCAAAAAACTCAAAATCCAAAATTTTGTAGGTATGGGCAGCATAGGTAATTTCTCTAAAAAAAGGACCTTAACCCTTTTCTTTGTTTGTATTTTGTAGGAACTGGAATGGATGGTACCAATGCATATTAGGTACGACTCTTCATATTTATATGAAACCAGAACAGGCGCAAGAGAAACAACAATGAAAATCAGTTTCGTATTGCGTTCTGGGTACATACCTACATGAATTCAATAATATTCATTATACTAGAATTATTTACCTTTATTAATAATGATGAAAACGATTAGAATTTTAAGTATTTTTTTCGTTATTTTTATACCTGTGTCTTAATACTTTGGTCACCTATTTATTTTTGTTTATTCTTCTGAAATCTGAAGGGCAAGACTAACAACAGTAACAGCCAAGATAATGTAAAATATAAAGATGTTACAAGATAATTGTGTGACAGAAAATTTCTCGAACTCTGGATCCACGGTCCACTTACATGTATCGTAGCAAACAAAATGCAAAGCAACATTTAAAAGTTCTTGATACATGTATGTGTTTTCACCCTTTCTCTTGTTTTCTTACTCTTTATTGTTCCTGGATCGTGGACCTATTGCTACTATATACAAAAAATACAATAGTCTCTGTCCATAAGTTTTATTTCTAACTGCCTGGCCAAATTGACGGAAGAGCACATGCAACTTGAATCAAAATATAAAAGAGAAGGAATGATTTTTAATAAGAATAAAAAAGATGGGCTAAGGAATCCAAAATCTGCACGAATCTCATAATTTATTTTAAAACTATGTGCAGTGACTCAAGTTTTCCTCTCATATCGTTTCATTTTTGACAGATACAGTCATTTGCATTTTATCGCCATGATGGAAGGTTCATACGATTTACTTGAATTGTATTGATTTAAGTGCTTTTACTAATTAAAAAAAATATATGCGTATAGATAGACATTAAAAAAATATTTAGAAATATAAGCTTATCAAACAAAACACATATATGAAACACTTTTGGGAATAGATTCTTAGCACAGGCACAACTTTTCTTTGTAGAGAAAAACTGTGTTTAACTTTCCAGACGTTCGTCTCGTGTCAGTTTATCTCAGTGTGCAGGCTCAAGTTTGCAGTGATGGAATTGCGCGCTTCCGTCAATGTGGCTAGGCACTATGACGTTATGTTTATAACGCTAGTTGTCTACACGTTGTTACTCACTATCCTTTTTCTATTTTGTGTTGCGGAATGCTAGGAATTGAACCGTTGAACGGAGAACGAATAGCTTCCAACTTAACGACAAGAAAATAATGAAAAAATAGGAATGGGTTAGTAATGAAACTGTTGTGCTCAAACAGAAAATTCCGTTTTCGCCATGAGCATTTGGTCTTAATCTTCTTCACCCGGTTGGCTCAGAAACAACCGATATAACGTTGTGGGAATAAAACATCTAGACAGGCACATAAATTTTGTATTATTATAACTGATTAAACTCTTATTTAAAGATTCATTCATTTTGTAAAGAAAAACATGTCTTCACATGTTAAAGAATTCATGAACTCTGAAGAATGGGCTTGGAGTCGCGAGTCACGAACAACTTGCAAGAGGTAGTTGTGTTTTTGTCGTAATATTATGATATTGCTCTGTATAAAATCAAGGAGTAACTGAAAGTTTTTTTCAAAAAACTAAAAATAAAAAACAGGATTTTATCAAAATCCGTCCTATAATAATCGAAATACTTTTTCCTAAATTCATTATTATTAAGACGTGTAATGGCGTATTTTATTTTTACTAAAAACCGTTAAATGTTGTGGTTTTGACACATTTTATTGTTTCAGAAGGTGTGATTTTTGTATGTTTGTTTCTATCAAAAATCTTGCCTTCCAATGTGATTAAGCACATAAGAGCATGTACATGCGACCCAGTTGTGCGAATTTTTTTAAATACAACACTGAAGCCTCCAATAAGAAATTGAATTTCTCACAGAATGCAAAATAAAAGATAGATGTCGAAACATCAAAATAATGCGCAACTCGAACATGTTTTGTAGTAGTGCTTGCAGGTCCGAATAGAAGTACAAAAGAAAATAAACAAAAGTTGCGCATTCATTTCATGTGTCATGTAATACCGGACTAAGCACAAGCAATGAAATAAAATAAAGGGATTTTATAATATAACAAACAAGAGAAAGAAAAACGTGAAATAGAGGCATTCAAGTTCGGCATACGACTCACCGGGAAGCTCTTCTTCCATCTTTTTTCTTTTGAATATTTTTCTCGTTCGAACTTCATTGATGCATGCATCGCAACGCCCTGTGAAATTCCTAACTTGAAACATGAATCAGATAGGGTGCACTTTTTTTTGTTATTTTACAAAAAAAATTAAATTTTTAAGAAATATCAAAAATGTGAATTGAAAAATTATGGATTTATTAATTTTTCAAAATAGCTTGGTGCATTTCTGGAGTAAGGACTGCTTAACGTCTGTTTTGAAAAATAATTAAAAAAACCTTACTGCACTCGAAGCAAATAACCAGGCAGTAATAGTTGTCGGTGTATAAAAATTACTTTCTGAGTAAAAAAATCAGGTGGCAAAACAGGAAAATATCAGTTAATTCGTTTTATGTGTAGTCCGTGCTCGCTGGCCAATTGATATGAAGTAACGGTAGTAATGAAAAAAATTCATTATTATACTAGCTGTTTCTGGTACACTAGCCTCGCGGTAACGTGAACTATTAAAAACCGAGCGTGTTCAAGTTTGCTAAGTTGTTCATACTCATGTTTACGATGGTGTGACTCCAAATAAATTTGACATATGTTTTAACTCAAATTCATTATATATTTTCGTTTTTCGTTTTGTATATTCGTAATTCATGTTTTGTTAAAAAAAGTGGGTACCTTAAAATTAATTAATTTTCTTTTTTGCAAATTGCTGAACACAGCGTTTTCACGGAGACTTTCCCACATTTCATTTTCCTAAACGAAGAAACCCGCAGAAAAAGTATCCGATTTGGTCCAGTCAGTATTCAAGTTTTAAGCATCCGAACAAACCACGATCCATTATATAGATATATATAAAAAAATACCTAAAAATAAAGTTTTTTTTTTGTTTTTGACGGAAGATCTTAGTTTTTTTTTTTATATGACATGCTTTGTTCAGAAAAATGACACGATATTTTTTTTCTTGTTGGTAACGCTTGTTGGAGGAAAGATTTTCCTCTTTATAATGTTTTTAATCTATGATTATGTTTTCTATGTTGAATACATTTTAAATTTGTTCACGTTATAGGCTTTCTCACCGTGTTCACGCTACAGAGTAGTCAGTGTAAAAAAAATACCTTAGCCGGTGTTCACGTAAGGTGACGTTTTTGTAACGCGAGACTACTCTATTAAAGTAAAATATGTAGCTAGAGTAACAATGTTCTATATCGGCTTCAATGTGATAAATATTCATACTTGTGAATAGAAGCAGCTTGAGTTTGTTTTATTATCGTTGATAATATTGTGAGATATTGCATTTGCTGGTATTCTCCCTTTTTTACTTTTTATCATACTGACGTGCCCTGTATCAGTGTATATATGTAAGGATGTTGTATACTATAGTAATACCCCTTGTTATATTTTATAAAATATTGGTATTTATGTTGGTACATGCTTGCTTATATTAAGTTCGTTCGAAAAATAATAAAAACAATTATCACAGGCACAACACTGAAATATAAAAAATTTAAGCATATATTTTAGATAGGCTATAACAGAAACGGAATGGAACTACATAGGTAATTTCTCTAAAAAAGGTCCTTAACACTTTTCTTTGTTTGTATTTTGTAGGAACTGGAGTGGCTGATATAATATACATAGGTAAGATTTTTTTTTTTACACTTTAGATATTTGTTGTAGTAAGCTTAAAGCAAGCTATTTACTACAATCAGAGGCTCATCATAAGTGCATGTTTTAGTTATAAGTAAAATAAATAAAATAAAATAAAAATAACACATGCAAAAAATACAAGAATTAAAAATCAAAAGCTATAAAAAATTGTATATAATAAAACATTTAAAAACATAAAACAATCACGATAGTGGAGCACTGGTCCTAAATAAAGATTTTAATCCCACTTTACTTAAATTAAAATCTATAGACGAAGCATTAATATACAAAAGTCTGCTCATACGGTTTAGAACTTCATATTTGCCATTGTTTGTTCTATGCAAGTCAACATGCAGAGGTTCCGATCCACGCAGGTGATAAGATCCTCCACGGTAATTGAACCAAATACAGGCTAATAAATAAGGAGCATCTATTTTGCTGTTAATAAGTTGATGAACAAATATTAAATCATTATTAACACGCCTTTGGTGAAGGGTTTGCATCTGCAGAAGCTGGATTCGGTGTTCATATGGTGGATTGAATGGATCATTCCAAGTTAGACCTTTAAGGGCAAAACGAATGAAATTGTGTTGGATTGCTTCAATACGGTTCTTATGAATTACGTAATAAGGAGTCCATATCTGTGCAGCATACTCAAGGTGGGGGCGTACGTAGCAATTTTACAAGGAAAGAGTAACATATGGATCACTAAATTCCTTTGTCCAGCGTTTTATGAATCCTAGCATTGAGCTAGCTTTATTCACAATAAAGTTAACGTTTTGAGTAAATTCAAAGTTGGAGGTAAAATGGACACCCAAATCCTTAAAACTAAATTCACGACAGAGTGTGTACTGCGATATATGATAATCCAATGCACTTACGATACGTTTTGTAGAAAAGGTAACCGTCTGTCATTTTACAGGGTTAAGAAAAATATAATAAAGATATCAATATCTGCCTGCAGGAGACTGCGGACGTCGCTTGACTTAATTGTTTTAAATATCTTCATGTCTTCAGCGAATATAAGAAAGTCACTTGACTGTTTGCATGAAGTAACATCATTTATTGCCAAAATGAATAGTAAAGGTCCAAGCTCGCTTCATTGAGGTTTGGCATTAAACGCGTTAGGTCTTAAGGAATTGATGGTTAAAGTATTTTGAAAATAGTAGGAAGTTATTTTCATTTTGAGCTAAAAAAATTTTTTTCAGATTTTGGTGTGCAGTTTTTCAGATTTTAATAAAACTCTTATATAGCTAGCTGAAAGTAAAATTTAAAATATATACCTACCCACATAATTAAAAATTTTAGAAGGTATGTAGAATTAATTTGTTTAACTTCCTAGATCTTTTCAAATATAAAATTTTAATAAAATCCAATAAGCCGTTATGAAGAAAATGGTTATTAAAAAAAAATGTTATGTGAAAGTAACCGTTGTTAATACACTTTTCCTGCAAATTAATTTTCTATTAATATTATTTACATAAATAATAAAAGGCAAGACTGGTTCGCACGTACTTGCTCCTATGTGCTTATCTTTGTTAATTGACAAAGATTTAGCTTTAATGTTTTTTTTGACGTGCAACTTCTTTAGCATCGTTTGGGGTTTGAAGCTCGAACGAACATGCTTAACAACAAAGGGATAAACACATAAATATGTAGGATTGTTAGCTATTGCAGTTTTAGTGTATCATCTTTCCACTTGTTGTTTACTGTTTATAATATAATTTGCTAATAGAAAAAAGATATTAAGGACTTTTTTCAGTTAAATTTTCATTTTGGTATGGAAAAATTTGAACAACTGGCATAAAGATTCGTGCGAATCAGCAGTAGGGCAATAATGCTAATTTACTTTTTGAAATCAAATTAATTAAAATAGCTTAATTATGTTTGATGGATCGATAAACGTATGGTGTTGGTAGGTATTAATGGAATTTACTAAGGACATTAGGTACCTCTACATATAATAAGGTTGGAAGGAAGGTGGGTACTAAAATTAAGATACACATTCCAACTACTGTTAAGCGAGTGGGTATAGAGACAATATTAAAAGTAAATACAGTGGTTTTGTTTATTTATAGGCAGGTGCAAACTTTTGTTTTCTCGATTGAAATTTTTGCATTCAGTAGTAATCGAATAGTTTTTTTATTTGCTAGTTGTTTTTGTGTGTTAAAAATAGGCTTCCTTATTTATTCTGTGTGCTTTTATGATGATAAAATACTTTAAAATACGTAGGTATGTATGTAGGTTGTCACCTTCTTTTATTTGACTAATGGCTAGGGCTTAGCCGAGCAATATGAAATAAAATGTTGGGGAACAATTTTTATGAAATCAAAAAAACACTATTCACAACATTTTTTTTGGAAAAAATGTTGTAGGCCATCGTATTTCTTTTGCAGTTTTCTATTTTATGAATTTTTCATTTCAAAATCGTTTGACCAGTTTGTTCCAAAAAATGTTTTTTTTTTTTAACTTTTCGAAAACAAATTTTAAATTTTTTTTGAGTATGTCAATTTAAGGAAATCTATAGTTTATACTAGGAGAAAAATTAAAAAAAAAATCTACAGATCCGTTTTCAAAATATTCAAAAAACAAAATATTTTTTTTTAAAAATTACTAAAAATTAAAAAGAATGTTTTTGAAAATGTTGATAAGCAATATTATTTAAATCATAAAATACTACATATTCTGAAAATTTCATCAAAATCCGTTAATTAGTTAACGAGAAAGTCTGATTTAAATAAACCGGTCATATGGGAGGTACCGTTATAAAACTTTTTCTAAAAAATCCATTAAAACTAAAAGATAGATTAAGCATAGAAAACATCATTCTGAAAGTTTTATCAAAATCGTAGGAGCCGTTTTCGAGAAAAATAAGTTTTTCATTAAAAGTTATATGGCAGTTACCGTTAGTTTTGGTGCTAGAATGCCAATTCCAAAAACCAAGTATACCAAGTTTGAATCAAATCGGCCCAACCGTTAAGGCTGTAGATATCGATACGGACAGACAGACAGACAGACGGACGGAATTTCCGGACCCACTTTTTTTACTTCTCTATCATCGTAATGTCATGTTTGATTGTTAATTTTTGTTTTATTTTTTTTTACGAATGCATAACTTGCCTTATAGTCCCTATAAATCGCAAGTAAAAATGAAGTGTCTGTTTTTTAAAATCAAAATACAGTGCTTATAACAAAAACACCATTTAAATTTTTTTTTGGTCTGTCTGTCTGATTGTTCCGGTTAAATTCGGCAACGGCTTCACCGATTTTGACAGGACTTTCACTGGCTGATATCCTAAAGAGTAACTTAGGCTATGTTAATTACTCACTAAGTGGCGCTGGTAGCATTTTTATTCGAAAATTCTTATTTACGAAACCGATTTTGACGGGACTTTCACAGGTAGGGAGCTCATTTTGAGAGAAATAACTAAAGCTATTTGAATTACCCATAGGTGGCGTTGGGTTTACTTATTTTGCGAATTATTTTAGATTGATACATTTCAGGCAGCTGAAGTCACGAGTAATAGCTAGTTTTTTTTTATAAAATTAAAGCTAATACAATAACAATAATTGACTTTTTGAAATCAAATTAATTAAAATAGCTTAATTATGTTTGATGGATTGATAAACGTATGGTGTGGGTAGGTATTAATTGAATTTATTAAGGATATTAGGTACCTATAATAGGGTTGGAGTGAAGGTAGGTACTAAAATTAAGATACACATTCCAACTACTGTTAAGCGAGTGGGTATAGAGACAATATTAAAAGTTAACACAGTGGTTTTGTATATTTAAAGGCAGGTGTAAGCTTTTGTTTTCTTGATTGAAATTTTTCATTCAGTAGTAATCGAATAGTTTTTGATTTGTTAGTTGTTTTTTTATGTTTATCATAGGCTTCCTTATTTATTCTTTGTGTTTTTATGATGATGAAATGCTTTAAAATACGTAGGTATGTACGTAGGTTGTCACCTACTTTTATTTGACTAATGGCTAGGGCTTAGCCGAGCAATATGAAATAAAGTTTTGGGAAAAATATTAAACAAATAAAATTTGTATGAATTCAAAAAAACACTATTCATAACGTTTTTTGGAAAAAATGTTTTAAGCCATCCCATCTCTTTTGCTGTTTTCTATTTTATGAATTTTTCATTTCAAAATCGTTCGACCAGTTTTTACAAAAAAAAATTATTTTTGAAAAACTTTTCGAAAACATATTTTAATTTTTTTTGAGTGTGTCAATTTAAAGAAATCTATAGTTTATACTAGGAGAAAAATAAAAAAAAAATATAGATAAGTTTTCAAAAAACAAAATAAGTTTTTTAAAAAAAATATTAAAAATAAAAAAAAAATGTTTTTGAAAATTTTAATAAGCTATATTATTTAAATCATAAAACACTACATATTTTGAAAATTTCATCAAAACCGTTAATCAGTTAACGAGAAAGTCTGATTTTAAAAAAACTGCTCATATGGGAGGTACCGTTATAAAACTTTTTCTGAAAAATCCATTAAAATTAAAAGATAGATTTTGCATAGCAAACACCATTCAGAAAGTTTTATGAAAATCGTAGGTGCCGTTTTCGAGAAAAATAAGTTTTTCATTAAAAGTTATATGTCAGGTACCGTTAGTATTGTAGCTAGAATGCCAATTCGAAAAACTGTCGGATAGAGTACTTTAAAAATACTATATACCAAGTTTGAATCAGTTTAGGCTGAAGGAATCGATACTATACTGACAGACAGACAAACAGACAGACAAACGAACGGACGGAATTTGCGGACCCACTTTTTTTGACTTCTCTTTCATCGTAATTTCATGTTTGATTGTTAGAATTTTTTTTTACGAATGCATAACTTGCTTTATAGTCCCTATAAATCACAAGTAAAATGACAGCAACGGAGAACGAATACGTTCCAACTTAACGTTGGCTCAGAAACAACCGACATAACGTTGTGGGAATAACACATCTGGACAGGCACATAAAATTCGTATTGTTCTTTATAACTGATTAAACTCTTATTTGAAAATTCCTTCATTTTGTAAAGAAAAACAAATCTTCTCATGTTGGAGAATTCATGAATTCTGAAGAATGGGCTTGGAGTCGCAAGTCACGAAGAAATCGTTCAATGGTGTTTCTTTTGTAAAGTTCTTGTAAGAGGTAGTTGTGTTTTTGTCCTTGTATCATGATATTCTTGTCTAAAATCTAGGAGCAACTGAAATTTTTTTTTCAAAAACCTAAAAATAAAAAACAGGATTTTATCAAAATCCGTCCTAAAATTTTCGAAATACTTTATTCATAAATTCATTATTATTAAGACGTATGATGGCCTATTTTATTTTTATTAAAAACCGTAAAGTGGGTTGGTTTTGACGCTTTTTATAGATTCAGAACGTGTGACCGAAACTGAGCATCCAACTAAAGCAGGGGTTTTCGGCAAGTGGAAACTTTAATATCTTTATTAGAACAAATAAAAATGTTATGTTTAATGAATTCTAATGAAGTATTTTAATTAATTTTGTGCATTTTATAAAATATTATGGATTTATAAATTTTAAAAATAGCTTGGTGCCTTTCTGGAGTAAAGACTACTTAACCGTCTGTTTTGAAAAATAATTAAAAAACCTTACCGCACTCGAGGCAAATAACAAGGCAGTAATAGTTGTCAGTGTATAAAAAATTACTTTCTGAGTAAAAAAATCAGGTGGCATAACAAGTTAATGCGTTTTATGTGTAGTCCGTGCTCGCTGGCCTATTGAAATGAAGTAACGGTAGTAATGAAAAATATTCATTATTATACTAGCTGTTTCTAGGACGAATTAATATAATACAGAAGGCTAGCGGTAACGTGAACTATTATAAACCGAGCGTGTTCAAATTTGCTAAGTTGTTTATATTCATGTTTACGATGGTGTGATTCTCTAAATTTTCCAAATAAATTTGACCTGTGTTTTACCTCAAATTCATTATATTTTTTTGTTTTTCGTTTTGTACATTCGTAATTCATGTTTTGTAAAAAAAAGTAGGTACCTTAAAATTAATTGAAAACATGAGTAATCTTTTTCTGAATTTTCTTTTTTGCAAATTGCTGAACACAGCCTTTTCACGGAGACGTTTGAGTACGATGATGATACCTTTCGACAACTTTCCCATCTATATCGGCTTCAATGTGATAAATATTCATACTTGTGAATAGAAGCAGCTTGAGTTTGTTTAATTATCGTTGATAATTTTGTGAGATATTGCATTTGCTGGTATTCTCCCTTTTTTACTTTTTATCATACTGACGTGCCCTGTATCCCTGTATATATGTAAAGATGCTGTATACTATAGTAACACCCCTTGTTATATTTTATTAAATATTGTTTTGTATGTTGGTACATACTGACATTAAGGTCGTTCAGAAAATAATAAAAAAATGTAACACTGAAATATACATAATATAAGCAGATATTTTAGAAAGGCTTTAACAAAAACGTAATGGAAGAACAACATAATGTAGGTAATTTCTCTTAATAAAAGGACCTTAACACTTTTCTTTGTTTGTATTTTGTAGGAACTAGAGTAGCTGGTGCAATATGCATAGGTACGACTCTTCATATGAAATCAGAACAGGCGCAAGAAAAACAACAATGAAAATCAATTTCGTATTGCATTCTGGGTACATATATACTTAAATTCAAGAGTCTTACAATATTCATTATACTAGAATTATTTACCTTTATTAATAATGATGAAAAAGATTAGAGTTTTAAGTATTTTTTTCGTCATTTTTATACCTGTGTCTTAATACTTTTTTCACCTATTTATTTTTGTTTATTCTTTTGAAGGGCAAGAATAATAACAGTAACAGTCAAGATAATGTAAAATATAAAGAAAAAGATGTTGCAAGTATACATAGAACAAAATTGTGTGACAGAAAATTTCTCGAACTCTGGATCCACGGTCCACTTACATGTATCTCAGCAAACAAAATGCAAATCAACTAATCAACATTTAAAAGTTCTTGATACATGTAGGTATTCTTACCATTTCTTTTTTTTTATAATAAGCACTTGCCGAAGAGATAATTTATCTTCCCTAATAATGTTAAAACACCGTGCGAGCATTAGGGAAGAAGGGAAGGATATGAAAAGACATGTCGATGGACATTAGTTTTGAAATTCTGCATATCAATATGAGAAGGAAAAACAGTACATAGTAGAGCTTTCCACATTCGGGTGGTTCGAATAAAGAAAAAATATCTTTACTTGACAGTACGTCCGAATTTGGGCTCAAGGGTAAATTAATGGGCATTCCTAGCAAAGCGAGTATTACGGTTGAATTGTTTCAGGGGAGGAATGCAACTCGCTATTTCACTGGAGCACTGTTAGTAAAAATAGCGACAAAATAGTGAAAGACCTTTTTCTCACATTATCAAATATCCAACACAGCGTGCTGCGTTTCCCACATTTCAGCTCGACGAGTTACATTACAGCGGTGCTCAAGAGATGTAATTGAATCCGTTATTTTTCTATCACCTTTTTATTGTAAAGCTCTTTTCTGGATGCGATCCAGAATACTCAAGTGCGTTATAGATGCACATGCCCAAATAATGGAATTTTACTCGAGTTTTGGTCGAATATATGCTTTATATATTGTAGGCAGATCAGACGGGGTGAAAAACTTCTTGCATCTTCGAAGGAATCCTAAACACCTTGCAACACCTCTCACTTGTAAATCCATTTTTCAAAACGCGAAATTCCCGGGTTTCAAAAGTTTTTTTAAGACTCGGTAATAAACGTAAGGCACCCATTTATTCTTATCACCGCTTATCCAATAGAGGGTTATCTGAGAATCAGTCCATAAAACATATTTATTCACTGGCAAACCAATCTTTTTGAAATACATTTTAAGCCTGGATGCCAGTAATGCGGGCGTAAGCTCTAGTTTGGGCAGACTAAGATTATCAGACTTAAGTTCTTTTAAGGGTGCTACTCGTGATTTCGCACACACAAAATTAATATTTACCACACCGTCATCATCCCTTGTCCTTATATATGCTCATGCTCCAAAAGCTTTTTTTCTCGCATCAGCGAAAATATGTGCTCAACAGAACAAGTCTTAGAACAGATTCCTAACCAACGATGCATAGACAATTCTACAACTTCAGCTAACCTCTTCAGACAAACATTCCATTCCGTAGACAGCTCATTTGGAAGTGATTCATCCCAACCTAACTTTAAACGGATAACGACAGGAGCCAAATATCCTAAGGGGTCGAAAATGCTTGCGATTGCCTTTAATACATTTCTTTTTGTTGGTGACATAATTTCTTGGAAAGCTTCTCGTTTCACATTAATCGAAATCTCATCCGAAAAAACATTCCATTTGAGGCCAAGAACTAGTTGATTGGCATCTATATCTTCAATCGACAACATCACTACAAACCCATTTACGTAAGTTTATATTCGCTCTTCTCATTATTTCAACGGCTTTCTTATAAAATTGTCTTGCCTGAAGTTCGGTGTCAAGGCTACACACCAAATCGTCTACGTAGAATGAGTTCATCAACACCGCACAAGTTTCGGGATATTCGTTCATCAGGCTTTCTAGATGCTTCTGTATTGTCGCCGATAGAAGAAACGGACTACAATTAACGCCAATTGTTACTCTTGTCATGCGATATTCTGTTAGATTCGGGAGTCTAGTTGTCGAATCTAATTTTTCTCTAAACCAAAGAAACCTACGACTATCACGGTCTGTGTTGTCTAAGGAAATCTGAAGGAAACCCTTCTCAATATCAGCTATAACTGCCCAGTCTAAATCCAATGAGGATTTTAAAAATTTCTTGGAGCAGATTCGAGCCTGTCCAAATACAGTCGTTGAGTGAAACTTGGCCTGCTGCGTGGGACGAGGCGTCCAAAACGATGCGAAGTTTCGTTGTTGATTTGTCTGGACGATACACGGGGCGGTGTGGAAGATAATAAATTCTCTTACACTCAGCGCTGTTTGGAATCAACTCAGCAAACCCAGCAGCTATAAACTCTTTAATACTGTCATCGTATTTGAAGAGTTTCGTCGGATCTCTGGAGAAGCGTTTAGCAAGTGCTTGTACTCGCTGTACTGCGACGTCTTTGTTGTTTCCAAGAGGTTGGTTAGAGCTCCATGGTATACGGGCTTCATACCTTTCGGGTGTCTTCAAAATACATCGCTCCTTGTAGTCATTGGTGCTGGCTTTTATTTCAATCTCCTCTTGTCGAATCCCTATGGCCTCAAGATCCCACATTTTTTCCACTGCAAGGTTTAAAAACGCAGATGAAAATTCTTAACCAGCTTTGGAAGAACTTACTGAGGTTTGGCCATGAATGGTCCATCCGAAAATGGTAGAAACCGCTGCTAATCTGCTACTAAGCCTTTGAGTTTTACCGTCGTGAACAGCCCAGTACTAATCAGCACATATCATCACGCCTAGCCATCTTCTTGCATAAAATTATCCGGGTTTGAATCTGCCAAATCTAAATGAAAATTATTAGGTTCTGGTGCCATTAAACAATCAAAGCAAATTTCTGGCACAACAACCGCGCATATTTTAATGCTTTAAGACCCAAATTGACTTAAAATGCTTAAATTGACGAGTTTAAAGCTTTTCGGGGATGGAAAATCTGAATTACCGAATGGAATAATTGAAAGTTATATTTCCAGTGTAAATTAAATTCAATTTGTCAACAATGCTCTGTGTCACGTATGATCTTTGAGATCCACCGTCTATTATTGATTTTTTTTAAATTTTTTTATTATTGATGGAGAAGGCACAAAAACACGCGCAGTATGCAGATATACGTGAAATGAATTCGATGAACTTGCCACACATAAATTTACCGCTTGATTTTTGTCGTTCTTATCAATTTGTTCTTTGCTTTTGTTTGTGTTATTACAAACGACGGTCGCGTGATTTTTTTTTGCAAATGTTACACAATATTCTAACCCGACAGAATTTTACCGTATGCCCTTTACGCGTACACCGAAAACATCTACCTTCTTTTCGCAGCAAGTTTTTTCTCTCTGTCATCGGACGATCACAGTTACATTCTTCCGTGGAATGTTGGGTCGACTTACATAATACGCATGGAAGTAGAGTTGTTAGTAGTCCAGCTGCTGTAGACACCACGATGTTGTGCTTATATACTTGTGGTTTTGTAGTTTTTCCCACAGCGGATCTTTTAATTGACTCTTATTCTTGTTTGAGAAAGAGCAATATATTTTTAACTTGCTTATCGTCATCAAATGAAAGAGTCGAGCTGTCTTCCGACCTGGATTCACAATCGTCTTCTCTTTTTGATTTTTGTAAGCAATGGTGCTGTATACGTAGTTCATTTGGCATACATCTTAGTAAAATTGATTTGAGCATTACATATATAATAATGCGACGATGGAATGACTAACGCCGTTAGTGAGCGACTAGAAGAAACGACAATATTATACAGTTGACGGAGTGCAACTGAATCTGTTTTGTTATGTACATATGTAAGCGTCATTAACTGTTGCATCAGGCGATCTACAAGTTTTTCGTTATCCCCATATTCCTCTTGTAACAGGGAAATAGCACCATCATAACAGAAATCCGATGGTGTGAAGCCCGCTATTGTTTTTACCGCTTCACCTTTTAAAACCAATTGAAGATAGTTAAATTTTTCACTGCCGGTCAATGAATTGTTGATTTTAAATATTCCCAAGAGGGAATCCATTCTTGGAATTCTCCAGAAAATTCTTTTAATTGCATTTTTGGCAATTTAAAATGATCTGGCTTCGCTTTCGTTGCGCTTAAACTGAGCTCGTCGGAAATAGCTTTGCCGCTTGGATTATTACGTTCTATTACTTTGGCTAATCTTACCTCTAGACGAGTCATAGTTCCTACAGCCACATTTTCGTATTCCGCAATTTTTTTTGGATTTTTATCTTCCAACTCTTTCTCCGATGATAATTTTACTGACGGAACAAAGATTGTCGTGTGCATTTCTCAACCTTTGCAAGTACGAGGTTAGTTCCTCCTCTAAATTTTCCATTTTTAAGGAATATTCACTTATTTGCGACTCTTGTTTGAGTAAGAATTCACTGACTTCCTTAACAATTTTTGTTATTTGGCTACAATAGCCAGCTCTCACTCGTAAATCCATTTCTCAAAACGCGAAATTCCCGTGTTTCGGCACCACATTTAGAAATTGATTCAAGAAAAAGTCTAAGATTACCCGCTGAAAATAATCTGAAAAGAATCAGTCCGTCCGATTTGGAAACAAACACACAACACCAGAATTAATTTGAATTCAATATATTTATTTGATTGTTGGCAAAACCGAACAACTTTTCGGGTCAAAAGTTTCTTTAAGACTGCTATACAAATGGCGTTAACTTTCTTATTATATTTTCAACATTCTTAGCGACATCAAATATTTGGTCATGTGGTCTGTAATGCACATACTGAGAACTGAGAGGTGATCAGTTTCTTTGATGCAAGTGCCTCTATTGGATAGTGGCATTGGGGGTATATTCCGCTTGAACAACAAAAGACAACATTGAGTTTTTGAAGCATTAAATTCTGCACGATTTGTTATTCCCCATTGTACAATGCTATCAAGATTAGAATTAAATAAACTTATCAAACGCTGCCGTTGCAAATCTATATCCGAAGAACACGTATGTATATCTGGAAGCGAATATGAAAAGCTGAGAATACTGTCGTCAGCAAAACAATATATTGGATTAGTTGTTTCAGATAATAAGTCGTTCATAAAAATAAGAAAAAGGATGGGAGATCAAACAGAGCCCTGAGGCACACCAGCATTTATTTTGTAAATGTCAGACTTGAATCCGTCCAACACAACTTGTAAGGAACGGTTCGAAAGGTAATTACTATTCCAACTAAGAAAAGATTCGTCGAGTTCAAATGCACGCATGTTCGTTAAAAGGGCTTGATGCCAAACTCATATGCCTTAGAAATATCGAGTGCAATAATTTTAGCTTTCCTCAAAACGGTTGAGAGATTGATTCCACTTTTCAGTGAGATATACCATCAAATCACAGGTGGACCTATTGCAACGAAACCGTATTGCCAGTGATTGAGAAGCTTTCGTTCTTTGAGATATTTTTTAAGCTGAAAATAAATCAGCGTTTCCATGACCTTCGAAAGAAGGGATCGATAGTTTGAGGGTGAAGAAAATTCCCCTTTTTAGGGATAGACTGGACAAATGCTATTTTCCATTCACTCGGAAAGGGACCAAAGGAGTAGGGCAGATGGAAAAGCTTACGCACAGGTTTTGCCAGCGTTGAAGAACACCTCTTCAGAACAACAGCGGGGATATTATCCGGGCCAGCGGATTTGTGTATATTGATATCTTGCGACTGCACGAGTGCAAAAGAAGATTAGTCCCATGAAAACATTAACGCTCTCGAGTACAGGAGGAGTTCTGAGACTTGCTGGCAGCGTTGAGTTTGCCGCAAATAGAGCTCAAAGCAGATCTGCCTTATCTGGAGAACTGACTGACTATGGTGGAAGCAAAGTGGCCAGTTAAAGGTCCTGGAGAAGTTATTGGGACCGTCCCAATTGGCTTTTTCGTTTTGCCAAATGGTTCTCCTGGGATTTTTTTCTTTAACCGGAATGGGTTAGCACGAGAAATTTGCAGAGATGACACAATGGTCAGATGTGCCTAGAGGCGATAATACACGAATTGTGCATTTATCGGGGTCAAAGGTAAGAATAAAGTCAAGGGTGTTGGCGGTTTGGCCTTCCTTCGGGTGTTGTTTGGCCAAAAAAGTGAAGCCAACTAGAATTGTGTACATTAAAATTGCCCGTAATAACAATTTCAGTGTGAGGGTAGCGGGAAACAATTCCTAAAATGCCTTAAATGGAGTTAGATAAAGCATCAAATTTATTAGAAGTTGAAACTCTGTCTAAATGTTGGCTTCTGTAGAGAAAACATATATGAATGGTGCGCTTACTTTTTGATAATTTTAACCACATGAAATAGAATTCTGTGCTTAAGCACAGATGGAGTTGTGGTTGAAATTGATATGACACATCGTTCCTTATGTAGACGGCGAGGCCATGTTTGGAAAAGAATAAGTGCATTAGGGAATACCCATGCAAGGAAAATTCCGAATAAGCGGTATTTTCCCTAACCTGTGTTTCACTAAGTGCCAATACAGCTGGCCTGTTCATCACAGTATGAACATACGCGGCATAAAAATTTCCTTCTTAGTCCGCAAATGTTTACATAATCAAATTTGAAATCACCTACCATTATAACATACAGAATAAAAAAAATCTAAAAATTATTCTAAGATAAAAACTCCACTAAGTCCTAATTTGAACTTCACAATACAAATTATTACCAGTGTTATACCTTCGTAATAAAATGTAATTGAACCGCCCCTGGTTAAAAAGAAAGCATTGATCTATACATCCGATAACAACTCAACTTAATCATGCGAATTTACCGCAATGTCTGTCTGTCGTGATGGAGGAAAGGAAAAGATAAGAAATACTTGCTATGATGCATTTTTTTGTTCAATTTCGCGCACACTTTTTTTTACGTATGGAGATGGGTTGCTGTATCACTGTATGTTTGTATGAATATGGTGGATGGTAAATCAATTTTTTTAATTCACTCATTTTTATTGTTTTATTGTTTTAAGAATTTTTTTTTTGCTTTTGTGTAATATTATGTGTATGGCAAGGCAGATATTTTGTATTCACGAAAGGTAAAATAAAACAAATAAAGAACACAGTTTCAGCATCCGCGACACTTTAGTTTTACTGCATATGGCCACGTCCGATGGCATAGGCGGGTTAATCGACACTCATCTTATCTCTCTTTTTTGTTGCTGAATCGTGGACTTATTGCTATTAAATAAAAAAAAATACAAGAGTCTCTGTCCATACGTCTACACTGCCACTTTTCCATTTTGTGTTGCGGAATGCTAAAAACTGAACCATTGAACGTATGAACGTAGCAAAACAAGACTCAACTTCTAATTAAAAAATGGCAGCAACGGAGAACGAATACCCTAAAAACTTAACAACAAGAAAATAATGAAAAAAATCGGAATGGGTTTGAAATGAAACTGTTGTACTCAAGCGGAAAATTCAGTTTTCGTCATGAGCATTTTGTCTTATTTTTCCTCACTCCGTTGGCTCAGAAAAAACCGACATAACGTGGTGGGAATAACACATCTGGACGGGCACATAAATTTCGTATTGTTCTTTACAACTGATAAACTCTTATTTAAAGATCCCCTCATTTTGTAAAGAAAAACATGTCTTCCCTTGTTAGAGAATTTATGAATTCTAAAGCATTCGATTTTAACGGAAACAGTGCCTCAGCAACATCAGCTTCAGTAAAACGATCGAAGAAGAAACATCTTGCCAGTCATTACTTTCAAAGTTGAAAACTATCGCTATAGAGTTGTTTAAGCTTTTAGAGATAGACGTGACATTTGAATTCAGCAAATCGCAGTTAACATTAGCAGGAAGTTTGTTTTCGTGTTTACCTATTCCTATCTCCCTCAACTTCTTTCAAAGATTTTTGCCCGTAGTCGATGGATTGAATTCCCTCGCTTAATAACTAGTTTTAGCTTTCCGTATTTCATAGGTGACTTTGTTACGAAGACTTTTATATTGCTTTTTGTCCTGAACAAGCTTAAATCGTTTCCAAAGATATTATATTGAGTCTCTACCTTGGAAGTTGATTATACAAAAGAACTTTATCATGGTTGCTTGTGAAGAATACGTCCAAAAGCGTACTGGAATCATTGGAAGAGTTGGCATAGACTTATTGACCGTAACAAGATTAAAAGCTTTCATATCATTAAGCATTGAAAAAGCTCCTTAAGCAGCAATAAGGTTGCAGTTCAAGTCACCACATATAAATATGTTTGGTGTATAACACGAAAATTTAATGGAATTGAACAGAGTATCAGTGTTGATAAAACGGTGTGGTCTGTACACAATTCGAACCCATATTTCATCGTTAAAACGTAAAACATTAATAAAAAGAAACTACATAGGAAAACAACATCAGAGGAAAAAACAACCCTGTATACGATTTCGCTTCTTACGTAAATTTCACATCGATATAGCCTATAACCTGAAACAGAGAAACATTTATCTGAAAATTAAATTCTATAGAAAACCAGGTTTCGGAAACGCATTATAACGTCAATATTTTGAACCTACCAACAGATAATTGAATTCGTCAATTTTGGCTCTTAAGCTTTGTGCATTTAGACGTGTTATGTGCAAACTATTTTTGTTGGGCTTTAAGAATACGCACCATTTCAAATAAATAAACGTTTCCTCTGACGCTCAGAGAACTCCCATATTGTCATGAGTAGCACTCTGCATCACGATTGATAACCAGAATAAAACAAAGCTGAGAGGATGCAGTCAAGCAAAAGTATAGAAAAATTATGATTTAAGAATTGGTAATTGTTCATTTACATCAAAAAGAAAAAAATAAAGAAGAGTAAAGAGAAATAAATAAATAAAAATAATAATATAAATTGAATGAATTAGAAAAATAATAAATCGGAAAAAAGATATCAACTTAAATTTAGTAGAAATATAAAAATAAATTAAAGACAGAAAAAAGGTACTTAATAAAAAGTGTTAAATTGGAAACACTTGTGCATCCATAGTATGAATCGTGAAAGTAGTAGTAGCAGCATTCAAACTCTCAGAGCTTTCAACGATTAAGCTTTTCTTATCATCATGATGACACTTTGCAAAAACACATCCAAATTGAATGCATATGATGCAAGCTTTTAACTACTCGAAACTTCACTATTATAAATAACCTAATGATCAATACCTCTCATGCATTTCACGCAGCAATACTACATTCCGCAGTTAACCGCGGCATGCACGAAGTTTTACAACCTAGAAGTCTAGGACAGTGGAGCTGTTTTGGCTCTTTACGAGAACCGTTTAAATGAAAAAAAACATTGTGTGTTCCACTGAGAAGCAGTAAAAAGAATGCATATCTTTACTAAGTCTTTCAAATAAAAATATATCGCCTTTGGCAGGCATATTTAAAATGATGACGATTTTTTCTTGTAGAGTTATTAATTCTGCTGCTGTGTTATCTGTTTTTTTTCTTACACTGCTACTGTGGCTGCGATGATTGTTATTGATGCGTCTCTGTTGGCTCTTGTTGCCGCACCTGCTGCTATAGTTGCTGTTCAGCAGTGTGGCCCTTAATCAGTCTACTTCTTTTTGCTCTTTGGCGACCCTTTCCTAATTCAGCGTCGTTATTGTCGTCCAACTCCGATGAGGATGGAATTGTGATAATGAATGTGTAATGCTTCTCTCACTCGCCTGTTAGGAACACAGATATGTCCAACGCAAGTCAAATAGCTTGAACCTACTCGCGGATTTTGGCTGCTGCATTGGTCTTTGCTTGCCGCGCTTCAACTGTATCTCCCGCTGGTAGCTTAACCAGAGTCTCCCTTATTGGCCTTGTAGTTGAATTATGCTTTACCTGCCTTATATTTCTCTTAGCTATAGTCATATTAGCCGATTTTATTGGGACATCATCCGATGAGACCTCCGACTGCTTGGAATGCAAAACTGGAGACGGCAAAACATTTTCCTTTTCAACTATAAATTTAAACTAAAATATACAAATAATAAGTTGTATAATGAATATCAATATTAATTATTCAAGGGAAAGCTACAAGTAAAAAGCCTTATTCAACTCTTAAAACTAATATTGCAAAACTCCCACGTTAAGTTTATGTATAGAGCTGTGGTTTAGAAAAAACAAAAACTGTCGAAAGGATTTATTAGAGACAAAACAAAAACAAATCCACTTGACAAATTGTTTCATCCCAAATTCACAGCTTCTAACAAAATAATATAATATGGTATATTGTATACACATTTATGGTGGAGATAAACTTTTGATTAGTTCATTTTCAGAGAAAGAACAATTTACAAAAAAAATGTCTGTAAAGTTTTCAATAAGCGAGTTTAAAAGATTGACATTGCTTTGTTCATGAAGCCTGTTAGTTGAATAGCACCATGGTAAATCAAGCATCATTTTAAGAATTTTATTTTGACATATTTGGAGCTAAAGTTTGTGAGTTTTGGCACAATCGTACCAAACAGGAGCACCGTATAGGAGGTTAGATTGGAAAACTACTTTGTATAATAAAATTTTATTTTATTTACTTAGCTTAGAACTTCTACATATAAAAGGATATAAAATTATTTTGTATTGATTTACCGTGTGAATAGTTGTAGATATATGTCTTTGAAAAATTAATTTTTTGTCTATCATAACTCCAAGATATCAGCAATGTTCAGACCAGTCTATGTTTACAGAGCCAATTCGAAGTTGTACATTGTTTGGGAGAAAACAAGATTTTCGACGCCTTGTAAACCAAATAGCTTATGTTTTCAAAGGGTTAACTTTAATCTTCCATTTAAAAAAGTATTTTTCTATTGAAGAAAGACTCATTTGCAACGTATGACAGTTGTCCAGAAAATAAGTGCCCGAAGTAAAAATAGCTGTGTCATCAGCAAACATTGCAATACTTACATTGCTTCCAAGATTTGGTAAATCGGAGACAAAAATATTAAAGAGGGTGGGCCCAAGTACTGTACCTTGAGGAATTCCATATGGAATATTATGGACAGTAGACGTATCACTTTGTACTTTAACTAAAAAATGTTTCCCACTTAAAAAAACTTTGAATAATTTTTACTGTCTTCATAGGAAAGTTAAATTGAACAAGCTTGTGGATTAATGCGTCGTGCCAGACCGTTTCGAAAGCCTTTTCAATATCCAAAAGTACTAAGGCAGTTGACTCTTTTGAATTAAATTTATCTTTCACATGGTTTTTAATCCTGTTGGTTGGTGTTATGGAATCTTCGGAATCCAAACTGATAGTCAGGCAAAATTTCATTCGAATTTATGTGATTATCAAGATTTTCCTTGATTATTTTTTCCAGAAGTATAAGCTCAGTAAGCTTATAGGCCTATAGTTGCTAGCATCGTCTTTTGGTTTACCAGGCTTTGCAATTGGTATTACCATGGCAGTTTTCCAGAAATCTGGAAAGTAGTTGAATTTTAGGCCTGAGAGGGGTACATATTTCCAAAGTTTGTTTCTTATACCGTCCACGCCAGGACATTTTTTTAGTTTTTACGTTTTGAATCAATTTTCTTACTATACTCGGATTGACTAAATTTAATCCTGTTTGTTCGACATTTGAATGCGAAACAAAAATAATTGTATTAGATACATCAGTGGAAGTACTATGATCAATAAAATGAGCTGATAATTCATGATTCTTTGAAAAATTTGAAGCTAATAAGTTTGCTTTATCTTTTGCCGTTATTAAAAGTTCGTTTTGTGTTTTGAGAGGTGGAATACTCGAACCTCTTTTTTTTGAAAGTTTGGAAACTTTCCAAAAGGTTTACTTGATTTCTCGAAGGAAGATAAAAGATTATTCCATCGACAATAATTTCATTTGCTATTAATTTGTTCAAAAGTTTCGTACTGCTGAGGAAGCTGTCATAACGGTAGCGAAGACATTTCCTTCTTTCCGAGTTTCTTAGTCTTATTAATAGTAAAATATTACTAGAAGTCGAGCCGAATGATCAACTTTTACTGGACGCTTAGGTATTGCAAAGTCAGCAGCACTATTCAATAAATAAACACATGAAATCAATTTGGGATGTGCTGTTTACGGGGGTAGTAGAAATGTGATTGCAGTTTCTGTTAAAAAAGTAAGTAAATAAATTCCAATTTGCTGCAGAAAATTTATAATGTAATTTGGTTTGTTTAATTTGTGGTTGGAGACTCATGTTTATGTTTACAGGTAGATGATTAGACTCTTATTTTTTTAAAGTAAATGGGCTGTTACAGTTAGTTGCTATATTTGTAACAAAAAAGTCTTAAGTAGAAGGACTTTAAGATTTAGATGTGGGAACATATGTATAATTTGGAGAGTATAATAAAGAGAAAATTTGATGTATCTCGTTGACATCATCCAAAACATTACCCCAACAATTCGCCGTGAGACAATTCCATAGTCGATGGCGACAGTTTAAGTCGTCACCAAAAATGACTTTGCTCCGGATTCTAAAAATCTTTTGCAGATCGCTTTTAAATAGAGTGATTTTATCAAGAGTTCTATTACCACCCGGGAAGTAGACAGAAAAAATACTCACTTTGGAATCATTTTCCAAAAACACATCTATTCCTCTTGACTCAATACAACTAAGTTGCAAGTTAGGGTGAACCGAGTGACGGATATCTTTTCTTATGACAACAGCAACACCTCCTCCTATTTCGTTTCTCCTTTCAAGACGATAACATTTAAAGTTCGGGTGTGAAAACGATTTATTTACATTTAACCAGGTTTCTGGGACCAAAGCAATGTCAACTTTTTTATCAATGATAAAATTAAAAAATTTCAAATGTTTTTTTTTTGTAATACTTCTTACATTCCATGTAATAATATTGAGTGGGTTATATAACATGTTCATTTGAATAAATATACTCAATAGCAAGAGATGTTATTACATTGAACTGATCACTTTTGGTATGACAGACTCTAAGTTTATCTAAAACTTCACTCAAAAGAGAATTAATCTGTTCAAAGGAGAATAGTCCATTGTGCTCTTTTGCACTAGAAGATGATGATTTGTTCTCAGGTACAGGTGCAAATGATGATGAAGATGATGAGGGATCAGCAAAGCAATTTTTATTTGTTAGCCTTGGAGGTGCTCGAGGAGGGCGTGGGGGTAAGGGAAGGAAAATGAGTAAGAGAATGTGGATCAAAAGATTTTTGTGATAATAGTGTAGGTTGTGTGTGTTTGTTTTTTGCTACACGTCGATGAGTGGAGAGTTTTTGACGAATATTTAGGTATTGTGGTGGCTTATACAGCTGGAGTCGGATGACTTGTGAGGTCCATTGCAATTGGCGCATCGGATCACCTCAGATTTTTTGCATTCAGTTGTTTTGTGGTTGCCGGCAATTATGACATTGCGTTATTTAACCAGGGATTTGCCTCTTAAAGTCGCAGTGGATAAGAGTTTTAAATAAGCATGCATGGTTTCGCTTATGTTCAGTTTTATTGTGCCGCGTTGAATATAAACGATGTATATGTAGCTTTTAGTTTGGGTGTTTGCTATTGAATTGTTAGTGATTACTTTCACATCGATGCACTTTATTCCGGATGAAATAAGATCATCTTTAACCAATTTTTCGCCTATGAGATGAAGTCCCGACAACACGACTTTAAGAGGTCGCATCTCTTTGCGCGAGTATGAACAAAATTTACTGTCTGATTTAAGAATTTCCGTTTTGATTTTTTCAAAGATTTCATTTGATGGAGAGATAATTTTTTGACCAAGGGAGATATTTTTTATAAGATAATTGTCGATCTTTAAATCACTTAGCATGAGACGCACTTGTTTATTTGTAGACTTTAGAACCACTATAGGAGGAACACTTTCTTTAATGACGTTAGAACGTCCATTATTATCAGCATCAGCCATAAGGCTTTGCCAGGGTTGATAATAGTTTTGATTATTATTATTTCATTTTATCATGAACAGCTTTTTTATTTTTATTTAAATGTTTGCTGGGAGGGCGAGAATCGCCTTCACTAAAGTCACAACGCACTCTTTTATTAGAAATTCTTAATTCTATTCACTTCAACTGCTAACACAAGAATCCACTTGTAAATATACTCGACCTTGAAGTCGTCAGTGTTGATTGCTTCACAGTATCTCAACGACTGACTACGCTAATGCTGTACACTCACATACAGATCCGAGACTTGAATGCTTAATAAAACGTACTCTGAACTCAAAACCACGTTCTAGAAGCAATTTTTGAGGAGAATTGTTGGCTAAGTGTGCGAGGAAGGACGATTCCGGAGAAGAAACATACATGAATTGTATAATATATTGTTAAAAATAAAGTCCGGTAGACTCTGGTGAGCTGATCGAAGAGGAACCACCTCGGAAAGTCTTTTGCAGTCCTTTTTATGGAATGTAAACTTGAAGAACCTTGTTAACGTTGAAAGGATGGCCTAGAACAAGAACCGCAAAAAATTGGGATATATGGAAAAACCTTTTGAAGGTACCAAGACCAGATTCGCTGTTACAGATGATGATAATGCTGAATCATAAATTGTCTAGCAATTAGTCTTACGAAAAAAATGCCTAATGCATTAGAAGAATGAAAAGGGATGTTGTTCTTTGTTGTTTCATCTTAATAATCTAAATAAAAATGGATTGGATTTTTTCTTGGATCGGAAGCCTTGTGTGTGGTTATTTTGTTTTTGTTGCTTTTTGCTTGCAACTTCAAGAAAAAAAATAAAGTAAGTACTAATTTACATATGCAGATTAAATTTAATTTAGTTGGACTCAAATAGTTACCAGTAGGTTCAATTACACATTTATTTTTCAAACGGAATCGAAACTAAACAATAAGCCCTTATTCACTTTAATTAATTTTTTTTTTAATTTTGTTGTTTCTTATTTTTCAAAATGGTCATTATACAAAACATCATCCCGATCGAAAAGTAAAATAGATAAAGGGTATGTAGGTACCGATTCTTAATCATAATATTTCAAATATGCAAACTTAAACACATCCAGTCGTATTTATTAGAATCTCCTAAACAGCTCTGAATGAAGTTGAAAGTTTTTCCTACCTGTTATAATTATGATGGGTTTCTTTAAAAAAGAGTACCAAACAAGGAAATCTATTACGTTCAGCTTTCAGATCAGGTGACAATTCACCCATATGTAAGTCCCGTTAGGAATCAAAAAAAATATATTTCCTCTTGGCGGTGGTTTGTCAGATTAAATGGTATTGGTAATTTATGAAAAAAAACCTTAAAAAACATGTCTTCCCATGTTAGAGAATTTTTGAACTCTGAAGAAATGGCTTGAAGTCGCAAGTCAATATAATGGGAGAAGAAATCGTTCAATAGTGTTTCTATTGTAAGGTTCTTGTAAGGGGTAGTTGTGTTTTTGTCATTATATCGTGAATTTACTCTCGTTTGTTTATAATTCAAACAGATATCTGTCGATCATTCGTTCGATAAATTTATGTCATTAAGAGGCGAAATTTCGTTTGAACGGAGTTCTCTTGTCAAGGCGTTGGAGTATAGTGGATAATTTGTCTTACTTAATTTAAAACAGCGCACATATACAAATTCATCCAGCACCACAAGCTGGTTTCGAAGCTGTATAACGGCGCCAAGTCCATAGTGGTGACTGTCGTGTTCAAATTGTCTGTAAACAGTTTCTTATCTGTTAACCTACATCCCACACAGTCAGTTTCTGTTAGTTTTCAGTAACAGTAACAGACTTAGTAAAGCACCGCTTCTTGATCTATCTGTAGCTAAAAGATAAATTTTATTATTATTTTTATTTTATTAATGTCAACCCATCTAATTAAAAAGATGGTTTCCCCAAGGACTTTGTGTGTGGTTTCCACAATCTTCAGCAAATAGATAATAATTTTCTTACGAGTCCAGTCTAAGCTATCGAGAAGTTTTTTCGAGCTCTGCTATAGAGTGCAGCACCTCAACTGCATGTGCATAAAATGCGATATACATCCCCTTTTAATGGTGGAAGAATGCATAGTTTAGTTTTAGTTTTGGTCTTAGTTTTATTATTTTTAAATTCTTATTAAATTTTAAGATAAAATATATTATAAATTATTACAACATTATAATTTGGAATTTTGATTTGAACAAATGTATGAAATGGTTTTCAAGGCAAATACATCATAAGTACATTATGAAAGAAGTTAAGAAGAGAAAAAGGTGTAGTTAAGTTCAGAATTCAATGTTTTACTGTTTATTAAGAATAGTATATTAGTTATGATCATTGGCCAGATGCAATATTAGATTTTGTTTAAAAAGTTTTGCATTCGTACATCTCCTGAACTCGATAGGTAGAATGTTCCAAAAGCGTGAGGCTTGAACGAAAAATTGACGTTCGGAGGTCAAGCAAGAATGTATGGATTGGATAAGCACACAAGACTTTTGAGACACAGAAAAGACAATTGCATGTAAATCCGTAAATTATTTCACGGATTTTTGAGGAAATTATCAAAAGAGTACCCGAAGATATTTTTTGAATATGAAGAAATATGATCCCGTCTTTTCAGATTATAAACATATCGAGTAACATTCTTAAAAACTACGTTCAGTTTTCATCTCCTACTACTATTAACATTGCAAGAAACCTCAAAACAATACAATAGAATTGGCAAAACCAATTTTGTTGCAAGCATGAGCTTCCTAGTTGTTGGTAAAAATGACTGTGTAGTTCAAAGAACTCGAAGCGTGCCATAAATTTGGCCAATATTTAAGTTTATATGGTCATCCCACGTTAAAGTTCAGTTAAAAGTGAGACTAGGGTTACTAGGATTATTTTTTGTGCGGCAGTGGTGCAGTGGATAGAATGCTTGCTTGCTAAGCGAGAGATCGTGAGTTCGACTATCAGTTTGGAAAGCAATGTTTTTAACTCCTAGTGTAAGCAACAGCCGTCCGTGGGTTTAAAGTGAGAAAATAGTCACCTAATTCTCGATCTACTGCGCCGTAATTTTTACTTTCCTTCTAATTCTTCTGTCTAGTGTCGTGCAACATCCAGTTGCATTCTAAAAAGGCATTGTGCCTTACAGATACATAGTTAAAATATTAAAAAAAAAAATGTACATACATATTCAATTTCTGAATTTCCTACTTTTAAACTTGGGAAGGTGCTTAGATCTAGCAAGTTTCGATAGATAACGATTATTTTTAATTTAACAGGATTTAGGTAAAGATGATTTTAAATTGCCTAATCAATGATATTTTGAAGATCTTCGTTCATATTTTTGATGACCTGTTCTTTTAAGGAAGGAGAAGAAGTTGTTTTTATAAATAGCTGCACATCATCGGCATACATGTGAACGGAGCTATGCTTGATGATGTCGACAAGTTTTTAATTATTACTGCCTGCTGTCTCTCAAAAATGTAAGACTAAATCAACTTTGCCGAATGTTTAGAAAATGTGTAGTTGTTTATAAGTTTTTCGCAGAAAATAGAGTTGTGGATAGTGTCAAAGGCCTTAGAAAAGTCAAGGAGAGTTGAGAAAGTAAGTTTTTTTCTCTCTAAGTTTTCCTTTATTTCATATAACGTAAAACAAAGCGGACTTACAACTGCGTTTTGTTCGAAAACCTGATAGTTGCCAATTCAAAAGTTGGTTGTGATTAATGTGTTTTTGAATCTGCTTTAAAATGGCTTTTTCAAATACTTTTGAGAGATATGGTATAATCGAAATGGGACTATAATCTGATATGGAACAGTTTTGCTTCTTTGGAATGGGAAAGATCTTAGCTTTCTTTCATTCCGAAAGAAAACATGATGTGTGCAGCAAGGAATTAAATATATGGGTGATATAACTTAGTTTAAAAGACAGACAAAGCTTGACAAACTTAAGATTTAATCCATCAAGCCCAGTAGCATTTGATTTTATTAATAACAGTGCCTCAGCAACTTCAACTTCAGTGAAACGGTCGAAAAAGAAACATTCATCTTATCGGTCATTACTTTCAATGTCAAAAACTATCGCCATAGATTCGTCTTAGCTTTAAGAGATAGAGGTGAAAATTGAACTCAGCAAATCGCAGTTAATATTAGCAGGAAGTTTGTTTTCGTGTTAACCTATACCTATCTCCCTCAACTCGATGTAGCTAGCTGCATTCCTCCCCTTAAAGGTTTCTCCCGTAATACTCGTCTTGCAAGGAATGCCCCTCAGTTCACCCTTGAGCCCACTTTCGGACGTACTGTGAAAATAGGGATTCTTTTTTTAGCCGAACAACACAAATTTGGAATAGTTTACCCGCGGGATTTTCCCTTGCCATTTTTATCTGCAAACATTCAAAACGAATGTTAATCGACGCCTCCTATCTCTGCCCTTCCTAATGCCCGCACAGTGTGTTCTACATTAAAAGGTAAACAAATAGTCCCTTGTGCGCGCGTTTATAATAAAAAAAAATTCTTCCAAAGATTTTTGCCTGTAGTCGGATTCTCTCGCTTATTAACTAGTTTTAGATTTCCGTATTTCATAGGTGACTTTGTTACGAAGTCTTTTATATTGCTTGTGATCCTGAACAAGTTTAAATCGTTTCCAACGATATAACAGTGTGTCTCTACCTTGGAAGTTGATTATACAAAAGAACTTTATCATGGTTGCTTGTGAAGAATACGTCCAAAAGCGTACTGGAATCATTGAAGGAGTGGGCATAGACTTATTGACCGTAACAAGATTAAAAGCTTTCATATCATTGGCCCTGCACACACGAAATGAATTCATCCGGGGAAAACCAGTTTTCTGGGCAAGGGAAGAGAAACGTACTGTGTACATAATACTAAAATCTTCATCCAACTTTTGGATGGTCGAAGAAGAAAACTAATACACACACAATTTAGTACGATTTTGGGTCTACAAAAGGCAAAAGTTTTCCACCAGGTTGAAATCATTACATGTGTGCTGGCCCATTAAGCACTGATATAGCTCTTTTAGCATCACTAAGGTTGCAGTTCAAGTCACCACATATAAATATGTTTGGTGTATAACACGAACATTTAATGGAATTGAACAGAGTATCAATGTTGATAAAACGGTGTGGCCTGTACACAACTCGAACCAATATTTCATCGTTTAAACGTAAAACATTAATAAAAAGAAACTACATAGGAAAACAACATCAGAGGAAAAAACAACCCTGTATACGATTTCGCTTCTTACGTAAATGGCCACACCACCGCTAATACGACCTGGCCTGTCACATCGACATAGCCTATAACCTGAAACAGAGAAAATTAAATTCTATAGAAAACCAGGTTTCGGAAACGCATTATAACGTCAATATTTTGAACCTAACAACAGATACTTAAATTCGTCAATTTTGGCTCTCAAGCTTTGTGCACTTATATGTATTATGTGCAAACTATTTTTTTTTTGGCTTTAAGAATACGCACCATGTCAAATAAATAAACGTTTCCTCTAACGATCAGAGAACTCCCATATTGTCATGAGTAGCACTCTGCATCACGATTAATAACCAGAATAAAACAAAGCTGAGAGGATGCAGTCACGCAAAAGTATAGAAAAATTATGATTTAAGAATTGGTAATTGTTCATTTACATCAAAAAGAAAAAATAAAGAAGGATAAAGACAAATAAATAAATAAAAATAATAATATAAATTGAATGAATTAGAATAAATAATAAATCGGAAAAAAAGATATTAACTAACATTTGTTAGAAATATAAAAATAAATAAAAAACAAACAAAAGGCACTTAATTAAAAGTGTTAAATTGGAAACACTTGTGCATCCATTGTATGTGGCTGATTTTGATATATCGTGAAAGTATTAGTAGCAGCATTCAGACTCTCAGAGCTTTCAACGATAAAGCTTTTCTTGTCATCATGATGACGCTTTGCAAAAACACATCCAAATTGAATGCATATGATGCAAGCTTTTAACTACTCGAAACTTCACTATTATAAATAACCTAATGATCAATACCTCTCATGCATTTCACGCAGCAATACTACATTCCGCACCTCATCGCGGAATGCACGAATTTTTACAAACTAGAAGATGATGGGGCTGTTATGGATCTTTAAGAGGATCGTTTATATAAAAAAAAACATTGTGTTCCACTGAGAAGCAGTAAAAAGAATGCCTATCTTTACTTAGTCTTTCAATTAAAAATATATCGCCTATGGCAGACTTTTACAAATTGATGGCATTCTTAAGCTGTATCTTATGTGTTGATGGGCTCACCTTTCTTATATAGAAAATAACTTTAAATAATAAAATTAAAAAGTTGAACTTTTCAAACATTGTATAATTATAAACGTTTCGCTAAAATATACTGGTTTAGCTCATCAGTAGGAACCAATATACTCCTCCTAGACGTTTGTCTTGGCTTGAATAAAACTCTCAAAGTTGTGAGAACAAACATATACTACCGAGATGTCTATCGGTATAAGAGTCTTTTTTATAACAGCATCTGATGTTATAAAGCCAAACATTTTTTTTTAAATCACGAATTGCTTGCTAAGCGATTACGAAATATATACAAATTTTAGGTAATTTTCATTACTCTAAATTATTAATATTATCCATTGTACACAGTTATGAATATATAGAAAATAACTTTAAATAATAAAATTGCATGATTTCAAGAATGTAAATTATTTTGAGAAAATTATCAAAAGAGCACCCGAAGATATTTTTTTTAATATGAAGAAACATGATCCCGTCTTTTCAGATTATAAACATATCGAGTAACATTATTAAAAAATACGTTCAGTTTCCGCCTCCTACTACTATTAACATTGTAAAAAACCCCCAACAATACAATAGAATTGGCAAAACCAATGTTGTTGCTAGCATGAGCTTCCTAGTTGTTGGTAAAAATTACTGTGTAGCCCAAAGGATTCGAAGCGTGTCATAAACTTTTCCAATATTTAAGTTTATATGGTCATCCCACGTTAAAGTTCGCTTAAAAGTGAGACTAGGGTTACTAGGATTATTTTTTGTGCGGCAGTGGTGCAGTGGATAAAATGCTTGCTTGCTAAGCGAGAGATCGTGAGTTCGACTCTCAGTTTGGGAAGCAATGTTTTTAACTCCTAGTGTAAGCAAGAGTCGTCCGTGGGTTTAAAGTAAGAAAATAGTCACCTTATTCTCGATCTACTGCGCCGTAAAAATTCTTTTCTATCCTTCTAATTCTTCTGTCTTGTGTCGTGCAACATCCAGTTGCATTCTAAAAAGGCATTGTGCCCTACAGATACATAGTTAAAATATTAAAAAAAATGTACATACATATTCAATTACTGAATTTCCTAATTTTAAACTTTGGAAGGTGCTTAGATCCAGCAAGTTTCGATAGATAACGATTATTTTTAATTTAACAAGATTTAGGTAAAGATGATTTGAAATTGCCTAATCAATGATATTTTGAAGATCTTCGTTCATATTTTTGATGACCTGTTCTTTTAAGGAAGGAAAAGAAGTTGTTTTTATAAATAGCTGCACATCATCGGCATACATGTGAATGGAGCTATGCTTGATGATGTCGACAAGTTTTTAATTATTACTGCCTGCTCTCTCTCAAAAATGTAAGACTAAATCAACTTTGCCGAATGTTTAGAAAATGTATAGTTGTTTATAAGTTTTTCACAGAAAACAGAGTTGTGGATAGTGTCAAAGGCCTTAGAAAAGTCAAGGAGAGTTGAGAAAGTAAGTTCTTTTCTCTCTAAGTTTTCCTTTTTTTCATATAACGTACAACAAAGCGGACTTACAACTGCGTTTTGTTCGAAAACCTGATAGTTGCCAATTCAAAAGTTGGTTGTGATTAATGTGTCTTTGAATCTGCTTTAAAATGGCTTTTTCAAATACTTTTGAGAGATATGGCATAATCGAAATGGGTCTATAATCTGATATGGAACAGTTTTGCTTCTTTGGAATGGGAAAGATCTTAGCTTTCTTTCATTCCGAAGGAAAACATGATGTGTGCAGCAAGGAATTAAATATATGGGTGATATAATTTAGTTTAAAAGGCAGACAAAGTTTGAAAAACTTAAGATTTAATCCATCCAGCCCAGTAGCATTTGATTTTATCAGTAACAGTGCCTCAGCAACTTCAACTTCAGTGAAACGGTCGAAGAAGAAACATTCATCTTATCGGTCATTACTTTCAATGTCGAAAACTATCGCCATAGAGTTGTCTAAGCTTTAAGAGATAGACGTGAAATTTGAACTCAGCAAATCTCTATCTCTCTCAATTCGAAGTAGCTAGCTGCATTCCTCCCCTTAAAAGTTTCTCCCGTAATACTCGTCTCGAAAGGAATGCTCATCAGTTCACCCTTGAACCCAATTTCGGACGTACCGAGAAATATAGAGATTCTTTTTTTAGCCGAACAACACAAATTTGGAATAATTTACCCGCGGGATTTTCCCTTGCCATTTTTATCTGCAAACATTCAAAACGAATGTTAATCGACACCTCCTATCTCTCCTTTATCATGGTTGCTTGTGAAAAATACGTCCAAAAGCGTACTGGTATCATTGGAAGAGTTGGAATAGACTTATTGACGTAACAGCATTGATATAGCTCCTTTAGCATCAATAAGGTTACAGTTCAAGTCACCACAAATAAATATGTTTGGTGTATAACACGAAAATTTAATGGAATTGAACAGAGTATCAGTGTTGATTAAACGGTGTGGTCTGTACACAACTCCACTCGACACCTCCTATCTCTCCCCTCCCTATCTTCCTAATGCCTGCGCAGTGTGTTACATTAAAAGGGAAACAAATAGTCCCTTGTGCGCGCGTTAATTATAAAAAAAAAAAAAAAAAAAAACTCCAACCAATATTTCATAGTTACCACGTAAAACATTAATAAAAAGAAACTACATAGGAAAACAACATCAGAGGAAAAAACAACGCTGTATACGATTTTGCTTCTTCGTAAATGTCACATGGGAAATTATCTGGAAATTAAATTCTATAGAAAACCTAGTTTCGGAAACGCATTATAAAGTCAATATTTTGAACCTACCAACAGATACTTAAATTCGTCAATTTTGGCTCTCAAGCTTTGTGCATTTATATGTATTATGTGCAAACTATTTTTTTTTGGGCTTTAAGAATACGCACCAGGTCAAATAAATAAACGTTTCCTCTGACGCACAGATAACTCCCAAATTGTCATGAGTAGCATTCTGCATGACGATTGATAACCAGAATAAAACAAGCTGAGGGATGCAGTCACGCAAAAGTATAAAAAAATTATGATTTAATAATTGGTAGTTGCTCATTTACATTAAAAAGAAAAAAACATAGGAGGGTAAAGAAAAATAAATAAATAAAAAAAATGATATAAATATAATGAATTAGAAAAAAAAATCAGAAAAAAAGATATCACCTAAAATTTAGTAGAAATATAAAAATAAATAAAAGACAAACAAAATGTACTTAATAAAAAGTGTTAAATTGAAAACACTTGTGCATCTTATGTGTTGATGTGCTCGCCTTTTTTATATAGAAAATAACTTTAAATAATAAAATTTAAAAGTTAAATTTTTCAAACATTGTACAATTATAAACGTTTCGCTAAAATATACTGGTTAAGCTCATCAGTAGGAACCAATATACTTCTCCTAGACGTTTATCTTAGCTTGAATAAAACTCTCAAAGTTGTGAGAACATACATATACTACCGAGATGTCTATCGGTATAAGAGTCTTATTTAGAACATGAACTGGATATACAGCATCTGATGTTATAAAGCCGAAAATTGTTTTTAAAAATCATGAATTGCTTGTTAGGCGGTTACGAAATATATAAACAACTTTGAGAGTATTATTCAAGCTAAGATAAACGTCTAGGAGGAATATATTGGTTCCTACTGATGAGCTAAACCAGTATACTTTAGCGAAACGTTTATAACTGTTATTTGATTGAAAAATTTAACTTTTACATTTTATTATTTAGAGCTAATTTCTATGTATCCATAAATGTGTACTATGGATCATATTAATAATTTAGAGTAATGAAAATTACCTAACATTTTTATATATTTCACCTTTCTTTCCTAGTTGTTTGCTGCGACGGCTGTTGCTGCTGATTCGATTGTTTCTTCTGCAGTTGTTGATTTTGCTGCTGTTGTTTCTGTTTTTTGTTTGTTTTTTTCTTAAATTGCTACAGTGGCTGCGATGATTGTTGTTGATGCGTCTCTGTTGGGTCTTGTTGCCACACCTGCTGCCATAGTTGCGGCTCAGCAATGTGGCCCTTAATCAGTCTACTTCCTTTCGCTCTTTGGCGACCCTTCCCTAATTCAGCGTCGTTATTGTTAAGATTATCTGGCTCATATTACAGTTCCAGTAATCCTAATGTTAATCTTTATTGTCCAACTCCAATAAGGATGGAATTGTGATAATGAATGTGTAATGCTTCTCTCACTCGCGTGTTAGGAACACAGATATGTCCGACGCAAGTCAAATAGCTTGAAGCTACTCGCACATCTTGGCTGCGTCTTTGCTTGCCGCGCTTCAAACTGCCCGCTGGTAGCTTACCCAGAGTCTCCCTTATTGGCCTTGTAGTTGAATTACGCTTTACCTGCCTTATATTTCTCTTAGCTGTAGTCATATGAGCCGATTTTATTGGGACATCATCCGATGAGACCTCCGACTGCTTGGAGTGCAAAACTGGAAACGGCAGGCTAGAAATTGAGCCAGCTGGAGGTCATATTTAAACAGGCCCTAAAACACCACGCTTTATAGCACCAGGAATAGTAAGGCATATATATATTGTCTTTTTATTGTAGGTATCTATATATTTCCTTTTGACAATAAAATTACTATTTATTCAAACTTAACAAAACCTACCACTTGTAAAAATACTCCACCTTGAAGTCGACAGTGTTGATTGCTTCACAGTATCTCATCGACTGACTACGCTTATGCTGTACACTAACATACAGATCCGAGAATTGAATGCTTAATAAAACGTACTCTGAACTAAAAACCACGTTCTAGAAGCAATTTTTGAGGAGAATCGTTGGCTAAGTGTGCGAAGAAGGACGATTCCTGAGAAGAAACATACATGAATTGTATAATATATTGTTAAAAATAAAGTCCGGTAGACTCTTGTGAGCTGATCGAAGAGGAACCAGCTCGGAAAGTCTTTTGCAGTCCTTTTTATGGAATGTAAACTTGAAGAACCTTGTTAACGTTGAAAGGATGGCCTAGAACAATACGACCGCAAACAATTGGGATATATGGAAAAACTTTTTGAAGGAACCAAGACCAGATTCGCTGTTAGAGATGATGATAATGATGAATCATAAATTGTCTAGCAATTAGTTTTACGAAAAAAAATGCTTAATGCGTTAGTAGAATGAAAAGGAATATTATTCTTTGTTGTTTTTTCTTAATATTCTAAATAAAAAGGGTATGCATTTTTTCTTGATCGGAAGCCTTGTGTGGGTTATTTTGTTTTTGTTGCTTTTTGTTTGCAACTTCAAGAAAAAATAAATTGCACGCACGTACTTGCTCTTATGTGCGGTCACAGCTTGAAATAAAATTTGAAAAATATTAAGGGAACTTCAAAGATTATATTCGAATTTGTTGACTTTTGATTGTTTGAAAAAATTACGTTAAATAGTTTTCAGCGGAAAAATTAAAACGCCATTTTATTTCTTTAAAAAATGTGAAAAAGTATGATTTTTTTTCAAAATCGTTAGAGAATACAAACTTCAACACAAAAATAACGTTCATTTAAAAAAAAATTCACTTACCTGTTTTCAAAAAAAAAATTAAAAAAATTATTAAAAATACAAAAAAATTTTTTTTGGAAAAAAATTGTGCAATTACTCAAGCTACCTACATCTTCTTGAATATCAATTTTGATTGTAATCGGATAACCAGTTTTCGATAAAGTCGACGAAAAAAAACGGTCCTATGGGAGGTACCGTTTTTTGCCCACCACATTAATTTTTTTTTCACCAAAATATGATCCATACCTACAGTAGTACACTGATTTTTTTAATAAAAATTTTTGGAGCCGTTTTCGAGAAAAAATAAGCTTTTACATAACGGTTATATGACAGGTACCGTTAATTTTTGAGCTAAAAAAATTGAAAATTGTAGAATGTCAAAAGAACCTTAAGTTTAAAATTTGAAGACGATTGGCTCAACCGTTTAGGCTGCAGTCCAAAATACATCCTTGCAGACAGACAGAGAGACAGACAGACGGACAGAATTTTGCCAGTAACTCAAATATGTTTTTCTATCATCGTAATGTCATGTTAGATTGTTATCTCAAAATTTTTAATCTGCACGAATGCATAACTTGCATTACAGTACCTATAATCGCAAGTAAAAAATAATGTAAGTACTAATTTACATATGCAGATTAAATTTAATTTAGTTGGCCTCAAATAGTAGTAGCGATGATTGTTGTTGATGCGTCTCTGTTGGGTCTTGTTACCACACCTGCTGCCATAGTTGCGGCTCAGCAATGTGGCCCTTAATCAGTCTACTTCCTTTCGCTCTTTGGCGACCCTTCCCTAATTCAGCGTCGTTATTGTTAAGATTATCTGGCTCATATTACAGTTCCAGTAATCCTAATGTTAATCTTTATTGTCCAACTCCAATAAGGATGGAATTGTGATAATGAATGTGTAATGCTTCTCTCACTCGCGTGTTAGGAACACAGATATGTCCGACGCAAGTCAAATAGCTTGAAGCTACTCGCACATCTTGGCTGCGTCTTTGCTTGCCGCGCTTCAAACTGCCCGCTGGTAGCTTACCCAGAGTCTCCCTTATTGGCCTTGTAGTTGAATTACGCTTTACCTGCCTTATATTTCTCTTAGCTGTAGTCATATGAGCCGATTTTATTAGGACATCATCCGATGAGACCTCCGACTGCTTGGAGTGCAAAACTGGAAACGGCAGGCTAGAAATTGAGCCAGCTGGAGGTCATATTTAAACAGGCCCTAAAACACCACGCTTTAAAGCACCAAGAATTGTAAGGCATATATATATTGTCTTTTTATTGTAGGTATCTATATATTTCCTTTTGACAATAAAAATACTATTTATTCGAACTTAACAAAACCTACCACTTGTAAAAATACTCCACCTTGAAGTCGACAGTGTTGATTGCTTCACAGTATCTCATCGACTGACTACGCTTATGCTGTACACTAACATACAGATCCGAGAATTGAATGCTTAATAAAACGTACTCTGAACTAAAAACCACGTTCTAGAAGAAATTTTTGAGGAGAATTGTTGGCTAAGTGTGCGAGGAAGGACGATTCCGGAGAAGAAACATACATGAATTGTATAATATATTGTTAAAAATAAAGTTCGGTAGACTCTGGTGAGCTGATCGAAGAGGAAACAGCTCGGAAAGTCTTTTGCAGTCCTTTTTATGGAATGTAAACTTGAAGAACCTTGTTAACGTTGAAAGGATGGCCTAGAACAATACGACCGCAAACAATTGGGATATATGGAAAAACTTTTTGAAGGAACCAAGACCAGATTCGCTGTTAGAGATGATGATAATGATGAATCATAAATTGTCTAGCAATTAGTTTTACGAAAAAAAATGCTTAATGCGTTAGTAGAATGAAAAGGAATATTATTCTTTGTTGTTTTTTCTTAATATTCTAAATAAAAAGGGTATGCATTTTTTCTTGATCGGAAGCCTTGTGTGGGTTATTTTGTTTTTGTTGCTTTTTGTTTGCAACTTCAAGAAAAAATAAATTGCACGCACGTACTTGCTCTTATGTGCGGTCACTTGAAATAAAATTTGAAAAATATTAAGGGAACTTCAAAGATTATATTCGAATTTGTTGACTTTTGATTGTTTGAAAAAAGTACGTAAAATAGTTTTCAGCGGAAAAATTAAAACGCCATTTTATTTCTTTAAAAAATGTGAAAAAGTATGATTTTTTTTCAAAATCGTTAGAGAATACAAACTTCAACACAAAAATAACGTTCATTTAAAAAAAAATTCACTTACCCGTTTTCAAAAAAAAAATTAAAAAAATTATTAAAAATACAAAAAAAATTTTTTTGGAAAAAAATTGTGCAATTACTCAAGCTACCTACATCTTCTTGAATATCAATTTTGATTGTAATCGGATAACCAGTTTTCGATAAAGTCGACGAAAAAAAACGGTCCTATGGGAGGTTATTTTTTTTCACCAAAATATGATCCATACCTACAGTAGTACACTGATTTTTTTAATAAAAATTTTTGGAGCCGTTTTCGAGAAAAAATAAGCTTTTACATAACGGTTATATGACAGGTACCGTTAATTTTTGAGCTAAAAAAATTGAAAATTGTAGAATGTCAAAAGAACCTTAAGTTTAAAATTTGAAGACGATTGGCTCAACCGTTTAGGCTGCAGTCCAAAATACATCCTTGCAGACAGACAGAGAGACAGACAGACGGACAGAATTTTGCCAGTAACTCATATATGTTTTTCTATCATCGTAATGTCATGTTAGATTGTTATCTCAAAATTTTTAATCTGCACGAATGCATAACTTGCATTACAGTACCTATAATCGCAAGTAAAAAATAATGTAAGTACTAATTTACATATGCAGATTAAATTTAATTTAGTTGGCCACAAATAGTTAGCAGTAGGTAAAATTACACATTTACTTTTCAAACCGAATCGAAACTAAAGAATAAGCCCTTATTCACTTTAATTTAATTTTTTTTTTATTTTTTTGTTTTTTATTTTTTAAAATGATCATTATACAAAACACCATCCCTATCGAAAAGTAAAACAGATAAAAAGGTATGTAGGTACCGGTTCTTAATCATAATATTTCGAATATGCAAACTTAAACACATCCGGTCGTATTTATTAGAATCTCCTACCTGTTATTATTATGATGGGTTTCTTTAAAAAAGAGTACCAAACAAGGAAATCTATTACGTTCAGCTTTCAGATCAAGAGACAATTTACCCAAATGTAAGTCCCGTTAGGAATCAAAAAATTTATATTTCCTCTTGGCGGTGGTTTGTGAGATTAAGTGTTATTGGTAATTTATGGAAAAAAAACCTTGAAGAATGGGCTTGAAGTTGCAAGTCAATATAATGGGAGAAGAAATCGTTCAATAGTGTTTCTATTGTAAAGTTATTGTAAGGGGTAGTTGTGTTTTTGTCATTATATCGTTATATTACTCTAGTTTGTTTATAATTCAAACAGGTATCCGTAGATCTATTCGTTCGATAAATTTATGGCATCTGGAGGCGAAATTTCGTTTCAACGGAGTTTTCTTGTCAAGGCGTTGTAGTAACGTGGAAAACTTGTCATACTTAATTTAAAACAGCGTACACACATACAAATTCATTCAGCACCACAAGCTGGTTTCGAAGCTGTATAACGGCGCCAAGTCCGTAGTGGTCACTGTCGTGTTCAAATAGTCCGTAAACAGTTTCTTATCTGTTGACCCACATCCCACACAGTCAGTTTCTGTTAGTTTTGAGTAACAGTAACAGACTTAGTAAAGCACCGCTTCTTGATGTATCTGTAGCTAAAAGATCAATTTTATTATTATTTATATTTTATTAATGTCAACCCATCCAATTAAAAAGATGGTTTCCTCAAGGACTTTGTGTGTTGTTTCCACAATCTTCGTGTTTGGTATTCGAATCTGCAGCTAAGAGATAATAATTTTCATACGAGTCCAGTCTAGGGAATCGAGAAGTTTTTTCGAGCTCTGCTAAAGAGTGACGTTCGGACCAAGCAAGAATGTATGGATTGGATAAGCACACAAGACCTGTGAGACACAGAAAAGACGAGGCTGTTAAATAGCTATCCGGGTTGACATGATTGCATGATTTCAAGAATGTAAATTATTTCACGGAATTTGAGAAAATTATCAAAAGAGTACCCGAAGATATTTTTTGAATATGAAGAAATATGATCCCGTCTTTTCAGATTATAAACATATCGCGTAACATTCTTAAAAAATACGTTCAGTTTCCGTCTCCTACTACTATTAACATTGCAAGAAACCCCACAACAATACAATAGAATTGGCAAAATCAATGTTGTTGCTAGCATGAGCTTCCTAGTTGTTGGTAAAAATTACTGTGTAGCCCAAAGAATTCGAAGCGTGTCATAAAATTTGCCAATATTTAAGTTTATATGGTCATCCCACGTTGAAGTTCGGATAAAACTGAGACTAGGGTTACTAGGATTACTTTTTGGGTGGCAGTGGTGCAGTGGATAAAATGTTTGCATGCTAAGCGAGAGATCGTGAGTTCGACTCTCAGTTTGGGTAGCAGTTTTTTTAACTGCTAGTGTAAGCAAGAGCCGTCTGTGTTTAAAATGAGAAAATAGTCTTCTAATTCTCGATCTACTACGCCGTAAAAATTCTTTTCTATCCTTCTAATTCTTCTATCTAAGCATTGTGCCTTACAGATACATAGTTAAAATATAAAAAAAAATTACATATTCAATTTCTGAATTTCCAAATTTTAAACTTTAAAAGGTGCTTAGATCCAGCAAGTTTCGATAGATAACGATTTTTTTTAATTTAACAGGATTTAGGTAAAGATGATTTTAAATTGCCTAATCAATGATATTTTGAAGATCTTCGTTCATATTTTTGATGACCTGTTCTTTTAAGGAAGGAGTTGTTTTTATAAATAGCTGCACATCATCGGCATACATGTGAATGGAGCTATGCTTGATGATGTTGACAAGTTTTTAATTATTACTGCCTGCTGTCTCTCAAAAATGTAAGAGTAAATCAACTTTGCCGAATGTTTAGAAAATGCATAGTTGTTTATAAGTTTTTCGCACAAAATAGAGTTGTGGATAGTGTCAAAGGCCTTAGAAAAGTCAAGGAGAGTTGAGAAAGTAAGTTCTTCTCTCTCTAAGTTTTCCTTTATTTCATATAACGTACAACAAAGCGGACTTACAACTGCGTCTTGTTCGAAAACCTGATAGTTGCCAATTCAAAAGTTGGTTGTCAATAATGTGTCTTTGAATCTGCTTTAAAATGGCTTTTCAAATACTTTTGAGAGATATGGCATAACCGAAATGGGTCTATAATCTGATATGGAACAGTTTTGCTTTTTGGAATTTGGAATAGTGTATCCGTGGGATTTTTCCTTGCCATTTTTATCTGCAAACATCCAAAACCAAGGTTAATCGATACCTCTTATCTCTCCCCTCCCTATATTCCTAATGCCCGCACAGTGTGTTCTACATTAAAAGGGAAACAAATAGTCCCTTGTGCGTGCGTTAATAAAAAAAAAAAAAAAAAACTTCTTCCAAAGATTTTTGCCTGTAGTTGAATTCCCTCGCTTATTAACTAGTTTTAGCTTTCCGTATTTCATAGCTGACTTTGTTACAAAGTCTTTTATATTGTTTGTGATCCTGAACAAGCTTAAATCTTTTCCAACGATATAACAGTGTGTCTCTACCTTGGAAGTTGATTAAACAAAAGAACTTTATCATGGTTGCTTGTGAAGAATACGTCCAAAAGCGTACTGGAATCATTGAAGGAGTTGGCATAGACTTACTGACCGTAACAAGATTAAAAGCTTTCATATCATTGGCCCTGCACACACAAAATCAATTCATCCGGGGAAAACCAGTTTTCTGGGCAACGGAAGAGAAACGTACTGTGTACATAATACTAAAATCTTCATCCAACTTTTGAGTTGATGGTCGAAGAAGAAAACTAATACACACACAATTTAGTACGATTTTGGGTCTACAAAAGACAAAAGTTTTCCACCAGGTTGAAATCATCTCATGTGTGCTGGCCCATTAAGCACTGATATAGCTCTTTTAGCATCACTAAGGTTGCAGTTCAAGTCACCACATATAAATATGTTTGGTGTATAACACGAACATTTAATGGAATTGAACAGAGTATCAGTGTTGATAAAACGGTGTGGCCTGTACACAACTCGAACCAATATTTCATCGTTAAAACGTAAAACATTAATAAAAAGAAACTACATAGGAAAACAACATCAGAGGAAAAAACAACCCTGTATACGATTTCGCTTCTTACGTAAATGGCCACACCACCGCTAACACGACCTGGCCTGTCACATCAACATAGCCTATAACCTGAAACAGAGAAACATTTATCTGAAAATTCTAGAGAAAACCAGGTTTCAGAAACGCTTTATAAAGTCAATGTTTTGAACCTATAAACAGCTACTTAAATTCGTCAATTTTGGCTCTCAAGCTTTGTGCATTTATATGTGTTATGTGCAAACTATTTTCTTGGGCTTTAAGAATACGCACCATGTCAAATAAATAAACGTTTCCTCTGACGCTCAGAGAACTCCGTTATTGTCATGAGTAGCACTCTGCATCACAATTGATAGCCAGAATAAAACTGAGCTGAGAGGATGCAGTCACGCAAAAGTATAGAAAAATTATGATTTAAGAATTGGTAATTGTTCATACACATAAAAAAAATAAAGAAGAATAAAGACAAATAAATAAATAAAAATAATAATATAAATTGAATGAATTAGAAAAAAATATAAAAATACGAAAAAAAGGTATCAACTAACATTTTGTAAAAATATAAAAATAAATAAAAAAAACAAACAAAAGGTACTTAATAAAAAGTGTTAAATTGGAAACACTTGTGCATCCATTAAATGAAAAAAAACATTATTTATTTAATTTATTTATTTATTTATCTATCAAGTACATTAACTTTATTAGATTAACATAATAATTCAATATATAATATATAATAGCAACAAAAAATTTAAATATAGGCTTAAAATATTTAATTATAAATAACCATAAAAAAAAACAACAAAACATACATAGTATATACAAACATACTACATGCTTTGGTCGATCTTTAGCTCATAGAGGCCAGACGTCAGGTCGATGTGCGCGCATAAATAATTGAACCAAAGTCAAAAAAAAAAAAAAATTGTTGCGCATTGTTATCGCGAGTGTTAAAAAAAATAATATTACACACTCGTTTGAGAAATTGGCAAAAACCCCTCGCGTGTGCTGTAAAGAAAATAACAATATCCACTCGCGTCGTTGGAAGACGATAAGATGCCCATTCGCGCTGTGGAAGAAAAAAAAATAATACACACTTGCATAACAAGTCAAATTATCCTCTTATCTGTCCCAACCCTTTGTGCTTAGCTTAACTGCCTCTTTCTTATCTACTGTAGGCATCGTATGCTTGCGGTAAATGGATAAGGGCATCTGAGTTTGTCCTATTGTGCTGAATATTTAAATTGATTTTTTGTATGCAAGCTGTCTTATGGGCATAACACCTAAGACAGTTTGTTTATTACAGAGATTAATTTGGATTTTCACTGCATGGTTCGACTTAGTCAGAATTGTGTTTTGTGTGTAAGTATTTTGAAATGGTAAGTGATTTTTGTGTCGTGTATTCCAATGTTCGTGGTATAAGAAAGAATTTCTTTCACCTGTACGTCTACACTGTTCAATACAGGCCAGCTGTTTTGGCATTAAGTGAAACCCAGGTTGGAGTAAATACTGATTTATCAGAGTTTGCTCTACATGGGTATAGCTTGGTGCCATTACTCTTTTCCCATCATAGTCTCGTTTTCTATGTTAGGAATGATATTGCTTGCCAGAGCCTTCCCCAATATGGGCAATGTTCCAACACGGACTTTAACTTCTTGTGGCTCAAATTCACTGTCCGCAAGCATGTCATTCATTATTGTTTTATTTACAGGAGTCCAAATTTCGACAGCAATTCCACTTGTAACGAGTTTGATGCGCTGTCTGATTCCATCTCAAAAATTGTTTCCCTTTGTCCTCGCACTGAAATCGTTATTACGGGCGATTTCAATGTACACCATTCCAATTGGCTCCGCTATTCTGGTCAGACAACACCCGAAGGAAGGTATGTCGAGCTCTTTGCCGGGTTACATCACCTTACCAATTGTGCCAACGCGTAAACCGGATGTTGCTGGGCAAGCCCCCATACTCTTGACTTGTTTCTTACATCTCACCCTGATAAATGTACCATTAGTGTAACTTCTCCATTTGGCACTTCAGACCATTGTGTCATTTCAGCTAATTTCTCATCCTCCACCCATCCAGTTAAAGAAAAACTTCCCACCAGGACCGTTTGGCAATACGAGAAAGCCAACTGGGACGGCCTGAATTTCTTTTTCCGAAACTTTAACTGGTCACTATGCTTCCTCGATAGTGACATTGATGCCAGTGCTGAAATGATCACAAATGTGATTCTTCTAGGGATGCGTGCTTTTATTCCTAACAGAGTAAAAAGCATCAAACCTAAAGAAAAGTCTTGGTTTAATTCTGAGTTTAAAGAAGCTATCAGGCTCAAAGAAGTAAGTTTCCGATCTTACAAAGCCAACCCTACAGAGGAAAATCGGAAAAAGCACAAACAAGCAAGGAACTCATGCAACTCCGTTATAGAAAGAACCAAATTTTTGCATGACCAAAAATTACGGCAAAAAATTCTGCAGTGTCCCAAAGGCAGTAAAAATTTTTGGTCATTTGTAAAAAATATAAAAAACTCCTCGACATCTTCGGTTCCAACGCTCATCGACAATAACAAACCAATTGTTTACTCTTCAGAGAAAGCAAACTTGCTCGCCGCCCATTTCGCTGCCAGCTCCACGCTGCCTCAAAGCAACGTTGCCCCTCCTGTACTTGAGAATTTAAATTTTTCCATGGGACACATTTTTTTCCGCACTCGTACAGTAGCAAGAGTTCTCAAAGATCTCGATATACACAAATCCGCTGGCCCGGATGGTATACCCCCAATTCTTCTGAAGAGGTGTTCTTCCACACTGGCAAAGCCACTGCGTAAGCTTTTCCATCGCTCCTACTCTTCTGGAATCTTTCCTAGAAGATGGAGAACAGCATCCTCCCCCTCCTCCTACCGACCCATAGCACTGACATCCCTTCTTTCTAAGGTCATGGAAACACTGATTAACCGTCAGCTTAAGGAATATCTTGAAGATCGTAAGCTTCTCCATGACCGTCAGTATGGCTTCCGCAGCAACCGTTCCACTGGTGATCTGATGGCATATCTCACCGAACAGTGGACCAAATCTTTACATCGCTTTGGTGAAAGTAAGATTATTGCTCTTGATATCTCCAAGGCATTTGATAGAGTTTGGCATGAAGCTCTCTTATCGAAAATGCGTGCTTTTGGGATCGATAATACTCTTGCTCGTTGGATTAGAAGCTATCTTCTGGACCGTTCAATACAAGTTGTATTAGACGGATTCAAGTCTGATTCCCATAAAATAAATGCTGGTGTGCCCCAGGGCTCTGTTCTGTCTCGGACTCTTTTCCTCATTTTTATAAATGATCTTCTGTCTGTTACTTCTAATCCACTTAACTGTTTGGCTGACGACTCTACCCTCAGCTTTTCATATTCGTTCGATAATTCACGTCCTTCGCCTTCGGACGTACAATTGCAATGGTGCTGTATGTTAAGCTCATTAAACTCCGATTTATACAGCATTGTCAAATGGGGTAATAGAAATCGTGTGGAGTTTAATGCTTCGAAAACTCAATGCTGTCTTCTGTCGTTAAAGCTAAACATTCCCCCAATGCCATTGTCCATGAATGGCACTTACATCGAAGAAACCGAAAAGCTCTCAGTAGTCGGTATGTGTGTCAACGACACCTCCGTTGGAACGACCATATATTTGAAATCACTAAGAATGCTGCTAAGTGCTTAGGTTTTCTGTATCGGTGTAAGAAGTATTTTTCCCCATCTGATCTGGCTACAATTTATAAAGCGTTTATACGCCCTAAACTCGAGTATAACTCCCACCTGTGGGCAGGTGCTTCACAAACATTGCTTCACCTGCTTGATAGAATACAAAATCGAGCGTTAAGATTGATAGGAAATAGAACTGCCGCTGAAACAATTGCCCCTCTCGAACACCGACGCAATGTTTCATGTCTTTCCTTGTTTTATCGTTTCTTTTATAAAAAATGTTCACTCGAGGTAGCCAGCTGCATTCCTCCCCTTAAAAGTTTCGCCCGTAATACTCGTCATAAGCAATGCCCATCAGTTCATCCTTGAGCCCAATTTCGGACGTACCGTGAAATATAGGGATTCTTTGTTTAGCCGTACAACACGACTTTGGAATGGTTTACCCGGTGAGATTTTCCCTTGCCATTTCAATTTGCAAACATTCAAAACCAATGTTAATCGACACCTCCTATCTCTCCCCTCCCTATCTTCTTAATGCCCGCGCAGTGTGTTACATTCAAAGGGAAACAAATAGTCCCTTGTGCCCGCGTTAATTATAAAAAAAAAAAAAAAATGCTATTGAAAACCATAGTTTTACAAACATTTCTACTCATATTAAAGTCGATTACGTAGTTTTACTTATTGTAGTTAATAGATGCCATGGTTATTGGGTCATTAAGACCATAATTTGTCCTATGTAAGAGGATGAAGAGAAATTGCCATCTCTAGGCCTTAGGTGACGCACAGGGACATACGAATTAAACAAAGAAAGCAATTGCGAACATTGAATATGCCCACATGAAACATCACGTGCAAAAAGGGCAGAATAATATTCACGTCTAAGGACAAGTGGTTTAAGATCTATTAAAGCACATCTAGTTTCATATGGTGGACTATATGACCAATTTAATTTTCTTAAAGCAAACTTTGTGAAATGCATTTAAATTTTTTCAATACGAAAACGGGAATTAGCATAGTATGGACTCCACACCACACAAGAGTACTCGAGAGATAAACGGATTAAAGAAGTATATAATGTCTTCAGGGTATATGGATCTTGGAAATCGCGTGAATATCGAAACAATTAGGTTTCTTGTTTCGATATTCACGCGATTTGAATTTGCTTTAGATATTATATAATCATAATGCCATGAGAACTTCAATTGTTCATCGAAGAAACACCCAGATCTTTTTGACGTGACAATGTTTTTAAACTCACATTTCCAATATTATAATCAAATAAAATTGGACGAAAATTTTTAGATACAGTTAACACAGAACATTTACTGATATTAAAATACAGTCCATTACAATCACACCAATCAGATATATTATTTAAGTCATTTTATGGTTCAGTAGCATCTAGAATAGATTGAACCTCTTTGAATATTTTTACGTCATCGTTGTGGAACACCTGAAGAGTTTCTCTTTCTTTCTGTTTAAATCTCACATCCGATTTTTACGAATTCTTTCTCCCAGTTAAGTAGCTACGTAACCATAACAATAGTTTTGAGTGAAAACCCAGATATTCCAGCTTCTTAATTAGAATTTTATGTTGAAAGCAATCAAAAGCCTTAGAAAAATAAGTAAATATTGAATCCATTTGATGTTTATTTTCTAAGGCACGCAGGCAGGCATTCGCAAAAATTACTAGATTTGTAGTAGTGGATTTACCTATGACAAAACCATGTTGAAAGTCAGAGATATTATTACAAACAGCACTATACAATTTGTTTTTGGCAATAGCTTCAAATATTTTCGGAATGATTTCAAGTTTCGCAATTGGCCTATAATTATTCACAGCTTTTTTGGAACCAGACTTATGTGTAGGTATAATGAAGGACCACTTCCAAGTTTCAAGAAACTCACCACAGCATAAGGATTTATTCAAAAGGATATGAAGTGGTTTGAGAAGACCAAGCTTACACGTTTTCGAAAAAAATTGGTGGGATATTATCCGGTGCAAGAGAAATACTCAATTCGAGGGAAGATAGTTCATCCAAAATGTCATCTTCAGTTATGAATAAATGACCAATGTCTGTTAAAGCTTCACACAAAGGTAAATTAGTACATCCCATATTAATATTAACAAAATTAGACTGGAAAAAAGAAGCAAACATATTACATATAACATTCAAGTTATCACTCACGACACCATTTAATTCCTTTTCAGAAGGTAAACCGAGCGATTTCCTTTTTGTGTTAATAAAAGTCCAAAATGCTTTAGAATTTTGTTTAATTTTAGACTCAAGAGACCAAAGATAACGTTTATTAAGAAATCTTTTCAAGAACTCATATTCTTTCCTTAGTTGACAGAATCTACTTTGAAGTGAAGAATTATTTCTGCTCTTTTTGTACATATTACACATAGCACGTTTTAAATGTAGCAATTGTTTATTGAACCAAATTGGTTGATTTTGCTTTCTAATTATCTTAACTGGCACAAATCAAGAAAAGGCTGAATCTATCCCGTCACAAAAGACATGGTACATATGTTTCAGACTAGGCGTAGAAAGAATATTTTCCCAGTCTATTGAGCAAAAAAAGTTATTTAACGATACGTAATCGGCTTTTGCAAATTCATATACAGTATTATTTAAATTTGACACAGATAGTTGATTTAAAATACCAAAATTAAAAGATACATTCAAGGTTTTGTGATGAATACAATTGCTGCAAAGTACAAAATCAGCTTCCGAAACAGAACACCAATAGAGTTATAAATACAATTTTTTTGCAGTAGATTCATAGCAGACATAGTGTCAGTAACATTATATTCAACATCCTTATTAACATTTAAAAGAAAAATACATTTATCTTCATAAGAATAAATCCAATTGATATTTGGTAAATTAAAATCACCTAGGACTACAATAAAAGAATTTGGTTCTAATGTACTTGAAATAAATTTAACATTATTAATATGAGTTTCATAAATTTGAGCATCTAAGTTAGGTGGAATATATGAGATAAAAAAATATACGTAAACTTTACTCTTTTTAGTGTCGGATGATAAAAATTCAACACAAATACATAATTGTTCTATCAAACCAGGAGAAAATTTTGGCTCAATTAATTTGCTTTTCAAACACGAACGAACTGCTAGTAAAACGCCTCCTCCTTTATTCAATCCAGTATCAGCTGAACAACGATCTTTTCTGAAGACTTCAAAATCAGCGTTGAATAATTTGGAAAAGATTATATTTTCACTCAACTGAGTTTCAGTCAAAGCAAAAATAGTATATAGGCAACCAGAAACAGCAAAAAAAAAATCACTTACTTTTGTTCCCAACCCCCAGCATTATGGTAGCAGAGGGTACAAGATGAGTTATATGTTTTGTTTGTAAATGTTTTAGCAAGAAAAACAGCAGAATTTTTAGCAATATCTCCCTCGGCATTATTTACAATGTTTACGTAGACATCTAATTTTCTGGAAGCTGGGCTTATGTTTGGTCGTATTGAAGCCGCACCTCTTGGTTTTTTGGAATGAACTTAAAAGTACGTAGCTTCGTTCCTAAGGGCCAGATATTGCCTTGGAACATCGCATCTCTGAACTGGGCTGGAACTCTAATTTAAAAGTTAATGAATTTCATAGTATCTCCAAGTTCTCCTCGCTTAATAAACTTAAAGCATGAAATTTCTCTAGGGTTGATTTAAGCGCAGTGGCTAAGTGATTAGTAATAGCTTCAGAAGTGACTGAAGGACGAAAACTACTAAGGTGAAAACATTTAAGCTTACGGACAACACCACTTTGCAAAATTTCAGTAGAAACTCTGGTAGTTTTAGATCTTTATTCCTTAGAAAGGCCCACACTATTAGCAGGAAAATCCGCATCATTAGCAGCAACAGGAATATTAGTATCAAAATCAGCATGAACATTAACTGGAATAAAAGCAACAACAGATCGGAAAAAAACACACTATCAGGAACAACACCAACACCAGCAACATCATCATCTACGACATCGTTAACAACATCATCAGAAATCTACACCACACTACTATCAGTAACATTAGTACTATTAGTACCACCGCCATAATTTACAGTGGCAACACTTTTTGCAATATTTAAGTCAGCAATAATACTGGCCTTGTAGTTGAATTACGCTTTACCTGCCATATTTTTCTCTTAGCTGTAGTCATATCGGCCGATATTATTGGGACATTATCCAATGAGACCTCCGACTGCTGGAGACGACAGGCTAGAAATTGAGCCAGCTGGAGGGCATATTGAAACAGGCCCTAAAACACCACGCTATAGCACCAGGAATGGTAAGGCATATCTATATTGGCTTTATATTGAAGGTATATATTTCCTTTTGACAATAAAACTACTATTTATTCAAACTTAACAAAACCTACTACTTGTAAAAATACTCCACCTTGAAGTCTAATGTTGATTGCTTCACAGTATCTCAACGATTGACTACGCTAATGCTGTACCTTCACATACAGATCCAAGACTTCAATGCTTAATAAAACGTACTCTGAACTCATAACCACGTTCTAGAAGAAATTTTTGAGGAGAATTGTTGGCTAATTGTGTGAGGAAGGATGATTCCGGAGAACAAAAATACATGAAATGTATAATATATTGTTAAAAATAAAGTTCGCTAGACTCTGGTGAGCTGATCAAAGAGGAACCAGCTCGGAAAGTCTTTTGCAGTCCTTTTTATGAAATGTAAACTTGGCAAAACTCGCTTACGTTGAAAGGATGGCCTAAAACAAGATGACCGCAAACAATTGGGATATATGGAAGAACTTGTTGTAAGAACCAAGACCAGATTCGCTGTTAGAGATGATGATAATGATGAATCATAAATTGTCTAGAAATTAGTTTAAAAAAAAAAAATGCTTAATGCGTTAGTAAAATGAAAAGGGATGTTGTTCTTTGTTGTTTTATCTTAATAATCTAAATAAAAAGGGCATGCATTTTTTCTTGGATCGGCAGTCATGTGTGGTTGTTTTGTCTTTGTTGATTTTTGCTTGCAACTTTAAGAAAAAAAAATAAGTAGGTAAAATTACACATTTACTTTTTAAACGGAATCGAAACTAAAGAATAAGCCCTTAATCACTTTAATTTAGTTTTTTTTAATTTTGTTGTTTTTTAATTTTTCAAAATGGTCATTATACAAAACACCATCGCGATCGAAAAGTAAAATAGAAAAAAAGGTATGTAGGTCCCGGTTCTTAATCATAATATTTCAAATATTACAAACTTAAACACATCCAATCGTTTTTCTTAGAATCTTCTAAGCAGCTCTGAATGAAATTGAAAGTTTTTCCTACCTGTTATAATTATGATGGGTTTCTTTAAAAAAGAGTACTAAACAAGGAAATCTATTACGTTCAGCTTTCTGATCAAGTGACAATTCACCCAAATGTAAGTCCTGATAGGAATCAACAAATGTTTATTTCCTCTTGGCGGTGGTTTGTGAGATTTAGTTTTATTAGTAATTTATGGAAAAAAAAACTTAAAAAAACATGTTTTCCCATGAAAGGGAATTTATGAACTCTGAGGAATGGGCTTGAAGTCGCAAGTCAATATAATGGGAGAAGAAATCGTTCAATAGTGTTTCTATTGTAAAGTTATTGTAAGGGGTAGTTGTGTTTTTGTCTTTATATCGTGATATTACTCTCGTTTGTTTATAATTCAAACAGATATCCGTCGATCTATTCGTTTGATAAATTTGTGTCATTTGGAGGCGAAATTTCATTTGAACGGAGTTCAAAGTAACGGAGTAACGTGGATAACTTGTCTTACTTAATTTAAAACAGCGCTCACATAAAAATTCATCCAGCACCACAAGCTGGTTTCGAAGCTGTATAAAGGCGCCAAGTCCGTAGTGGTCACTGTCGTGTTCAAATTGTCCGTAAACAGTTTCTTGTCTGTTGAATCACATCCCATACAGTCATTTTCTGTTAGTTTTGAGTAACAGTACCAGACTTAGTAAAGCACCGCTTCTTGATGTATCTGTAGCTAAAAGATCAATTTTATTATTATTTATATTTTATTAATGTCAACCCATCCAATTAAAAAGATGGCTTCCTCAAGGACTTTGTGTGTGGTTTCCACAATCTTCGTGTTTGGCATTCAAATCTCCAGCTAAGAGATAATAAATTTCATACGAGTCCAGTCTAGGCAATCGAAAAGTTTTTTCGAGCTCTGCTATAGAGTGCAGCACCTCAACTGCATGTGCATAAAATGCAATATCAATACATCTGCTTTCCATGATGGGAAAAATGCATATTTAAGTTTCAGTTTTAGTCTTAGTTTTATTATTTTTAAATTCTTATTACATTTTAAGATAAAAAAACGATAAATTGACGTTCGGAGGTCAGGCAAGAATGTATGGATTGGATAAGTATACAAGACCTTTGAAACACAGAAAAGACGAGGCTGTTAAATAGCTATCTTTTCAAGAAATGTACATTATTTCACGGAATTTCAGAAAATTATCAAAAGAGTACCCGAAGATATTTTTTGAATATGAAGAAATATGATCCCTTTTCAGATTATAAACATATCGAGTAACATACTTAAAAAATACGTTCAATTTCCGTCTCCTACTACTATTAACATTGCAAAAAACCTCAAAACAATACAATAGAATTGGCAAAACCAATGTTGTTGCTAGCATGAGCTTCCTATTTGTTGGTAAAAATTACTGTGTAGCCCAAAGAACTCGAAGCGTGTCATAAACTTTGCCAATATTTAAGTTTAAATGGTCATCCCACGTTAAAGTTCGGTTAAAAGTGAGACTAGGGTTACTAGGATTATTTTTTGTGCAGCAGTGGTGCAGTGGATAAAATGCTTGCTTGCTAAGCGAGAGATCGTGAGTTCGACTCTCAGTTTGGGAAGCAATGTTTTCAACTCCTAGTGTAAGCAAGAGCTGTCCGTGGGTTTAAAGTGAGAAAATAGTCACCTAATTCTCGATCTACTGCGCCGTAAAAATTCTTTTCTATCCCTCTAATTCTTCTGTCTAGTGTCGTGCAACATCCAGTTGCATTCTAAAAAGGCATTGTGCCTTACAGATACATAGTTAAAATATTAAAAAAAATTTACATACCTATTCAATTTCTGAATTTCCTACTTTTAAACTTTGGAAGGTGCTTAGATCTAGCAAGTTTCGATAGATAACGATTATTTTTAATTTAACAGGATTTAGGTAAAGATGATTTGAAATTGGCCAATCAATGATATTTTGAAGATCTTCGTTCATATTTTTGATGACCTGTTCTTTTAAGGAAGGAGAAGAAGTTGTTTTTATAAATAGCTGCACATCATCGGGATACACGTGAATGGAGCTATGCTTGATGATATCGACAAGTTTTTAATTATTACTGCCTGCTGTCTCTCAAAAATGTAAGAGTAAATCAACTTTGCCGAATGTTTAGAAAATGAATAGTTGTTTATAAGTTTTTCGCACAAAATATAGTTGTGGATAGTGTCAAAGGCCTTAGAAAAGTCAAGGAGAGTTGAGAAAGTAAGTTCTTTTTTCTCTAAGTTTTCCTTTATTTCATAAAACGTAAAACAAAGCGGACTTACCACTGCGTCTTGTTCGAAAACCTGATAGTTGCCAATTCAAAAGTTGGTTGTCATTAATGTGTCTTTGAATCTGCTTTAAAATGGCTTTTTCAAATACTTTTGAGAGATATGGTATAATCGAAATGGGTCTATAATCTAATATGGAACAGTTTTGCTTCTTTGGAATGGGAAAGATCTTAGCTTTCTTTCATTCCGAAGGAAAACATGATGTGTACAGCAAGGAATTAAATATATGGGTGATATAACTTAGTTTAAAAATTCATCAGGCATACCTTCTTCTGACCAAACTTTAGAGATGAGTTGGTGTATGCAGTCCACCAGGTCATATCCGGCCGCTTTAAAAAGTTCGGCGGGTAGTCCGTCGGGACCAGCAGTTTTGTTGTTTTTTAATTTAGATATTGCTATCCGTACTTCATTTTGGTCAGGTGGACGGAAGTTTTGTCTGTCATCGTCCATGTTGAATGGTTCATTCTGCCTGACAGCGGGATTGTGGTCTTCATCGCCGTTTAACAGTCTTCAGAAATGGTCCTTCCATGTACTCAGCACCGACTGTGACTCTACTACGAGGTTTCCATTCCTATCTCTACAGGCTTCTGTGCGGGTTTTTTTCCTTGGCAAGTTCTTTTGACCTGTTTGTAGAACATCCATTCTTCATCGAACCAGAGGTTTCGTGGTGGTGGTCTGGTGAAACCAAGCACATCAGTTGTAGCATCTCTGATGGCTTGTTGGCAGTGTTGCCACTGGTCTTCGGCACTGGATGCTGGCGGTACTGGATTTCGTGAGAGGTTACGAGAAATTCGATCGGCATAGGTTTTATCGGTTTCTTGCGATTGCAGCAACGTGATCAATCTGATTGACGGTTCTTTGATATTTCCTCCGCTAGTTGATTGGCTGCAGGTGGTCTGTTAAGGGTTCTAACATTCCACGTGTAGATCCAAAGGTCGTTGTCCTTAATTCGTTTTTCCGGGTCCTCAACAGTTAATCCATCCTTTTCTGAGGCTATTGGTGGCTTCGCAACTTTTTCTGTTTTCCATGGCAAGGTTGTTAGCCCCACGCACAACCCCCAACCAAGAGGTCCAGGTATTTTGTTGAATTCCTTGGACAGAAAGAACCGGAGAATCCGGAATCAGTAACCCACTTCGGGGATATGATCGCTGCCGTTGGGCTATTAAGGGTTCATCCGCCACCATCTCTATTTCCATGCCTTGACTTGCATTGAATTGTCCCAATGACCTTATCTCCAAATACGTCAAAGTAGCTCATTAGGGCGTCTGCTTCGTTGACTTTTTACGCCGCCGTTGGTCCAATTGGTTGGGCTTCTCCGTCGTACGTCCTCTTTCTGAGGGGCTTGTGCAAGACTTCTGCGAATCGATCAGAACAGTCATTAAAGCAGAGCATTATAGTGTTGCTATTTTTTCTGTGTTCAACACTCGCGCTTATAAGTTTAGCAGGAATTTCCGGATGGACAGACCAGTACCCGGTGGTTACCACGGGGAGTTAAAATAAGCACAATTGATGTGTACGAGATAGTTGCAGCAACTGTGCATCACCCGTTTGATGCCGTTCAGTGCCTACCCTATTCATACACCACCCAGAAGCCCTTATTCACTTTAATTTTAATTTTGTTTAGTTTTTATTTTTCAAAACTGTCATTATACAAAACACCGTCCCGATCTAAAAGTAAAATAGATAAAAGGTATGTAGGTACAGGTTCTTAATCATAATATTTCAAATATGCAAACTTAAACACATCCAGTCGTAATTATTTGAATCTCCTAAACAGCTCTGAATGAAATTGAAAGTTTTTCCTACCTGTTATAATTATGATGGGTTTCTTTAAAATAGAGTACCAACTAAGGAAATCTGTTACGTTCAGTTTTCAGATTTTTTTTTTTTTTTTTTAATATCGCTAAGCAACTAGCAGCATTCTTAGCGATTTCAAATATATGGTCATTCCAACGGAGGTCGTCGTTGACACACATACCGAGTACTGATAGCTTTTCGGTTTCTTCGATGTAAGTGCCATTCATGGACAATGGCATTGGGGGAATGTTTAGCTTTAACGACAGAAGACAGCATTGAGTTTTCGAAGCATTAAACTCCACACGATTCCTATTACCCCATTTGAGGCTGTATAAATCGGAGTTTAATCAGCTTGACATACGGCACCGTTGCAATTGTACGTCCGAAGGCGAAGGACGTGAATTATCGAACGAATATGAAAAGCTGAGGGTAGAGTCATCAGCAAAACAGTTAAGTGGACTAGAAATAACAGACAGGAGATCATTTATAAAAACGAGGAAAAGAGTCGGAGACAGAACAGAGCCATCAGATCACCAGTGGAACGTTTGCTGCGGAAGCCATACTGACGGTCATGGAGAAGCTTTCGATCTTCGAGATATTCTTTAAGCTGACGGTTAATCAGTGTGTCCATGACCTTAGAAAGAAGGGATCTCAGTGCTATGGGGCGGTAGGAGGAGGGGGAGGATGGTTCACCTTTCTTAGGCTGGACAAATGCTGTTTTTCATCTTCTAGGAAAGATTCCAGAAGAGTAGGAGCGATGGAAAAGCTTACGCAGTGGCTTTGCCAGTGTGGAAGAACACCTCTTCAGAAAAATCGGGGGTATACCATCCGGGCCAGCGGATTTGTGTACATCGAGATCTTTGAGAACTCTTGCTACTGTACGAGTGCGGAAAAACATCTGTCCAATGGAAAAATTTACATTCTCAAGTACAGAAGGGGCAACGTTGCTATGCGGCAGCGTGGAACTGGCAGCGAAATTGGCGGTGAACAAGTTTGCCTTTTCTGAAGAGTAAACAATTGGTTTGTTATTTTCGATGAGCGTTGGAATCGAAGATGTTGAGGAGTTTTTAATATTTTTTACAAATGACCAAACATTTTTAATGCCCTTGGGACACTGCAGAATTTTTTGCCGTAATTTTTGGTCATGCAAAAATTTGGTTCTTTCGATAACGGAGTTGCATGAGTTCCTTGTTTGTTTGTGCTTTTTCCAATTTTCCTCTGTAGGGTTGGCTTTGTAGGATCGGAAACTTACTTCTATGAGCCTGACAGCTTCTTTATACTCAGAATTAAACCAGGACTTTTCTGAAGTGCCAAATGGAGAAGTTACACTAATGGTATATTTATCAGGGTGAGAAGTAAGAAACAAGTCAAGAGTATGGGCGGCTTGCCCAGCAACATCCGGTATACTCGTTGGCACATCGATCAGTTGGGTAAGGTGATGTAAGCCGGCAAAGAGCTCGACATACCTTCCTTCGGGTGTTGTCTGACCAGAATAGCGGAGCCAATTGGAATTGTGTACATTGAAATCGCCCGCAATAACGATTTCAGTGCGAGGACAAAGGGAAACAATTTTCGAAATAGAATCAGACAGCGGATTAAACTCGTTACAAGTCGAATTACTGTCAAGATTTGGACTCCTGTAACTAAAACAATTATGAATGACATGCTTGCGGACAGTGAATTTGAGCCATAAGAAATTAAAGTCCGTGTTGGAACATTGCCCATATTGGGGAAGGCTCTGGCAAGCAATATCATTCTTAACATAGACCACGAGATGATGGGAAAAGAGTAATGGCACCAAGCTATACCCATGTAGAGCAAATTCTGATAAATTAGTATTTACTCCAATCTGGGTTTCACTTAATGCCAAAACAGCTGGCCTGTATTGAACAGTGTAGACGTACACGTGAAAGAAATTCTTTCTTAGGCCGCGAACATTAGAATATACGACACGAAAATCACTTACCATTTAAAAATACATACTTACGTACAAAACACAATTTTGACTAAGTCGAACCATGCAGTGAAAATCCAAATTAATTTCTGTAATAAGCAAATTATCTTAGATGTTATGCCCATAAGACAGCTTGCATACAAAAAATCAATTTAAATATTCAGCACAATAAGACAAACTCAGATGGCCTTATCCATTTACTGCACGCATTAGATGGTCAAACAATGCCTACAGTAGATAAGAAAGAGGCAGTTAAGCACAAAGTCTTGGGACAGATAAGAGGAAAATTTGCTATGCGAATGCGTTTTATTTATGTTTTTTTCCACAGCGCGAATGGGCATCTTTTTCTTTCCTCCAACGGCGTGATTGGATATTATTTTAATCCTTACAGCACACGCGAGGGTTTTTTTTCGGATTCTCTAACGAGTGTGTTTTTTTAATTTTTTTTATAAAACTCGCGATAACAATGCGCAATAATTTTTTTTTACTTTTGTTTAATTATTTGTGCGCGCACCTCGACGTCCGGCCTCTACGATCTTAAGATCGGCTTTCAAAGTGTCGATCAAGTGACAATTCACCCATATGTAAGTCCCGTAAGGAATCAAAACAATTATATTTCCTCTTGGCGGTGGTTTGTGAGATTAAGTGTTTTTGGTAATTTATGGAAAAAAAACCTTAAAAAACATGTCTTCCCATGTTAGAGAATTGTTGAACTCTGAAGAATGGGCTTGAAGTCGCAAGTCAATATAATGGGAGAAGAAATCGTTCAATAATGTTTCTATTTTAAAGTTCTTGTAAAGGGTAGTTGTGTTTTTGTCATTATATCGTGATATTACTCTCGTTTGTTTATAATTCAAACAGATATCCGTCGATCTATTCGTTCGATAAATTAATGTCATTTTGTTTGAACGGAGTTCTCTTATCAAGGCGTTGGAGTAACGTGGATAACTTGTCTTACTTAATTTAAAACAGCGCACGCATAAAAATTTATCCAGCACCACAAGCTGGTTTCGAAGCTGTATAAAGGCGCCAAGTCCGTAGTGGTCACTGTCGTGTTCAAATTGTCCGTAAACAGTTTCTTGTCTGTTGAATCACATCCCATACAGTCATTTTCTGTTAGTTTTGAGTAACAGTACCAGACTTAGTAAAGCACCGCTTCTTGATGTATCTGTAGCTAAAAGATCAATTTTATTATTATTTATATTTTATTAATGTCAACCCATCCAATTAAAAAGATGGCTTCCTCAAGGACTTTGTGTGTGGTTTCCACAATCTTCGTGTTTGGCATTCAAATCTCCAGCTAAGAGATAATAAATTTCATACGAGTCCAGTCTAGGCAATCGAAAAGTTTTTTCGAGCTCTGCTATAGAGTGCAGCACCTCAACTGCATGTGCATAAAATGCAATATCAATACATCTGCTTTCCATGATGGGAAAAATGCATATTTAAGTTTCAGTTTTAGTCTTAGTTTTATTATTTTTAAATTCTTATTACATTTTAAGATAAAAAAACGATAAATTGACGTTCGGAGGTCAGGCAAGAATGTATGGATTGGATAAGTATACAAGACCTTTGAAACACAGAAAAGACGAGGCTGTTAAATAGCTATCTTTTCAAGAAATGTACATTATTTCACGGAATTTGAGAAAATTATCAAAAGAGTACCCGAAGATATTTTTTGAATATGAAGAAATATGATCCCTTTTCAGATTATAAACATATCGAGTAACATACTTAAAAAATACGTTCAATTTCCGTCTCCTACTACTATTAACATTGCAAAAAACCTCAAAACAATACAATAGAATTGGCAAAACCAATGTTGTTGCTAGCATGAGCTTCCTATTTGTTGGTAAAAATTACTGTGTAGCCCAAAGAACTCGAAGCGTGTCATAAACTTTGCCAATATTTAAGTTTAAATGGTCATCCCACGTTAAAGTTCGGTTAAAAGTGAGACTAGGGTTACTAGGATTATTTTTTGTGCAGCAGTGGTGCAGTGGATAAAATGCTTGCTTGCTAAGCGAGAGATCGTGAGTTCGACTCTCAGTTTGGGAAGCAATGTTTTCAACTCCTAGTGTAAGCAAGAGCTGTCCGTGGGTTTAAAGTGAGAAAATAGTCACCTAATTCTCGATCTACTGCGCCGTAAAAATTCTTTTCTATCCCTCTAATTCTTCTGTCTAGTGTCGTGCAACATCCAGTTGCATTCTAAAAAGGCATTGTGCCTTACAGATACATAGTTAAAATATTAAAAAAAATTTACATACCTATTCAATTTCTGAATTTCCTACTTTTAAACTTTGGAAGGTGCTTAGATCTAGCAAGTTTCGATAGATAACGATTATTTTTAATTTAACAGGATTTAGGTAAAGATGATTTGAAATTGGCCAATCAATGATATTTTGAAGATCTTCGTTCATATTTTTGATGACCTGTTCTTTTAAGGAAGGAGAAGAAGTTGTTTTTATAAATAGCTGCACATCATCGGGATACACGTGAATGGAGCTATGCTTGATGATATCGACAAGTTTTTAATTATTACTGCCTGCTGTCTCTCAAAAATGTAAGAGTAAATCAACTTTGCCGAATGTTTAGAAAATGAATAGTTGTTTATAAGTTTTTCGCACAAAATATAGTTGTGGATAGTGTCAAAGGCCTTAGAAAAGTCAAGGAGAGTTGAGAAAGTAAGTTCTTTTTTCTCTAAGTTTTCCTTTATTTCATAAAACGTAAAACAAAGCGGACTTACCACTGCGTCTTGTTCGAAAACCTGATAGTTGCCAATTCAAAAGTTGGTTGTCATTAATGTGTCTTTGAATCTGCTTTAAAATGGCTTTTTCAAATACTTTTGAGAGATATGGTATAATCGAAATGGGTCTATAATCTAATATGGAACAGTTTTGCTTCTTTGGAATGGGAAAGATCTTAGCTTTCTTTCATTCCGAAGGAAAACATGATGTGTACAGCAAGGAATTAAATATATGGGTGATATAACTTAGTTTAAAAATTCATCAGGCATACCTTCTTCTGACCAAACTTTAGAGATGAGTTGGTGTATGCAGTCCACCAGGTCATATCCGGCCGCTTTAAAAAGTTCGGCGGGTAGTCCGTCGGGACCAGCAGTTTTGTTGTTTTTTAATTTAGATATTGCTATCCGTACTTCATTTTGGTCAGGTGGACGGAAGTTTTGTCTGTCATCGTCCATGTTGAATGGTTCATTCTGCCTGACAGCGGGATTGTGGTCTTCATCGCCGTTTAACAGTCTTCAGAAATGGTCCTTCCATGTACTCAGCACCGACTGTGACTCTACTACGAGGTTTCCATTCCTATCTCTACAGGCTTCTGTGCGGGTTTTTTTCCTTGGCAAGTTCTTTTGACCTGTTTGTAGAACATCCATTCTTCATCGAACCAGAGGTTTCGTGGTGGTGGTCTGGTGAAACCAAGCACATCAGTTGTAGCATCTCTGATGGCTTGTTGGCAGTGTTGCCACTGGTCTTCGGCACTGGATGCTGGCGGTACTGGATTTCGTGAGAGGTTACGAGAAATTCGATCGGCATAGGTTTTATCGGTTTCTTGCGATTGCAGCAACGTGATCAATCTGATTGACGGTTCTTTGATATTTCTTCCGCTAGTTGATTGGCTGCAGGTGGTCTGTTAAGGGTTCTAACATTCCACGTGTAGATCCAAAGGTCGTTGTCCTTAATTCGTTTTTCCGGGTCCTCAACAGTTAATCCATCCTTTTCTGAGGCTATTGGTGGCTTCGCAACTTTTTCTGTTTTCCATGGCAAGGTTGTTAGCCCCACGCACAACCCCCAACCAAGAGGTCCAGGTATTTTGTTGAATTCCTTGGACAGAAAGAACCGGAGAATCCGGAATCAGTAACCCACTTCGGGGATATGATCGCTGCCGTTGGGCTATTAAGGGTTCATCCGCCACCATCTCTATTTCCATGCCTTGACTTGCATTGAATTGTCCCAATGACCTTATCTCCAAATACGTCAAAGTAGCTCATTAGGGCGTCTGCTTCGTTGACTTTTTACGCCGCCGTTGGTCCAATTGGTTGGGCTTCTCCGTCGTACGTCCTCTTTCTGAGGGGCTTGTGCAAGACTTCTGCGAATCGATCAGAACAGTCATTAAAGCAGAGCATTATAGTGTTGCTATTTTTTCTGTGTTCAACACTCGCGCTTATAAGTTTAGCAGGAATTTCCGGATGGACAGACCAGTACCCGGTGGTTACCACGGGGAGTTAAAATAAGCACAATTGATGTGTACGAGATAGTTGCAGCAACTGTGCATCACCCGTTTGATGCCGTTCAGTGCCTACCCTATTCATACACCACCCAGAAGCCCTTATTCACTTTAATTTTAATTTTGTTTAGTTTTTATTTTTCAAAACTGTCATTATACAAAACACCGTCCCGATCTAAAAGTAAAATAGATAAAAGGTATGTAGGTACTGGTTCTTAATCATAATATTTCAAATATGCAAACTTAAACACATCCAGTCGTAATTATTTGAATCTCCTAAACAGCTCTGAATGAAATTGAAAGTTTTTCCTACCTGTTATAATTATGATGGGTTTCTTTAAAATAGAGTACCAACTAAGGAAATCTGTTACGTTCAGTTTTCAGATTTTTTTTTTTTTTTTTTAATATCGCTAAGCAACTAGCAGCATTCTTAGCGATTTCAAATATATGGTCATTCCAACGGAGGTCGTCGTTGACACACATACCGAGTACTGATAGCTTTTCGGTTTCTTCGATGTAAGTGCCATTCATGGACAATGGCATTGGGGGAATGTTTAGCTTTAACGACAGAAGACAGCATTGAGTTTTCGAAGCATTAAACTCCACACGATTCCTATTACCCCATTTGAGGCTGTATAAATCGCAGTTTAATCAGCTTGACATACGGCACCGTTGCAATTGTACGTCCGAAGGCGAAGGACGTGAATTATCGAACGAATATGAAAAGCTGAGGGTAGAGTCATCAGCAAAACAGTTAAGTGGACTAGAAATAACAGACAGGAGATCATTTATAAAAACGAGGAAAAGAGTCGGAGACAGAACAGAGCCATCAGATCACCAGTGGAACGTTTGCTGCGGAAGCCATACTGACGGTCATGGAGAAGCTTTCGATCTTCGAGATATTCTTTAAGCTGACGGTTAATCAGTGTGTCCATGACCTTAGAAAGAAGGGATCTCAGTGCTATGGGGCGGTAGGAGGAGGGGGAGGATGGTTCACCTTTCTTAGGCTGGACAAATGCTGTTTTTCATCTTCTAGGAAAGATTCCAGAAGAGTAGGAGCGATGGAAAAGCTTACGCAGTGGCTTTGCCAGTGTGGAAGAACACCTCTTCAGAAAAATCGGGGGTATACCATCCGGGCCAGCGGATTTGTGTACATCGAGATCTTTGAGAACTCTTGCTACTGTACGAGTGCGGAAAAACATCTGTCCAATGGAAAAATTTACATTCTCAAGTACAGAAGGGGCAACGTTGCTATGCGGCAGCGTGGAATTGGCAGCGAAATTGGCGGTGAACAAGTTTGCCTTTTCTGAAGAGTAAACAATTGGTTTGTTATTTTCGATGAGCGTTGGAATCGAAGATGTTGAGGAGTTTTTAATATTTTTTACAAATGACCAAACATTTTTAATGCCCTTGGGACACTGCAGAATTTTTTGCCGTAATTTTTGGTCATGCAAAAATTTGGTTCTTTCGATAACGGAGTTGCATGAGTTCCTTGTTTGTTTGTGCTTTTTCCAATTTTCCTCTGTAGGGTTGGCTTTGTAGGATCGGAAACTTACTTCTATGAGCCTGACAGCTTCTTTATACTCAGAATTAAACCAGGACTTTTCTGAAGTGCCAAATGGAGAAGTTACACTAATGGTATATTTATCAGGGTGAGAAGTAAGAAACAAGTCAAGAGTATGGGCGGCTTGCCCAGCAACATCCGGTATACTCGTTGGCACATCGATCAGTTGGGTAAGGTGATGTAAGCCGGCAAAGAGCTCGACATACCTTCCTTCGGGTGTTGTCTGACCAGAATAGCGGAGCCAATTGGAATTGTGTACATTGAAATCGCCCGCAATAACGATTTCAGTGCGAGGACAAAGGGAAACAATTTTCGAAATAGAATCAGACAGCGGATTAAACTCGTTACAAGTCGAATTACTGTCAAGATTTGGACTCCTGTAACTAAAACAATTATGAATGACATGCTTGCGGACAGTGAATTTGAGCCATAAGAAATTAAAGTCCGTGTTGGAACATTGCCCATATTGGGGAAGGCTCTGGCAAGCAATATCATTCTTAACATAGACCACGAGATGATGGGAAAAGAGTAATGGCACCAAGCTATACCCATGTAGAGCAAATTCTGATAAATTAGTATTTACTCCAATCTGGGTTTCACTTAATGCCAAAACAGCTGGCCTGTATTGAACAGTGTAGACGTACACGTGAAAGAAATTCTTTCTTAGGCCGCGAACATTAGAATATACGACACGAAAATCACTTACCATTTAAAAATACATACTTACGTACAAAACACAATTTTGACTAAGTCGAACCATGCAGTGAAAATCCAAATTAATTTCTGTAATAAGCAAATTATCTTAGATGTTATGCCCATAAGACAGCTTGCATACAAAAAATCAATTTAAATATTCAGCACAATAAGACAAACTCAGATGGCCTTATCCATTTACTGCACGCATTAGATGGTCAAACAATGCCTACAGTAGATAAGAAAGAGGCAGTTAAGCACAAAGTCTTGGGACAGATAAGAGGAAAATTTGCTATGCGAATGCGTTTTATTTATGTTTTTTTCCACAGCGCGAATGGGCATCTTTTTCTTTCCTCCAACGGCGTGATTGGATATTATTTTAATCCTTACAGCACACGCGAGGGTTTTTTTTCGGATTCTCTAACGAGTGTGTTTTTTTAATTTTTTTTATAAAACTCGCGATAACAATGCGCAATAATTTTTTTTTACTTTTGTTTAATTATTTGTGCGCGCACCTCGACGTCCGGCCTCTACGATCTTAAGATCGGCTTTCAAAGTGTCGATCAAGTGACAATTCACCCATATGTAAGTCCCGTAAGGAATCAAAACAATTATATTTCCTCTTGGCGGTGGTTTGTGAGATTAAGTGTTTTTGGTAATTTATGGAAAAAAAACCTTAAAAAACATGTCTTCCCATGTTAGAGAATTGTTGAACTCTGAAGAATGGGCTTGAAGTCGCAAGTCAATATAATGGGAGAAGAAATCGTTCAATAATGTTTCTATTTTAAAGTTCTTGTAAAGGGTAGTTGTGTTTTTGTCATTATATCGTGATATTACTCTCGTTTGTTTATAATTCAAACAGATATCCGTCGATCTATTCGTTCGATAAATTAATGTCATTTTGTTTGAACGGAGTTCTCTTATCAAGGCGTTGGAGTAACGTGGATAACTTGTCTTACTTAATTTAAAACAGCGCACGCATAAAAATTTATCCAGCACCACAAGCTGGTTTCGAAGCTGTATAACGGTGCCAAGTCCGTAGTGGTGACTGTCGTGTTCAAATTGTCCGTAAACAGTTTCTTATCTATTGAATCACATCCCACGCAGTCAGTTTCTGTTAGTTTTGAGTAACAGTACCAGACTTTGTAAAGCACCGCTTCTTTATCTATCTGTAGCTAAAAGATCAATTTTATTATTATTATTATTTTGTTAATGTCAACCCATCCAATTATAAAGATGGTTTCCTCAAGGACTTTGTGTGTGGTTTCCACAATCTTCGTGTTGGCATTCGAATCTCCAGCTAATAGATAATAATTTTCATACGAGTCCAGTCTAGGCAATCGAGAAGTTTTTTCGAGCTTTGCTATAGAGTGGTGGCAAGAATACATAGTTTAGTCTTAGTTTTATTATTTTTAAATTCTAATTACATTTTAAGATAAAATATATTATAAATTATTGCAACATTATAATTTGAAATTTTGATTTGAACAAATGTATGAAATGGTTTTCAAGGCAAATATATTATAAGTACATTATGAAAGAAGTTAAGAAGAGAAAGAGGTGTAGTTAAGTTCAGAATTCAATGTTTTACTGTTTATTTAGAAAAGTATATTAGTTTGATCATTGGCCAGATGCAATATTAGATTTTGTTTAAAAAGTTTTGCATTCGTACATCTCCTCAACTCGATAGGTAGAGTGTTCCAAAAGCGTGAGGCTTGAACGATAAATTGACGTTCGGTGGGCAGGCAAGAATGTATGGATTGGATAAGCACACAAGACCTTTGAGACACAGAAAAGACGAGGCTGTTAAATAGCTCTCCAGGTTGACATGATTACAAGATTTCAAGAATGTAAATTATTTCAAGGAATTTGAAAAAATAATCAAAAGAGTACCCGAAGATATTTTTTGAATATAAAGAAATATGATCCCGTCTTTTCAGATTATAAACATATCGAGTAACATTCTTAAAAAATGCGTTCAGTTTCCGTCTCCTACTACCATTAACATTGCAAGAAACCCCACAACAATACAATAGAATTGGCAAAATCAATGTTGTTGCTAGCATGAGCTTCCTAGTTGTTGGTAAAAATTACTGTGTAGCCCAAAGAATTCGAAGCGTGTCATAAAATTTGCCAATATTTAAGTTTATATGGTCATCCCACGTTGAAGTTCGGATAAAACTGAGACTAGGGTTACTAGGATTACTTTTTGGGTGGCAGTGGTGCAGTGGATAAAATGTTTGCATGCTAAGCGAGAGATCGTGAGTTCGACTCTCAGTTTGGGTAGCAGTTTTTTTAACTGCTAGTGTAAGCAAGAGCCGTCTGTGTTTAAAATGAGAAAATAGTCTTCTAATTCTCGATCTACTACGCCGTAAAAATTCTTTTCTATCCTTCTAATTCTTCTATCTAAGCATTGTGCCTTACAGATACATAGTTAAAATATAAAAAAAAATTACATATTCAATTTCTGAATTTCCAAATTTTAAACTTTAAAAGGTGCTTAGATCCAGCAAGTTTCGATAGATAACGATTTTTTTTAATTTAACAGGATTTAGGTAAAGATGATTTTAAATTGCCTAATCAATGATATTTTGAAGATCTTCGTTCATATTTTTGATGACCTGTTCTTTTAAGGAAGGAGTTGTTTTTATAAATAGCTGCACATCATCGGCATACATGTGAATGGAGCTATGTTTGATGATGTTGACAAGTTTTTAATTATTACTGCCTGCTGTCTCTCAAAAATGTAAGAGTAAATCAACTTTGCCGAATGTTTAGAAAATGCATAGTTGTTTATAAGTTTTTCGCACAAAATAGAGTTGTGGATAGTGTCAAAGGCCTTAGAAAAGTCAAGGAGAGTTGAGAAAGTAAGTTCTTTTTCTCTAAGTTTTCCTTTATTTCATATAACGTACAACAAAGTGGACTTACAACTGCGTCTTGTTCGAAAACCTGATAGTTGCCAATTCAAAAGTTGGTTGTCATTAATGTGTCTTTAAATCTGCTTTAAAATGGCTTTTCAAATACTTTTGAGAGATGGCATAATCGAAATGGGTCTATAATCTGATATGGAACAGTTTCGCTTCTTTGGAATGGGAAAGATCTTAGCTTTCTTTCATTTCGAAGAAAAACATGATGTGTGCAGCAAGGAATTAAATATATGGGTGATATAACTTAGTTTAAAAGGCAGACAAAGTTTGACAAACTTAAGATTTAATCCATCCAGCCCAGTAGCATTTGATTTATCAATAACAGTGCCTCAGCAACTTCAACTTCAGTGAAACGGTCGAAGAAGAAACATTCATCTTATCGGTCATTACTTTCAATGTCGAAAACTATCGCCATAGAGTCGTCTAAGCTTTAAAAGATAGACGTGAAATTTGAACTCAGCTAATCGCAGTTAATATTAGCAGGAAGTTTGTTTTCGTGTTAACCTATTCCTATCTCCCTCAACTCGAAGTAGCTAGCTGCATTCCTCCCCTTAAAAGTTTCTCCCGTAATACTCGTCTTGCAAGGAATGCTCATCAGTTCACCCTTGAGCCCAATTTCGGACGTACCGAGAAATATAGGGATTCTTTTTTTAGCCGAACAAAACGAATTTGGAATAGTGTATCCGCGGGATTTTCCCTTGCCATTTTTATCTGCAAACATCCAAAAACAATGTTAATCGATACCTCCTACCTCTTCCCTCCCTATATTCCTAAAGCCCGCACAGTGTGTTCTACATTAAAAGGGAAACAAATAGTCCCTTGTGCGCGCGTTAATTAAAAAAAAAAGAAAAAAAACTTCTTCCAAAGATTTTTGCCTGTAGTTGAATTCCCTCGCTTATTAACTAGTTTTAGTTTTCCGTATTTCATAGGTGACTTTGTTACGAAGATGATTATACAAAAGCACTTTATCATGGTGGCTTGTGAAGAATACGTCCAAAAGCGTATTGGAATCATTGGAAGAGTTGGCATATACTTATTGACCGTAACAAGATTAAAAGCTTTCATATCATTGACTCTGCACACACGAGATGAATTCATCCGGGGGAAAACCAGTTTTCTGGGCATGGGAAGAGAAACGTACTGTGTACATAATACTAAAATCTTCATCCAACTTTTGAGTTGATGATCGAAGAAGAAAACTAATACACACTTACAATTTAGTACGATTTTGGGTCTACAAAAGGCAAAAGTTTTCCACCAGGTTGAAATCATCTCATGTGTGCTGGCCCATTAAGCATTGATATAGCTCTTTTAGCATCACTAAGGTTGCAGTTCAAGTAACCATATATAAATATGTTTGGTGTATAACACGAAAATTTAATGGAATTGAACAGAGTATCAGTGTTGATAAAACGGTGTGGTCTGTACACAACTCCAACCAATATTTCATCGTTACCACGTAAAACTTTAATAAAAAGAAACTACATAGGAAAACAACATCAGAGGAAAAAACAACAAAATTATGCATTTATATGTGTTATGTGCAAACAATTTTCTTGGGCTTTAAGAATACGCACCATGTCAAATAAACAAACATTTCCTCTGACGCTCAGAGAACTCCGTTATTGTTATGAGTAGCACTCTGCATCACGATTGACAGCCAGAATTAAACTGAGCTGAGAGGATACAGTCACGCAAAAGTATAGAAAAATTATGATTTAAGAATTGGTAATTGTTCATTTACATCAAAAAAATAAAAATAAAGAAGAGTAAAGAGAAATAAATAAATAAAAATAATAATATAAATTGAAGGAATTAGAAAAAAAAAAATAGAAAAATCCGAAAAAAGGTATCAACTAAAATTTTGTAAAAATATAAAAATAAATAAAAAAACAAACAAAATAAATAAAAAGTATTAAATTGGAAACACTTGTGCATCCATTAAATGAAAAAAAAAACATTATTTATTTAATTTATTTTTTTTTTTTATTATCTATCAAGTACAATAACTTTATAAGATTAACATAATAATTCAATTTATAATATATAATAGCAACAAAAAATATAAATATAGGCTTAAAATATTTAATTATAAATAAACAATAAAGAAACAACAAAAAATACATAGTATATACAAACATACACATGCAACACCCAGATCTTTTTGACGTGACAATGTTTTTAAACTCACATTTCCAATATTATAATCAAATAAAATTGGACGAAAATTTTTAGATACAGTTAACACAGAACATTTACTGATATTAAAATACAGTCCATTACAATCACACCAATCAGATATATTATTTAAGTCATTTTATAGTTCAGTAGCATCTAGAATTGATTGAACCTCTTTGAATATTTTTACGTCATCGTTGTGGAACACCTGAAGAGTTTTTGATTTCTGTTTAAATCTCACATCCGATTTTTACGAATTCTTTCTCCCAGTTAAGTAGCTACGTAACCATAACAATAGTTTTGAGTGAAAACCCAGATATTCCAGCTTCTTAATTAGAATTTTATGTTAAAAGCAATCAAAAGCCTTAGAAAAATCAGTAAATATTGAATCCATTTGATGTTTATTTTCTAAGGCACGCAGGCAGGCATTCGCAAAATTACTAGATTTGTAGTAGTGAATTTACCTATGACAAAACCATGTTGAAAGTCAGAGATATTATTACAAACAGCACTATACAATTTGTTTTTGACAATAGCTTCAAATATTTTCGGAATGATTTGAAGTTTCGCAATTGGCCTATAATTATTCACAGCTTTTTTGGAACCAGACTTATGTGTAGGTATAATGAAGGACCACTTCCAAGTTTCAAGAAACTCACCACAGCATAAGGATGTATTAAAAAGAATATGAAGTGGTTTGAGAAGACCAAGCTTACACGTTTTCAAAAAAAATTGGTGGGATATTATCCGGTGCAAGAGAAATACTCGATTCGAGGGAAGATAGTTCATCCAAAATGTCATCTTCAGTTATGAATAAATGACCAATGTCTGTTAAAGCTTCACACAAAGGTAAATTAGTACATCCCATATTAATATTAACAAAATTAGACTGGAAAAAAGAAGCAAACATATTACATATAACATTCAAGTTATCACTCACGACACCATTTAATTCCTTTTCAGAAGGTGAACCGAGCGATTTCCTTTTTGTGTTAATAAAAGTCCAAAATGCTTTAGAATTTTGTTTAATTTTAGACTCAAGAGACCAAAGATAACGTTTATTAAGAAATCTTATCAAGAACTCATATTCTTTCCTTAGTTGACAGAATCTACTTTGAAGTGAAGTATTATTTCTGCTCTTTTTGTACATATTACACATAGCACGTTTTAAATGTAGCAATTGTTTATTGAACCAAATTGGTCGATTTTGCTTTCTAATTATCTAAACTGGCACAAACCAAGAAAAAGCTGAATCTATCCCGTCACAAAAGACATGGTACATATGTTTCAGACTAGGCGTAGAAAGAATATTTTCCCAGTCTATTGAGCAAAAAAAGTTATTTAACGATACGTAATCGGCTTTTGCAAATTCATACACAGTATTATTTAAATTTAACACAGAGAGTTGATTTAAAATACCAAAATTAAAAGATACATTCAAGGTTTTGTGATGAATACAATTGCTGCAAAGTAAAAAATCTGCTTCCGAAACAGAACATTCGATATCATCATGGACAAAAACTAAAAACTAAATCTAACATCCTACCAATAGAGTTATAAATACATTTTTTTTGCAGTAGATTCATAGCAGACATAGTGTCAGTAACATTATATTCAACATCCTTATTAACATTAAAAGGAAAAATACATTTATCTTCATAAGAATAAATCCAATTGATATTTGGTAAATTAAAATCACCTAGGACTACAATAAAAGAATTTGGTTCTAATGTATTTGAAATAAATTTAACATTATTAATATGAGTTTCATAAATTTGAGCATCTGAGTTAGGTGGAATATATGAGATACAAAAATATACGTAAACTTTACTCTTTTTAGTGTCGGATGATAAAAATTCAACACAAATACATAATTGTTCTATCAAACCAGAAGAAAATTTTGGCTCAATTAATTTGCTTTTCAAACACGAATGAACTGCTAGTAAAACGCCTCCTCCTCTATTCAATCCAGTTTCAGCTGAACAACGATCTTTTCTGAAGACTTCAAAATCAGCGTTGAATAATTTGGAAAAGATTATATTTTCATTCAACTGAGTTTCAATCAAAGCAAAAATAGTATATGGGCAACCAGTAACAGCAAAAAAAAATCGCTTACTTTTGTTCCCAACCCCCAACATTATGGTAGAAGAGGGTACAAGATCAGTTATATGTTTTGTTTGTAAGTGTTTTAGCAAGAACAACAGCAGAATTTTTAGCAATATCTCCCTCGGCATTATTTACAATGTTTACGTAGACATCTAATTTTCCGGAAGCTGGGCTTATGTTTGGTCGTATTGAAGCCGCACCTCTTGGTTTTTTGGAATGAACTTAAAAGTACGTAGCTTCGTTCCTAAGGGCCAGATATTGCCTTGGAACATCGCATCTCTGAACTGGGCTGGAACTCTAATTTAAAAGTTAATGAATTTCATAGTATCTCCAAGTTCTCCTCGCTTAATAAACTTAAAGCATGAAATTTCTCTAGGGTTGATATTAAGCGCAGTGGCTAAGTGATTAGTAATAGCTTCAGAAGTGACTGAAGGACGAAAACTACTAAGGTGAAACCATTTAAGATTACGGACAACACCACTTTGCAAAATTTCACTAGAAACTCTGGTAGTTTTAGATCTTTATTCTTCAGCAAGGCCCACATTATTAGCAGGAAAATCTGCATCATTAGCAGCAACAGGAGTATTAGCATCAAAATCAGCATGAGCATTCACTGGAATAAAAGCAACAACGGAGTTGACATTATCATCAGCAATAACAATAGGATCGGAAACAATCACACTATCAGTAACAACACCAACACCAGCAACATCATCATCTACTACATCGTTAACAACATCATCAGAAATCAACACCACACTATTATCAGTAACATTAGTACTATAAGTACCATCGCCATAATTTACAGTGGCAACACTTTTTGCAATATTTAAGTCAGCAACACTGGTAACAGGTTTTCCAACAGCACTAACAAGTGAGCGAGATTCTTCATTTGCATGTGCAACAAGAGTTGCATTATTGCACTCACCTCTAGCATCGTCAGTGCAAAGCGGCACATTGTTGTTCGAATTTACTTTCTTTAATTTGTTATCTGCTGTGGTGGCGACTGAATTTGCAGAAGTTTTTTTTGTTTGTAGACATAACAAGTTTGGATGTAGTATTGCGGGGAGGTATTGGGGTTACATTAATGGGCTTAGCTAATTTGCGAGGTAAAAGAGGCGATGAAAAACTATGATTTGTTTGATTTATTTGGTTTACTGGGGTATTTATATTTAATTTTGCTTTTGAGCGAGTGTTAACAGATTTTTTAGATTTGCTTGCTTCAAGTGATTCGAGGAACGACATAAACTCATTGCATAAATTATCAAGCTTTTTAGTTAGTGTATGGAATTTAGCATCATAACTTGTGGAACTACAATGAATGCGTCGGGACCAGCAGTTTTGTTGTTTTTTAATTTAGATATTGCTATCCGTACTTCATTTTGGTCAGGTGGACGGAAGTTTTGTCTGTCATCGTCCATGTTGAATGGTTCATTCTGCCTGACAGCGGGATTGTGGTCTTCATCGCCGTTTAACAGTCTTCAGAAATGGTCCTTCCATGTACTCAGCACCGACTGTGACTCTACTACGAGGTTTCCATTCCTATCTCTACAGGCTTCTGTGCGGGTTTTTTTCCTTGGCAAGTTCTTTTGACCTGTTTGTAGAACATCCATTCTTCATCGAACCAGAGGTTTCGTGGTGGTGGTCTGGTGAAACCAAGCACATCAGTTGTAGCATCTCTGATGGCTTGTTGGCAGTGTTGCCACTGGTCTTCGGCACTGGATGCTGGCGGTACTGGATTTCGTGAGAGGTTACGAGAAATTCGATCGGCATAGGTTTTATCGGTTTCTTGCGATTGCAGCAACGTGATCAATCTGATTGACGGTTCTTTGATATTTCCTCCGCTAGTTGATTGGCTGCAGGTGGTCTGTTAAGGGTTCTAACATTCCACGTGTAGATCCAAAGGTCGTTGTCCTTAATTCGTTTTTCCGGGTCCTCAACAGTTAATCCATCCTTTTCTGAGGCTATTGGTGGCTTCGCAACTTTTTCTGTTTTCCATGGCAAGGTTGTTAGCCCCACGCACAACCCCCAACCAAGAGGTCCAGGTATTTTGTTGAATTCCTTGGACAGAAAGAACCGGAGAATCCGGAATCAGTAACCCACTTCGGGGATATGATCGCTGCCGTTGGGCTATTAAGGGTTCATCCGCCACCATCTCTATTTCCATGCCTTGACTTGCATTGAATTGTCCCAATGACCTTATCTCCAAATACGTCAAAGTAGCTCATTAGGGCGTCTGCTTCGTTGACTTTTTACGCCGCCGTTGGTCCAATTGGTTGGGCTTCTCCGTCGTACGTCCTCTTTCTGAGGGGCTTGTGCAAGACTTCTGCGAATCGATCAGAACAGTCATTAAAGCAGAGCATTATAGTGTTGCTATTTTTTCTGTGTTCAACACTCGCGCTTATAAGTTTAGCAGGAATTTCCGGATGGACAGACCAGTACCCGGTGGTTACCACGGGGAGTTAAAATAAGCACAATTGATGTGTACGAGATAGTTGCAGCAACTGTGCATCACCCGTTTGATGCCGTTCAGTGCCTACCCTATTCATACACCACCCAGAAGCCCTTATTCACTTTAATTTTAATTTTGTTTAGTTTTTATTTTTCAAAACTGTCATTATACAAAACACCGTCCCGATCTAAAAGTAAAATAGATAAAAGGTATGTAGGTACAGGTTCTTAATCATAATATTTCAAATATGCAAACTTAAACACATCCAGTCGTAATTATTTGAATCTCCTAAACAGCTCTGAATGAAATTGAAAGTTTTTCCTACCTGTTATAATTATGATGGGTTTCTTTAAAATAGAGTACCAACTAAGGAAATCTGTTACGTTCAGTTTTCAGATTTTTTTTTTTTTTTTTTAATATCGCTAAGCAACTAGCAGCATTCTTAGCGATTTCAAATATATGGTCATTCCAACGGAGGTCGTCGTTGACACACATACCGAGTACTGATAGCTTTTCGGTTTCTTCGATGTAAGTGCCATTCATGGACAATGGCATTGGGGGAATGTTTAGCTTTAACGACAGAAGACAGCATTGAGTTTTCGAAGCATTAAACTCCACACGATTCCTATTACCCCATTTGAGGCTGTATAAATCGGAGTTTAATCAGCTTGACATACGGCACCGTTGCAATTGTACGTCCGAAGGCGAAGGACGTGAATTATCGAACGAATATGAAAAGCTGAGGGTAGAGTCATCAGCAAAACAGTTAAGTGGACTAGAAATAACAGACAGGAGATCATTTATAAAAACGAGGAAAAGAGTCGGAGACAGAACAGAGCCATCAGATCACCAGTGGAACGTTTGCTGCGGAAGCCATACTGACGGTCATGGAGAAGCTTTCGATCTTCGAGATATTCTTTAAGCTGACGGTTAATCAGTGTGTCCATGACCTTAGAAAGAAGGGATCTCAGTGCTATGGGGCGGTAGGAGGAGGGGGAGGATGGTTCACCTTTCTTAGGCTGGACAAATGCTGTTTTTCATCTTCTAGGAAAGATTCCAGAAGAGTAGGAGCGATGGAAAAGCTTACGCAGTGGCTTTGCCAGTGTGGAAGAACACCTCTTCAGAAAAATCGGGGGTATACCATCCGGGCCAGCGGATTTGTGTACATCGAGATCTTTGAGAACTCTTGCTACTGTACGAGTGCGGAAAAACATCTGTCCAATGGAAAAATTTACATTCTCAAGTACAGAAGGGGCAACGTTGCTATGCGGCAGCGTGGAACTGGCAGCGAAATTGGCGGTGAACAAGTTTGCCTTTTCTGAAGAGTAAACAATTGGTTTGTTATTTTCGATGAGCGTTGGAATCGAAGATGTTGAGGAGTTTTTAATATTTTTTACAAATGACCAAACATTTTTAATGCCCTTGGGACACTGCAGAATTTTTTGCCGTAATTTTTGGTCATGCAAAAATTTGGTTCTTTCGATAACGGAGTTGCATGAGTTCCTTGTTTGTTTGTGCTTTTTCCAATTTTCCTCTGTAGGGTTGGCTTTGTAGGATCGGAAACTTACTTCTATGAGCCTGACAGCTTCTTTATACTCAGAATTAAACCAGGACTTTTCTGAAGTGCCAAATGGAGAAGTTACACTAATGGTATATTTATCAGGGTGAGAAGTAAGAAACAAGTCAAGAGTATGGGCGGCTTGCCCAGCAACATCCGGTATACTCGTTGGCACATCGATCAGTTGGGTAAGGTGATGTAAGCCGGCAAAGAGCTCGACATACCTTCCTTCGGGTGTTGTCTGACCAGAATAGCGGAGCCAATTGGAATTGTGTACATTGAAATCGCCCGCAATAACGATTTCAGTGCGAGGACAAAGGGAAACAATTTTCGAAATAGAATCAGACAGCGGATTAAACTCGTTACAAGTCGAATTACTGTCAAGATTTGGACTCCTGTAACTAAAACAATTATGAATGACATGCTTGCGGACAGTGAATTTGAGCCATAAGAAATTAAAGTCCGTGTTGGAACATTGCCCATATTGGGGAAGGCTCTGGCAAGCAATATCATTCTTAACATAGACCACGAGATGATGGGAAAAGAGTAATGGCACCAAGCTATACCCATGTAGAGCAAATTCTGATAAATTAGTATTTACTCCAATCTGGGTTTCACTTAATGCCAAAACAGCTGGCCTGTATTGAACAGTGTAGACGTACACGTAGTGTAGTGTATGTAGTGCCCCGTGGCTTAGTGGTTAGTGTGTCGGACTGCTAAGCGAAAGAACCTGGGTTCAAATCCAGTTCATAGCCACCTTTTTTTCTGGGGTACTGCCTCTTGCGAGGAACTGACAAAACCTCCAAGAGTAAAATTTGTCTCGAAAAAGTGCATCTCATGTAGCCGTTCGGACTCGGCGGTAAACTGTAGGTCCCTCCCATTCTTGCAGAGTAACAACACACACACAGGAATGGTTGAGAGTATAAGTCACTAGGCCTTGGCTCCTTAAGGAGCTGTCGCGCCAGTAAATTTATTTATATTTATTTATTTTAGACGTACACGTGAAAGAAATTCTTTCTTAGGCCGCGAACATTAGAATATACGACACGAAAATCACTTACCATTTAAAAATACATACTTACGTACAAAACACAATTTTGACTAAGTCGAACCATGCAGTGAAAATCCAAATTAATTTCTGTAATAAGCAAATTATCTTAGATGTTATGCCCATAAGACAGCTTGCATACAAAAAATCAATTTAAATATTCAGCACAATAAGACAAACTCAGATGGCCTTATCCATTTACTGCACGCATTAGATGGTCAAACAATGCCTACAGTAGATAAGAAAGAGGCAGTTAAGCACAAAGTCTTGGGACAGATAAGAGGAAAATTTGCTATGCGAATGCGTTTTATTTATGTTTTTTTCCACAGCGCGAATGGGCATCTTTTTCTTTCCTCCAACGGCGTGATTGGATATTATTTTAATCCTTACAGCACACGCGAGGGTTTTTTTTCGGATTCTCTAACGAGTGTGTTTTTTTAATTTTTTTTATAAAACTCGCGATAACAATGCGCAATAATTTTTTTTTACTTTTGTTTAATTATTTGTGCGCGCACCTCGACGTCCGGCCTCTACGATCTTAAGATCGGCTTTCAAAGTGTCGATCAAGTGACAATTCACCCATATGTAAGTCCCGTAAGGAATCAAAACAATTATATTTCCTCTTGGCGGTGGTTTGTGAGATTAAGTGTTTTTGGTAATTTATGGAAAAAAAACCTTAAAAAACATGTCTTCCCATGTTAGAGAATTGTTGAACTCTGAAGAATGGGCTTGAAGTCGCAAGTCAATATAATGGGAGAAGAAATCGTTCAATAATGTTTCTATTTTAAAGTTCTTGTAAAGGGTAGTTGTGTTTTTGTCATTATATCGTGATATTACTCTCGTTTGTTTATAATTCAAACAGATATCCGTCGATCTATTCGTTCGATAAATTAATGTCATTTTGTTTGAACGGAGTTCTCTTATCAAGGCGTTGGAGTAACGTGGATAACTTGTCTTACTTAATTTAAAACAGCGCACGCATAAAAATTTATCCAGCACCACAAGCTGGTTTCGAAGCTGTATAAAGGCGCCAAGTCCGTAGTGGTCACTGTCGTGTTCAAATTGTCCGTAAACAGTTTCTTGTCTGTTGAATCACATCCCATACAGTCATTTTCTGTTAGTTTTGAGTAACAGTACCAGACTTAGTAAAGCACCGCTTCTTGATGTATCTGTAGCTAAAAGATCAATTTTATTATTATTTATATTTTATTAATGTCAACCCATCCAATTAAAAAGATGGCTTCCTCAAGGACTTTGTGTGTGGTTTCCACAATCTTCGTGTTTGGCATTCAAATCTCCAGCTAAGAGATAATAAATTTCATACGAGTCCAGTCTAGGCAATCGAAAAGTTTTTTCGAGCTCTGCTATAGAGTGCAGCACCTCAACTGCATGTGCATAAAATGCAATATCAATACATCTGCTTTCCATGATGGGAAAAATGCATATTTAAGTTTCAGTTTTAGTCTTAGTTTTATTATTTTTAAATTCTTATTACATTTTAAGATAAAAAAACGATAAATTGACGTTCGGAGGTCAGGCAAGAATGTATGGATTGGATAAGTATACAAGACCTTTGAAACACAGAAAAGACGAGGCTGTTAAATAGCTATCTTTTCAAGAAATGTACATTATTTCACGGAATTTGAGAAAATTATCAAAAGAGTACCCGAAGATATTTTTTGAATATGAAGAAATATGATCCCTTTTCAGATTATAAACATATCGAGTAACATACTTAAAAAATACGTTCAATTTCCGTCTCCTACTACTATTAACATTGCAAAAAACCTCAAAACAATACAATAGAATTGGCAAAACCAATGTTGTTGCTAGCATGAGCTTCCTATTTGTTGGTAAAAATTACTGTGTAGCCCAAAGAACTCGAAGCGTGTCATAAACTTTGCCAATATTTAAGTTTAAATGGTCATCCCACGTTAAAGTTCGGTTAAAAGTGAGACTAGGGTTACTAGGATTATTTTTTGTGCAGCAGTGGTGCAGTGGATAAAATGCTTGCTTGCTAAGCGAGAGATCGTGAGTTCGACTCTCAGTTTGGGAAGCAATGTTTTCAACTCCTAGTGTAAGCAAGAGCTGTCCGTGGGTTTAAAGTGAGAAAATAGTCACCTAATTCTCGATCTACTGCGCCGTAAAAATTCTTTTCTATCCCTCTAATTCTTCTGTCTAGTGTCGTGCAACATCCAGTTGCATTCTAAAAAGGCATTGTGCCTTACAGATACATAGTTAAAATATTAAAAAAAATTTACATACCTATTCAATTTCTGAATTTCCTACTTTTAAACTTTGGAAGGTGCTTAGATCTAGCAAGTTTCGATAGATAACGATTATTTTTAATTTAACAGGATTTAGGTAAAGATGATTTGAAATTGGCCAATCAATGATATTTTGAAGATCTTCGTTCATATTTTTGATGACCTGTTCTTTTAAGGAAGGAGAAGAAGTTGTTTTTATAAATAGCTGCACATCATCGGGATACACGTGAATGGAGCTATGCTTGATGATATCGACAAGTTTTTAATTATTACTGCCTGCTGTCTCTCAAAAATGTAAGAGTAAATCAACTTTGCCGAATGTTTAGAAAATGAATAGTTGTTTATAAGTTTTTCGCACAAAATATAGTTGTGGATAGTGTCAAAGGCCTTAGAAAAGTCAAGGAGAGTTGAGAAAGTAAGTTCTTTTTTCTCTAAGTTTTCCTTTATTTCATAAAACGTAAAACAAAGCGGACTTACCACTGCGTCTTGTTCGAAAACCTGATAGTTGCCAATTCAAAAGTTGGTTGTCATTAATGTGTCTTTGAATCTGCTTTAAAATGGCTTTTTCAAATACTTTTGAGAGATATGGTATAATCGAAATGGGTCTATAATCTAATATGGAACAGTTTTGCTTCTTTGGAATGGGAAAGATCTTAGCTTTCTTTCATTCCGAAGGAAAACATGATGTGTACAGCAAGGAATTAAATATATGGGTGATATAACTTAGTTTAAAAATTCATCAGGCATACCTTCTTCTGACCAAACTTTAGAGATGAGTTGGTGTATGCAGTCCACCAGGTCATATCCGGCCGCTTTAAAAAGTTCGGCGGGTAGTCCGTCGGGACCAGCAGTTTTGTTGTTTTTTAATTTAGATATTGCTATCCGTACTTCATTTTGGTCAGGTGGACGGAAGTTTTGTCTGTCATCGTCCATGTTGAATGGTTCATTCTGCCTGACAGCGGGATTGTGGTCTTCATCGCCGTTTAACAGTCTTCAGAAATGGTCCTTCCATGTACTCAGCACCGACTGTGACTCTACTACGAGGTTTCCATTCCTATCTCTACAGGCTTCTGTGCGGGTTTTTTTCCTTGGCAAGTTCTTTTGACCTGTTTGTAGAACATCCATTCTTCATCGAACCAGAGGTTTCGTGGTGGTGGTCTGGTGAAACCAAGCACATCAGTTGTAGCATCTCTGATGGCTTGTTGGCAGTGTTGCCACTGGTCTTCGGCACTGGATGCTGGCGGTACTGGATTTCGTGAGAGGTTACGAGAAATTCGATCGGCATAGGTTTTATCGGTTTCTTGCGATTGCAGCAACGTGATCAATCTGATTGACGGTTCTTTGATATTTCTTCCGCTAGTTGATTGGCTGCAGGTGGTCTGTTAAGGGTTCTAACATTCCACGTGTAGATCCAAAGGTCGTTGTCCTTAATTCGTTTTTCCGGGTCCTCAACAGTTAATCCATCCTTTTCTGAGGCTATTGGTGGCTTCGCAACTTTTTCTGTTTTCCATGGCAAGGTTGTTAGCCCCACGCACAACCCCCAACCAAGAGGTCCAGGTATTTTGTTGAATTCCTTGGACAGAAAGAACCGGAGAATCCGGAATCAGTAACCCACTTCGGGGATATGATCGCTGCCGTTGGGCTATTAAGGGTTCATCCGCCACCATCTCTATTTCCATGCCTTGACTTGCATTGAATTGTCCCAATGACCTTATCTCCAAATACGTCAAAGTAGCTCATTAGGGCGTCTGCTTCGTTGACTTTTTACGCCGCCGTTGGTCCAATTGGTTGGGCTTCTCCGTCGTACGTCCTCTTTCTGAGGGGCTTGTGCAAGACTTCTGCGAATCGATCAGAACAGTCATTAAAGCAGAGCATTATAGTGTTGCTATTTTTTCTGTGTTCAACACTCGCGCTTATAAGTTTAGCAGGAATTTCCGGATGGACAGACCAGTACCCGGTGGTTACCACGGGGAGTTAAAATAAGCACAATTGATGTGTACGAGATAGTTGCAGCAACTGTACATCACCCGTTTGATGCCGTTCAGTGCCTACCCTATTCATACACCACCCAGAAGCCCTTATTCACTTTAATTTTAATTTTGTTTAGTTTTTATTTTTCAAAACTGTCATTATACAAAACACCGTCCCGATCTAAAAGTAAAATAGATAAAAGGTATGTAGGTACTGGTTCTTAATCATAATATTTCAAATATGCAAACTTAAACACATCCAGTCGTAATTATTTGAATCTCCTAAACAGCTCTGAATGAAATTGAAAGTTTTTCCTACCTGTTATAATTATGATGGGTTTCTTTAAAATAGAGTACCAACTAAGGAAATCTGTTACGTTCAGTTTTCAGATTTTTTTTTTTTTTTTTTAATATCGCTAAGCAACTAGCAGCATTCTTAGCGATTTCAAATATATGGTCATTCCAACGGAGGTCGTCGTTGACACACATACCGAGTACTGATAGCTTTTCGGTTTCTTCGATGTAAGTGCCATTCATGGACAATGGCATTGGGGGAATGTTTAGCTTTAACGACAGAAGACAGCATTGAGTTTTCGAAGCATTAAACTCCACACGATTCCTATTACCCCATTTGAGGCTGTATAAATCGCAGTTTAATCAGCTTGACATACGGCACCGTTGCAATTGTACGTCCGAAGGCGAAGGACGTGAATTATCGAACGAATATGAAAAGCTGAGGGTAGAGTCATCAGCAAAACAGTTAAGTGGACTAGAAATAACAGACAGGAGATCATTTATAAAAACGAGGAAAAGAGTCGGAGACAGAACAGAGCCATCAGATCACCAGTGGAACGTTTGCTGCGGAAGCCATACTGACGGTCATGGAGAAGCTTTCGATCTTCGAGATATTCTTTAAGCTGACGGTTAATCAGTGTGTCCATGACCTTAGAAAGAAGGGATCTCAGTGCTATGGGGCGGTAGGAGGAGGGGGAGGATGGTTCACCTTTCTTAGGCTGGACAAATGCTGTTTTTCATCTTCTAGGAAAGATTCCAGAAGAGTAGGAGCGATGGAAAAGCTTACGCAGTGGCTTTGCCAGTGTGGAAGAACACCTCTTCAGAAAAATCGGGGGTATACCATCCGGGCCAGCGGATTTGTGTACATCGAGATCTTTGAGAACTCTTGCTACTGTACGAGTGCGGAAAAACATCTGTCCAATGGAAAAATTTACATTCTCAAGTACAGAAGGGGCAACGTTGCTATGCGGCAGCGTGGAATTGGCAGCGAAATTGGCGGTGAACAAGTTTGCCTTTTCTGAAGAGTAAACAATTGGTTTGTTATTTTCGATGAGCGTTGGAATCGAAGATGTTGAGGAGTTTTTAATATTTTTTACAAATGACCAAACATTTTTAATGCCCTTGGGACACTGCAGAATTTTTTGCCGTAATTTTTGGTCATGCAAAAATTTGGTTCTTTCGATAACGGAGTTGCATGAGTTCCTTGTTTGTTTGTGCTTTTTCCAATTTTCCTCTGTAGGGTTGGCTTTGTAGGATCGGAAACTTACTTCTATGAGCCTGACAGCTTCTTTATACTCAGAATTAAACCAGGACTTTTCTGAAGTGCCAAATGGAGAAGTTACACTAATGGTATATTTATCAGGGTGAGAAGTAAGAAACAAGTCAAGAGTATGGGCGGCTTGCCCAGCAACATCCGGTATACTCGTTGGCACATCGATCAGTTGGGTAAGGTGATGTAAGCCGGCAAAGAGCTCGACATACCTTCCTTCGGGTGTTGTCTGACCAGAATAGCGGAGCCAATTGGAATTGTGTACATTGAAATCGCCCGCAATAACGATTTCAGTGCGAGGACAAAGGGAAACAATTTTCGAAATAGAATCAGACAGCGGATTAAACTCGTTACAAGTCGAATTACTGTCAAGATTTGGACTCCTGTAACTAAAACAATTATGAATGACATGCTTGCGGACAGTGAATTTGAGCCATAAGAAATTAAAGTCCGTGTTGGAACATTGCCCATATTGGGGAAGGCTCTGGCAAGCAATATCATTCTTAACATAGACCACGAGATGATGGGAAAAGAGTAATGGCACCAAGCTATACCCATGTAGAGCAAATTCTGATAAATTAGTATTTACTCCAATCTGGGTTTCACTTAATGCCAAAACAGCTGGCCTGTATTGAACAGTGTAGACGTACACGTGAAAGAAATTCTTTCTTAGGCCGCGAACATTAGAATATACGACACGAAAATCACTTACCATTTAAAAATACATACTTACGTACAAAACACAATTTTGACTAAGTCGAACCATGCAGTGAAAATCCAAATTAATTTCTGTAATAAGCAAATTATCTTAGATGTTATGCCCATAAGACAGCTTGCATACAAAAAATCAATTTAAATATTCAGCACAATAAGACAAACTCAGATGGCCTTATCCATTTACTGCACGCATTAGATGGTCAAACAATGCCTACAGTAGATAAGAAAGAGGCAGTTAAGCACAAAGTCTTGGGACAGATAAGAGGAAAATTTGCTATGCGAATGCGTTTTATTTATGTTTTTTTCCACAGCGCGAATGGGCATCTTTTTCTTTCCTCCAACGGCGTGATTGGATATTATTTTAATCCTTACAGCACACGCGAGGGTTTTTTTTCGGATTCTCTAACGAGTGTGTTTTTTTAATTTTTTTTATAAAACTCGCGATAACAATGCGCAATAATTTTTTTTTACTTTTGTTTAATTATTTGTGCGCGCACCTCGACGTCCGGCCTCTACGATCTTAAGATCGGCTTTCAAAGTGTCGATCAAGTGACAATTCACCCATATGTAAGTCCCGTAAGGAATCAAAACAATTATATTTCCTCTTGGCGGTGGTTTGTGAGATTAAGTGTTTTTGGTAATTTATGGAAAAAAAACCTTAAAAAACATGTCTTCCCATGTTAGAGAATTGTTGAACTCTGAAGAATGGGCTTGAAGTCGCAAGTCAATATAATGGGAGAAGAAATCGTTCAATAATGTTTCTATTTTAAAGTTCTTGTAAAGGGTAGTTGTGTTTTTGTCATTATATCGTGATATTACTCTCGTTTGTTTATAATTCAAACAGATATCCGTCGATCTATTCGTTCGATAAATTAATGTCATTTTGTTTGAACGGAGTTCTCTTATCAAGGCGTTGGAGTAACGTGGATAACTTGTCTTACTTAATTTAAAACAGCGCACGCATAAAAATTTATCCAGCACCACAAGCTGGTTTCGAAGCTGTATAACGGTGCCAAGTCCGTAGTGGTGACTGTCGTGTTCAAATTGTCCGTAAACAGTTTCTTATCTATTGAATCACATCCCACGCAGTCAGTTTCTGTTAGTTTTGAGTAACAGTACCAGACTTTGTAAAGCACCGCTTCTTTATCTATCTGTAGCTAAAAGATCAATTTTATTATTATTATTATTTTGTTAATGTCAACCCATCCAATTATAAAGATGGTTTCCTCAAGGACTTTGTGTGTGGTTTCCACAATCTTCGTGTTGGCATTCGAATCTCCAGCTAATAGATAATAATTTTCATACGAGTCCAGTCTAGGCAATCGAGAAGTTTTTTCGAGCTTTGCTATAGAGTGGTGGCAAGAATACATAGTTTAGTCTTAGTTTTATTATTTTTAAATTCTAATTACATTTTAAGATAAAATATATTATAAATTATTGCAACATTATAATTTGAAATTTTGATTTGAACAAATGTATGAAATGGTTTTCAAGGCAAATATATTATAAGTACATTATGAAAGAAGTTAAGAAGAGAAAGAGGTGTAGTTAAGTTCAGAATTCAATGTTTTACTGTTTATTTAGAAAAGTATATTAGTTTGATCATTGGCCAGATGCAATATTAGATTTTGTTTAAAAAGTTTTGCATTCGTACATCTCCTCAACTCGATAGGTAGAGTGTTCCAAAAGCGTGAGGCTTGAACGATAAATTGACGTTCGGTGGGCAGGCAAGAATGTATGGATTGGATAAGCACACAAGACCTTTGAGACACAGAAAAGACGAGGCTGTTAAATAGCTCTCCAGGTTGACATGATTACAAGATTTCAAGAATGTAAATTATTTCAAGGAATTTGAAAAAATAATCAAAAGAGTACCCGAAGATATTTTTTGAATATAAAGAAATATGATCCCGTCTTTTCAGATTATAAACATATCGAGTAACATTCTTAAAAAATGCGTTCAGTTTCCGTCTCCTACTACCATTAACATTGCAAGAAACCCCACAACAATACAATAGAATTGGCAAAATCAATGTTGTTGCTAGCATGAGCTTCCTAGTTGTTGGTAAAAATTACTGTGTAGCCCAAAGAATTCGAAGCGTGTCATAAAATTTGCCAATATTTAAGTTTATATGGTCATCCCACGTTGAAGTTCGGATAAAACTGAGACTAGGGTTACTAGGATTACTTTTTGGGTGGCAGTGGTGCAGTGGATAAAATGTTTGCATGCTAAGCGAGAGATCGTGAGTTCGACTCTCAGTTTGGGTAGCAGTTTTTTTAACTGCTAGTGTAAGCAAGAGCCGTCTGTGTTTAAAATGAGAAAATAGTCTTCTAATTCTCGATCTACTACGCCGTAAAAATTCTTTTCTATCCTTCTAATTCTTCTATCTAAGCATTGTGCCTTACAGATACATAGTTAAAATATAAAAAAAAATTACATATTCAATTTCTGAATTTCCAAATTTTAAACTTTAAAAGGTGCTTAGATCCAGCAAGTTTCGATAGATAACGATTTTTTTTAATTTAACAGGATTTAGGTAAAGATGATTTTAAATTGCCTAATCAATGATATTTTGAAGATCTTCGTTCATATTTTTGATGACCTGTTCTTTTAAGGAAGGAGTTGTTTTTATAAATAGCTGCACATCATCGGCATACATGTGAATGGAGCTATGTTTGATGATGTTGACAAGTTTTTAATTATTACTGCCTGCTGTCTCTCAAAAATGTAAGAGTAAATCAACTTTGCCGAATGTTTAGAAAATGCATAGTTGTTTATAAGTTTTTCGCACAAAATAGAGTTGTGGATAGTGTCAAAGGCCTTAGAAAAGTCAAGGAGAGTTGAGAAAGTAAGTTCTTTTTCTCTAAGTTTTCCTTTATTTCATATAACGTACAACAAAGTGGACTTACAACTGCGTCTTGTTCGAAAACCTGATAGTTGCCAATTCAAAAGTTGGTTGTCATTAATGTGTCTTTAAATCTGCTTTAAAATGGCTTTTCAAATACTTTTGAGAGATGGCATAATCGAAATGGGTCTATAATCTGATATGGAACAGTTTCGCTTCTTTGGAATGGGAAAGATCTTAGCTTTCTTTCATTTCGAAGAAAAACATGATGTGTGCAGCAAGGAATTAAATATATGGGTGATATAACTTAGTTTAAAAGGCAGACAAAGTTTGACAAACTTAAGATTTAATCCATCCAGCCCAGTAGCATTTGATTTATCAATAACAGTGCCTCAGCAACTTCAACTTCAGTGAAACGGTCGAAGAAGAAACATTCATCTTATCGGTCATTACTTTCAATGTCGAAAACTATCGCCATAGAGTCGTCTAAGCTTTAAAAGATAGACGTGAAATTTGAACTCAGCTAATCGCAGTTAATATTAGCAGGAAGTTTGTTTTCGTGTTAACCTATTCCTATCTCCCTCAACTCGAAGTAGCTAGCTGCATTCCTCCCCTTAAAAGTTTCTCCCGTAATACTCGTCTTGCAAGGAATGCTCATCAGTTCACCCTTGAGCCCAATTTCGGACGTACCGAGAAATATAGGGATTCTTTTTTTAGCCGAACAAAACGAATTTGGAATAGTGTATCCGCGGGATTTTCCCTTGCCATTTTTATATGCAAACATCCAAAAACAATGTTAATCGATACCTCCTACCTCTTCCCTCCCTATATTCCTAAAGCCCGCACAGTGTGTTCTACATTAAAAGGGAAACAAATAGTCCCTTGTGCGCGCGTTAATTAAAAAAAAAAGAAAAAAAACTTCTTCCAAAGATTTTTGCCTGTAGTTGAATTCCCTCGCTTATTAACTAGTTTTAGTTTTCCGTATTTCATAGGTGACTTTGTTACGAAGATGATTATACAAAAGCACTTTATCATGGTGGCTTGTGAAGAATACGTCCAAAAGCGTATTGGAATCATTGGAAGAGTTGGCATATACTTATTGACCGTAACAAGATTAAAAGCTTTCATATCATTGACTCTGCACACACGAGATGAATTCATCCGGGGGAAAACCAGTTTTCTGGGCATGGGAAGAGAAACGTACTGTGTACATAATACTAAAATCTTCATCCAACTTTTGAGTTGATGATCGAAGAAGAAAACTAATACACACTTACAATTTAGTACGATTTTGGGTCTACAAAAGGCAAAAGTTTTCCACCAGGTTGAAATCATCTCATGTGTGCTGGCCCATTAAGCATTGATATAGCTCTTTTAGCATCACTAAGGTTGCAGTTCAAGTAACCATATATAAATATGTTTGGTGTATAACACGAAAATTTAATGGAATTGAACAGAGTATCAGTGTTGATAAAACGGTGTGGTCTGTACACAACTCCAACCAATATTTCATCGTTACCACGTAAAACTTTAATAAAAAGAAACTACATAGGAAAACAACATCAGAGGAAAAAACAACAAAATTATGCATTTATATGTGTTATGTGCAAACAATTTTCTTGGGCTTTAAGAATACGCACCATGTCAAATAAACAAACATTTCCTCTGACGCTCAGAGAACTCCGTTATTGTTATGAGTAGCACTCTGCATCACGATTGACAGCCAGAATTAAACTGAGCTGAGAGGATACAGTCACGCAAAAGTATAGAAAAATTATGATTTAAGAATTGGTAATTGTTCATTTACATCAAAAAAATAAAAATAAAGAAGAGTAAAGAGAAATAAATAAATAAAAATAATAATATAAATTGAAGGAATTAGAAAAAAAAAAATAGAAAAATCCGAAAAAAGGTATCAACTAAAATTTTGTAAAAATATAAAAATAAATAAAAAAACAAACAAAATAAATAAAAAGTATTAAATTGGAAACACTTGTGCATCCATTAAATGAAAAAAAAAACATTATTTATTTAATTTATTTTTTTTTTTTATTATCTATCAAGTACAATAACTTTATAAGATTAACATAATAATTCAATTTATAATATATAATAGCAACAAAAAATATAAATATAGGCTTAAAATATTTAATTATAAATAAACAATAAAGAAACAACAAAAAATACATAGTATATACAAACATACACATGCAACACCCAGATCTTTTTGACGTGACAATGTTTTTAAACTCACATTTCCAATATTATAATCAAATAAAATTGGACGAAAATTTTTAGATACAGTTAACACAGAACATTTACTGATATTAAAATACAGTCCATTACAATCACACCAATCAGATATATTATTTAAGTCATTTTATAGTTCAGTAGCATCTAGAATTGATTGAACCTCTTTGAATATTTTTACGTCATCGTTGTGGAACACCTGAAGAGTTTTTGATTTCTGTTTAAATCTCACATCCGATTTTTACGAATTCTTTCTCCCAGTTAAGTAGCTACGTAACCATAACAATAGTTTTGAGTGAAAACCCAGATATTCCAGCTTCTTAATTAGAATTTTATGTTAAAAGCAATCAAAAGCCTTAGAAAAATCAGTAAATATTGAATCCATTTGATGTTTATTTTCTAAGGCACGCAGGCAGGCATTCGCAAAATTACTAGATTTGTAGTAGTGAATTTACCTATGACAAAACCATGTTGAAAGTCAGAGATATTATTACAAACAGCACTATACAATTTGTTTTTGACAATAGCTTCAAATATTTTCGGAATGATTTGAAGTTTCGCAATTGGCCTATAATTATTCACAGCTTTTTTGGAACCAGACTTATGTGTAGGTATAATGAAGGACCACTTCCAAGTTTCAAGAAACTCACCACAGCATAAGGATGTATTAAAAAGAATATGAAGTGGTTTGAGAAGACCAAGCTTACACGTTTTCAAAAAAAATTGGTGGGATATTATCCGGTGCAAGAGAAATACTCGATTCGAGGGAAGATAGTTCATCCAAAATGTCATCTTCAGTTATGAATAAATGACCAATGTCTGTTAAAGCTTCACACAAAGGTAAATTAGTACATCCCATATTAATATTAACAAAATTAGACTGGAAAAAAGAAGCAAACATATTACATATAACATTCAAGTTATCACTCACGACACCATTTAATTCCTTTTCAGAAGGTGAACCGAGCGATTTCCTTTTTGTGTTAATAAAAGTCCAAAATGCTTTAGAATTTTGTTTAATTTTAGACTCAAGAGACCAAAGATAACGTTTATTAAGAAATCTTATCAAGAACTCATATTCTTTCCTTAGTTGACAGAATCTACTTTGAAGTGAAGTATTATTTCTGCTCTTTTTGTACATATTACACATAGCACGTTTTAAATGTAGCAATTGTTTATTGAACCAAATTGGTCGATTTTGCTTTCTAATTATCTAAACTGGCACAAACCAAGAAAAAGCTGAATCTATCCCGTCACAAAAGACATGGTACATATGTTTCAGACTAGGCGTAGAAAGAATATTTTCCCAGTCTATTGAGCAAAAAAAGTTATTTAACGATACGTAATCGGCTTTTGCAAATTCATACACAGTATTATTTAAATTTAACACAGAGAGTTGATTTAAAATACCAAAATTAAAAGATACATTCAAGGTTTTGTGATGAATACAATTGCTGCAAAGTAAAAAATCTGCTTCCGAAACAGAACATTCGATATCATCATGGACAAAAACTAAAAACTAAATCTAACATCCTACCAATAGAGTTATAAATACATTTTTTTTGCAGTAGATTCATAGCAGACATAGTGTCAGTAACATTATATTCAACATCCTTATTAACATTAAAAGGAAAAATACATTTATCTTCATAAGAATAAATCCAATTGATATTTGGTAAATTAAAATCACCTAGGACTACAATAAAAGAATTTGGTTCTAATGTATTTGAAATAAATTTAACATTATTAATATGAGTTTCATAAATTTGAGCATCTGAGTTAGGTGGAATATATGAGATACAAAAATATACGTAAACTTTACTCTTTTTAGTGTCGGATGATAAAAATTCAACACAAATACATAATTGTTCTATCAAACCAGAAGAAAATTTTGGCTCAATTAATTTGCTTTTCAAACACGAATGAACTGCTAGTAAAACGCCTCCTCCTCTATTCAATCCAGTTTCAGCTGAACAACGATCTTTTCTGAAGACTTCAAAATCAGCGTTGAATAATTTGGAAAAGATTATATTTTCATTCAACTGAGTTTCAATCAAAGCAAAAATAGTATATGGGCAACCAGTAACAGCAAAAAAAAATCGCTTACTTTTGTTCCCAACCCCCAACATTATGGTAGAAGAGGGTACAAGATCAGTTATATGTTTTGTTTGTAAGTGTTTTAGCAAGAACAACAGCAGAATTTTTAGCAATATCTCCCTCGGCATTATTTACAATGTTTACGTAGACATCTAATTTTCCGGAAGCTGGGCTTATGTTTGGTCGTATTGAAGCCGCACCTCTTGGTTTTTTGGAATGAACTTAAAAGTACGTAGCTTCGTTCCTAAGGGCCAGATATTGCCTTGGAACATCGCATCTCTGAACTGGGCTGGAACTCTAATTTAAAAGTTAATGAATTTCATAGTATCTCCAAGTTCTCCTCGCTTAATAAACTTAAAGCATGAAATTTCTCTAGGGTTGATATTAAGCGCAGTGGCTAAGTGATTAGTAATAGCTTCAGAAGTGACTGAAGGACGAAAACTACTAAGGTGAAACCATTTAAGATTACGGACAACACCACTTTGCAAAATTTCACTAGAAACTCTGGTAGTTTTAGATCTTTATTCTTCAGCAAGGCCCACATTATTAGCAGGAAAATCTGCATCATTAGCAGCAACAGGAGTATTAGCATCAAAATCAGCATGAGCATTCACTGGAATAAAAGCAACAACGGAGTTGACATTATCATCAGCAATAACAATAGGATCGGAAACAATCACACTATCAGTAACAACACCAACACCAGCAACATCATCATCTACTACATCGTTAACAACATCATCAGAAATCAACACCACACTATTATCAGTAACATTAGTACTATAAGTACCATCGCCATAATTTACAGTGGCAACACTTTTTGCAATATTTAAGTCAGCAACACTGGTAACAGGTTTTCCAACAGCACTAACAAGTGAGCGAGATTCTTCATTTGCATGTGCAACAAGAGTTGCATTATTGCACTCACCTCTAGCATCGTCAGTGCAAAGCGGCACATTGTTGTTCGAATTTACTTTCTTTAATTTGTTATCTGCTGTGGTGGCGACTGAATTTGCAGAAGTTTTTTTTGTTTGTAGACATAACAAGTTTGGATGTAGTATTGCGGGGAGGTATTGGGGTTACATTAATGGGCTTAGCTAATTTGCGAGGTAAAAGAGGCGATGAAAAACTATGATTTGTTTGATTTATTTGGTTTACTGGGGTATTTATATTTAATTTTGCTTTTGAGCGAGTGTTCACAGATTTTTTAGATTTGCTTGCTTCAAGTGATTCGAGGAACGACATAAACTCATTGCATAAATTATCAAGCTTTTTAGTTAGTGTATGGAATTTAGCATCATAACTTGTGGAACTACAATGAATGCACATATCACACCTCCAGCAAACGTTATCAATTTTATTTATAATTTCAAACACATTATCGTTGATTTTTATGCACTTAATGTGAAAAATCAAGCGACAGACAACACACGACACATATTCTCTTTCGGTCGCGATGCCTCCGCAAATAAAGCATTCATTTGCCATTAGAGGCTTGGCAGAAAGAATCAATTTAAGATTTAAGGTTTGACCATGCGATACGAGAGCAAATCAAAGACTGATTTGAAATGTGTTCCACTGAGAAGCAGTAAAGAATGCCTTTCTTTAATTAGTCTTTCAATTAAAAATATATCGCCTATGGCAGACTTATCGCATCCTTAAGCTGTATCTTATGTGTTGATGGGCTCACCCTTCTTTCTTAGTTGTTTGGTACAATGGCTGTTGCTGCTGATTCGATTGTTTCTTCTGCAGTTGTTGATTCTGCTGCTGTTGTATCTGTTTTTTTTTTCTTACACTGCTACTGTTGCTGCGATGATTGTTATTGATGCGTCTCTGTTGGCTTTTTTTGCCGCACCTGCTGCTATAGTTGCGGTTCAGCAGTGTGGCCCTTAATCAGTCTACTTCTTTTCGCTCTTTGGAGACCCTTTCCTAATTCAGCGTCGGTATTGTCGTCCAACTCCGATGAGGATGGAATTGAATGAATTTGTAATGATTCTCTCACTGGCCTGTTAGGAACACAGATATGTCCAACGCAAGCCAAATAGCTTGAAGCTACTCGCGGATCTTCGCTGCTGCATTGGTCTTTGCTTGCCGCGCTTCAACTGTATCTCCCGCTGGTAGCTTAACCAGAGTCTCCCTTATTGGCCTTGTAGTTGAATTACGCTTTCCTGCCTTATTTTTGTCTTAGCTGTAGTTATATCGGCCGATTTTATTGGGATATCATCCGATGAGACCTCCGACTGCTTGAAGTGCAAAACTGGAGACGGTAGGCTAGAAATTGAGCCAGCTGGAGGGCATATTGAAACAGGCCCTAAAACACCACGGTATATAGCACCAGTAATGGTAAGGCATATCTATATTGGCTTTTGACAATAAAATTACTATTTATTCAAACTTAATAAAACCTGCCAATTGTAAAAATACTCCACCTTGAAGTCGACAGTGTTGATTGCTTCACAGTATCTCAACGACTGACTACGCTAATGCTGTACACTCACATACAGGTCCGAGACTTAAATGCTTAATAAAACGTACTCTGAACTCAAAACCACGTTCTAGAAGAAATTTTTGCGGAGAATTGTTGGCTAAGTGTGTGAGGAAGGACGATTCCGGAGAAGAAACATAGATGAATTGTATAATATATGGTTAAAAATAAAGTTCGGTAGACTCTTGTGAGCTGATCGAAGAGGAACCAGTTCGGAAAGTCTTTTGCAGTCCTTTTTATGGAATGTAAACTTGGCAGAACTCGCTTACATTGAAAGGATGGCCTAGAACAAGACGACCGCAAACAATTGGGATATATGGAAGAACTAAATTGTCTAGAAATTAGTTTAAAGAAAAAAAATTGCTTAATGCGTTAGTAGAATGAAAAGGGATGTTGTTCTTTGATGTGTTATCTTAATAATCTAAATAAAAAGGGTATGCATTTTTTCTTGGATCGGCAGTCTTGTGTGGTTGTTTTGTCTTTGTTGCTTTTTGTTGCAACTTTAAGAAAAAAAACAAGAAGGTAAAATTACACATTTACTTTTTAAACGGAATCGAAACTAAAGAATAAGCCCTTAATCACTTTAATTTAATTTTTTTTTAATTTTGTTGTTTTTTATTTTTTTAAAATGGTCATTATACAAAACACCATCCCAATCGAAAAGTAAAATAGATAAAAAGGTATGTAGGTACCAGTTCTTAATCATAATATTTCAAATATACAAACTTAAACACATACAGTCGTATTTCTTAGAATCTTCTAAACAGCTCTGAATGAAATTGAAAGTGGAATTTATGAACTCTGAAGAATGGGCTTGAAGTCGCAAGTCAATATAATGGGGGAAGAAATCGTTCAATAGTGTTCCTATTGTAAAGTTCTGGTAAGGGGTAGTTGTGTTTTTGTCTTTATATCGTGATATTACTCCCGGTTGTTTATAATTTAATGAGATATCCGTCGATCTATTCGTTCGATAAATTTATGTTATTTGGAGGCGAAATTTCGTTTGAACGGAGTTCTCTTGTCAAGGCGTTGGAGTAACGTGGATAACTTGTCTTACTTAATTTAAAACAGCGCACACATAAAAATTTATCCAGCACCACAAGATGGTTTCGAAGCTGTATAACGGTGCCAAGTCTGTAGTGGTGACTGTCGTGTTCAAATTGTCCGTAAACAGTTTCTTATCTGTTGAATCACATCCCAAACAGTCAGTTTCTGTTAATTTTGAGTAACAGTAACAGACTTAGTAAAGCACCGCTTCTTGATCTATCTGTAGCTTAAAGATCAATTTTACTATTATTTTTATTTTATTAATGTCAACCCATCCAATTAAAATGATGGTTTCCTCAAGGACTTTGTGTGTGGTTTCCACAATCTTCATGTTTGGCATTCGAATCTCCAGCTAATAATTTTCATACGAGTCCAGTGTAGGCAATCGAGAAGTTTTTTCGAGCTCTGCTATAGAGTGCAGCACCTCAACTGCATGTGCATAAAATGCGATATCAATACATCCGCTTTTCATGGTGGGAAGAATGCAAAGTTTAGTTTTAGTTTTAGTCTTAGTTTTAAATTTAGTTAAACTTAGTTTTTAAATTCTTATTACATTTTAAGATAAAATATATTATAAATTATTGCGACATTATAATTTGGAATTCTGATTTGAACAAATGTATGAAATGGTTTTCAAGGCAAATACATTATAAGTACATTATGAAAGAAGTTAAGAAGAGAAAGAGATGTATTTAAGTTCAGAATTCAATGTTTTACTGTTTATTTAGAATAGTATATTAGTTATGATCATTGGCCAGATGCAATATTAGATTTTGTTTAAAAAGTTTTGCATTCGTACATCTCCTCAACTCGATAGGAAGAGTGTTCCAAAAGCGTGAGGCTTGAACGATAAATTGACGTTCGGAGGTCAAGCAAGAATATATGGATTGGCTAAGCACACAAGACCCTTGAGACACAGAAAAGACGAGCCTGTTAAATAGGTATCCAGGTTTACATGATTGACTACTATTAACATTGCAAGAAAACTCACAACAATACAATAGAATTGGCAAAACCAATGTTGTTGCTAGCATGAGCTTCCTAGTTGTTGGTAAAAATTACTGTGTAGCCCAAAGAACTCGAAGCGTGCCATAAACTTTGCCAATATTTAAGTTTATATGGTCATCCCGCGTTAAAGTTCGGTTAAGAGTGAGACTAGGGTTACTAGGATTACTTTTTGGGTGGCAGTGGTGCAGTGGATAAAATGTTTGCCTGCTAAGCGAGAGATCGTGGTTCGACTCTCAGTTTGGGTAGCAGTTTTTTTAGCCGTCTGTGTTTAAAATGAGAAAATAGTCTTCTAATTCTCGATCTACTACGCCGTAAAAATTCTTTTCTATCCTTCTAATTCTTCTATCTAAGCATTGTGCCTTACAGATACATAGTTAAAATATAAAAAAAAATTACATATTCAATTTCTGAATTTCCAAATTTTAAACTTTAAAAGGTGCTTAGATCCAGCAAGTTTCGATAGATAACGATTTTTTTTAATTTAACAGGATTTAGGTAAAGATGATTTTAAATTGCCTAATCAATGATATTTTGAAGATCTTCGTTCATATTTTTGATGACCTGTTCTTTTAAGGAAGGAGTTGTTTTTATAAATAGCTGCACATCATCGGCATACATGTGAATGGAGCTATGCTTGATGATGTTGACAAGTTTTTAATTATAACTGCCTGCTGTCTCTCAAAAATGTAAGAGTAAATCAACTTTGCCGAATGTTTAGAAAATGCATAGTTGTTTATAAGTTTTTCGCACAAAATAGAGTTGTGGATAGTGTCAAAGGCCTTAGAAAAGTCAAGGAGATTTGAGAAAGTAAGTTCTTTTTCTCTAAGTTTTCCTTTATTTCATATAACGTACAACAAAGTGGACTTACAACTGCGTCTTGTTCGAAAACCTGATAGTTGCCAATTCAAAAGTTGGTTGTCATTAATGTGTCTTTAAATCTGCTTTAAAATGGCTTTTCAAATACTTTTGAGAGATGGCATGATCGAAATGGGTCTATAATCTGATATGGAACAGTTTCGCTTCTTTGGAATGGGAAAGATCTTAGCTTTCTTTCATTTCGAAGAAAAACATGATGTGTGCAGCAAGGAATTAAATATATGGGTGATATAACTTAGTTTAAAAGGCAGACAAAGTTTGACAAACTTAAGATTTAATCCATCCAGCCCAGTAGCATTTGATTTATCAATAACAGTGCCTCAGCAACTTCAACTTCAGTGAAACGGTCGAAGAAGAAACATTCATCTTATCGGTCATTACTTTCAATGTCGAAAACTATCGCCATAGAGTCGTCTAAGCTTTAAAAGATAGACGTGAAATTTGAACTCAGCTAATCGCAGTTAATATTAGCAGGAAGTTTGTTTTCGTGTTAACCTATTCCTATCTCCCTCAACTCGAAGTAGCTAGCTGCATTCCTCCCCTTAAAAGTTTCTCCCGTAATACTCGTCTCGCAAGGAATGCTCATCAGTTCACCCTTGAGCCCAATTTCGGACGTACCGAGAAATATAGGGATTCTTTTTTTAGCCGAACAAAACGAATTTGGAATAGTGTATCCGCGGGATTTTCCCTTGCCATTTTTATCTGCAAACATCCAAAAACAATGTTAATCGATACCTCCTACCTCTTCCCTCCCTATATTCCTAAAGCCCGCACAGTGTGTTCTACATTAAAAGGGAAACAAATAGTCCCTTGTGCGCGCGTTAATTAAAAAAAAAAGAAAAAAAACTTCTTCCAAAGATTTTTGCCTGTAGTTGAATTCTCTCGCTTATTAACTAGTTTTAGTTTTCCGTATTTCATAGGTGACTTTGTTACGAAGATGATTATACAAAAGCACTTTATCATGGTGGCTTGTGAAGAATACGTCCAAAAGCGTATTGGAATCATTGGAAGAGTTGGCATATACTTATTGACCGTAACAAGATTAAAAGCTTTCATATCATTGACTCTGCACACACGAGATGAATTCATCCGGGGGAAAACCAGTTTTCTGGGCATGGGAAGAGAAACGTACTGTGTACATAATACTAAAATCTTCATCCAACTTTTGAGTTGATGATCGAAGAAGAAAACTAATACACACTTACAATTTAGTACGATTTTGGGTCTACAAAAGGCAAAAGTTTTCCACCAGGTTGAAATCATCTCATGTGTGCTGGCCCATTAAGCATTGATATAGCTCTTTTAGCATCACTAAGGTTGCAGTTCAAGTAACCATATATAAATATGTTTGGTGTATAACACGAAAATTTAATGGAATTGAACAGAGTATCAGTGTTGATAAAACGGTGTGGTCTGTACACAACTCCAACCAATATTTCATCGTTACCACGTAAAACTTTAATAAAAAGAAACTACATAGGAAAACAACATCAGAGGAAAAAACAACAAAATTATGCATTTATATGTGTTATGTGCAAACAATTTTCTTGGGCTTTAAGAATACGCACCATGTCAAATAAATAAACATTTCCTCTGACGCTCAGAGAACTCCGTTATTGTTATGAGTAGCACTCTGCATCACGATTGACAGCCAGAATTAAACTGAGCTGAGAGGATACAGTCACGCAAAAGTATAGAAAAATTATGATTTAAGAATTGGTAATTGTTCATTTACATCAAAAAAATAAAAATAAAGAAGAGTAAAGAGAAATAAATAAATAAAAATAATAATATAAATTGAAGGAATTAGACAAAAAAAAAATAGAAAAATCCGAAAAAAGGTATCAACTAAAATTTTGTAAAAATATAAAAATAAATAAAAAAACAAACAAAATAAATAAAAAGTATTAAATTGGAAACACTTTTGCATCCATTAAATGAAAAAAAAACATTATTTATTTAATTTATTTTTTTTTTTTTATTATCTATCAAGTACAATAACTTTATAAAATTAACATAATAATTCAATTTATAATATATAATAGCAACAAAAAATATAAATATAGGCTTAAAATATTTAATTATAAATAAACAATAAAGAAACAACAAAAAATACATAGTATATACAAACATACCACATGCTATTGAAAACCATAGTCTTACAAACATTTCTACTTATATTAAAGTCGATTACGTAGTTTTACTTATTGTAGTTAATAGGTGGCATGGTTATTGGGTCATTAAGACCATAATTTGTCCTATGTAAGGGGATGAAGAAGAAATTGCCATCTCTAGGCCTTAGGTGACGCACAAGGACATACAAATTATACAAAGAAAGCAATTGCGAACATTGAATATGCCCACATGAAACATCACGTGCAAAAAGGGCAGAATAATATTCACGTCTAAGGACAAGTGGTTTAAGATCTATTAAAGCACATCTAGTTTCATATGGTGGACTATATGACCAATTTAATTTTCTTAAAGCAAACTTTGTGAAATGCATTTAAATTTTTTCAATACGAAAACGGGTTTCATATGGTGGACTATATGACCAATTTAATTTTCTTAAAGCAAACTTTGTGAAATGCATTTAAATTTTTTCAATACGAAAACGGGAATAGTATGGACTCCACACCACACAAGAGTACTCGAGAGATAAACGGATTAAAGAAATATATAATGTCTTCAGGGTATATGGATCTTGGAAATCGCGTGAATATCGAAACAATTAGGTTTCTTGTTTCGATATTCACGCGATTTGAATTTGCTTTAGATATTATATAATCATAATGCCATGAGAACTTCAATTGTTCATCAAAGATAACACCCAGATCTTTTTGACGTGACAATGTTTTTAAACTCACATTTCCAATATTATAATCAAATAAAATTGGACGAAAATTTTTAGATACAGTTAACACAGAACATTTACTGATATTAAAATACAGTCCATTACAATCACACCAATCAGATATATTATTTAAGTCATTTTATAGTTCAGTAGCATCTAGAATAGATTGAACCTCTTTGAATATTTTTACGTCATCGTTGTGGAACACCTGAAGAGTTTTTGATTTCTGTTTAAATCTCACATCCGATTTTTACGAATTCTTTCTCCCAGTTAAGTAGCTACGTAACCATAACAATAGTTTTGAGTGAAAACCCAGATATTCCAGCTTCTTAATTAGAATTTTATGTTAAAAGCAATCAAAAGCCTTAGAAAAATCAGTAAATATTGAATCCATTTGATGTTTATTTTCTAAGGCACGCAGGCAGGCATTCGCAAAATTACTAGATTTGTAGTAGTGAATTTACCTATGACAAAACCATGTTGAAAGTCAGAGATATTATTACAAACAGCACTATACAATTTGTTTTTGACAATAGCTTCAAATATTTTCGGAATGATTTGAAGTTTCGCAATTGGCCTATAATTATTCACAGCTTTTTTGGAACCAGACTTATGTGTAGGTATAATGAAGGACCACTTCCAAGTTTCAAGAAACTCACCACAGCATAAGGATGTATTAAAAAGAATATGAAGTGGTTTGAGAAGACCAAGCTTACACGTTTTCAAAAAAAATTGGTGGGATATTATCCGGTGCAAGAGAAATACTCGATTCGAGGGAAGATAGTTCATCCAAAATGTCATCTTCAGTTATGAATAAATGACCAATGTCTGTTAAAGCTTCACACAAAGGTAAATTAGTACATCCCATATTAATATTAACAAAATTAGACTGGAAAAAAGAAGCAAACATATTACATATAACATTCAAGTTATCACTCACGACACCATTTAATTCCTTTTCAGACGGTGAACCGAGCGATTTCCTTTTTGTGTTAATAAAAGTCCAAAATGCTTTAGAATTTTGTTTAATTTTAGACTCAAGAGACCAAAGATAACGTTTATTAAGAAATCTTATCAAGAACTCATATTCTTTCCTTAGTTGACAGAATCTACTTTGAAGTGAAGTATTATTTCTGCTCTTTTTGTACATATTACACATAGCACGTTTTAAATGTAGCAATTGTTTATTGAACCAAATTGGTCGATTTTGCTTTCTAATTATCTAAACTGGCACAAACCAAGAAAAAGCTGAATCTATCCCGTCACAAAAGACATGGTACATATGTTTCAGACTAGGCGTAGAAAGAATATTTTCCCAGTCTATTGAGCAAAAAAAGTTATTTAACGATACGTAATCGGCTTTTGCAAATTCATACACAGTATTATTTAAATTTAACACAGAGAGTTGATTTAAAATACCAAAATTAAAAGATACATTCAAGGTTTTGTGATGAATACAATTGCTGCAAAGTAAAAAATCTGCTTCCGAAACAGAACATTCGATATCATCATGGACAAAAACTAAAAACTAAATCTAACATCCTACCAATAGAGTTATAAATACATTTTTTTTGCAGTAGATTCATAGCAGACATAGTGTCAGTAACATTATATTCAACATCCTTATTAACATTAAAAGGAAAAATACATTTATCTTCATAAGAATAAATCCAATTGATATTTGGTAAATTAAAATCACCTAGGACTACAATAAAAGAATTTGGTTCTAATGTATTTGAAATAAATTTAACATTATTAATATGAGTTTCATAAATTTGAGCATCTGAGTTAGGTGGAATATATGAGATAAAAAAATATACGTAAACTTTACTCTTTTTAGTGTCGGATGATAAAAATTCAACACAAATACATAATTGTTCTATCAAACCAGAAGAAAATTTTGGCTCAATTAATTTGCTTTTCAAACACGAATGAACTGCTAGTAAAACGCCTCCTCCTCTATTCAATCCAGTTTCAGCTGAACAACGATCTTTTCTGAAGACTTCAAAATCAGCGTTGAATAATTTGGAAAAGATTATATTTTCATTCAACTGAGTTTCAATCAAAGCAAAAATAGTATATGGGCAACCAGTAACAGCAAAAAAAAATCGCTTACTTTTGTTCCCAACCCCCAACATTATGGTAGAAGAGGGTACAAGATCAGTTATATGTTTTGTTTGTAAGTGTTTTAGCAAGAACAACAGCAGAATTTTTAGCAATATCTCCCTCGGCATTATTTACAATGTTTACGTAGACATCTAATTTTCCGGAAGCTGGGCTTATGTTTGGTCGTATTGAAGCCGCACCTCTTGGTTTTTTGGAATGAACTTAAAAGTACGTAGCTTCGTTCCTAAGGGCCAGATATTGCCTTGGAACATCGCATCTCTGAACTGGGCTGGAACTCTAATTTAAAAGTTAATGAATTTCATAGTATCTCCAAGTTCTCCTCGCTTAATAAACTTAAAGCATGAAATTTCTCTAGGGTTGATATTAAACGCAGTGGCTAAGTGATTAGTAATAGCTTCAGAAGTGACTGAAGGACGAAAACTACTAAGGTGAAACCATTTAAGATTACGGACAACACCACTTTGCAAAATTTCACTAGAAACTCTGGTAGTTTTAGATCTTTATTCTTCAGCAAGGCCCACATTATTAGCAGGAAAATCTGCATCATTAGCAGCAACAGGAGTATTAGCATCAAAATCAGCATGAGCATTCACTGGAATAAAAGCAACAACGGAGTTGACATTATCATCAGCAATAACAATAGGATCGGAAACAATCACACTATCAGTAACAACACCAACACCAGCAACATCATCATCTACTACATCGTTAACAACATCATCAGAAATCAACACCACACTATTATCAGTAACATTAGTACTATAAGTACCATCGCCATAATTTACAGTGGCAACACTTTTTGCAATATTTAAGTCAGCAACACTGGTAACAGGTTTTCCAACAGCACTAACAAGTGAGCGAGATTCTTCATTTGCATGTGCAACAAGAGTTGCATTATTGCACTCACCTCTAGCATCGTCAGTGCAAAGCGGCACATTGTTGTTCGAATTTACTTTCTTTAATGTGTTATCTGCTGTGGTGGCGACTGAATTTGCAGAAGTTTTTTTTGTTTGTAGACATAACAAGTTTGGATGTAGTATTGCGGGGAGGTATTGGGGTTACATTAATGGGCTTAGCTAATTTGCGAGGTAAAAGAGGCGATGAAAAACTATGATTTGTTTGATTTATTTGGTTTACTGGGGTATTTATATTTAATTTTGCTTTTGAGCGAGTGTTAACAGATTTTTTAGATTTGCTTGCTTCAAGTGATTCGAGGAACGACATAAACTCATTGCATAAATTATCAAGCTTTTTAGTTAGTGTATGGAATTTAGCATCATAACTTGTGGAACTACAATGAATGCACATATCACACCTCCAGCAAACGTTATCAATTTTATTTATAATTTCAAACACATTATCGTTGAATTTTATGCACTTAATGTGAAAAATCAAGCGACAGCATCACACGACACATATTCTCTTTCGGTCGCGATGCCTTCGCAAATAAAGCATTCATTTGCCATTAGAGGCTTGGCAGAAAGAATCAATTTAAGATTTAAGGTTTGACCATGCGATACGAGAGCAAATCAAAGACTGATTTGAAATGTGTTCCACTGAGAAGCAGTAAAGAATGCCTTTCTTTAATTAGTCTTTCAATTAAAAATATATCGCCTATGGCAGACTTATCGCATCCTTAAGCTGTATCTTATGTGTTGATGGGCTCACCCTTCTTTCTTAGTTGTTTGGTACAATGGCTGTTGCTGCTGATTCGATTGTTTCTTCTGCAGTTGTTGATTCTGCTGCTGTTGTATCTGTTTTTTTTTTCTTACACTGCTACTGTTGCTGCGATGATTGTTATTGATGCGTCTCTGTTGGCTTTTTTTGCTGCACCTGCTGCTATAGTTCCGGTTCAGCAGTGTGGCCCTTAATCAGTCTACTTCTTTTCGCTCTTTGGAGACCCTTTCCTAATTCAGCGTCGTTATTGTCGTCCAACTCCGATGAGGATGGAATTGAATGAATTTGTAATGATTCTCTCACTGGCCTGTTAGGAACACAGATATGTCCAACGCAAGCCAAATAGCTTGAAGCTACTCGCGGATCTTGGCTGCTGCATTGGTCTTTGCTTTCCGCGCTTCAACTGTATCTCCCGCTGGTAGCTTAACCAGAGTCTCCCTTATTGGCCTTGTAGTTGAATTACGCTTTCCTGCCTTATTTTTGTCTTAGCTGTAGTTATATCGGCCGATTTTATTGGGATATCATCCGATGAGACCTCCGACTGCTTGAAGTGCAAAACTGGAGATGGTAGGCTAGAAATTGGGCCAGCTGGATGGCATATTGAAACAGGCCCTAAAACACCACGCTATATAGCACCAGTAATGGTAAGGCATATCTATATTGGCTTTTTATTGTAGGTATATATTTCCTTTTGACAATAAAATTACTATTTATTCAAACTTAACAAAACCTGCCAATTGTAAAAATACTCCACCTTGAAGTCGACAGTGTTGATTGCTTCACAGTATCTCAACGACTGACTACGCTAATGCTGTACACTCACATACAGGTCCGAGACTTGAATGCTTAATAAAACGTACTCTGAACTCAAAACCACGTTCTAGAAGAAATTTTTGCGGAGAATTGTTGGCTAAGTGTGTGAGGAAGGACGATTCCGGAGAAGAAACATAGATGAATTGTATAATATATGGTTAAAAATAAAGTTCGGTAGACTCTTGTGAGCTGATCGAAGAGGAACCAGTTCGGAAAGTCTTTTGCAGTCCTTTTTATGGAATGTAAACTTGGCAAAACTTGCTTACATTGAAAGGATGGCCTAGAACAAGACGACCGCAAACAATTGGGATATATGGAAGAACTTGTTGAAAGAACCAAGACCAGATTCGCTGTTAGAGATTATGATAATGATGAATCATAAATTGTCTAGAAATTAGTTTAAAGAAAAAAAATTGTTTGATGCGTTAGTAGAATGAAAAGGGATGTTGTTCTTTGTTGTGTTATCTTAATAATCTAAATAAAAAGGGTATGCATTTTTTCTTGGATCGGCAGCCTTGTGTGGTTGTTTTGTCTTTGTTGCTTTTTGTTGCAACTTTAAAAAAAAAAAAACAAGAAGGTAAAATTACACATTTACTTTTTAAACGGAATCGAAACTAAAGAATAAGCCCTTAATCACTTTAATTTAATTTTTTTTTAATTTTGTTGTTTTTTATTTTTTTAAAATGGTCATTATACAAAACACCATCCCGATCGAAAAGTAAAATAGATAAAAAGGTATGTAGGTACCAGTTCTTAATCATAATATTTCAAATATACAAACTTAAACACATCCAGTCGTATTTCTTAGAATCTTCTTAACAGCTCTGAATGAAATTGAAAGTGGAATTTATGAACTCTGAAGAATGGGCTTGAAGTCGCAAGTCAATATAATGGGGGAAGAAATCGTTCAATAGTGTTCCTATTGTAAAGTTCTGGTAAGGGGTAGTTGTGTTTTTGTCTTTATATCGTGATATTACTCCCGTTTGTTTATAATTTAATGAGATATCCGTCGATCTATTCGTTCGATAAATTTGTGTTATTTGGAGGCGAAATTTCATTTGAACGGAGTTCTCTTGTCAAGGCGTTGGAGTAACGTGGATAACTTGTCTTACTTAATTTAAAACAGCGCACACATAAAAATTTATCCAGCACCACAAGCTGGTTTCGAAGCTGTATAACGGTGCCAAGTCCGTAGTGGTGACTGTCGTGTTCAAATTGTCCGTAAACAGTTTCTTATCTGTTGAATCACATCCCAAACAGTCAGTTTCTGTTAATTTTGAGTAACAGTAACAGACTTAGTAAAGCATCGCTTCTTGATCTATCTGTAGCTTAAAGATCAATTTTACTATTATTTTTATTTTATTAATGTCAACCCATCCAATTAAAATGATGGTTTCCTCAAGGACTTTGTGTGTGGTTTCCACAATCTTCATGTTTGGCATTCGAATCTCCAGCTAATAATTTTCATACGAGTCCAGTGTAGGCAATCGAGAAGTTTTTTCGAGCTCTGCTATAGAGTGCAGCACCTCAACTGCATGTGCATAAAATGCGATATCAATACATCCGCTTTTCATGGTGGGAAGAATGCAAAGTTTAGTTTTACTTTTAGTCTTAGTTTTAAATTTAGTTAAACTTAGCTTTTAAATTCTTATTACATTTTAAGATAAAATATATTATAAATTATTGCGACATTATAATTTGGAATTCTGATTTGAACAAATGTATGAAATGGTTTTCAAGGCAAATACATTATAAGTACATTATGAAAGAAGTTAAGAAGAGAAAGAGATGTAGTTAAGTTCAGAATTCAATGTTTTACTGTTTATTTAGAATAGTATATTAGTTATGATCATTGGCCAGAAGCAATATTAGATTTTGTTTAAAAAGTTTTGCATTCGTACATCTCCTCAACTCGATAGGAAGAGTGTTCCAAAAGCGTGAGGCTTGAACGATAAATTGACGTTCGGAGGTCAAGCAAGAATATATGGATTGGCTAAGCACACAAGACCCTTGAGACACAGAAAAGACGAGCCTGTTAAATAGGTATCCAGGTTTACATGATTGACTACTATTAACATTGCAAGAAAACTCACAACAATACAATAGAATTGGCAAAACCAATGTTGTTGCTAGCATGAGCTTCCTAGTTGTTGGTAAAAATTACTGTGTAGCCCAAAGAACTCGAAGCGTGCCATAAACTTTGCCAATATTTAAGTTTATATGGTCATCCCGCGTTAAAGTTCGGTTAAGAGTGAGACTAGGGTTACTAGGATTACTTTTTGGGTGGCAGTGGTGCAGTGGATAAAATGTTTGCCTGCTAAGCGAGAGATCATGGTTCGACTCTCAGTTTGGGTAGCAGTTTTTTTAGCCGTCTGTGTTTAAAATGAGAAAATAGTCTTCTAATTCTCGATCTACTACGACGTAAAAATTCTTTTCTATCCTTCTAATTCTTCTATCTAAGCATTGTGCTTTACAGATTCATAGTTAAAATATAAAAAAAAATTACATATACAATTTCTGAATTTCCAAATTTTAAACTTTGGAAGGTGCTTAGATCCAGCAAGTTTCGATAGATAACGATTATTTTTAATTTAACAGGATTTAGGTAAAGATGATTTGAAATTGCCTAATCAATTATATTTTGAAGATCTTCGTTCATATTTTTGATGACCTGTTCTTTTAAGGAAGGAGTTGTTTTTATAAATAGCTGCACATCATCGGCATACATGTGAATGGAGCTATGCTTGATGATGTTGACAAGTTTTTAATTATTACTACCTGCTTTCTCTCAAAAATGTAAGAGTAAATCAACTTTGCCGAATGTTTAGAAAATGAATAGTTGTTTATAAGTTTTTGGCACAAAATAGAGTTGTGGATAGTGTCAAAGGCCTTAGAAAAGCGCAGCGGCTAAGTGATTATTAATAGCTTCAGAAGTCAGTGAGGGACGAAAACTACTAAGGTGAAACCATTTAAGCTTACGGACAACACTACTTTGCAAAATTTCACTAGAAACTCTGGTAGTTTTAGATCTATATTCTTCAGCAAGGCCCACATTATTAGCAGGAAAATCCACATCATTAGCAGCAACAGGAGTATTATCATCAAAATCAGCATGAGCATTAACTGGAATAAAAGCAACAACAGAGTTGACATTATCATCAGCAATAACAATAGGATCGGAAACAACCACACTATCAGTAACAACACCAACACCAGCAACATCATCATCTACTACATCGTTAACAACATCATCAGAAATCAACACCACACTATTATCAGTAACATTAGTACTATTAGTACCATCGCCATAATTTACAGTGGCAACACTTTTTGCAATATTTAAGTCAGCAACACTGGTAACAGGTTTTCCAACAGCACTAACAAGTGAGCGAGATTCTTCATTTGCATGTGCAACAAGAGTTGCATTATTGCACTCAACTCTAGCATCGTCAGTGCAAAGCGGCACATTGTTGTTCGAATTTACTTTTTTTAATTTGTTATCTGCTGTGGTGGCGACTGAATTTGCAGAAGTTTTTTTTGTTTGTAGACATAATAAGTTTGGATGTAGTATTGCGGGGAGGTATTGGGGTTACATTAATGGGCTTAGCTAATTTGCGAGGTAAAAGAGGCGATGAAAAACTATGATTTGTTTGATTTATTTGGTTTACTGGGGTATTTATATTTAATTTTGCTTTTGAGCGAGTGTTCACAGATTTTTTAGATTTGCTTGCTTCAAGTGATTCGAGGAACGACATAAACTCATTGCATAAATTATCAAGCTTTTTAGTTAGTGTATGGAATTTAGCATCATAACTTGTGGAACTACAATGAATGCACATATCACACCTTCAGCAAACGTTATCAATTTTATTTATAATTTCAAACACATTATCGTTGATTTGTATGCACTTAATGTGAAAAATCAAGCGACAGACAACACACGACACATATTCTCTTTCGGTCGCGATGCCTTCGCAAATAAAGCATTCATTTGCCATTAGAGGCTTGGCAGAAAGAATCAATTTAAGATTTAAGGTTTGACCATGCGATACGAGAGCAAATCAAAGACTGATTTGAAATGTGTTCCACTGAGAAGCAGTAAAGAATGCCTTTCTTTAATTAGTCTTTCAATTAAAAATATATCGCCTATGGCAGACTTATCGCATCCTTAAGCTGTATCTTATGTGTTGATGGGCTCACCCTTCTTTCTTAGTTGTTTGCTACAATGGCTGTTGCTGCTGATTCGATTGTTTCTTCTGCAGTTGTTGATTCTGCTGCTGTTGTATCTGTTTTTTTTTCTTACACTGCTACAGTGGCTGCGATGATTTTTATTGATGCGTCTCTGTTGGCTTTTGTTGCCGCACCTGCTGCTATAGTTGCGGTTCAGCAGTGTGGCCCTTAATCAGTCTACTTCTTTTCGCTCTTTGGAGACCCTTTCCTAATTCAGCGTCGTTATTGTCGTCCAACTCCGATGAGGATGGAATTGAATGAATTTGTAATGATTCTCTCACTGGCCTGTTAGGAACACAGATATGTCCAACGCAAGCCAAATAGCTTGAAGCTACTCGCGGATCTTGGCTGCTGCATTGGTCTTTGCTTGCCGCGCTTCAACTGTATCTCCCGCTGGTAGCTTAACCAGAGTCTCCCTTATTGGCCTTGTAGTTGAATTACGCTTTCCTGCCTTATTTTTGTCTTAGCTGTATTTATATCGGCCGATTTTATTGGGATATCATCCGATGAGACCTCCGACTGCTTGAAGTGCAAAACTGGAGACGGTAGGCTAGAAATTGAGCCAGCTGGAGGGCATATTGAAACAGGCCCTAAAACACCACGCTATATAGCACCAGTAATGGTAAGGCATATCTATATTGGCTTTTTATTGTAGGTATATATTTCCTTTTGACAATAAAATTACTATTTATTCAAACTTAATAAAGCCAGCCAATTGTAAAAATACTCCACCTTGAAGTCGACAGTGTTGATTGCTTCACAGTATCTCAACGACTGACTACGCTAATGCTGTACACTCACATACAGGTCCGAGACTTAAATGCTTAATAAAACGTACTCTGAACTCAAAACCACGTTCTAGAAGTAATTTTTGCGGAGAATTGTTGGCTAAGTGTGTGAGGAAGGACGATTCCGGAGAAGAAACATAGATGAATTGTATAATATATGGTTAAAAATAAAGTTCGGTAGACTCTTGTGAGCTGATCGAAGAGGAACCAGTTCGGAAAGTCTTTTGCAGTCCTTTTTATGGAATGTAAACTTGGCAAAACTTGCTTACATTGAAAGGATGGCCTAGAACAAGACGACCGCAAACAATTGGGATATATGGAAGAACTTGTTGAAAGAACCAAGACCAGATTCGCTGTTAGAGATTATGATAATGATGAATCATAAATTGTCTAGAAATTAGTTTAAAGAAAAAAAATTGCTTCATGCGTTAGTAGAATGAAAAGGGATGTTGTTCTTTGTTGTGTTATCTTAATAATCTAAATAAAAAGGGTATGCATTTTTTCTTGGATCGGCAGTCTTGTGTGGTTGTTTTGTCTTTGTTGCTTTTTGTTGCAACTTTAAGAAAAAAACAAGAAGGTAAAATTACACATTTACTTTTTAAACGGAATCGAGACTAAAGAATAAGCCTTTAATCACTTTAATTTAATTTTTTTTAATTTTGTTGTTTTTTATTTTTTTAAAATGGTCATTATACAAAACACCATCCCGATCGAAAAGTAAAATAGATAAAAAGGTATGTAGGTACCAGTTCTTAATCATAATATTTCAAATATACAAACTTAAACACATCCAGTCGTATTTCTTAGAATCTTCTAAACAGCTCTGAATGAAATTGAAAGTGGAATTTATGAACTCTGAAGAATGGGCTTGAAGTCGCAAGTCAATATAATGGGAGAAGAAATCGTTCAATAGTGTTCCTATTGTAAAGTTCTGGAAAGGGGTAGTTGTGTTTTTGTCTTTATATCGTGATATTACTCCCGTTTGTTTATAATTTAATAAAAAAATTAATTTATGTTATTTGGAGGCGAAATTTCGTTTGAATGGAGTTCTCTTGTCAAGGCGTTGGAGTAACGTGGATAACTTGTCTTACTTAATTTAAAACAGCGCACACATAAAAATTTATCCAGCACCACAAGCTGGTTTCGAAGCTGTATAACGGTGCCAAGTCCGTAGTGGTCACTGTCGTGTTCAAATTGTCCGTAAACAGTTTCTTATCCGTTGAATCACATCCCAAACAGTCAGTTTCTGTTAATTTTGAGTAACAGTAACAGACTTAGTAAAGCACCGCTTCTTGATCTATCTGTAGCTTAAAGATCAATTTTACTATTATTTTTATTTTATTAATGTCAACCCATCCAATTAAAATGATGGTTTCCTTAAGGACTTTGTGTGTGGTTTCCACAATCTTCATGTTTGGCATTCGAATCTCCAGCTAATAATTTTCATACGAGTCCAGTGTAGGCAATCGAGAAGTTTTTTCGAGCTCTGCTATGGAGTGCAGCACCTCAACTGCATGTGCATAAAATGCGATATCAATACATCCGCTTTTCATGGTGGGAAGAAATCAAAGTTTAGTTTTAGTTTTAGTCTTAGTTTTAAATTTAGTTAAACTTAGTTTTTAAATTCTTATTACATTTTAAGATAAAATATATTATAAATGATTGCGACATTATAATTTGGAATTCTGATTTGAACAAATGTATGAAATGGTTTTCAAGGCAAATACATTATAAGTACATTATGAAAGAAGTTAAGAAGAGAAAGAGATGTAGTTAAGTTCAGAATTCAATGTTTTACTGTTTATTTAGAATAGTATATTAGTTATGATCATTGGCCAGATGCAATATTAGATTTTGTTTAAAAAGTTTTGCATTCGTACATCTCCTCAACTCGATAGGAAGAGTGTTCCAAAAGCGTGAGGCTTGAACGATAAATTGACGTTCGGAGGTCAAGCAAGAATATATGGATTGGCTAAGCACACAAGACCCTTGAGACACAGAAAAGACGAGCCTGTTAAATAGGTATCCAGGTTTACATGATTGACTACTATTAACATTGCAAGAAAACTCACAACAATACAATAGAATTGGCAAAACCAATGTTGTTGCTAGCATGAGCTTCCTAGTTGTTGGTAAAAATTACTGTGTAGCCCAAAGAACTCGAAGCGTGCCATAAACTTTGCCAATATTTAAGTTTATATGGTCATCCCGCGTTAAAGTTCGGTTAAGAGTGAGACTAGGGTTACTAGGATTACTTTTTGGGTGGCAGTGGTGCAGTGGATAAAATGTTTGCCTGCTAAGCGAGAGATCATGGTTCGACTCTCAGTTTGGGTAGCAGTTTTTTTAGCCGTCTGTGTTTAAAATGAGAAAATAGTCTTCTAATTCTCGATCTACTACGACGTAAAAATTCTTTTCTATCCTTCTAATTCTTCTATCTAAGCATTGTGCTTTACAGATTCATAGTTAAAATATAAAAAAAAATTACATATACAATTTCTGAATTTCCAAATTTTAAACTTTAGAAGGTGCTTAGATCCAGCAAGTTTCGATAGATAACGATTATTTTTAATTTAACAGGATTTAGGTAAAGATGATTTGAAATTGCCTAATCAATTATATTTTGAAGATCTTCGTTCATATTTTTGATGACCTGTTCTTTTAAGGAAGGAGTTGTTTTTATAAATAGCTGCACATCATCGGCATACATGTGAATGGAGCTATGCTTGATGATGTTGACAAGTTTTTAATTATTACTACCTGCTTTCTCTCAAAAATGTAAGAGTAAATCAACTTTGCCGAATGTTTAGAAAATGAATAGTTGTTTATAAGTTTTTGGCACAAAATAGAGTTGTGGATAGTGTCAAAGGCCTTAGAAAAGCGCAGCGGCTAAGTGATTATTAATAGCTTCAGAAGTCAGTGAGGGACGAAAACTACTAAGGTGAAACCATTTAAGCTTACGGACAACACTACTTTGCAAAATTTCACTAGAAACTCTGGTAGTTTTAGATCTATATTCTTCAGCAAGGCCCACATTATTAGCAGGAAAATCCACATCATTAGCAGCAACAGGAGTATTATCATCAAAATCAGCATGAGCATTAACTGGAATAAAAGCAACAACAGAGTTGACATTATCATCAGCAATAACAATAGGATCGGAAACAACCACACTATCAGTAACAACACCAACACCAGCAACATCATCATCTACTACATCGTTAACAACATCATCAGAAATCAACACCACACTATTATCAGTAACATTAGTACTATTAGTACCATCGCCATAATTTACAGTGGCAACACTTTTTGCAATATTTAAGTCAGCAACACTGGTAACAGGTTTTCCAACAGCACTAACAAGTGAGCGAGATTCTTCATTTGCATGTGCAACAAGAGTTGCATTATTGCACTCAACTCTAGCATCGTCAGTGCAAAGCGGCACATTGTTGTTCGAATTTACTTTTTTTAATTTGTTATCTGCTGTGGTGGCGACTGAATTTGCAGAAGTTTTTTTTGTTTGTAGACATAATAAGTTTGGATGTAGTATTGCGGGGAGGTATTGGGGTTACATTAATGGGCTTAGCTAATTTGCGAGGTAAAAGAGGCGATGAAAAACTATGATTTGTTTGATTTATTTGGTTTACTGGGGTATTTATATTTAATTTTGCTTTTGAGCGAGTGTTCACAGATTTTTTAGATTTGCTTGCTTCAAGTGATTCGAGGAACGACATAAACTCATTGCATAAATTATCAAGCTTTTTAGTTAGTGTATGGAATTTAGCATCATAACTTGTGAAACTACAATGAATGCACATATCACACCTCCAGCAAACGTTATCAATTTTATTTATAATTTCAAACACATTATTGTTGAATTTTATGCACTTAATGTGAAAAATCAAGCGACAGCATCACACGACACATATTCTCTTTCGGTCGCGATGCCTTCGCAATTAAAGCATTCATTTGCCATTAGAGGCTTGGCAGAAAGAATCAATTTAAGATTTAAGGTTTGACCATGCGATACGAGAGCAAATCAAAGACTGATTTGAAATGTGTTCCACTGAGAAGCAGTAAAGAATGCCTTTCTTTAATTAGTCTTTCAATTAAAAATATATCGCCTATGGCAGACTTATCGCATCCTTAAGCTGTATCTTATGTGTTGATGGGCTCACCCTTCTTTCTTAGTTGTTTGCTACAATGGCTGTTGCTGCTGATTCGATTGTTTCTTCTGCAGTTGTTGATTCTGCTGCTGTTGTATCTGTTTTTTTTTCTTACACTGCTACTCTTGCTGCGATGATTGTTATTGATGCGTCTCTGTTGGCTTTTGCTGCCGCACCTGCTGCTATAGTTGCGGTTCAGCAGTGTGGCCCTTAATCAGTCTACTTCTTTTCGCTCTTTGGAGACCCTTTCCTAATTCAGCGTCGTTATTGTCGTCCAACTCCGATGAGGATGGAATTGAATGAATTTGTAATGATTCTCTCACTGGCCTGTTAGGAACACAGATATGTGCAACGCAAGCCAAATAGCTTGAAGCTACTCGCGGATCTTGGCTGCTGCATTGGTCTTTGCTTGCCGCGCTTCAACTGTATCTCCCGCTGGTAGCTTAACCAGAGTCTCCCTTATTGGCCTTGTAGTTCAATTACGCTTTCCTGCCTTATTTTTTTCTTAGCTGTAGTTATATCGGCCGATTTTATTGGGATATCATCCGATGAGACCTCCGACTGCTTGAAGTGCAAAACTGGAGACGGTAGGCTAGAAATTGAGCCAGCTGGAGGGCATATTGAAACAGGCCCTAAAACACCACGCTATATAGCACCAGTAATGGTAAGGCATATCTATATTGGCTTTTTATTGTAGGTATATATTTCCTTTTGACAATAAAATTACTATTTATTCAAACTTAACAAAACCTGCCAATTGTAAAAATACTCCACCTTGAAGTCGACAGTGTTGATTGCTTCACAGTATCTCAACGACTGACTACGCTAATGCTGTACACTCACATACAGGTCCGAGACTTGAATGCTTAATAAAACGTACTCTGAACTCAAAACCACGTTCTAGAAGAAATTTTTGCGGAGAATTGTTGGCTAAGTGTGCGAGGAAGGACGATTCCGGAGAAGAAACAGAGATGAATTGTATAATATATGGTTAAAAATAAAGTTCGGTAGACTCTTGTGAGCTGATCGAAAAGGAACCAGTTCGGAAAGTCTTTTGCAGTCCTTTTTATGGAATGTAAACTTGGCAAAACTTGCTTACATTGAAAGGATGGCCTAGAACAAGACGACCGCAAACAATTGGGATATATGGAAGAACTTGTTGAAAGAACCAAGACCAGATTCGCTGTTAGAGATTATGATAATTATGAATCATAAATTGTCTAGAAATTAGTTTAAAGAAAAAAAATTGCTTGATGCGTTAGTAGAATGAAAAGGGATGTTGTTCTTTATTGTGTTATCTTAATAATCTAAATAAAAAGGGTATGCATTTTTTCTTGGATCGGCAGTCTTGTGTGGTTGTTTTGTCTTTGTTGCTTTTTGTTGCAACTTTAAGAAAAAAAACAAGAAGGTAAAATTACACATTTACTTTTTAAACGGAATCGAAACTAAAGAATAAGCCCTTAATCACTTTAATTTAATTTTTTTTAATTTTGTTGTTTTTTATTTTTTTAAAATGGTCATTATACAAAACACCATCCCGATCGAAAAGTAAAATAGATAAAAAGGTATGTAGGTACCAGTTCTTAATCATAATATTTCAAATATACAAACTTAAACACATCCAGTCGTATTTCTTAGAATCTTCTAAACAGCTCTGAATGAAATTGAAAGTGGAATTTATGAACTCTGAAGAATGGGCTTGAAGTCGCAAGTCAATATAATGGGGGAAGAAATCGTTCAATAGTGTTCCTATTGTAAAGTTCTGGTAAGGGGTAGTTGTGTTTTTGTCTTTATATCGTGATATTACTCCCGTTTGTTTATAATTTAATGAGATATCCGTCGATCTATTCGTTCGATAAATTTATGTTATTTGGAGGCGAAATTTCGTTTGAACGGAGTTCTCTTGTCAAGGCGTTGGAGTAACGTGGATAACTTGTCTTACTTAATTTAAAACAGCGCACACATAAAAATTTATCCAGCACCACAAGCTGGTTTCGAAGCTGTATAACGGTGCCAAGTCCGTAGTGGTGACTGTCGTGTTCAAATTGTCCGTAAACAGTTTCTTATCTGTTGAATCACATCCCAAACAGTCAGTTCCTGTTAATTTTGAGTAACAGTAACAGACTTAGTAAAGCACCGCTTCTTGATCTATCTGTAGCTAAAAGATCAATTTTACTATTATTTTTATTTTATTAATGTCAACCCATCCAATTAAAATGATGGTTTCCTCAAGAACTTTGTGTGTGGTTTCCACAATCTTCATGTTTGGCATTCGAATCTCCAGCTAATAATTTTCATACGAGTCCAATGTAGGCAATCGAGAAGTTTTTTCGAGCTCTGCTATGGAGTGCAGCACCTCAACTGCATGTGCATAAAATGCGATATCAATACATCCGCTTTTCATGGTGGGAAGAATGCAAAGTTTAGTTTTAGTTTTAGTCTTAGTTTTAAATTTAGTTAAACTTAGTTTTTAAATTCTTATTACATTTTAAGATAAAATATATTATAAATGATTGCGACATTATAATTTGGAATTCTGATTTGAACAAATGTATGAAATGGTTTTCAAGGCAAATACATTATAAGTACATTATGAAAGAAGTAAAGAAGAGAAAGAGATGTAGTTAAGTTCAGAATTCAATGTTTTACTGTTTATTTAGAATAATATATTAGTTATGATCATTGGCCAGATGCAATATTAGATTTTGTTTAAAAAGTTTTGCATTCGTACATCTCCTCAACTCGATAGGAAGAGTGTTCCAAAAGCGTGAGGCTTGAACGATAAATTGACGTTCGGAGGTCAAGCAAGAATATATGGATTGGCTAAGCACACAAGACCCTTGAGACACAGAAAAGACGAGCCTGTTAAATAGGTATTCAGGTTTACATGATTGACTACTATTAACATTGCAAGAAAACTCACAACAATACAATAGAATTGGCAAAACCAATGTTGTTGCTAGCATGAACTTCCTAGTTGTTGGTAAAAATTACTGTGTAGCCCAAAGAACTCGAAGCGTGCCATAAACTTTGCCAATATTTAAGTTTATATGGTCATCCCGCGTTAAAGTTCGGTTAAGAGTGAGACTAGGGTTACTAGGATTACTTTTTGGGTGGCAGTGGTGCAGTGGATAAAATGTTTGCCTGCTAAGCGAGAGATCGTGGTTCGACTCTCAGTTTGGGTAGCAGTTTTTTTAGCCGTCTGTGTTTAAAATGAGAAAATAGTCTTCTAATTCTCGATCTACTACGACGTAAAAATTCTTTTCTATCCTTCTAATTCTTCTATCTAAGCATTGTGCTTTACAGATACATAGTTAAAATATAAAAAAAAATTACATATACAATTTCTGAATTTCCAAATTTTAAACTTTAGAAGGTGCTTAGATCCAGCAAGTTTCGATAGATAACGATTATTTTTAATTTAACAGGATTTAGGTAAAGATGATTTGAAATTGCCTAATAAATTATATTTTGAAGATCTTCGTTCATATTTTTGATGACCTGTTCTTTTAAGGAAGGAGTTGTTTTTATAAATAGCTGCACATAATCGGCATACATGTGAATGGAGCTATGCTTGATGATGTTGACAAGTTTTTAATTATTACTACCTGCTTTCTCTCAAAAATGTAAGAGTAAATCAACTTTGCCGAATGTTTAGAAAATGTATAGTTGTTTATAAGTTTTTCGCACAAAATAGAGTTGTGCATAGTGTCAAAGGCCTTAGAAAAGCGCAGCGGCTAAGTGATTATTAATAGCTTCAGAAGTCAGTGAGGGACGAAAACTACTAAGGTGAAACCATTTAAGCTTACGGACAACACTACTTTGCAAAATTTCACTAGAAACTCTGGTAGTCTTAGATCTATATTCTTCAGCAAGGCCCACATTATTAGCAGGAAAATCCACATCATTAGCAGCAACAGGAGTATTAGCATCAAAATCAGCATGAGCATTAACTGGAATAAAAGCAACAACAGAGTTGACATTATCATCAGCAATAACAATAGGATCGGAAACAACCACACTATCAGTAACAACACCAACACAAGCAACATCATCATCTACTACATCGTTAACAACATCATCAGAAATCAACACCACACTATTATCAGTAACATTAGTACTATTAGTACCATCGCCATAATTTACAGTGGCAACACTTTTTGCAATATTTAAGTCAGCAACACTGGTAACAGGTTTTCCAACAGCACTAACAAGTGAGCGAGATTCTTCATTTGCATGTGCAACAAGAGTTGCATTATTGCACTCAACTCTAGCATCGTCAGTGCAAAGCGGCACATTGTTGTTCGAATTTACTTTTTTTAATTTGTTATCTGCTGTGGTGGCGACTGAATTTGCAGAAGTTTTTTTTGTTTGTAGACATAACAAGTTTGGATGTAGTATTGCGGGGAGGTATTGGGGTTACATTAATGGGCTTAGCTAATTTGCGAGGTAAAAGAGGCGATGAAAAACTATTATTTGTTTGATTTATTTGGTTTACTGGGGTATTTATATTTAATTTTGCTTTTGAGCGAGTGTTAACAGATTTTTTAGATTTGCTTGCTTCAAGTGATTCGAGGAACGACATAAACTCATTGCATAAATTATCAAGCTTTTTAGTTAGTGTATGGAATTTAGCATCATAACTTGTGAAACTACAATGAATGCACATATCACACCTCCAGCAAACGTTATCAATTTTATTTATAATTTCAAACACATTATTGTTGAATTTTATGCACTTAATGTGAAAAATCAAGCGACAGCATCACACGACACATATTCTCTTTCGGTCGCGATGCCTTCGCAATTAAAGCATTCATTTGCCATTAGAGGCTTGGCAGAAAGAATCAATTTAAGATTTAAGGTTTGACCATGCGATACGAGAGCAAATCAAAGACTGATTTGAAATGTGTTCCACTGAGAAGCAGTAAAGAATGCCTTTCTTTAATTAGTCTTTCAATTAAAAATATATCGCCTATGGCAGACTTATCGCATCCTTAAGCTGTATCTTATGTGTTGATGGGCTCACCCTTCTTTCTTAGTTGTTTGCTACAATGGCTGTTGCTGCTGATTCGATTGTTTCTTCTGCAGTTGTTGATTCTGCTGCTGTTGTATCTGTTTTTTTTTCTTACACTGCTACTCTTGCTGCGATGATTGTTATTGATGCGTCTCTGTTGGCTTTTGCTGCCGCACCTGCTGCTATAGTTGCGGTTCAGCAGTGTGGCCCTTAATCAGTCTACTTCTTTTCGCTCTTTGGAGACCCTTTCCTAATTCAGCGTCGTTATTGTCGTCCAACTCCGATGAGGATGGAATTGAATGAATTTGTAATGATTCTCTCACTGGCCTGTTAGGAACACAGATATGTGCAACGCAAGCCAAATAGCTTGAAGCTACTCGCGGATCTTGGCTGCTGCATTGGTCTTTGCTTGCCGCGCTTCAACTGTATCTCCCGCTGGTAGCTAAACCAGAGTCTCCCTTATTGGCCTTGTAGTTGAATTACGCTTTCCTGCCTTATTTTTGTCTTAGCTGTAGTTATATCGGCCGATTTTATTGGGATATCATCCGATGAGACCTCCGACTGCTTGAAGTGCAAAACTGGAGACGGTAGGCTAGAAATTGAGCCAGCTGGAGGGCATATTGAAACAGGCCCTAAAACACCACGCTATATAGCACCAGTAATGGTAAGGCATATCTATATTGGCTTTTTATTGTAGGTATATATTTCCTTTTGACAATAAAATTACTATTTATTCAAACTTAACAAAACCTGCCAATTGTAAAAATACTCCACCTTGAAGTCGACAGTGTTGATTGCTTCACAGTATCTCAACGACTGACTACGCTAATGCTGTACACTCACATACAGGTCCGAGACTTGAAAGCTTAATAAAACGTACTCTGAACTCAAAACCACGTTCTAAAAGAAATTTTTGCGGAGAATTGTTGGCTAAGTGTGCGAGGAAGGACAATTCCGGAGAAGAAGCATAGAATAATTGTATAATATATGGTTAAAAATAAAGTTCGGTAGACTCTTGTGAGCTGATCGAAGAGGAACCAGTTCGGAAAGTCTTTTGCAGTCCTTTTTATGGAATGTAAACTTGGCAAAACTCGCTTACATTGAAAGGATGGCCTAGAACAAGACGACCGCAAACAATTGGGATATATGGAAGAACTTGTTGAAAGAACCAAGACCAGATTCGCTGTTAGAGATTATGATAATGATGAATCATAAATTGTCTAGAAATAAGTTTAAAGAAAAAAATTGCTTAATGCGTTAGTAGAATGAAAAGGGATGTTGTTCTTTGTTGTGTTATTTTAATAATCTAAATAAAAAGGGTATGCATTTTTTCTTGGATCGGCAGTCTTGTGTGGTTGTTATGTCTTTGTTGCTTTTTGTTGCAACTTTAAGAAAAAAAAAACAAGAAGGTAAAATTACACATTTACTTTTTAAACGGAATCGAAACTAAAGAATAAGCCTTTAATCACTTTAATTTAATTTTTTTTTTTAATTTTGTTGTTTTTTATTTTTTTAAAATGGTCATTATACAAAACACCACCCCGATTGAAAACTAAAATAGATAAAAAGGTATGTAGGTACCAGTTCTTAATCATAATATTTCAAATATACAAACTTAAACACATCCAGTCGTATTTCTTAGAATCTTCTAAACAGCTCTGAATGAAATTGAAAGTGGAATTTATGAAGTCTGAAGAATGGGCTTGAAGTCGCAAGTCAACATAATGGGAGAAGAAATCGTTCAATAGTGTTCCTATTGTAAAGTTCTGGTAAGGGGTAGTTGTGTTTTTGTCTTTATATCGTGATATTACTCCCGTTTGTTTATAATTTAATGAGATATCCGTCGATTTATTCGTTCGATAAATTTGTGTTATTTGGAGGCGAAATTTCGTTTGAACGGAGTTCTCTTGTCAAGGCGTTGGAGTAACGTGGATAACTTGTCTTACTTAATTTAAAACAGCGCACACATAAAAATTTATCCAGCACCACAAGCTGGTTTCGAAGCTGTATAACGGTGCCAAGTCCGTAGTGGTGACTGTCGTGTTCAAATTGTCCGTAAACAGTTTCTTATCTGTTGAATCACATCCCAAACAGTCAGTTTCTGTTAATTTTGAGTAACAGTAACAGACTTAGTAAAGCACCGCTTCTTGATCTATCTGTAGCTTAAAGATCAATTTTACTATTATTTTTATTTTATTAATGTCAACCCATCCAATTAAAATGATGGTTTCCTCAAGGACTTTGTGTGTGGTTTCCACAATCTTCATGTTTGGCATTCGAATCTCCAGCTAATAATTTTCATACGAGTCCAGTGTAGGCAATCGAGAAGTTTTTTCGAGCTCTGCTATAGAGTGCAGCACCTCAACTGCATGTGCATAAAATGCGATATCAATACATCCGCTTTTCATGGTGGGAAGAATGCAAAGTTTAGTTTTAGTTTTAGTCTTAGTTTTATTATTTTTAAATTCTTATTACATTTTAAGATAAAATATATTATAAATTATTGCGACATTATAATTTGGAATTCTGATTTGAACAAATGTATGAAATGGTTTTCAAGGCAAATACATTATAAGTACATTATGAAAGAAGTAAAGAAGAGAAAGAGATGTAGTTAAGTTCAGAATTCAATGTTTTACTGTTTATTTAGAATAGTATATTAGTTATGATCATTGGCCAGAAGCAATATTAGATTTTGTTTAAAAAGTTTTGCATTCGTACATCTCCTCAACTCGATAGGAAGAGTGTTCCAAAAGCGTGAGGCTTGAACGATAAATTGACGTTCGGAGGTCAAGCAAGAATATATGGATTGGCTAAGCACACAAGACCCTTGAGACACAGAAAAGACGAGCCTGTTAAATAGGTATCCAGGTTTACATGATTGACTAGTATTAACATTGCAAGAAAACTCACAACAATACAACAGAATTGGCAAAACCAATGTTGTTGCTAGCATGAGCTTCCTAGTTGTTGGTAAAAATTACTGTGTAGCCCAAAGAACTCGAAGCGTGCCATAAACTTTGCCAATATTTAAGTTTATATGGTCATCCCGCGTTAAAGTTCGGTTAAAAGTGAGACTAGGGTTACTAGGATTACTTTTTGGGTGGCAGTGGTGCAGTGGATAAAATGTTTGCCTGCTAAGCGAGAGATCGTGAGTTCGACTCTCAGTTTGGGTAGCAGTTTTTTTAACTCGTAGTGTAAGCAAGAGCCGTCTGTGTTTAAAATGAGAAAATAGTCTTCTAATTCTCGATCTACTACGCCGTAAGAATTCTTTTCTATCCTTCTAATTCTTCTATCTAAGCATTGTGCCTTACAGATCCATAGTTAAAATATAAAAAAAATTACATATTCAATTTCTGAATTTCCAAATTATAAACTTTAGAAGGTGCTTAGATCCAGCAAGTTTCGATAGATAACGATTATTTTTAATTTAACAGGATTTAGGTAAAGATGATTTGAAATTGCCTAATCAATTATATTTTGAAGATCTTCGTTCATATTTTTGATGACCTGTTCTTTTAAGGAAGGAGTTGTTTTTATAAATAGCTGCACATCATCGGCATACATGTGAATGGAGCTATGCTTGATGATGTTGGCAAGTTTTTAATTATTACTACCTGCTTTCTCTCAAAAATGTAAGAGTAAATCAACTTTGCCGAATGTTTAGAAAATGTATAGTTGTTTATAAGTTTTTCGCACAAAATAGAGTTGTGGGTAGTGTCAAAGGCCTTAGAAAAGCGCAGTGGCTAAGTGATTAGTAATAGCTTCAGAAGTCAGTGAAGGACGAAAACTACTAAGGTGAAACCATTTAAGCTTACGGACAACACCACTTTGCAAAATTTCACTAGAAACTCTGGTAGTTTTAGATCTATATTCTTCAGCAAGGCCCACATTATTAGCAGGAAAATCCGCATCATTAGCAGCAACAGGAGTATTAGCATCAAAATCAGCATGAGCATTAACTGGAATAAAAGCAACAACAGAGTTGACATTATCATCAGCAATAACAATAGGATCGGAAACAACCACACTATCAGTAACAACACCAACACCAGCAACATCATCATCTACTACATCGTTAACAACATCATCAGAAATCAACACCACACTATTATCAGTAACATTAGTACTATTAGTACCATCGCCATAATTTACAGTGGCAACACTTTTTGCAATATTTAAGTCAGCAACACTGGTAACAGGTTTTCCAACAGCACAAACAAGTGAGCGAGATTCTTCATTTGCATGTGCAACAAGAGTTGCATTATTACACTCACCTCTAGCATCGTCAGTGCAAAGCGGCACATTGTTGTTCGAATTTACTTTTTTTAATTTGTTATCTGCTGTGGTGGCGACTGAATTTTCAGAAGTTTTTTTTGTTTGTAGACATAACAAGTTTGGGTGTAGTATTGCGGGGAGGTATTGGGGTTACATTAATGGGCTTAGCTAATTTGCGAGGTAAAAGAGGCGATGAAAAACTATGATTTGTTTGATTTATTTGGTTTACTGGGGTATTTATATTTAATTTTGCTTTTGAGCGAGTGTTCACAGATTTTTTAGATTTGCTTGCTTCAAGTGATTCGAGGAACGACATAAACTCAAGAAGTGCAAAACTGGAGACGGCAGGCTAGAAATTGAGCCAGCTGGAGGGCATATTGAAACAGGCCCTAAAACACCACGCTATATAGCACCAGGAATGGTAAGGCATATCTATATTGGCTTTTTATTGTAGGTATATATTTCCTTTTGACAATAAAATTACTATTTATTCAAACTTAACAAAACCTGCCAATTGTAAAAATACTCCACCTTGAAGTCGACAGTGTTGATTGCTTCACAGTATCTCAACGACTGACTACGCTAATGCTGTACACTCACATACAGGTCCGAGACTTGAATGCTTAATAAAACGTACTCTGAACTCAAAACCACGTTCTAAAAGAAATTTTTGCGGAGAATTGTTGGCTAAGTGTGCGAGGAAGGACGATTCCGGAGAAGAAACATAGATAAATTGTATAATATATGGTTAAAAATAAAGTTCGGTAGACTCTTGTGAGCTGATCGAAGAGGAACCAGTTCGGAAAGTCTTTTGCAGTCCTTTTTATGGAATGTAAACTTGGCAAAACTCGCTTTCATTGAAAGGATGGCCTAGAACAAGACGACCGCAAACAATTGGGATATATGGAAGAACTTGTTGAAAGAACCAAGACCAGATTCGCTGTTAGAGATTATGATAATGATGAATCATAAATTGTCTAGAAATTAGTTTAAAGAAAAAAAATTGCTTAATGCGTTAGTAGAATGAAAAGGGATGTTGTTCTTTGATGTGTTATCTTAATAATCTAAATAAAAAGGGTATGCATTTTTTCTTGGATCGGCAGTCTTGTGTGGTTGTTTTGTCTTTGTTGCTTTTTGCTTGCAACTTTAAGAAAAAAAAAACAAGAAGGTAAAATTACACATTTACTTTTTAAACGGAATCGAAACTAAAGAATAACCCCTTATCACTTTAATTTAATTTTTTTTTGATTTTGTTGTTTTTTATTTTTTTAAAATGGTCATTATACAAAACACCACCCCGATTGAAAAGTAAAATAGATAAAAAGGTATGTAGGTACCAGTTCTTAATCATAATATTCCAAATATACAAACTGAAACACATCCAGTCGTATTTCTTAGAATCTTCTAAACAGCTCTGAATGAAATTGAAAGTGGAATTTATGAACTCTGAAGAATGGGCTTGAAGTCGCAAGTCAATATAATAGGGGAAGAAATCGTTCAATAGTGTTCCTATTGTAAAGTTCTGGTAAGGGGTAGTTGTGTTTTTGTCTTCATATCGTGATATTACTCCCGTTTGTTTATAATTCAATGAGATATCCGTCGATCTATTCGTTCGATAAATTTATGTTATTTGGAGGCGAAATTTCGTTTGAACGGAGTTCTCTTTTCAAGGCGTTGGAGTAACGTGGATAACTTGTCTTACTTAATTTAAAACAGCGCACACATAAAAATTTATCCAGCACCACAAGCTGTTGAATCTGTTGAATCACATCCCAAACAGTCAGTTTCTGTTAATTTTGAGTAACAGTAACAGACTTAGTAAAGCACCGCTTCTTGATCTATCTGTAGCTAAAAGATCAATTTTACTATTATTTTTATTTTATTAATGTCAACCCATCCAATTAAAAAGATGGTTTCCTCAAGGACTTTGTGTGTGGTTTCCACAATCTTCATGTTTGGCATTCGAATCTCCAGCTAATAGATAATAATTTTCATACGAGTCCAGTGTAGGCAATCGAGAAGTTTTTTCGAGCTCTGCTATAGAGTGCAGCACCTCAACTGCATGTGCATAAAATGCGATATCAATACATCCGCTTTTCATGGTGCGAAGAATGCAAAGGTTAGTTTTAGTTTTAGTCTTAGTTTTATTATTTTTAAATTCTTATTACATTTTAAGATAAAATATATTATAAATTATTGCAACATTATAATTTGGAATTCTGATTTGAACAAATGTGTGAAATGGTTTTCAAAGCAAATACATTATAAGTACATTATAAAAGAAGTTAAGAAGAGAAAGAGATATAGTTAAGTTCAGAATTCAATGTTTTACTGTTTATTTAGAATAGTATATTAGTTATGATCATTGGCCAGATGCAATATTAGATTTTGTTTAAAAAGTTTTGCATTCGTACATCTCCTCAACTCGATAGGAAGAGTGTTCCAAAAGCGTGAGGCTTGAACGATAAATTGACGTTCGGAGGTCAAGCAAGAATATATGGATTGGATAAGCACACAAGACCCTTGAGACACAGAAAAGACGAGCCTGTTAAATAGGTATCCAGGTTTACATGATTGACTACTATTAACATTGCAAGAAAACTCACAACAATACAATAGAATTGGCAAAACCAATGTTGTTGCTAGCATGAGCTTCCTAGTTGTTGGTAAAAATTACTGTGTAGCCCAAAGAACTCGAAGCGTGCCATAAACTTTGCCAATATTTAAGTTTATATGGTCATCCCACGTTAAAGTTCGGTTAAAAGTGAGACTAGGGTTACTAGGATTACTTTTTGGGTGGCAGTGGTGCAGTGGATAAAATGTTTGCATGCTAAGCGAGAGATCGTGAGTTCGACTCTCAGTTTGGGTAGCAGTTTTTTAAACTCCTAGTGTAAGCAAGAGCCGTCTGTGTTTAAAATGAGAAAATAGTCTTCTAATTCTCGATCTACTACGCCGTAAAAATTCTTTTCTATCCTTCTAATTCTTCTATCTAAGCATTGTGCCTTACAGATACATAGTTAAAATATAAAAAAATTTACATATTCAATTTCTGAATTTCCAAATTTTAAACTTTAGAAGGTGCTTAGATCCAGCAAGTTTCGATAGATAACGATTATTTTTAATTTAACAGGATTTAGGTAAAGATGATTTGAAATTGTCTAATTAATTATATTTTGAAGATCTTCGTTCATATTTTTGATGACCTGTTCTTTTAAGGAAGGAGTTGTTTTTATAAATAGCTGCACATCATCGGCATACATGTGAATGGAGCTATGCTTGATGATGTTGACAAGTTTTTAATTATTACTGTCTGCTGTGTCTCAAAAATGTAAGAGTAAATCAACTTTGCCGAATGTTTAAAAAATGTATAGTTGTTTATAAGTTTTTCGCACAAAATAGAGTTGTGAATAGTGTCAAAGGCCTTAGAAAAGTCAAAGTAGTTCTTTTCTGTCTTAGTTTTCCCTTATTTCATATAACGTACAACAAAGCTGACTTACAACTGCGTTTTGTTCGAAGACCTGAACTTTCTTTCATTCTGAAGGAAAACATGATGTGTGCAGCAAGGAATTAAATATATGGGTGATGTAACTTAGTATAAAAGGCAGACAAAGTTTGACAAACTTAAGATTTAATCCATCCAGCCCAGTAGCATTTGATTTTATCAATAACAGTACCTCGAAGAAGAAACATTAGTCTCGGTCTTTACTTTATTTAATCTGCAAACATTCAAAGCGAATGTTAATCGACACCTTTTATCTCTCCTTTCCCTATCTTCCTAATGCTCGCACAGTGTGTTCTAAATTAAAAGGGATACAAATAGTTCCTTGTGCGCGCGTTAATTATTAAAAAAAAACTTCTTCCAAAGATTTTTGCCTGAAGTCGAGTTTCCTCGCTTATTAACCAGTTTTTGTTTTGCGTATTTCGTAGGTGACTTTGTTACGAAGTCTTTTACATTGCTTGTGATCCTGAACAAGCTTAAATCGTTTCCGACGATATTACAGTGAGTATCTAATTTGGAAGTCACTAGGCCTTGGCTCCTTAAGGTGCTGTCACGCCAATAAATTTATTTATTTATTTATCTACTTTGAAAGTTGATTATACAAAAGAACTTTATCATGGTTGCTTGTAAAGAATACGTCCAAAAGCGTACTGGAATCATTGGAAGAGTTGGCATAGACTTATTGACCGTAACAAAATTAAAAGCTTTCATATCATTAAGCATTGATATAGCTCCTTTAGCATCAATAAGGTTGCAGTTCAAGTAACCACACATAAATATGTTTGGTGTATAACACGAAAATTTAATGGAATTGAACAGAGTATCAGTGTTGATAAAACGGTGGGTTTGTGTTAAAAATTTGTTTTATATATATCGTTTAATAGGATTACTACTAAGTAACTCTAAATTCAATTCGCTCTTATGTACTTAATGTAACATCAAGTTGTCTTGTGGTATTTATCTATACGCACTCTCTTTTCTTTTGTAATTACTGTTCTTTTTATTCATACATAATACTGAAACTGAATTATATTTAACTATACAGTTCGTCTTAAACCTTTAAGCTTAACAGTCGTTTTTCTTTTAATATTTGCAACAGGTTATGGGCCCAGTTGCGTGAAACTAAATTAAAAGAATTGTTTTTTTGTTTTTTTTTTTATCGGTTATGCACATGAGTAGTTTTTTTTTTTTTTTTTTTTTTTATAATTAACGCGCGCACAAGGGATTATGTGTTTCCCTTCTCAAGGGTGAACTGATGAGCATTCCTTGCGAGACGAGTATTACGGGAGAAACTTTTAAGAGGAGAAATGCAACTGGCTACTTCGAGTGAACATTTTTTGTAAAAGAAACGATAAAATAAGGAAAGACATGAAACATTGCGTCGGTGTTCGAGTGGGGCAATTGTTTCAGCGGCAGTTCTATTACCTATCAATCTTAACGCTAGATTTTGTATTCTATCAAGCCGGTGAAGCGATGCTTGCGAAGCACCTGCCCAGAGGTGGGAGTTATACTCGAGTTTAGGGCGTATAAACGCTTTATAAATTGTAGCCAGATCAGATGGGGAAAAATACTTCTTACACCGATACAGAAAACCTAAGCACTTTGCAGCATTCTTAACGATCTCAAATATACGGAGGTCGTCGTTGACAAACATACCGAGTACTGAGAGCTTTTCGGTTTCTTCGATGTAAGTGCCATTCATGGACAATGGCATTGGGGGAATGTTTAGCTTTAACGACAGAAGACAGCATTGAGTTTTCGAAGCATTAAACTCCACACGATTTCTATTACCCCATTTGACAATGCTGTATAAATCGGAGTTTAATCAGCTTGACATACGGCACCGTTGCAATTGTACGTCCGAAGGCGAAGGACGTGAATTATCGAACGAATATGAAAAGCTGAGGGTAGAGTCGTCAGTAAAACAGTTAAGTGGATTAGAAGTAACAAACAGAAGATCATTTATAAAAATGAGGAAAAGAGTCGGAGACAGAACAGAGCCCTGGGGCACACCAGCATTTATTTTATGGGAATCAGACCTGAATCCGTCCAATACAACTTGTATTGAACGGTCCAGGAGATAGCTTCTAATCCAACGAACAAGAGTATTATCGATCCCAAAAGCACGCATTTTCGATAAAAGAGCTTCATGCCAAACTCTATCAAATGCCTTGGAGATATCAAGAGCAATAATCTTACTTTCACCAAAGCGATGTAAAGATTTGTTCCACTGTTCGGTGAGATATGCCATCAGATCACCAGTGGAACGGTTGCTGCGGAAGCCATACTGACGGTCATGGAGAAGCTTACGATCTTCGAGATATTCCTTAAGCTGACGGTTAATCAGTGTTTCCATGACCTTAGAAAGAAGGGATGTCAGTGCTATGGGTCGCTAGGAGGAGGGGGAGGATGGGTCACCTTTCTTAGGGACAGGCTGGACAAATGCTGTTTTCCATCTTCTAGGAAAGATTCCAGAAGAGTAGGAGCGATGGAAAAGCTTACGCAGTGGCTTTGCCAGTGTGGAAGAACACCTCTTCAGAAGAATCTTTGAGATCTTTGAGAACTCTTGCTACTGTACGAGTGCGGAAAAAAATGTGTCCCATGGAAAAATTTACATTCACAAGTACAGGAGGGGCAACGTTGCTTTGAGGCAGCGTGGAGCTGGCAGCGAAATGGGCGGCGAGCAAGTTTGCCTTCTCTGAAGAGTAAACAAATGGTTTGTTATTGTCGATGAGCGTTGGAACCGAAGAGGTCACGGAGTTTTTTATATTTCTTACAAATGACTAAAAATTTTTACTGCCTTTGGGACACTGCAGAATTTTTTGCCGTAATTTTTGGTCATGCAAAAATTTGGTTCTTTCTATAACGGAGTTGCATGAGTTCCTTTCTTGTTTGTGCTTTTTCCGATTTTCCTCTGTAGGGTTGGCTTTGTAAGATCGGAAACTAACTTCTTTGAGCCTGATAGCTTCTTTACACTCAGAATTAAACCAAGACTTTTCTTTAGGTTTGATGCTTTTTACTCTGTTAGGAATAAAAGCACGCATCCTTAGAAGAATCACTTTTGTGATCATTTCAGCACTGGCATCAATGTCACTATCGAGGAAGCATAGTGACCAGTTAAGGTTTCGGAAAAAGAAATTTATGCCGTCCCAGTTGGCTTTCTCGTATTGCCAAACGGTCCTGGTGGGAAGTTTTTCTTTAACTGGATGGGTGGAGGATGAGAAATTACCTGAAATGATACAACGGTCTGGAGTGCCAAATGGAGAAGTTACACTAATGGTACATTTATCAGAGTGAGAAGTAAGAAACAAGTCAAGAGTATGGGCGGCTTGCCCAGCAACATCCGGTATACGCGTTGGCACATCGATCAGTTGGGTAAGGTGATGTAACCCGGCAAAGGGTGTTGTCTGACCAGAATAGCGGAGCCAGTTGGAATTGTGTACATTGAAATCGCCCGCAATAACGATTTCAGTGCGAGGACAAAGGGAAACAATTTTCGAGATGGAATCAGACAGTGCATCAAACTCGTTACAAGTCGAATTACTGTCAAGATTTGGACTCCTGTAAATAAAACAATTATGAATGACATGCTTGAGGGGGTTTTCTTCCAATTTCTCCAACGAGTGTGTATTATTTTTTCCTTTTTAAAGCACTCGCGATAACAACGCGCAATAATTATTTGTTTGGCTTTTGTTTCATTATTTGTGCGCGCACCTCGACATCCGTCCTCAACGAGCCTAGGATCGACACTCCTAAGTTAGTTGCAAGGTTACTGCTTTTTGTACTGAGACGCAAAAATTATTTAAATGCGTAGCTAGAAATAAAGTTAAATATTTTAAAGTAGTTTTCTGACGATTGGTACGGACTACAGAATTGTGGTCATAATTAAAAATATAAATAAATAAAAAATAAAGCAAAAATGGCTAAGGTATTTCTTTATGATGTCGAACCAAAACGATGAGTTTAAAGTAGAGAAGCTTATGAATGGGGACCAATGGAATGTTTGGAAATTCCAATTAAAAATTATATTGAGTTCCTCCGATATATTGAAATACGTAAATGGTGAAGAAGTCAAACCAGCAGATACTGGAGCGGCAGGAGTTAAGGCTGAAGATGTTACAAAGAAAGCTCAGATGTGGTCTCTTTGTGACAGTAAGGCGCAACGGGTAATTGTGACGTCAATAAGCCAGCAATGAGAACACGATTAAGGTTTTAGGCAGAAGGGATATAAATGTCCTGTCTTATAACAGTAAAAAGTGGAAGGAAAGTCATTTAGCAGATGTATTGTTTGTTCCGAATATTCGTCTTAACCTATTTTCACTAAATTGTGCACTAGACAAAGGATTAAAACTACTTTCTGACAGCTCAAAATGCAAGCTTTACAGAGATGAGACATTGCTTATAGTGGGAGTGCGACAATCGAAATTATTCAAGCTTCTTATGAGAGTCCCAAAAGGTTCTGATGTAGAAGTTTGTGCAAATTTGGCCGATAGGAATAAAGAAACTTTGCATATTAATCACGTGAAGAATACACTCAAGGCTAGAAATATTTCATTCTTTGATGAAGATCCATTCTTTTGTGAGGATTGTGTTGTTGGAAAGCTTCATCGGACAGCATTCAAACAGAGTCATAATAGGGAAAGCGGTGTTGGAGAGCTCGTGCATTCGGATCTGTGCGGGCCAATGTAAAAGAATTCAGTTGCGGGTCTAAGTATTTCCTTATCTTTAAAGATGACTTTTCACACTTTAGAACAGAACAGTTTTTTTTGTAAAAGAAAAGACTGAAGTTCAAGGTTTCATTGAAAAGTATCTGAAATTAGTACAAGCAGAAACTGATGCGAAGGTGAAGGATAAAAGAACCGATAATGGCATGGAATTTACGAATAAAGGTGTTCAAAACCTTTTATCCCAGAATTGTGTGCTGCATCAGAAGACAATTCCATACACACCTGAGCAAAATGGTCGAGCCGAACGGGAAATGAGAACCATTGTTGAAGCTGCAAGGACAATGTTTCATGCTAAAGGCTTGAACCTCAACCTCTGGGCTGAGGCAGTTCACACCGCTGTCTTTATCCTTAACCTTACTGGTAATAGTCCAGTGATAGAAAAAACTCTTTATAAGCTGTGGTTTGGTAGACAGGAGAATATAAGTTAATTCCGAGTTTTTGTCTAGGATATTTTTGCTCATGTTCTTAAACAAAAGCGTCGCAAATGGGACAAAAAGTCTAAGAAAAAAGTATTTGTTGGATACGAGGAGGGTGTATAAGGTTTCCGAGTCTATTTTCCAGGAAGCAATACAATAGATGTCTGTAAATATGTTGTTTTAAATGGTGATTTTGGTTCAAAATCTGCAGGCTGTTCAACATCCGAGTCAGGCTATCATGAAAGTACACAATGCATATTGCGTTGTTCCAATGATGCTGGTGGAGATGCTAGTGGAGATGCTTTTGGAGGTGCTGATGGAGGTGCTGGTATAGACGAAAGTGACTTTGAAGATGTTTTTGAAGAAGCTGTTGGTGGTAATGAAAAATATGGACAAGCTGGAAATAAAGGTGCTACAAAAGAGGGCGTAGGAGTCTCAACTTTGGCTTTATGGAGAGCGCTTAAGAAGTAAATCGAAAGCATTTCAAAGTGAAGTTCATTGCCGCATTGAAGAGAGCTTTGCTTTTATAGCCGAATCATTTCTTCCAATGACTTTTGAGGAGGCAATTAATCGTAAGGACTCGGAAAGGTGGAGAGCATCTATTGATGAGGAAATCAGTTCGCTTCATAAAAACAAAACATGGACGTTAGAGCATTTACCTAAAGACCGCAAGTTAGTTGACACAAAGTGGGTGTATCAAATCAAAAGTGCTACGGAGAATGAAAGGGAATGATTTAAAGCCAGGTAAAAGGCTCGTGGCTTCATTCAGAAATTTGGAATTGATTATTCTGAAACCTTTAGCCCTATAGCTAAGTTTTCCTCAATAAGAACTATTTTGAGCATTGCAGCATCAGAAAAACTTCATCTTAAACAATTCGACGTAAAAACAGCATTCTTGAATGGAGCAATCAAAGAAAGCATTTTTGTTCGTCAGGATACGAAGACGGGACAGGTCGAGTTTGTAAACTAAAAAAAAGTTTGTATGGGTTACGACAATCTTCAAGGTGCTGGAAAAAAACTTTTTTAAAGCTTTTAAAGGATTTAAGTTTGATTCCGTGCGATGCTGATCCTTGTGTTAATGTCAATCAACAAAATGGAAACAAAATGAAACTTGGTATTTACATCGATGATGGTCTAGTAGCATCAACTATTAAAGAGGACATTTTCAAGCTGTATACAAATCTGGATCACAGTTTAGAAGTATAAGTGTTTCTTGCAAAGCATTTCCTTGGCTTGGAAATAAGAAGGTTTTCTGACGGTTCTACTCATTTAAATCAATCGAAATATATCCAGAGATTGATATCAAAATTCAATATGGTGGATGCTGTTCCTGCATCAACTCCTGCAGATACTTCGATTAATGCACTTGGTGCATTTGAAAGGACAGATCGGATATAGCGTTTGCAGTAGGATGTGTCAGCCGATACTTGGACAATCCATCTCAAGTACACGTCAACATGTTGAAGCGAATTTTACGCTGTCTCAAGGGCACGGACACACATGGTATATTCTTTAAAAATACTGGGAATATGATAACGAAACGTTCTACCAGTGGTTTTGTCTTTATGATGGGTACCAGTTGCATTGCTTGGGCTTCGCAGAGACAGCAGAGTGTAGCCCTATCGACAACCAAAACTGAGTTTGTGGCTGCATGTCAGGCGGTAAAAGAACTTGTGTGAATGCAACAGCTTTTACCCGAATTACTGAGGGATCAAATTGTGAAACCATTCTTGTACGTAGACAACCAGGGTGCCATCAGATTAATTAAGAACCCAGAATTTCACAAGCGAACAAATTATATTGATATTCGCTTCAATTTCATACGCGAGAAATATGAAGATGGGTTATTCGATTTGGAATATATATCAACCCAGGACCAAGTTGGAGATATCTTCACAAAGCTTTACCAAAATACAAGTTTCAACGTTTTCGTTTTTTGATGGGAGTATCTCCTCTTCATGAATTATAAAGTTTTTTTTTTTATTATTATAAGATATATATATCGTTTTATAAGATTACTACATGGTAACTCTAAATTTAATTCGCTTTTATATACTTAATGTAACATCAAGTTGTCTTGCGGTATTTATCTATACACACTCTCTTTTGATTGTAATTACTTTTCTTTTTATTCATACATAATACTGAAACTGAATTATATTAAACTATACAATTCGTCTTGAACCTTTAAGCTTAACAGTCGTTTTTCTTTTAATATTTGCAACAGTCTGTACACAACTCCAACCAATATTTCATCGTTACGACGTAAAACACTAATAAAAAGAAACTACACAGGAAAACAACATCAGAGGAAAAAACAACCCTGTATACGATTTCGCTTCTTACGTAAATGGCCACACCACCGCTAACACGACCAGGCCTGTCACATCGATATAGACTGTTTTCAAATTGTTCAATACAATTGTTCTAATGTTCTCGACTGTCCAATACCGTTGGAGTGACGAACTTGAACTTGTTCTTGAAACGATGACGATTCGAAATAATAGCAAAACTGATTGTTAATGAACGAATAATTTTATTGTAGACAATATGTCTCTTTTATACTTAAACTACCAAACAAAATTGATTACACCAAACAATAATTTTCATTGCAAAATAAATATAATTTATGTCAAACAACATTTAATATACATATTCACAACTTCAGCAAAATAAAAGAATAGAACAAAATAGAATCAACATTGAGATTGCGCTGGTCGTTTGCTGCTGCTTGTGTCATCAGATTGTTGTAGGTCGTGAAGGAAATGAACATTCTTTCCCGCATTGAATGGGTACTCATTCAATAATTATTATACCTCTGAGACGTTGTATTAAGTTTTCTGCGGTAGAAGAATAGGGATTTCGGTTGACGTCTTTTGCTTCCGCGTTCTGAATAGAAATATTACCCCCAGACCGACTACTATGATTAAAGCCAGGTAGCTGATTGAGTAATGATGAATGTTGTCCGTAAATATTTTTTTGTTGAGGTCTGCGAGATTCTGATGTTGCAATGTTGACAGTTGAGCTTGGAGTGTTGTTAGTGATTCAATATGAGTGTTGTTGAATTGAGGAATTAGATCTTAAGCTGCGTGAACATCAATAAGGCTTGCTATTGCTGATAAGTTTCCAAAACTTATAAAGGATGTATGTACATTGCTTATCGTCATTTGGTTTCTTTGAATTGTAACCAGATTGTTCCTTATTCTGCAATCGCTCTCGATTGAGAGAAGTCCAGCTCCACAGAGTTCCATTTGACGGGTTTCGGTTTTGCATACAGCTGTTAGTTGAATATCTTGAAGGGCTCCAAATATCCATTGATTTCTATTATTCAACTGGGTCCATATAATGTTGTTGATGGGTTTAACAATGTTACATGATGTTGCAGTGTTGTTGATAAAAACAGAAAATTCACAGTTGTACGCTTGTGAACCGGTGTGATATTTTGCCTTTCTGTTCTAGCAGAAAAACTGCATTTCTCTTTGTTGCATTCCTTGAATTCTGATGCAGTCATTGGGAAATATTGGTCTCTATGACGGTTTATGGCCAGGATTTCTATGGCTGGATTAATGGTCAGAAGTGTGTTGTTTAGTATTAAGGGAACTGGTGTTATTTGGAATAATTCAAACGCTTCTTCTTCAACGAGTGGGATGGTGATTACGAAGATTAAGTGTTTTCCTGCGGATCCACCCTTCGTTTTTGATATTTTGTAGAATTGCGGCAAATGTTCTTGCTCGAATGGTAGTTTTTGTGACAGTGGTAAGTGATTCTTTATGATTATGATTTCAGCTTTAAGTTGGGTTAGGTGAAAGCAGAAGAGGGTTAATGTTGCCATAGTGCACATCTGTTAATGTATTAAGAATCGTGTCTTCGACTCTTTGCAGATTAGATGCCATCATCATTAGTTGCATTGTGGGTAGTGAAGATTTGAAATACTCTAAACTGGTCAGTTGCATTTCCAGTTCTTCCAATGATCTCGTTGGCTTGGTTTTGAAGCATATTTATGCGATTTTGAACCTCAAGCTGATCATGCTTTATAATGTTTTTGGTTAAGTCGATGACAGTTGTCTGATTTTTCAACATCGATATTAAAAGAGCCTCATTATTGTTTATATGGTTGATTGTTTTAGACAACTCTTTTGCATAGTCGGATGTCGATGTCTTGAGATCAAGTTGGTGTCTCCTTGGAGTGATATCTTCGTATTCGTAAGGTAGGTGACTATCGTATTACAAATTGCTCTAAGCTGTAGTTGACTGCATAAGTGTTGAAGGGCCTTTGTTCCGTTATTGAATGCTTCAAGCTCAGCTCGGATAGGTGCTAAGTCATAATATGTGACTAGGTTCCATTCGTTTGCAATCAGGTTCTTGGAGCCAAGGTTTTCAAAGTAAAGTCCAGGATTATTTTTGAATCTTGTGACGATTATCGGTGATGCGATAACCATTGGAAGCAAGAGTGTGCACTGCCTTAGTTGGGAAACACCCAAAGAGGTCCACAAAAATCTACACCGGAGATAAGGAATGGTCTATTTGGCGTAACTCGGTCGGCTAGAAGATTACCCATTAATTAGGTCATTAGATGTGGTCTGGTTTTTGTACATCTAATGCAGTTATGAACTGTGTGTCGGGCATGTCGAAGCATGTATCCAATGATATGTTGTAGGAACTTGAATGAATTTTGATGTTCTATCTTGTAGATGAAATCACTTGGAGAATCGTCTTGTAGTGCTATAGCAATAATGTGTTTTTTCGTTTGTTCAAGATCGGATGGCGGTTCTTGTTCTTTTGGAGGCGATTGTGGCCAAGCTGACTCATTTCCATGTAAAAAGAAAGGTCCATAAGGCCACATGTGACAGGACATGAAGTTTTGAGTGGATATTCCTCGAGAGAGCAAGTCTGCGGGGTTTTCCTTTGATGGCACATGACGCCACAGGGCTCCCCATGAGTGTTCTTGTATTTTTGCGATTCGATTTGCTACGAAGGTGTCACATGAAGATGATGTTGAGTTTATCCAGGAAGGAACAATTTGGTTATCTGTCCAGAGAAATACTGATGCTTCTGGAAGTCGTATATCTTCTCTTACTCTGCGAGTGAGTTCAGCTCCTAAGACTGCAGCACATAGTTCTAGTCACGGAAGCGTTTGTTGTTTTTGGGGCTACACGTGATTTTGCGCAGCAAAGTTGATAACTGTTCGATCTTGGTATGTTGAACGTAAATACATCGCAGCTCCATAGGCTCGTTCTGAAGCATCCAAGAAAGTATGAATCTGTATAGAAGTGGGGTTTCCCCGGAATACGTGTCTGGGAATTTTTGCTTGGTCGAGATCTGATATGTCCCTTCTGAAGCTGAACCATTCTTCTTTGAGGTGTTGTGGAAGCTCGTCATCCCAGGAAAGTTTTGAATGCCAAAGTTTTTGCATGAAGATTTTGGCTTGAACTACAACAGGGCCAAATAGCCCCAATGGGTCGAAAATTCGTGCAAGCTCTGAACTTACTACACGTTTGGTGATTAACGAAGTATCGTTTACTAGGTTGCCAAACTAGTCCAAGTGTTTTTATTGTGCAGTTGCTTGCGTCAGTGAAGTCAATACAGATTTCCTGATCTTCAGGGCAAATGTCATTTAACAATTGGGGATGGTTTGCACACCATTTTCGAAGTTTAAATCCGGTGTTGTCCATGATTGATTTTAGTTGTTTTTGAGCTTCCTTTGCCTGAGTGATGCTGTTAGATCCGCTGATGCAATCGTCTACATAGAAGTCTTCTAACAGGATCTGGCTCCCGATCGGATGCGTTATTTTGCTTTGAGAGGCTAAAACCTGCAGACATTTGGTTGCCAAGTAGGGCGTGGCCGAGGTTCCGTAGGAGACGGTTTTGAGCTTGTAGTATTTGATGTCTTCTGATGGCTGCCGTCTCCACACGATGAGTTGATAATTCTGATCCTCTTCATGAACGAGAATTTGTCTGTACATTTTTTCGATATCGGCTGTGAACACAAATCTATGCATTCGGAATCGGAGTAGGATCGAGAAGAGTTCACTTTGAACTGTGGGTCCAGTATGGAGTATATCATTGAGCGATAGACTCGTAGAGGTTTTAGCCGATGCGTCGAAAACAACACGTAGTTTTGTTGTGCTGCTATCAGGTTTGAGTACACAGTGATGAGGGATAAAGAAGTGGTGTTTTGAGATATTGGCTGGATTGACTTCTTCCATGTGTCCAAACGCTTCATATTCGTCCATAAATTGTACGTAATCCCCCCTAAAATTTGGGTTTTTGCTTAGTCGTCTTTCTAATGGCATAAAACGGTTGAGTGCTACTTGCCTAGAGTCACCCAAGGCTTCACCATTTTCTCGGAATGGCAGTCGAACTTCAAAGCGGCCGGTATTAACCTGGTTACTGTTTGAATGAAATGTGTTTCACAAAATTTTTTAGCTGTTGTCAATGATCTTGGTGAGTCTTCGAAGTCATCCACTTTACAGAACCTTTCGATGAGGTTATTTGTGGAGTCGTCTTCGCGGAAAATTGCACAGGTGGCATTATTATAAGCTACATTTTCAATCTTCCCTGATACGATCCAACTAAGGACAATGTTCTGTAACAGTGGCATCTTGTCACCAATTCGTATCTGTTCTTGACTTATAAGTTGATGATATAATTCTGCTCCAAGAAGAACATCGATTTTGTCGGATTGGTAAAAATTTAGATCTGCGAGACTGATGTTTTCAGGAATGGTCCAGCTTGTTGTATCCAGGTTCTGCGTAGGCTGAGGTGACACAATGCTTGGAAGGATGAATGCTTCCATTCTGCAGTTGAAATTTCCAATTGACGATTGGAGTTTGATGTCTACTCGTTGTGTGGAGCTTCTAGTTCTGCATCCGATGCCTTCGATACATAAAGATGATGGTTTTGGTGATAAGGATAAGCGTTTCTGAGACCAGGTTTATTTGTGAGCCTGAGTCTAAGATCGCTCTGACCACACAAGATTGCCCATTGTTTGCTTTGATAACTCTTGCAGTAGCCAAAAGCACGTAGTCGTAGTTGTAATTGAGGTTTTGAATCGTTGCTACAGTAATTGGTGCCGCAGCTTCAGTTTTCGTTGTGCTAGGTTTAGCTGCTGTAGTCTCTGAAGTAGTTGCGGCAGTAGTTACGTTAGATGGTCGCGAAATTTTCTGAGCCAAGTGCAGAAGTGTGTTGTGTTTTCCTGTGCACTTGGAGCAACTTCGTGATATACGGCCTTGAAACAGTTCACACATAATCGTTGTCTTTGCGTCCATCTTAATCTTTCAGCGGGTGACATCTTCAAGAACTTTTCGCAATAAAATATTGGATGGTTCTTATTGCCACATACCTTGCAGTTGTCAGTGTTGGAGGTGGCAATGTTGGACACCACTTTGGTTCGATCTTTTCCCCCAACAGCTTCTAGGGCCTTAAAACGATTCTTCTAGAACTTTGGAAATTCTTCCATTGTTGGAAGTTCTCGAGGGTTTTTGACGGATTGCTCATATAGTAGATGACTTTGTCGGTCTAATTTCTTTGTTAATAGATGTATTAATAGAGGTTCCCATGAGTATCATGTATCATGAAACTCTCTCATGGCCTTTAATTCAGAGTTTTTCTGCTTTCCAAGCCCAAAATTTTTTGAATAAGGGACAACGTCTGGACCCTTTTGTTACTGAACCGATCTTGAAGAGTTTTCCATGTGATTGGATAGTTCTCCTCTGTCAGTTCCAAATGTTTTAAATACCACATTTTTTGTACTAGCGGTAGATCTTGGTTGTGCATCATCTTGGTAAAGATGTCGGAAAAGGTTTGCCATTTTAAATAATCGCCGTCAAACTTCGGGATTGTCATCTTTAGATGCTGTACTGACAGATGATCATTTCTTGAATTGTTGGCAGTTCCTTTGAGTGAGGATCGATTCTTCAGGATTTTTATTTCGAACTCTGAATAAGAGTTCATGTCGTAGCCCTCTGTAAGTGGGTTTTCGCATTTCTCCCAAATTGAATAGTGTAGTTCTTCAATTTGGCTCCTGCGTTTGTTCATTGGGTCTAGGCATTGTGTAAGAATTTCTTCCTTAACTCGACCTCTAATTAGCCGAGCTAAAGAGTTCATTTATGCCTTTTGGCAACGCATAAGAATAAGCACCTCAGGAGATATTTGGTCTCCTCCCTCAGGTGCTTTTGCTTTTTCCTCGGGCGTTAGTTTTTCTTCTCCGGACTCCATTTCAGCTAGCGATTCCTTGCTTGGGATGAGCTCTAGTCTAGTAAGCGACTCCTTGAATATTTGTCTGTATTTTTAAGTTATCTTTTTGATTTTATCGAAATAATTCGAGGTAAAATATTCGTCATCGATTTTTAGATTCGATGACCGAATTTCTTCGTCTCTGGCTTCAAAATCTTTCCAAATTGCTTCGATTCGTTTCAACCGTGAAGCAAAGTATTCTTTCCATTGTTAGCTTTTTTGTCAAATTTGATGAATTGTTGCTTAGTTGCAATTGTTGATTCCAGTAAAACGTACTGTGTAGCTGACCAAATCCTTAGGTTGACGATTTTAAGGTCGGGGTCACCAAATGGTTTGATAAATCAAATTGTCCAATAAAATTGTTCTAATGTTCTCGACTGTCCAATACAGTTGCAGTGACGATGGAAGGTTTCTTACTGTGCATAAGAATAAGATTTTATATTGAAGCAAGGTCTAAGCACTTGAACTTGTTCTTGAAACGATGACGATTCGAAATAATAACACAACTGATTGTTAATGAACAAATAATTATATTGTAGACAATATGTCTTTTTTATACTTAAATACCAAACAAAATTGATTACTCCTAACAATAATTTTCATTGCAAAATAAATATAAATTATGTCAAACAACATTTAATATACGTATTCAACACTTAAGCAAAATAAAAGAATAAAACAAAATAGAATCAACATTGAGGTCGCGCTGGTCGTCGGCTGCTGCTTGTGTCATCAGATTGTTGTAGGTTGAAGAAAATGAACATAGCCTATAACCTGAAACAGAGAAACATTTGTCTGAAAATTCTAGAGAAAACCAGGTTTCGGAAACGCATTATAAAGTCAATGTTTTGAACCTACAAACAGATACTTAAATTCGTCAATTTTGGCTCTCAACCTTTGTGCATTTTTATGCTTTATGTGCAAACAACAGTCATCGGCTGACCTTCCAACACTGATCAACATTGAGGTCGCGCTGTTCGTCGGCTGCTGCTTGTGTCATCAGATTGTTGTAGGTCGTGAAGGAAATGAACATAGCCTATAACCTGAAACAGAGAAACATTTGTCTGAAAATTCTAAAGAAAACCAGGTTTCGGAAACGCATTATAAAGTTAATGTTTTGAACCTACAAACAGATACTTAAATTCGTCAATTTTGGCTCTCAAGCTTTGTGCATTTATATGTTTTATGTGCAAACAACAGTCATCGGCGTACCTTCCAACCGCAAAGACATACTTTTGTATTGAGGTATAGTGACCTTTTTCCGTTTCTCGTATTCCTTTTGCTTTTTCAATTTGCTACTTATTTCTTTTAAAAACTAACTTAGAAAAAATAAATCTTCTCTTAGCGAGTAACTTTTTTTTTCTCGAGATGGCCCCGAAGCCTTATCGCTCATCGGGCAACCGGTACGGTATTCTCGATGAATGTTCGATTTCCGACCCTCCTGATCCTCCACCACCCCCTCCCCAAAAAAGAATTAAAACCTCAAGCTGTGTTTTCAGTGATTTCCCTGACCTACCAACAAAAACAGGCCAAACCCTTATCTAAGATCAGCGTATTCATATTAAAAAAAAAACAACTGACTCAATTAGCACTTAATATCAGAAGATTTCTCAACTAAGGGACGGCTCTATTTTGATTTTAGCAAAAGATCAAAATATAGCTCACAAATTTATCAAATCAAAAGCCCTAGATAACATTTGCCCGGTAAATATCTAACTTCATGCCAACCTTAACCTCTCAAAAGGCATAGCCTATGCGCCTTGCCTGATTGATGTTCCTGAAGCAGAAATCATATCAGAGCCTAAGAATCAAAATGTAACCGGTGTTTATAAATTCACCAAAATGGAAGACAAGGTAAGCAAACCTACTGGTTTAATGATCTTTAGTTTTGACTCGTTCCGAATTCCTAGTACAATCGATATTGGCTGGTACAAAACTAAAATTTCTTAATATGTGCCTAATCCAATGCGTTGTAAACAATGCCAACTTCTTGAACACACAAAAAATGGTGTAAGAACGCTGCTTCATGTGAAACATGTAACTTTCCTCCTCACAATGCTAATAACTGCACTCGCACTCTATGCGCCAATTGTTCCGGACCCCACCCCACTTCCTCTAAAAGCTGTCCAAAATTTATTGAAAGCAAACAAATACTAGAAATTTAAACCAAAAACAAATGCACCTTAGCCGAAGCTAGGCGAATGGAACCCAATACGTTCCACTTTCTCTGCTGATCTCAATTCCGAAAAACTCAGACAAACAACTACTCCTTAACCCTCCACATCCACCTCCTTCTCTTCTAAAGAACAAAATACCATTAATACCGAAAATACAACAAACCAAAAATCTCTTAATCATCAATCTGCACCAAAAAAACAAAATCCTAATTCAGAATTAACTCAAAAGGTAAACAAAATTGATCTCACTAAAGTCTCAAATGACTCTATTTTGACTCAAAAAGAAAACGTTCAAAAGCTCTCAAACATAAATAATGACATCGTACAAACTCAAACTCCTAAAATCCACTCATACTCAAGACCACAACTACTCCAATCTGCAAACGAAAGCAACAGCAAAATTAAAACAAATGAAAACCCCTCAACAGCAACTACATCTAGTTTAAATTTTAATTATCCAATTCTCCCTCCTTCGAATTCTGCTTCATTAACAGAAACAAACCTCGCCATGAACATTGATGATGCCATCTCTTAATAACGGGTGATTTTTTGAGGTTAGGATTTTCATGCATTATTATTTGACAGATCACGCGGGATTTCAGACATGGTGTCAAAGAGAAAGATGCTCAGTATGCTTTGACATTTCATCATGAATAGACTTACTAACGAGCAACGCTTGCAAATTATTGAATTTTATTACCAAAATCAGTGTTCGGTTCGAAATGTGTTTCGCGCTTTACGTCCGATTTATGGTCTACATAATCGACCAAGTGAGCAAACAAGTTTACTTTATTGGACATTAAACCAACCACACGAATGCGCACAGTGCGTACAGAAGAGAATATTGCGTCTGTTTCTGAGAGTGTTGCTGAAGACCGTGAAATGTCGATTCGTCGCCGTTCGCAGCAATTGGGTTTGTGTTATTCGACCACATGGAAGATTTTACGCAAAGATCTTGGTGTAAAACCGTATAAAATACAGCTCGTGCAAGAACTGAAGCCGAACGATCTGCCACAACGTCGAATTTTCAGTGAATGGGCCCTAGAAAAGTTGGCAGAAAATCCGCTTTTTTATCGACAAATTTTGTTCAGCGATGAGGCTCATTTCTGGTTGAATGGCTACGTAAATAAGCAAAATTGCCGCATTTGGAGTGAAGAGCAACCAGAAGCCGTTCAAGAACTGCCCATGCATCCCGAAAAATGCACTGTTTGGTGTGGTTTGTACGGTGGTGGAATCATTGGACCGTATTTTTTCAAAGATGCTGTTGGACGCAACGTTACGGTGAATGGCGATCGCTATCGTTCGATGCTAACAAACTTTTTGTTGCCAAAAATGGAAGAACTGAACTTGGTTGACATGTGGTTTCAACAAGATGGCGCTACATGCCACACAGCTCGCGATTCTATGGCCATTTTGAGGGAAAACTTCGGAGAACAATTCATCTCAAGAAATGGACCGGTAAGTTGGCCACCAAGATCATGCGATTTGACGCCTTTAGATTATTTTTTGTAGGGCAACGTCAAGTCTAAAGTCTACAGAAATAAGGCAGCAACTATTCCAGCTTGGAAGACAACATTTCCGAAGAAATTCGGGCTATTCCGGCCGAAATGCTCGAAAAAGTTGCCCAAAATTGGACTTTCCGAATGGACCACCTAAGACGCAGCCGCGGTCAACATTTAAATGAAATTATCTTCAAAAAGTAAATGTCATGGACCAATCTAACGTTTCAAATAAAGAACTGATGAGATTTTGCATATTTTATGCGTTTTTTTTAAAAAAAAGTTCTCAAGCTCTTAAAAAATCACCCGTTAAAAGCATTATCCCCCACACACCCCGTGCCCCAACATTAGAAAATGTATAGTTGTTTATAAGTTTTTCGCACAAAATAGAGTTGTGGGTAGTGTCAAAGGCCTTAGAAAAGCGCAGTGGCTAAGTGATTAGTAATAGCTTCAGAAGTCAGTGAAGGACGAAAACTACTAAGGTGAAACCATTTAAGCTTACGGACAACACCACTTTGCAAAATTTCACTAGAAACTCTGGTAGTTTTAGATCTATATTCTTCAGCAAGGCCCACATTATTAGCAGGAAAATCCGCATCATTAGCAGCAACAGGAGTATTAGCATCAAAATCAGCATGAGCATTAACTGGAATAAAAGCAACAACAGAGTTGACATTATCATCAGCAATAACAATAGGATCGGAAACAACCACACTATCAGTAACAACACCAACACCAGCAACATCATCATCTACTACATCGTTAACAACATCATCAGAAATCAACACCACACTATTATCAGTAACATTAGTACTATTAGTACCATCGCCATAATTTACAGTGGCAACACTTTTTGCAATATTTAAGTCAGCAACACTGGTAACAGGTTTTCCAACAGCACAAACAAGTGAGCGAGATTCTTCATTTGCATGTGCAACAAGAGTTGCATTATTACACTCACCTCTAGCATCGTCAGTGCAAAGCGGCACATTGTTGTTCGAATTTACTTTTTTTAATTTGTTATCTGCTGTGGTGGCGACTGAATTTGCAGAAGTTTTTTTTATTTGTAGACATAACAAGTTTGGATGTAGTATTGCGGGGAGGTATTGGGGTTACATTAATGGGCTTAGCTAATTTGCGAGGTAAAAGAGGCGATGAAAAACTATGATTTGTTTGATTTATTTGGTTTACTGGGGTATTTATATTTATTTTGCTTTTGAGCGAGTGTTCACAGATTTTTTAGATTTGCTTGCTTCAAGTGAATCGAGGAACGACATAAACTCATTGCAAGCTTTTTAGTTAGTGTATGGAATTTAGCATCATGGAACTTGTGGAACTACAATGAATGCACATATCACACCTCCAGCAAACGTTATCAATTTTATTTATAATTTCAAACACATTATCGTTTAGTTTGATGCACTTAATGTGAAAAATCAAGCAACAGACAACACACGACACATATTCTCTTTCGGTCGCGATGCCTTCGCAAATAAAGCATTCATTTGCCATTAGAAGCTTGGCAGAAAGAATCAATTTAAGATTTAAGGTTTGACCATGCGATACGAGAGCAAATCAAAGACTGATTTGAAATATGTTCCACAGAGAAGCAGTAAAGAATGCCTTTCTTTAATTAGTCTTTCAATTAAAAATATATCGCCTATGGCAGACTTATCGCATCCTTAAGCTGTATCTTATGTGTTGATGGGCTCACCCTTCTTTCTTAGTTGTTTGCTGCGATGGCTGTTGATTCGATTGTTTCTTCTGCAGTTGTTGATTCTGCTGCTGTTGTATCTGTTTTTTTTCTCACGCTCCTACTGTGGCTGCGATGATTGTTATTGATGCGTCTCTGTTGGCTCTTGTTGCCGCACCTGCTGCTATAGTTGCGGTTCAGCAGTGTGGCCCTTAATCAGTCTACTTCGTTTCGCTCTTTGGCGACCCTTTCCTAATTCAGCGTCGTTATTGTCGTCCAACTCCGATGAGGATGGAATTGAATGAATTTGTAATGATTCTCTCACTGGCCTTTTAGGAACACAGATATGTCCAACGCAAGTCAAATAGCTTGAAGCTACTCGCGGATCTTGGCTGCTGCATTGGTCTTTGCTTGCCGCGCTTCAACCAGAGTCTCCCTTATTGGCCTTGTAGTTGAATTACGCTTTATCTGCCTTATTTTTCTCTTAGCTGTAGTAATATCGGACGATTTTATTGGGACATCATCCGATAAGACCTCTGACTGGCTTTTTATTGTAGGTATATATTTCCTGTTGACAATAAAATTACTATTTATTCAAACTTAACAAAACCTGCCAATTGTAAAAATACTCCACCTTGAAGTCGACAGTGTTGATTGCTTCACAGTATCTCAACGACTGACTACGCTAATGCTGTACACTCACATACAGGTCCGAGACTTGAATGCTTAATAAAACGTACTCTGAACTCAAAACCACGTTCTAAAAGAAATTTTTGCGGAGAATTGTTGGCTAAGTGTGCGAGGAAGGACGATTCCGGAGAAGAAACATAGATAAATTGTATAATATATGGTTAAAAATAAAGTTCGGTAGACTCTTGTGAGCTGATCGAAGAGGAACCAGTTCGGAAAGTCTTTTGCAGTCCTTTTTATGGAATGTAAACTTTTAATTTAATTTTTTTTTGATTTTGTTGTTTTTTATTTTTTTAAAATGGTCATTATACAAAACACCACCCCGATTGAAAAGTAAAATAGATAAAAAGGTATGTAGGTACCAGTTCTTAATCATAATATTCCAAATATACAAACTTAAACAATTCCAGTCGTATTTCTTAGAATCTTCTAAACAGCTCTGAATGAAATTGAAAGTGGAATTTATGAACTCTGAAGAATGGGCTTGAAGTCGCAAGTCAATATAATGGGAGAAGAAATCGTTCAATAGTGTTCCTATTGTAAAGTTCTGGTAAGGGGTAGTTGTGTTTTTGTCTTCATATCGTGATATTACTCCCGTTTGTTTATAATTCAATGAGATATCCGTCGATCTATTCGTTCGATAAATTTATGTTATTTGGAGGCGAAATTTCGTTTGAACGGAGTTTTCTTTTCAAGGCGTTGGAGTAACGTGGATAACTTGTCTTACTTAATTTAAAACAGCGCACACATAAAAATTTATCCAGCACCACAAGCTGGTTTCGAAGCTGTATAACGGTGCCAAGTCCGTAGTGGTCACTGTCGTGTTCAAATTGTCCGTAAACAGTTTCTTATCTGTTGAATCACATCCCAAACAGTCAGTTTCTGTTAATTTTGAGTAACAGTAACAGACTTAGTAAAGCACCGCTTCTTGATCTATCTGTAGCTAAAAGATCAATTTTACTATTATTTTTATTTTATTAATGTCAACCCATCCAATTAAAAAGATGGTTTCCTCAAGGACTTTGTGTGTGGTTTCCACAATCTTCATGTTTGGCATTCGAATCTCCAGCTAATAGATAATAACTTTCATACGAGTCCAGTGTAGGCAATCGAGAAGTTTTTTCGAGCTCTGCTATAGAGTGCAGCACCTCAACTGCATGTGCATAAAATGCGATATCAATACATCCGCTTTTCATGGTGGGAAGAATGCAAAGGTTAGTTTTAGTTTTAGTCTTAGTTTTATTATTTTTAAATTCTTATTACATTTTAAGATAAAATATATTATAAATTATTGCAACATTATAATTTGGAATTCTGATTTGAACAAATGTGTGAAATGGTTTTCAAAGCAAATACATTATAAGTACATTATAAAAGAAGTTAAGAAGAGAAAGAGATATAGTTAAGTTCAGAATTCAATGTTTTACTGTTTATTTAGAATAGTATATTAGTTATGATCATTGGCCAGATGCAATATTAGATTTTGTTTAAAAAGTTTTGCATTCGTACATCTCCTCAACTCGATAGGAAGAGTGTTCCAAAAGCGAGAGGCTTGAACGATAAATTGACGTTCGGAGGTCAAGCAAGAATATATGGATTGGATAAGCACACAAGACCCTTGAGACACAGAAAAGACGAGCCTGTTAAATAGGTATCCAGGTTTACATGATTGACTACTATTAACATTGCAAGAAAACTCACAACAATACAATAGAATTGGCAAAACCAATGTTGTTGCTAGCATGAGCTTCCTAGTTGTTGGTAAAAATTACTGTGTAGCCCAAAGAACTCGAAGCGTGCCATAAACTTTGCCAATATTTAAGTTTATATGGTCATCCCACGTTAAAGTTCGGTTAAAAGTGAGACTAGGGTTACTAGGATTACTTTTTGGGTGGCAGTGGTGCAGTGGATAAAATGTTTGCATGCTAAGCGAGAGATCGTGAGTTCGACTCTCAGTTTGGGTAGCAGTTTTTTAAACTCCTAGTGTAAGCAAGAGCCGTCTGTGTTTAAAATGAGAAAATAGTCTTCTAATTCTCGATCTACTACGCCGTAAAAATTCTTTTCTATCCTTCTAATTCTTCTATCTAAGCATTGTGCCTTACAGATACATAGTTAAAATATAAAAAAATTTACATATTCAATTTCTGAATTTCCAAATTTTAAACTTTAGAAGGTGCTTAGATCCAGCAAGTTTCGATAGATAATGATTATTTTTAATTTAACAGGATTTAGGTAAAGATGATTTGAAATTGTCTAATTAATTATATTTTGAAGATCTTCGTTCATATTTTTGATGACCTGTTCTTTTAAGGAAGGAGTTGTTTTTATAAATAGCTGCACATCATCGGCATACATGTGAATGGAGCTATGCTTGATGATGTTGACAAGTTTTTAATTATTACTGTCTGCTGTGTCTCAAAAATGTAAGAGTAAATCAACTTTGCCGAATGTTTAAAAAATGTATAGTTGTTTATAAGTTTTTCGCACAAAATAGAGTTGTGAATAGTGTCAAAGGCCTTAGAAAAGTCAAAGTAGTTCTTTTCTGTCTTAGTTTTCCCTTATTTCATATAACGTACAACAAAGCTGACTTACAACTGCGTTTTGTTCGAAGACCTGAACTTTCTTTCATTCTGAAGGAAAACATGATGTGTGCAGCAAGGAATTAAATATATGGGTGATGTAACTTAGTATAAAAGGCAGACAAAGTTTGACAAACTTAAGATTTAATCCATCCAGCCCAGTAGCATTTGATTTTATCAATAACAGTACCTCGAAGAAGAAACATTAGTCTCGGTCTTTACTTTATTTAATCTGCAAACATTCAAAGCGAATGTTAATCGACACCTTTTATCTCTCCTTTCCCTATCTTCCTAATGCTCGCACAGTGTGTTCTAAATTAAAAGGGAAACAAATAGTTCCTTGTGCGCGCGTTAATTATTAAAAAAAAACTTCTTCCAAAGATTTTTGCCTGAAGTCGAGTTTCCTCGCTTATTAACCAGTTTTTGTTTTGCGTATTTCGTAGGTGACTTTGTTACGAAGTCTTTTACATTGCTTGTGATCCTGAACAAGCTTAAATCGTTTCCGACGATATTACAGTGAGTATCTAATTTGGAAGTCACTAGGCCTTGGCTCCTTAAGGTGCTGTCACGCCAATAAATTTATTTATTTATTTATCTACTTTGAAAGTTGATTATACAAAAGAACTTTATCATGGTTGCTTGTGAAGAATACGTCCAAAAGCGTACTGGAATCATTGGAAGAGTTGGCATAGACTTATTGACCGTAACAAAATTAAAAGCTTTCATATCATTAAGCATTGATATAGCTCCTTTAGCATCAATAAGGTTGCAGTTCAAGTAACCACACATAAATATGTTTGGTGTATAAAACGAAAATTAAATGGAATTGAACAGAGTATCAGTGTTGATAATGATGGGTTTGTGTTAAAAATTTGTTTTATATATATCGTTTAATAGGATTACTACTAAGTAACTCTAAATTCAATTCGCTCTTATGTACTTAATGTAACATCAAGTTGTCTTGTGGTATTTATCTATACGCACTCTCTTTTCTTTTGTAATTACTGTTCTTTTTATTCATACATAATACTGAAACTGAATTATATTTAACTATACAGTTCGTCTTAAACCTTTAAGCTTAACAGTCGTTTTTCTTTTAATATTTGCAACAGGTTATGGGCCCAGTTGCGTGAAACTAAATTAAAAGAATTGTTTTTTTGTTTTTTTTTTTATCGGTTATGCACATGAGTAGTTTTTTTTTTTTTTTTTTTATAATTAACGCGCGCACAAGGGATTATGTGTTTGCCTTCTCAAGGGTGAACTGATGAGCATTCCTTGCGAGACGAGTATTACGGGAGAAACTTTTAAGAGGAGAAATGCAACTGGCTACTTCGAGTGAACATTTTTTGTAAAAGAAACGATAAAATAAGGAAAGACATGAAACATTGCGTCGGTGTTCGAGTGGGGCAATTGTTTCAGCGGCAGTTCTATTACCTATCAATCTTAACGCTCGATTTTGTATTCTATCAGGCCGGTGAAGCGATGCTTGCGAAGCACCTGCCCAGAGGTGGGAGTTATACTCGAGTTTAGGGCGTATAAACGTTTTATAAATTGTAGCCAGATCAGATGGGGAAAAATACTTCTTACACCGATACAGAAAACCTAAGCACTTTGCAGCATTCTTAACGATCTCAAATATATGGTCGTTTCAACGGAGGTCGTCGTTGACAAACATACCGAGTACTGAGAGCTTTTCGGTTTCTTCGATGTAAGTGCCATTCATGGACAATGGCATTGGGGGAATGTTTAGCTTTAACGACAGAAGACAGCATTGAGTTTTCGAAGCATTAAACTCCACACGATTTCTATTACCCCATTTGACAATGCTGTATAAATCGGAGTTTAATCAGCTTGACATACGGCACCGTTGCAATTGTACGTCCGAAGGCGAAGGACGTGAATTATCGAACGAATATGAAAAGCTGAGGGTAGAGTCGTCAGTAAAACAGTTAAGTGGATTAGAAGTAACAAACAGAAGATCATTTATAAAAATGAGGAAAAGAGTCGGAGACAGAACAGAGCCCTGGGGCACACCAGCATTTATTTTATGGGAATCAGACTTGAATCCGTCCAATACAACTTGTATTGAACGGTCCAGGAGATAGCTTCTAATCCAACGAACAAGAGTATTATCGATCCCAAAAGCACGCATTTTCGATAAAAGAGCTTCATGCCAAACTCTATCAAATGCCTTGGAGATATCAAGAGCAATAATCTTACTTTCACCAAAGCGATGTAAAGATTTGTTCCACTGTTCGGTGAGATATGCCATCAGATCACCAGTGGAACGGTTGCTGCGGAAGCCATACTGACGGTCATGGAGAAGCTTACGATCTTCGAGATATTCCTTAAGCTGACGGTTAATCAGTGTTTCCATGACCTTAGAAAGAAGGGATGTCAGTGCTATGGGTCGCTAGGAGGAGGGGGAGGATGGGTCACCTTTCTTAGGGACAGGCTGGACAAATGCTGTTTTCCATCTTCTAGGAAAGATTCCAGAAGAGTAGGAGCGATGGAAAAGCTTACGCAGTGGCTTTGCCAGTGTGGAAGAACACCTCTTCAGAAGAATCTTTGAGATCTTTGAGAACTCTTGCTACTGTACGAGTGCGGAAAAAAATGTGTCCCATGGAAAAATTTACATTCACAAGTACAGGAGGGGCAACGTTGCTTTGAGGCAGCGTGGAGCTGGCAGCGAAATGGGCGGCGAGCAAGTTTGCCTTCTCTGAAGAGTAAACAATTGGTTTGTTATTGTCGATGAGCGTTGGAACCGAAGATATCACGGAGTTTTTTATATTTCTTACAAATGACTAAAAAATTTTACTGCCTTTGGGACACTGCAGAATTTTTTGCCGTAATTTTTGGTCATGCAAAAATTTGGTTCTTTCTATAACGGAGTTGCATGAGTTCCTTTCTTGTTTGTGCTTTTTCCGATTTTCCTCTGTAGGGTTGGCTTTGTAAGATCGGAAACTTACTTCTTTGAGCCTGATAGCTTCTTTACACTCAGAATTAAACCAAGACTTTTCTTTAGGTTTGATGCTTTTTACTCTGTTTGGAATAAAAGCACGCATCCTTAGAAGAATCACTTTTGTGATCATTTCAGCACTGGCATCAATGTCACTATCGAGGAAGCATAGTGACCAGTTAAGGTTTCGGAAAAAGAAATTCATGCCGTCCCAGTTGGCTTTCTCGTATTGCCAAACGGTCCTGGTGGGAAGTTTTTCTTTAACTGGATGGGTGGGGGATGGAGAAATTAGCTGAAATGATACAACGGTCTGGAGTGCCAAATGGAGAAGTTACACTAATGGTACATTTATCAGGGTGAGAAGTAAGAAACAAGTCAAGAGTATGGGCGGCTTGCCCAGCAACATCCGGTATACGCGTTGGCACATCGATCAGTTGGGTAAGGTGATGTAACCCGGCAAAGGGTGTTGTCTGACCAGAATAGCGGAGCCAGTTGGAATTGTGTACATTGAAATCGCCCGCAATAACGATTTCAGTGCGAGGACAAAGGGAAACAATTTTCGAGATGGAATCAGACAGTGCATCAAACTCGTTACAAGTCGAATTACTGTCAAGATTTGGACTCCTGTAAATAAAACAATTATGAATGACATGCTTGAGGGGGTTTTCTTCCAATTTCTCCAACGAGTGTGTATTATTTTTTCCTTTTTAAAGCACTCGCGATAACAACGCGCAATAATTATTTGTTTGGCTTTTGTTTCATTATTTGTGCGCGCACCTCGACATCCGTCCTCAACGAGCCTAGGATCGACACTCCTAAGTTAGTTGCAAGGTTACTGCTTTTTGTACTGAGACGCAAAAATTATTTAAATGCGTAGCTAGAAATAAAGTTAAATATTTTAAAGTAGTTTTCTGACGATTGGTACGGACTACAGAATTGTGGTCATAATTAAAAATATAAATAAATAAAAAATAAAGCAAAAATGGCTAAGGTATTTCTTTATGATGTCGAACCAAAACGATGAGTTTAAAGTAGAGAAGCTTATGAATGGGGACCAATGGAATGTTTGGAAATTCCAATTAAAAATTATATTGAGTTCCTCCGATATATTGAAATACGTAAATGGTGAAGAAGTCAAACCAGCAGATACTGGAGCGGCAGGAGTTAAGGCTGAAGATGTTACAAAGAAAGCTCAGATGTGGTCTCTTTGTGACAGTAAGGCGCAACGGGTAATTGTGACGTCAATAAGCCAGCAATGAGAACACGATTAAGGTTTTAGGCAGAAGGGATATAAATGTCCTGTCTTATAACAGTAAAAAGTGGGAGGAAAGTCATTTAGCAGATGTATTGTTTGTTCCGAATATTCGTCTTAACCTATTTTCACTAAATTGTGCACTAGACAAAGGATTAAAACTACTTTCTGACAGCTCAAAATGCAAGCTTTACAGAGATGAGACATTGCTTATAGTGGGAGTGCGACAATCGAAATTATTCAAGCTTCTTATGAGAGTCCCAAAAGGTTCTGATGTAGAAGTTTGTGCAAATTTGGCCGATAGGAATAAAGAAACTTTGCATATTAATCACGTGAAGAATACACTCAAGGCTAGAAATATTTCATTCTTTGATGAAGATCCATTCTTTTGTGAGGATTGTGTTGTTGGAAAGCTTCATCGGACAGCATTCAAACAGAGTCATAATAGGGAAAGCGGTGTTGGAGAGCTCGTGCATTCGGATCTGTGCGGGCCAATGTAAAAGAATTCAGTTGCGGGGTCTAAGTATTTCCTTATCTTTAAAGATGACTTTTCACACTTAAGAACAGTTTTTTTTGTAAAAGAAAAGACTGAAGTTCAAGGTTTCATTGAAAAGTATCTGAAATTAGTACAAGCAGAAACTGATGCGAAGGTGAAGGATAAAAGAACCGATAATGGCATGGAATTTACGAATAAAGGTGTTCAAAACCTTTTATCCCAGAATTGTGTGCTGCATCAGAAGACAATTCCATACACACCTGAGCAAAATGGTCGAGCCGAACGGGAAATGAGAACCATTGTTGAAGCTGCAAGGACAATGTTTCATGCTAAAGGCTTGAACCTCAACCTCTGGGCTGAGGCAGTTCACACCGCTGTCTTTATCCTTAACCGTACTGGTAATAGTCCAGTGATAGAAAAAACTGTTTATAAGCTGTGGTTTGGTAGACAGGAGAATATAAGTTAATTCCGAGTTTTTGTCTAGGATATTTTTGCTCATGTTCTTAAACAAAAGCGTCGCAAATGGGACAAAAAGTCTAAGAAAAAAGTATTTGTTGGATACGAGGAGGGTGTATAAGGTTTCCGAGTCTATTTTCCAGGAAGCAATACAATAGATGTCTGTAAATATGTTGTTTTAAATGGTGATTTTGGTTCAAAATCTGCAGGCTGTTCAACATCCGAGTCAGGCTATCATGAAAGTACACAATGCATATTGCGTTGTTCCAATGATGCTGGTGGAGATGCTGGTGGAGATGCTTTTGGAGGTGCTGATGGAGGTGCTGGTATAGACGAAAGTGACTTTGAAGATGTTTTTGAAGAAGCTGTTGGTGGTAATGAAAAATATGGACAAGCTGGAAATAAAGGTGCTACAAAAGAGGGCGTAGGAGTCTCAACTTTGGCTTTATGGAGAGCGCTTAAGAAGTAAATCGAAAGCATTTCAAAGTGAAGTTCATTGCTGCATTGAAGAGAGCTTTGCTTTTATAGCCGAATCATTTCTTCCAATGACTTTTGAGGAGGCAATTAATCGTAAGGACTCGGAAAGGTGGAGAGCATCTATTGATGAGGAAATCAGTTCGCTTCATAAAAACAAAACATGGACGTTAGAGCATTTACCTAAAGACCGCAAGTTAGTTGACACAAAGTGGGTGTATCAAATCAAAAGTGCTACGGAGAATGAAAGGGAATGATTTAAAGCCAGGTAAAAGGCTCGTGGCTTCATTCAGAAATTTGGAATTGATTATTCTGAAACCTTTAGCCCTATAGCTAAGTTTTCCTCAATAAGAACTATTTTGAGCATTGCAGCATCAGAAAAACTTCATCTTAAACAATTCCACGTAAAAACAGCATTCTTGAATGGAGCAATCAAAGAAAGCATTTTTGTTCGTCAGGATACGAAGACGGGACAGGTCGAGTTTGTAAACTAAAAAAAAGTTTGTATGGGTTACGACAATCTTCAAGGTGCTGGAAAAAAACTTTTTTAAAGCTTTTAAAGGATTTTAGTTTGATTCCGTGCGATGCTGATCCTTGTGTTAATGTCAATCAACAAAATGGAAACAAAATGATACTTGGTATTTACATCGATGATGGTCTAGTAGCATCAACTATTAAAGAGGACATTTTCAAGCTGTATACAAATCTGGATCACAGTTTAGAAGTATAAGTGTTTCTTGCAAAGCATTTCCTTGGCTTGGAAATAAGAAGGTTTTCTGACGGTTCTACTCATTTAAATCAATCGAAATATATCCAGAGATTGATATCAAAATTCAATATGGTGGATGCTGTTCCTGCATCAACTCCTGCAGATACTTCGATTAATGCACTTGGTGCATTTGAAAGGACAGATCGGATATAGCGTTTGCAGTAGGATGTGTCAGCCGATACTTGGACAATCCATCTCAAGTACACGTCAACATGTTGAAGCGAATTTTACGCTGTCTCAAGGGCACGGACACACATGGTATATTCTTTAAAAATACTGGGAATATGATAACGAAACGTTCTACCAGTGGTTTTGTCTTTATGATGGGTACCAGTTGCATTGCTTGGGCTTCGCAGAGACAGCTGAGTGTAGCCCTATCGACAACCAAAACTGAGTTTGTGGCTGCATGTCAGGCGGTAAAAGAACTTGTGTGAATGCAACAGCTTTTACCCGAATTACTGAGGGATCAAATTGTGAAACCATTCTTGTACGTAGACAACCAGGGTGCCATCAGATTAATTGAGAACCCAGAATTTCACAAGCGAACAAATTATATTGATATTCGCTTCAATTTCATACGCGAGAAATATGAAGATGGGTTATTCGATTTGGAATATATATCAACCCAGGACCAAGTTGGAGATATCTTCACAAAGCTTTACCAAAATACAAGTTTCAACGTTTTCGTTTTTTGATGGGAGTATCTCCTCTTCATGAATTATAAAGTTTTTTTTTTTTATTATTATAAGATATATATATCGTTTTATAAGATTACTACATGGTAACTCTAAAATTAATTCGCTTTTATATACTTAATGTAACATCAAGTTGTCTTGCGGTATTTATCTATACACACTCTCTTTTTTTTGTAATTACTTTTCTTTTTATTCATACATAATACTGAAACTGAATTATATTAAACTATACAATTCGTCTTGAACCTTTAAGCTTAACAGTCGTTTTTCTTTTAATATTTGCAACAGTCTGTACACAACTCCAACCAATATTTCATCGTTACCACGTAAAACACTAATAAAAAGAAACTACACAGGAAAACATCATCAGAGGAAAAAACAACCCTGTATACGATTTCGCTTCTTACGTAAATGGCCACACCACCGCTAACACGACCAGGCCTGTCACATCGATATAGACTGTTTTCAAATTGTTCAATACAATTGTTCTAATGTTCTCGACTGTCCAATACCGTTGGAGTGACGAACTTGAACTTGTTCTTGAAACGATGACGATTCGAAATAATAGCAAAACTGATTGTTAATGAACGAATAATTTTATTGTAGACAATATGTCTCTTTTATACTTAAACTACCAAACAAAATTGATTACACCAAACAATAATTTTCATTGCAAAATAAATATAATTTATGTCAAACAACATTTAATATACATATTCACAACTTCAGCAAAATAAAAGAATAGAACAAAATAGAATCAACATTGAGATTGCGCTGGTCGTTTGCTGCTGCTTGTGTCATCAGATTGTTGTAGGTCGTGAAGGAAATGAACATTCTTTCCCGCATTGAATGGGTACTCATTCAATAATTATTATACCTCTGAGACGTTGTATTAAGTTTTCTGCGGTAGAAGAATAGGGATTTCGGTTGACGTCTTTTGCTTCCGCGTTCTGAATAGAAATATTACCCCCAGACCGACTACTATGATTAAAGCCAGGTAGCTGATTGAGTAATGATGAATGTTGTCCGTAAATATTTTTTTGTTGAGGTCTGCGAGATTCTGATGTTGCAATGTTGACAGTTGAGCTTGGAGTGTTGTTAGTGATTCAATATGAGTGTTGTTGAATTGAGGAATTAGATCTTAAGCTGCGTGAACATCAATAAGGCTTGCTATTGCTGATAAGTTTCCAAAACTTATAAAGGATGTATGTACATTGCTTATCGTCATTTGGTTTCTTTGAATTGTAACCAGATTGTTCCTTATTCTGCAATCGCTCTCGATTGAGAGAAGTCCAGCTCCACAGAGTTCCATTTGACGGGTTTCGGTTTTGCATACAGCTGTTAGTTGAATATCTTGAAGGGCTCCAAATATCCATTGATTTCTATTGTTCAACTGGGTCCATATAATGTTGTTGATGGGTTTAACAATGTTACATGATGTTGCAGTGTTGTTGATAAAAACAGAAAATTCACAGTTGTACGCTTGTGAACCGGTGTGATATTTTGCCTTTCTGTTCTAGCAGAAAAACTGCATTTCTCTTTGTTGCATTCCTTGAATTCTGATGCAGTCATTGGGAAATATTGGTCTCTATGACGGTTTATGGCCAGGATTTCTATGGCTGGATTAATGGTCAGAAGTGTGTTGTTTAGTATTAAGGGAACTGGTGTTATTTGGAATAATTCAAACGCTTCTTCTTCAACGAGTGGGATGGTGATTACGAAGATTAAGTGTTTTCCTGCGGATCCACCCTTCGTTTTTGATATTTTGTAGAATTGCGGCAAATGTTCTTGCTCGAATGGTAGTTTTTGTGACAGTGGTAAGTGATTCTTTATGATTATGATTTCAGCTTTAAGTTGGGTTAGGTGAAAGCAGAAGAGGGTTTATGTTGCCATAGTGCACATCTGTTAATGTATTAAGAATCGTGTCTTCGACTCTTTGCAGATTAGATGCCATCATCATTAGTTGCATTGTGGGTAGTGAAGATTTGAAATACTCTAAACTGGTCAGTTGCATTTCCAATTCTTCCAATGATCTCGTTGGCTTGGTTTTGAAGCATATTTATGCGATTTTTAACCTCAAGCTGATCATGCTTTATTATGTTTTTGGTTAAGTCGATGACAGTTGTCTGATTTTTCAACATCGATATTAAAAGAGCCTCATTATTGTTTATATGGTTGATTGTTTTAGACAACTCTTTTGCATAGTCGGATGTCGATGTCTTGAGATCAAGTTGGTGTCTCCTTGGAGTGATATCTTCGTATTCGTAAGGTAGGTGACTATCGTATTACAAATTGCTCTAAGCTGTAGTTGACTGCATAAGTGTTGAAGGGCCTTTGTTCCGTTATTGAATGCTTCAAGCTCAGCTCGGATAGGTGCTAATTCATAATATGTGACTAGGTTCCATTCGTTTGCAATCAGGTTCTTTGAGCCAAGGTTTTCAAAGTAAAGTCCAGGATTATTTTTGAATCTTGTGACGATTATCGGTGATGCGATAACCATTGGAAGCAAGAGTGTGCACTGCCTTAGTTGGGAAACACCCAAAGAGGTCAACAAAAATCTACACCGGAGATAAGGAATGGTCTATTTGGCGTAACTCGGTCGGCTAGAAGATTACCCATTAATTAGGTCATTAGATGTGGTCTGGTTTTTGTACATCTAATGCAGTTATGAACTGTGTGTCGGGCATGTCGAAGCATGTATCCAATGATATGTTGTAGGAACTTGAATGAATTTTGATGTTCTATCTTGTAGATGAAATCACTTGGAGAATCGTCTTGTAGTGCTATAGCAATAATGTGTTTTTTCGTTTGTTCAAGATCGGATGGCGGTTCTTGTTCTTTTGGAGGCGATTGTGGCCAAGCTGACTCATTTCCATGTAAAAAGAAAGGTCCATAAGGCCACATGTGACAGGACATGAAGTTTTGAGTGGATATTCCTCGAGAGAGCAAGTCTGCGGGGTTTTCCTTTGATGGCACATGACGCCACAGGGCTCCCCATGAGTGTTCTTGTATTTTTGCGATTCGATTTGCTACGAAGGTGTCACATGAAGATGATGTTGAGTTTATCCAGGAAGGAACAATTTGGTTATCTGTCCAGAGAAATACTGATGCTTCTGGAAGTCGTATATCTTCTCTTACTCTGCGAGTGAGTTCAGCTCCTAAGACTGCAGCACATAGTTCTAGTCGCGGAAGCGTTTGTTGTTTTTGGGGCTACACGTGATTTTGCGCAGCAAAGTTGATAACTGTTCGATCTTGGTATGTTGAACGTAAATACATCGCAGCTCCATAGGCTCGTTCTGAAGCATCCAAGAAAGTATGAATCTGTATAGAAGTGGGGTTTCCCCGGAATACGTGTCTGGGAATTTTTGCTTGGTCGAGATCTGATATGTCCCTTCTGAAGCTGAACCATTCTTCTTTGAGGTGTTGTGGAAGCTCGTCATCCCAGGAAAGTTTTGAATGCCAAAGTTTTTGCATGAAGATTTTAGCTTGAACTACAACAGGGCCAAATAGCCCCAATGGGTCGAAAATTCGTGCAAGCTCTGAACTTACTACACGTTTGGTGATTAACGAAGTATCGTTTACTAGGTTGCCAAACTAGTCCAAGTGTTTTTATTGTGCAGTTGCTTGCGTCAGTGAAGTCAATACAGATTTCCTGATCTTCAGGGCAAATGTCATTTAACAATTGGGGATGGTTTGCACACCATTTTCGAAGTTTAAATCCGGTGTTGTCCATGATTGATTTTAGTTGTTTTTGAGCTTCCTTTGCCTGAGTGATGCTGTTAGATCCGCTGATGCAATCGTCTACATAGAAGTCTTCTAACAGGATCTGGCTCCCGATCGGATGCGTTATTTTGCTTTGAGAGGCTAAAACCTGCAGACATTTGGTTGCCAAGTAGGGCGTGGCCGAGGTTCCGTAGGAGACGGTTTTGAGCTTGTAGTATTTTATGTCTTCTGATGGCTGCCGTCTCCACACGATGAGTTGATAATTCTGATCCTCTTCATGAACGAGAATTTGTCTGTACATTTTTTCGATATCGGCTGTGAACACAAATCTATGCATTCGGAATCGGAGTAAAATCGAGAAGAGTTCACTTTGAACTGTGGGTCCAGTATGGAGTATATCATTGAGCGATAGACTCGTAGAGGTTTTAGCCGATGCGTCGAAAACAACACGTAGTTTTGTTGTGCTGCTATCAGGTTTGAGTACACAGTGATGAGGGATAAAGAAGTGGTGTTTTGAGATATTGGCTGGATTGACTTCTTCCATGTGTCCAAACGCTTCATATTCGTCCATAAATTGTAAGTAATCCCCCCTCAAATTTGGGTTTTTGCTTAGTCGTCTTTCTAATGGCATAAAACGGTTGAGTGCTACTTGCCTAGAGTCACCCAAGGCTTCACCATTTTCTCGGAATGGCAGTCGAACTTCAAAGCGGCCGGTATTAACCTGGTTACTGTTTGAATGAAATGTGTTTCACAAAATTTTTTAGCTGTTGTCAATGATCTTGGTGAGTCTTCGAAGTCATCCACTTTACAGAACCTTTCGATGAGGTTATTTGTGGAGTCGTCTTCGCGGAAAATTGCACAGGTGGCATTATTATAAGCTACATTTTCAATCTTCCCTGATACGATCCAACTAAGGACAATGTTCTGTAACAGTGGCATCTTGTCACCAATTCGTATCTGTTCTTGACTTATAAGTTGATGATATAATTCTGCTCCAAGAAGAACATCGATTTTGTCGGATTGGTAAAAATTTAGATCTGCGAGACTGATGTTTTCAGGAATGGTCCAGCTTGTTGTATCCAGATTCTGCGTAGGCTGAGGTGACACAATGCTTGGAAGGATGAATGCTTCCATTCTGCAGTTGAAATTTCCAATTGACGATTGGAGTTTGATGTCTACTCGTTGTGTGGAGCTTCTAGTTCTGCATCCGATGCCTTCGATACATAAAGATGATGGTTTTGGTGATAAGGATAAGCGTTTCTGAGACCAGGTTTATTTGTGAGCCTGAGTCTAAGATCGCTCTGACCACACAAGATTGCCCATTGTTTGCTTTGATAACTCTTGCAGTAGCCAAAAGCACGTAGTCGTAGTTGTAATTGAGGTTTTGAATCGTTGCTACAGTAATTGGTGCCGCAGCTTCAGTTTTCGTTGTGCTAGGTTTAGCTGCTGTAGTCTCTGAAGTAGTTGCGGCAGTAGTTACGTTAGATGGTCGCGAAATTTTCTGAGCCAAGTGCAGAAGTGTGTTGTGTTTTCCTGTGCACTTGGAGCAACTTCGTGATATACGGCCTTGAAACAGTTCACACATAATCGTTGTCTTTGCGTCCATCTTAATCTTTCAGCGGGTGACATCTTCAAGAACTTTTCGCAATAAAATATTGGATGGTTCTTATTGCCACATACCTTGCAGTTGTCAGTGTTGGAGGTGGCAATGTTGGACACCACTTTGGTTCGATCTTTTCCCCCAACAGCTTCTAGGGCCTTAAAACGATTCTTCTAGAACTTTGGAAATTCTTCCATTGTTGGAAGTTCTCGAGGGTTTTTGACGGATTGCTCATATAGTAGATGACTTTGTCGGTCTAATTTCTTTGTAAATAGATGTATTAATAGAGGTTCCCATGAGTATCATGTATCATGAAACTCTCTCATGGCCTTTAATTCAGAGTTTTTCTGCTTTCCAAGCCCAAAATTTTTTGAATAAGGGACAACGTCTGGACCCTTTTGTTACTGAACCGATCTTGAAGAGTTTTCCATGTGATTGGATAGTTCTCCTCTGTCAGTTCCAAATGTTTTAAATACCACATTTTTTGTACTAGCGGTAGATCTTGGTTGTGCATCATCTTGGTAAAGATGTCGGAAAAGGTTTGCCATTTTAAATAATCGCCGTCAAACTTCGGGATTGTCATCTTTAGATGCTGTACTGACAGATGATCATTTCTTGAATTGTTGGCAGTTCCTTTGAGTGAGGATCGATTCTTCAGGATTTTTATTTCGAACTCTGAATAAGAGTTCATGTCGTAGCCCTCTGTAAGTGGGTTTTCGCATTTCTCCCAAATTGAATAGTGTAGTTCTTCAATTTGGCTCCTGCGTTTGTTCATTGGGTCTAGGCATTGTGTAAGAATTTCTTCCTTAACTCGACCTCTAATTAGCCGAGCTAAAGAGTTCATTTATGCCTTTTGGCAACGCATAAGAATAAGCACCTCAGGAGATATTTGGTCTCCTCCCTCAGGTGCTTTTGCTTTTTCCTCGGGCGTTAGTTTTTCTTCTCCGGACTCCATTTCAGCTAGCGATTCCTTGCTTGGGATGAGCTCTAGTCTAGTAAGCGACTCCTTGAATATTTGTCTGTATTTTTAAGTTATCTTTTTGATTTTATCGAAATAATTCGAGGTAAAATATTCGTCATCGATTTTTAGATTCGATGACCGAATTTCTTCGTCTCTGGCTTCAAAATCTTTCCAAATTGCTTCGATTCGTTTCAACCGTGAAGCAAAGTATTCTTTCCATTGTTAGCTTTTTTGTCAAATTTGATGAATTGTTGCTTAGTTGCAATTGTTGATTCCAGTAAAACGTACTGTGTAGCTGACCAAATCCTTAGGTTGACGATTTTAAGGTCGGGGTCACCAAATGGTTTGATAAATCAAATTGTCCAATAAAATTGTTCTAATGTTCTCGACTGTCCAATACAGTTGCAGTGACGATGGAAGGTTTCTTACTGTGCATAAGAATAAGATTTTATATTGAAGCAAGGTCTAAGCACTTGAACTTGTTCTTGAAACGATGACGATTCGAAATAATAACACAACTGATTGTTAATGAACAAATAATTATATTGTAGACAATATGTCTTTTTTATACTTAAATACCAAACAAAATTGATTACTCCTAACAATAATTTTCATTGCAAAATAAATATAAATTATGTCAAACAACATTTAATATACGTATTCAACACTTAAGCAAAATAAAAGAATAAAACAAAATAGAATCAACATTGAGGTCGCGCTGGTCGTCGGCTGCTGCTTGTGTCATCAGATTGTTGTAGGTTGAAGAAAATGAACATAGCCTATAACCTGAAACAGAGAAACATTTGTCTGAAAATTCTAGAGAAAACCAGGTTTCGGAAACGCATTATAAAGTCAATGTTTTGAACCTACAAACAGATACTTAAATTCGTCAATTTTGGCTCTCAACCTTTGTGCATTTTTATGCTTTATGTGCAAACAACAGTCATCGGCTGACCTTCCAACACTGATCAACATTGAGGTCGCGCTGTTCGTCGGCTGCTGCTTGTGTCATCAGATTGTTGTAGGTCGTGAAGGAAATGAACATAGCCTATAACCTGAAACAGAGAAACATTTGTCTGAAAATTCTAAAGAAAACCAGGTTTCGGAAACGCATTATAAAGTTAATGTTTTGAACCTACAAACAGATACTTAAATTCGTCAATTTTGGCTCTCAAGCTTTGTGCATTTATATGTTTTATGTGCAAACAACAGTCATCGGCGTACCTTCCAACCGCAAAGACATACTTTTGTATTGAGGTATAGTGACCTTTTTCCGTTTCTCGTATTCCTTTTGCTTTTTCAATTTGCTACTTATTTCTTTTAAAAACTAACTTAGAAAAAATAAATCTTCTCTTAGCGAGTAACTTTTTTTTTCTCGAGATGGCCCCGAAGCCTTATCGCTCATCGGGCAACCGGTACGGTATTCTCGATGAATGTTCGATTTCCGACCCTCCTGATCCTCCACCACCCCCTCCCCAAAAAAGAATTAAAACCTCAAGCTGTGTTTTCAGTGATTTCCCTGACCTACCAACAAAAACAGGCCAAACCCTTATCTAAGATCAGCGTATTCATATTAAAAAAAAAACAACTGACTCAATTAGCACTTAATATCAGAAGATTTCTCAACTAAGGGACGGCTCTATTTTGATTTTAGCAAAAGATCAAAATATAGCTCACAAATTTATCAAATCAAAAGCCCTAGATAACATTTGCCCGGTAAATATCTAACTTCATGCCAACCTTAACCTCTCAAAAGGCATAGCCTATGCGCCTTGCCTGATTGATGTTCCTGAAGCAGAAATCATATCAGAGCCTAAGAATCAAAATGTAACCGGTGTTTATAAATTCACCAAAATGGAAGACAAGGTAAGCAAACCTACTGGTTTAATGATCTTTAGTTTTGACTCGTTCCGAATTCCTAGTACAATCGATATTGGCTGGTACAAAACTAAAATTTCTTAATATGTGCCTAATCCAATGCGTTGTAAACAATGCCAACTTCTTGAACACACAAAAAATGGTGTAAGAACGCTGCTTCATGTGAAACATGTAACTTTCCTCCTCACAATGCTAATAACTGCACTCGCACTCTATGCGCCAATTGTTCCGGACCCCACCCCACTTCCTCTAAAAGCTGTCCAAAATTTATTGAAAGCAAACAAATACTAGAAATTAAAACCAAAAACAAATGCACCTTAGCCGAAGCTAGGCGAATGGAACCTAATACGTTCCACTTTCTCTGCTGATCTCAATTCCGAAAAACTCAGACAAACAACTACTCCTTAACCCTCCACATCCACCTCCTTCTCTTCTAAAGAACAAAATACCATTAATACCGAAAATACAACAAACCAAAAATCTCTTAATCATCAATCTGCACCAAAAAAACAAAATCCTAATTCAGAATTAACTCAAAAGGTAAACAAAATTGATCTCACTAAAGTCTCAAATGACTCTATTTTGACTCAAAAAGAAAACGTTCAAAAGCTCTCAAACATAAATAATGACATCGTACAAACTCAAACTCCTAAAATCCACTCATACTCAAGACCACAACTACTCCAATCTGCAAACGAAAGCAACAGCAAAATTAAAACAAATGAAAACCCCTCAACAGCAACTACATCTAGTTTAAATTTTAATTATCCAATTCTCCCTCCTTCGAATTCTGCTTCATTAACAGAAACAAACCTCGCCATGAACATTGATGATGCCATCTCTTAATAACGGGTGATTTTTTGAGGTTAGGATTTTCATGCATTATTATTTGACAGATCACGCGGGATTTCAGACATGGTGTCAAAGAGAAAGATGCTCAGTATGCTTTGACATTTCATCATGAATAGACTTACTAACGAGCAACGCTTGCAAATTATTGAATTTTATTACCAAAATCAGTGTTCGGTTCGAAATGTGTTTCGCGCTTTACGTCCGATTTATGGTCTACATAATCGACCAAGTGAGCAAACAAGTTTACTTTATTGGACATTAAACCAACCACACGAATGCGCACAGTGCGTACAGAAGAGAATATTGCGTCTGTTTCTGAGAGTGTTGCTGAAGACCGTGAAATGTCGATTCGTCGCCGTTCGCAGCAATTGGGTTTGTGTTATTCGACCACATGGAAGATTTTACGCAAAGATCTTGGTGTAAAACCGTATAAAATACAGCTCGTGCAAGAACTGAAGCCGAACGATCTGCCACAACGTCGAATTTTCAGTGAATGGGCCCTAGAAAAGTTGGCAGAAAATCCGCTTTTTTATCGACAAATTTTGTTCAGCGATGAGGCTCATTTCTGGTTGAATGGCTACGTAAATAAGCAAAATTGCCGCATTTGGAGTGAAGAGCAACCAGAAGCCGTTCAAGAACTGCCCATGCATCCCGAAAAATGCACTGTTTGGTGTGGTTTGTACGGTGGTGGAATCATTGGACCGTATTTTTTCAAAGATGCTGTTGGACGCAACGTTGCGGTGAATGGCGATCGCTATCGTTCGATGCTAACAAACTTTTTGTTGCCAAAAATGGAAGAACTGAACTTGGTTGACATGTGGTTTCAACAAGATGGCGCTACATGCCACACAGCTCGCGATTCTATGGCCATTTTGAGGGAAAACTTCGGAGAACAATTCATCTCAAGAAATGGACCGGTAAGTTGGCCACCAAGATCATGCGATTTGACGCCTTTAGATTATTTTTTGTAGGGCAACGTCAAGTCTAAAGTCTACAGAAATAAGGCAGCAACTATTCCAGCTTGGAAGACAACATTTCCGAAGAAATTCGGGCTATTCCGGCCGAAATGCTCGAAAAAGTTGCCCAAAATTGGACTTTCCGAATGGACCACCTAAGACGCAGCCGCGGTCAACATTTAAATGAAATTATCTTCAAAAAGTAAATGTCATGGACCAATCTAACGTTTCAAATAAAGAACTGATAAGATTTTGCATATTTTATGCGTTTTTTTTAAAAAAAAGTTCTCAAGCTCTTAAAAAATCACCCGTTAAAAGCATTATCCCCCACACACCCCGTGCCCCAACATTAGAAAATGTATAGTTGTTTATAAGTTTTTCGCACAAAATCGAGTTGTGGGTAGTGTCAAAGGCCTTAGAAAAGCGCAGTGGCTAAGTGATTAGTAATAGCTTCAGAAGTCAGTGAAGGACGAAAACTACTAAGGTGAAACCATTTAAGCTTACGGACAACACCACTTTGCAAAATTTCACTAGAAACTCTGGTAGTTTTAGATCTATATTCTTCAGCAAGGCCCACATTATTAGCAGGAAAATCCGCATCATTAGCAGCAACAGGAGTATTAGCATCAAAATCAGCATGAGCATTAACTGGAATAAAAGCAACAACAGAGTTGACATTATCATCAGCAATAACAATAGGATCGGAAACAACCACACTATCAGTAACAACACCAACACCAGCAACATCATCATCTACTACATCGTTAACAACATCATCAGAAATCAACACCACACTATTATCAGTAACATTAGTACTATTAGTACCATCGCCATAATTTACAGTGGCAACACTTTTTGCAATATTTAAGTCAGCAACACTGGTAACAGGTTTTCCAACAGCACAAACAAGTGAGCGAGATTCTTCATTTGCATGTGCAACAAGAGTTGCATTATTACACTCACCTCTAGCATCGTCAGTGCAAAGCGGCACATTGTTGTTCGAATTTACTTTTTTTAATTTGTTATCTGCTGTGGTGGCGACTGAATTTGCAGAAGTTTTTTTTATTTGTAGACATAACAAGTTTGGATGTAGTATTGCGGGGAGGTATTGGGGTTACATTAATGGGCTTAGCTAATTTGCGAGGTAAAAGAGGCGATGAAAAACTATGATTTGTTTGATTTATTTGGTTTACTGGGGTATTTATATTTATTTTGCTTTTGAGCGAGTGTTCACAGATTTTTTAGATTTGCTTGCTTCAAGTGAATCGAGGAACGACATAAACTCATTGCATAAATTATCAAGCTTTTTAGTTAGTGTATGGAATTTAGCATCATGGAACTTGTGGAACTACAATGAATGCACATATCACACCTCCAGCAAACGTTATCAATTTTATTTATAATTTCAAACACATTATCGTTTAGTTTGATGCACTTAATGTGAAAAATCAAGCAACAGACAACACACGACACATATTCTCTTTCGGTCGCGATGCCTTCGCAAATAAAGCATTCATTTGCCATTAGAAGCTTGGCAGAAAGAATCAATTTAAGATTTAAGGTTTGACCATGCGATACGAGAGCAAATCAAAGACTGATTTGAAATATGTTCCACAGAGAAGCAGTAAAGAATGCCTTTCTTTAATTAGTCTTTCAATTAAAAATATATCGCCTATGGCAGACTTATCGCATCCTTAAGCTGTATCTTATGTGTTGATGGGCTCACCCTTCTTTCTTAGTTGTTTGCTGCGATGGCTGTTGATTCGATTGTTTCTTCTGCAGTTGTTGATTCTGCTGCTGTTGTATCTGTTTTTTTTCTCACGCTCCTACTGTGGCTGCGATGATTGTTATTGATGCGTCTCTGTTGGCTCTTGTTGCCGCACCTGCTGCTATAGTTGCGGTTCAGCAGTGTGGCCCTTAATCAGTCTACTTCGTTTCGCTCTTTGGCGACCCTTTCCTAATTCAGCGTCGTTATTGTCGTCCAACTCCGATGAGGATGGAATTGAATGAATTTGTAATGATTCTCTCACTGGCCTTTTAGGAACACAGATATGTCCAACGCAAGTCAAATAGCTTGAAGCTACTCGCGGATCTTGGCTGCTGCATTGGTCTTTGCTTGCCGCGCTTCAACCAGAGTCTCCCTTATTGGCCTTGTAGTTGAATTACGCTTTATCTGCCTTATTTTTCTCTTAGCTGTAGTAATATCGGACGATTTTATTGGGACATCATCCGATAAGACCTCTGACTGCTTGGAGTGTAAAACTGGAGACGGCAGGCTAGAAATTGAGCCAGCTGGAGGGCATATTGAAACAGGCCCTAAAACACCACGCTATATAGCACCTGGAATGGTAAGGCATATCTATATTGGCTTTTTATTGTAGGTATCTATATATTTCCTTTTGACAATAAAATTACTATTTAATCAAACTTAACAAAACCTATCAATTGTAAAAATACTCCACCTTGAAGTCGACAGTGTTGATTGCTTCACAGTATCTCTTTGCTAAACAGTTTCTTATCTGTTGAATCACATCCCACACAGTCAGTTTCTGTTAATTTTGAGTAACAGTAACAGACTTAGTAAAGCACCGCTTCTTGATCTATCTGTAGCTAAAAGATCAATTTTACTATTATTTTTATTTTATTAATGTCAACCCATCCAATTAAAAAGATGGTTTCCTCAAGGACTTTGTGTGTGGTTTCCACAATCTTCATGTTTGGCATTCGAATCTCCAGCTAATAGATAATAATTTTCATACGAGTCCAGTGTAGGCAATCGAGAAGTTTTTTCGAGCTCTGCTAAAGAGTGCAGAACCTCAACTGCATGTGCATAAAATGCGATATCAATACATCCGCTTTTCTTGGTGGGAAGAATGCAAAGTTTAGTTTTAGTTTTAAACTTAGTTTTATTATTTTTAAATTCTTATTACATTTAAGGATAAAATATATTATAAATTATTGCAACATTATAATTTGGAATTCTGATTTGAACAAATGTATGAAATGGTTTTCAAGGCAAATACATTATAAGTACATTATGAAAGAAGTTAAGAAGAGAAAGAGATGTAGTTAAGTTCAGAATTCAATGTTTTACTGTTTATTTAGAATAGTATATTAGTTATGATCATTGGCCAGATGCAATATTAGATTTTGTTTAAAAAGTTTTGCATTCGTACATCTCCTCAACTCGATAGGAAGAGTGTTCCAAAAGCGTGAGGCTTAAACGATAAATTGACGTTCGGAGGTCAAGCAAGAATATATGGATTGGATAAGCACACAAGACCCTTGAGACACAGAAAAGACGAGCCTGTTAAATAGGTATCCAGGTTTACATGATTGACTACTATTAACATTGCAAGAAAACTCACAACAATACAATAGAATTGGCAAAACCAATGTTGTTGCTAGCATGAGCTTCCTAGTTGTTGGTAAAAATTACTGTGTAGCCCAAAGAACTCGAAGCGTGCCATAAACTTTGCCAATATTTAAGTTTATATGGTCATCCCGTTAAAGTTCGGTTAAAAGTGAGACTAGGGTTACTAGGATTACTTTTTGGGTGGCAGTGGTGCAGTGGATAAAATGTTTGCATGCTAAGCGAGAGATCGTGAGTTCGATTCTCAGTTTGGGTAGCAGTTTTTTTAACTCCTAGTGTAAGCAAAAGCCGTCTGTGCTTAAAATGAGAAAATAGTCTTCTAATTCTCGATCTACTACGCCGTAAAAATTCTTTTCTATCCCTCTATTTCTTCTATCTAAGCATTGTGCCTTACAGGTACATAGTTAAAATATAAAAAAAAATTACATATTCAATTTCTGAATTTCCAAATTTTAAACTTTAGAAGGTGCTTAGATCCAGCACGTTTCGATAGATAACGATTATTTTTAATTTAACAGGATTTAGGTAAAGATGATTTGAAATTGCCTAATCAATTATATTTTGAAGATCTTCGTTCATATTTTTGATGACCTGTTCTTTTAAGGAAGGAGTTGTTTTTATAAATAGCTGCACATCATCGGCATACATGTGAATGGAGCTATGCTTGATGATGTTGACAAGTTTTTAATTATTACTGCCTGCTGTCTCTCAAAAATGTAAGAGTAAATCAACTTTGCCGAATGTTTAGAAAATGTATAGTTGTTTATAAGTTTTTCGCACAAAATAGAGTTGTGGGTAGTGTCAAAGGCCTTAGAAAAGCGCAGTGGCTAAGTGATTAGTAATAGCTTCAGAAGTCAGTGAAGGACGAAAACTACTAAGGTGAAACCATTTAAGCTTACGGACAACACCACTTTGCAAAATTTCACTAGAAACTCTGGTAGTTTTAGATCTATATTCTTCAGCAAGGCCCACATTATTAGCAGGAAAATCCGCATCATTAGCAGCAACAGGAGTATTAGCATCAAAATCAGCATGAGCATTAACTGGAATAAAAGCAACAACAGAGTTGACATTATCATCAGCAATAACAATAGGATCGGAAACAACCACACTATCAGTAACAACACCAACACCAGCAACATCATCATCTACTACATCGTTAACAACATCATCAGAAATCAACACCACACTATTATCAGTAACATTAGTACTATTAGTACCATCGCCATAATTTACAGTGGCAACACTTTTTGCAATATTTAAGTCAGCAACACTGGTAACAGGTTTTCCAACAGCACAAACAAGTGAGCGAGATTCTTCATTTGCATGTGCAACAAGAGTTGCATTATTACACTCACCTCTAGCATCGTCAGTGCAAAGCGGCACATTGTTGTTCGAATTTACTTTTTTTAATTTGTTATCTGCTGTGGTGGCGACTGAATTTGCAGAAGTTTTTTTTATTTGTAGACATAACAAGTTTGGATGTAGTATTGCGGGGAGGTATTGGGGTTACATTAATGGGCTTAGCTAATTTGCGAGGTAAAAGAGGCGATGAAAAACTATGATTTGTTTGATTTATTTGGTTTACTGGGGTATTTATATTTATTTTGCTTTTGAGCGAGTGTTCACAGATTTTTTAGATTTGCTTGCTTCAAGTGAATCGAGGAACGACATAAACTCATTGCATAAATTATCAAGCTTTTTAGTTAGTGTATGGAATTTAGCATCATGGAACTTGTGGAACTACAATGAATGCACATATCACACCTCCAGCAAACGTTATCAATTTTATTTATAATTTCAAACACATTATCGTTTAGTTTGATGCACTTAATGTGAAAAATCAAGCAACAGACAACACACGACACATATTCTCTTTCGGTCGCGATGCCTTCGCAAATAAAGCATTCATTTGCCATTAGAAGCTTGGCAGAAAGAATCAATTTAAGATTTAAGGTTTGACCATGCGATACGAGAGCAAATCAAAGACTGATTTGAAATATGTTCCACAGAGAAGCAGTAAAGAATGCCTTTCTTTAATTAGTCTTTCAATTAAAAATATATCGCCTATGGCAGACTTATCGCATCCTTAAGCTGTATCTTATGTGTTGATGGGCTCACCCTTCTTTCTTAGTTGTTTGCTGCGATGGCTGTTGATTCGATTGTTTCTTCTGCAGTTGTTGATTCTGCTGCTGTTGTATCTGTTTTTTTTCTCACGCTCCTACTGTGGCTGCGATGATTGTTATTGATGCGTCTCTGTTGGCTCTTGTTGCCGCACCTGCTGCTATAGTTGCGGTTCAGCAGTGTGGCCCTTTCCTAATTCAGCGTCGTTATTGTCGTCCAACTCCGATGAGGATGGAATTGAATGAATTTGTAATGATTCTCTCACTGGCCTTTTAGGACCACAGATATGTCCAACGCAAGTCAAATAGCTTGAAGCTACTCGCGGATCTTGGCTGCTGCATTGGTCTTTGCTTGCCGCGCTTCAACCAGAGTCTCCCTTATTGGCCTTGTAGTTGAATTACGCTTTATCTGCCTTATTTTTCTCTTAGCTGTAGTAATATCGGACGATTTTATTGGGACATCATCCGATAAGACCTCTGACTGCTTGGAGTGTAAAACTGGAGACGGCAGGCTAGAAATTGAGCCAGCTGGAGGGCATATTGAAACAGGCCCTAAAACACCACGCTATATAGCACCTGGAATGGTAAGGCATATCTATATTGGCTTTTTATTGTAGGTATCTATATATTTCCTTTTGACAATAAAATTACTATTTAATCAAACTTAACAAAACCTATCAATTGTAAAAATACTCCACCTTGAAGTCGACAGTGTTGATTGCTTCACAGTATCTCTTTGCTAAACAGTTTCTTATCTGTTGAATCACATCCCACACAGTCAGTTTCTGTTAATTTTGAGTAACAGTAACAGACTTAGTAAAGCACCGCTTCTTGATCTATCTGTAGCTAAAAGATCAATTTTACTATTATTTTTATTTTATTAATGTCAACCCATCCAATTAAAAAGATGGTTTCCTCAAGGACTTTGTGTGTGGTTTCCACAATCTTCATGTTTGGCATTCGAATCTCCAGCTAATAGATAATAATTTTCATACGAGTCCAGTGTAGGCAATCGAGAAGTTTTTTCGAGCTCTGCTAAAGAGTGCAGAACCTCAACTGCATGTGCATAAAATGCGATATCAATACATCCGCTTTTCTTGGTGGGAAGAATGCAAAGTTTAGTTTTAGTTTTAAACTTAGTTTTATTATTTTTAAATTCTTATTACATTTAAGGATAAAATATATTATAAATTATTGCAACATTATAATTTGGAATTCTGATTTGAACAAATGTATGAAATGGTTTTCAAGGCAAATACATTATAAGTACATTATGAAAGAAGTTAAGAAGAGAAAGAGATGTAGTTAAGTTCAGAATTCAATGTTTTACTGTTTATTTAGAATAGTATATTAGTTATGATCATTGGCCAGATGCAATATTAGATTTTGTTTAAAAAGTTTTGCATTCGTACATCTCCTCAACTCGATAGGAAGAGTGTTCCAAAAGCGTGAGGCTTAAACGATAAATTGACGTTCGGAGGTCAAGCAAGAATATATGGATTGGATAAGCACACAAGACCCTTGAGACACAGAAAAGACGAGCCTGTTAAATAGGTATCCAGGTTTACATGATTGACTACTATTAACATTGCAAGAAAACTCACAACAATACAATAGAATTGGCAAAACCAATGTTGTTGCTAGCATGAGCTTCCTAGTTGTTGGTAAAAATTACTGTGTAGCCCAAAGAACTCGAAGCGTGCCATAAACTTTGCCAATATTTAAGTTTATATGGTCATCCCGTTAAAGTTCGGTTAAAAGTGAGACTAGGGTTACTAGGATTACTTTTTGGGTGGCAGTGGTGCAGTGGATAAAATGTTTGCATGCTAAGCGAGAGATCGTGAGTTCGATTCTCAGTTTGGGTAGCAGTTTTTTTAACTCCTAGTGTAAGCAAAAGCCGTCTGTGCTTAAAATGAGAAAATAGTCTTCTAATTCTCGATCTACTACGCCGTAAAAATTCTTTTCTATCCCTCTATTTCTTCTATCTAAGCATTGTGCCTTACAGGTACATAGTTAAAATATAAAAAAAAATTACATATTCAATTTCTGAATTTCCAAATTTTAAACTTTAGAAGGTGCTTAGATCCAGCACGTTTCGATAGATAACGATTATTTTTAATTTAACAGGATTTAGGTAAAGATGATTTGAAATTGCCTAATCAATTATATTTTGAAGATCTTCGTTCATATTTTTGATGACCTGTTCTTTTAAGGAAGGAGTTGTTTTTATAAATAGCTGCACATCATCGGCATACATGTGAATGGAGCTATGCTTGATGATGTTGACAAGTTTTTAATTATTACTGCCTGCTGTCTCTCAAAAATGTAAGAGTAAATCAACTTTGCCGAATGTTTAGAAAATGTATAGTTGTTTATAAGTTTTTCGCACAAAATAGAGTTGTGGGTAGTGTCAAAGGCCTTAGAAAAGCGCAGTGGCTAAGTGATTAGTAATAGCTTCAGAAGTCAGTGAAGGACGAAAACTACTAAGGTGAAACCATTTAAGCTTACGGACAACACCACTTTGCAAAATTTCACTAGAAACTCTGGTAGTTTTAGATCTATATTCTTCAGCAAGGCCCACATTATTAGCAGGAAAATCCGCATCATTAGCAGCAACAGGAGTATTAGCATCAAAATCAGCATGAGCATTAACTGGAATAAAAGCAACAACAGAGTTGACATTATCATCAGCAATAACAATAGGATCGGAAACAACCACACTATCAGTAACAACACCAACACCAGCAACATCATCATCTACTACATCGTTAACAACATCATCAGAAATCAACACCACACTATTATCAGTAACATTAGTACTATTAGTATCGCCATAATTTACAGTGGCAACACTTTTTGCAATATTTAAGTCAGCAACACTGGTAACAGGTTTTCCAACAGCACAAACAAGTGAGCGAGATTCTTCATTTGCATGTGCAACAAGAGTTGCATTATTGCACTCACCTCTAGCATCGTCAGTGCAAAGCGGCACATTGTTGTTCGAATTTACTTTTTTTAATTTGTTATCTGCTGTGGTGGCGACTGAATTTGCAGAAGTTTTTTTTATTTGTAGACAAAACAAGTTTGGATGTAGTATTGCGGGGAGGTATTGGGGTTACATTAATGGGCTTAGCTAATTTGCGAGGTAAAAGAGGCGATGAAAAACTATGATTTGTTTGATTTATTTGGTTTACTGGGGTATTTATATTTATTTTGCTTTTGAGCGAGTGCTCACAGATTTTTTAGATTTGCTTGCTTCAAGTGAATCGAGGAACGACATAAACTCATTGCATAAATTATCAAGCTTTTTAGTTAGTGTATGGAATTTAGCATCATGGAACTTGTGGAACTACAATGAATTCACATATCATACCTCTAGCAAACGTTATCAATTTTATTTATAATTTCAAACACATTATCGTTTAGTTTGATGCACTTAATTTGAAAAATCAAGCGACAGCATCACACGACACATATTCTCTTTCGGTCGCGATGCCTTCGCAAATAAAGCATTCATTTGCCATTAGAGGCTTGGCAGAAAGAATCAATTTAAGATTTAAGGTTTGACCATGCGATACGAGAGCAAATCAAAGACTGATTTGAAATGTGTTCCACTGAGAAGCAGTAAAGAATGCCTTTCTTTAATTAGTCTTTCAATTAAAAATATATCGCCTATGGCAGACTTATCGCATCCTTAAGCTGTATCTTATGTGTTGATGGGCTCACCCTTCTTTCTTAGTTGTTTGCTACAATGGCTGTTGCTGCTGATTCGATTGTTTCTTCTGCAGTTGTTGATTCTGCTGCTGTTGTATCTGTTTTTTTTTCTTACACTGCTACTGTTGCTGCGATGATTGTTATTGATGCGTCTCTGTTGGCTCTTGTTGCCACACCTGCTGCTATAGTTGCGGTTCAGCAGTGTGGCCCTTAATCAGTCTACTTCGTTTCGCTCTTTGGCGACCCTTTCCTAATTCAGCGTCGTTATTGTCGTCCAACTCCGATGAGGATGGAATTGAATGAATTTGTAATGATTCTCTCACTGGCCTGTTAGGAACACAGATATGTTCAACGCAAGTCAAATAGCTTGAAGCTACTCTCGGATCTTAGCTGCTGCATTGGTCTTTGCTTGCCGCGCTTCAACTGTATCTCCCGCTGGTAGCTCTACCAGAGTCTCTCTTATTGGCCTTGTAGTTGAATTACGCTTTACCTGCCTTATTTTTGTCTTAGCTGTAGTTATATCGGCCAATTTTATTGGGACATCATCCGATGAGACCTCCGACTGCTTGAAGTGCAAAACTGGAGACGGCAGGCTAGAAATTGAGCCAGCTGGAGGGCATATTGAAACAGGCCCTAAAACACCACGCTATATAGCACCAGGAATGGTAAGGCATATCTATATTGGCTTTTTATTGTAGGTATATATTTCCTTTTGACAATAAAATTACTATTTATTCAAACTTAACAGAACCTGCCAATTGTAAAAATACTCCACCTTGAAGTCGACAGTGTTGATTGCTTCACAGTATCTCAACGACTGACTACGCTAATGCTGTATACTCACATACAGATCCGAGACTTGAATGCTTAATAAAACGTACTCTGAACTCAAAACCACGTTCTAGAAGAAATTTTTGCGGAGAATTGTTGGCTAAGTGTGCGAAGAAGGACGATTCCGGAGAAGAAACATAGATGAATTGTATAATATATTGTTAAAAATAAAGTTCGGTGGACTCTTGTGAGTTGATCGAAGAGGAACCAGTTTGGAAAGTCTATTGCAGTCCTTTTTATGGAATGTAAACTTGGCAAAACTCGCTTACATTGAAAGGATGGCCTAGAACAAGACGACCGCAAACAATTGGGATATATGGAAGAACTTGTTGAAAGAACCAAGACCAGATTCGCTGTTAGAGATTATGATAATGATGAATCATAAATTGTCTAGAAATTAGTTTAAAGAAAAAAAATTGCTTAATGCGTTAGTAGAATGAAAAGGGATGTTGTTCTTTGTTGTGTTATCTTAATAATCTAAATAAAAAGGGTATGCATTTTTTCTTGGATCGGCAGTCTTGTGTGGTTGTTTTGTCTTTGTTGCTTTTTGTTGCAACTTTAAGAAAAAAAACAAGAAGGTAAAATTACACATTTACTTTTTAAACGGAATCGAAACTAAAGAATAAGCCCTTAATCACTTTAATTTAATTTTTTTTTAATTTTGTTGTTTTTTATTTTTTTTAAAATGGTCATTATACAAAACACCATCCCGATCGAAAAGTAAAATAGATAAAAAGGTATGTAGGTACCAGTTCTTAATCATAATATTTAAAATATACAAACTTAAACACATCCAGTCGTATTTCTTAGAATCTTCTAAACAGCTCTGAATGAAATTGAAAGTGGAATTTATGAACTCTGAAGAATGGGCTTGAAGTCGCAAGTCAATATAATGGGAGAAGAAATCGTTCAATAGTGTTTCTATTGTAAAGTTCTGGTTAGGAGTAGTTGTGTTTTTGTCTTTATATCGTGATATTACTCCCGTTTGTTTATAATTTAATGAGATATCCGTCGATCTATTCGTTCGATAAATTTATGTTATTTGGAGGCGAAATTTCGTTTGAACGGAGTTCTCTTGTCAAGGCGTTGGAGTAATGTGGATAACTTGTCTTACTTAATTTAAAACAGCGCACACATAAAAATTTATCCAGCACTACAAGCTGGTTTCGAAGCTGTATAACGGTGCCAAGTCCGTAGTGGTCACTGTCGTGTTCAAATTGTCCATAAACACTTTCTTATATGTTGAATCAAATCCCACACAGTCAGTTTCTGTTAATTTTGAGTAACAGTAACAGACTTAGTAAAGCACCGCTTCTTGATCTATCTGTAGCTAAAAGATCAATTTTACTATTATTTTTATTTTATTAATGTCAACCCATCCAATTAAAAAGATGGTTTCCTCAAGGACTTTGTGTGTGGTTTCCACAATCTTCATGTTTGGCATTCGAATCTCCAGCTAATAGATAATAATTTTCATACGAGTCCAGTGTATGCAATCGAGAAGTTTTTTCGAGCTCTGCTATAGAGTGCAGCACCTCAACTGCATGTGCATAAAATGCGATATCAATACATCCGCTTTTCATGGTGGGAAGAATGCAAAGTTTAGTTTTAGTTTTAAACTTAGTTTTATTATTTTTAAATTCTTATTACATTTAAGGATAAAATATATTATAAATTATTGCAACATTATAATTTGGAATTCTGATTTGAACAAATGTATGAAATGGTTTTCAAGGCAAATACATTATAAGTACATTATGAAAGAAGTTAAGAAGAGAAAGAGATGTAGTTAAGTTCAGAATTCAATGTTTTACTGTTTATTTAGAATAGTATATTAGTTATGATCATTGGCTAGATTTTGTTTAAAAAGTTTTGCATTCGTACATCTCCTCAACTCGATAGGAAGAGTGTTCCAAAAGCGTGAGGCTTGAACGATAAATTGACGTTCGGAGGTCAAGCAAGAATATATGGATTGGATAAGCACACAAGACCCTTGAGACATAGAAAAGACGAGCCTGTTAAATAGGTATCCAGGTTTACATGATTGACTACTATTAACATTGCAAGAAAACTCACAACAATACAATAGAATTGGCAAAACCAATGTTGTTGCTAGCATGAGCTTCCTAGTTGTTGGTAAAAATGACTGTGTAGCCCAAAGAACTCGAAGCGTGCCATAAACTTTACCAATATTTAAGTTTATATGGTCATCCCACGTTAAAGTTCGGTTAAAAGTGAGACTTGGGTTACTAGGATTACTTTTTGGGTGGCACTGGTGCAGTGGATAAAATGTTTGCATGCTAAGCGAGAGATCGTGAGTTCGACTCTCAGTTTGGGTATCAATTTTTTTAACTCCTAGTGTAAGCAAGAGCCGTCTGTGTTTAAAATGAGAAAATAGTCTTCTAATTCTCGATCTACTACGCCGTAAAAATTCTTTTCTATCCTTCTAATTCTTCTATCTTAGCATTGTGCCTTACAGGTGCATAGTTAAAATATAAAAAAAATTACATATTCAATTTCTGAATTTCAAAATTTTAAACTTTAGAAGGTGCTTAGATCCAGCAAGTTTCGATAGATAACGATTATTTTTAATTTAACAGGATTTAGGTAAAGATGATTTGAAATTGCCTAATCAATTATATTTTGAAGATCTTCGTTCATATTTTTGATGACCTGTTCTTTTAAGGAAGGAGTTGTTTTTATAAATAGCTGCACATCATCGGCATACATGTGAATGGAGCTATGCTTGATGATGTTGACAAGTTTTTAATTATTACTGCCTGCTGTCTCTTAAAAATGTAAGTAACAGTACCTCGAAGAAGAAACATTAGTCTCGGTTTTTACTTTCAATGTCGAAAACTATCGCAATAGAGTCGTTTAAGCTTTTAGAGAAAGACGTGAAATTTGAATTCAGCAAATCGCAGTCACTATTAGCAGGAAGTTTGTTTTCGTGTTTACCTATTCCTATCTCCCTCAACTTGAAATAGCTAGCTGCATTCCTCCCCATAAAAGTTTCTCCCGTAATACTCGTCTCGCAAGGAATGCTCATAAGTTCACCCTTGAGCCCAATTTCGGACGTAGTGAGAATTAAAGGGATTCTTTTTTTAGCCGAATAACACAAATTTGGAATAGTTTACCCGCGGGATTTTCCCTTGCCATTTTTATCTGCAAACATTCAAAGCGAATGTTAATCGACACCTTTTATCTCTCCCCTCCCTATCTTCCTAATGCTCACACAGTGTGTTCTAAATTAAAAGGGAAACAAATAGTTCCTTGTCCGCGCGTTAATTAGAAACTCTTCCAAAGATTTTTGTCTGTTCTTTACAGCCTAGAAGTCTAGGACAGTGGAGCTGTTATGGCTCTTTAAGAGGAACGTTTAAATGAAAAAAAAAACATTATGTGTTCCACTGAGAAGCAGTCAAAAGAATGCCCATATTTACTTAGTCTTTCAATTCAAAATATATCGCCTATGGCAGACTTATACAAAATGATGGCATCCTTAAGCTGTATCCTACGTGTTGATGGGCTCACCTTTCTTATATAGAAAATATCTTTAAATAATAAAATTAAAAAGTTGAATTTTCCAAACATTGTACAATTATAAACGTTTCGCTAAAATATATTGGTTTATCTCATCAGTAGGAACCAATATACTCCTCCTGGGCGTTTATCTTAGCTTGAATAAAACTCTCCAGGTTGTGAGAACATACATATACTACCAAAATGTCTATCGGTATAAGAGTCTTATTTATAACATGAACTGGATATACAGCATCTGATGTTATAAAACAGAACATTTTTTTTAAAAAATCATGAATTGCTTGTTAGGCGATTACGAAATATATAAACAACTTTGAGAGTTTTATTCAAGCTAAGATAAACGTCTAGGAGGGATATATTGGTTCCTACTGATGAGCTAAACCAGTTTACTTTAGCGAAACGTTTATAATTGTAATTTGATTGAAAAATTTAACTTTTACATTTTATTATTTAAAGCTATTTTCTATGGATTCATAAATGTGTACAATGTATCATATAAATAATTTATAGTAAATAAAATAACCTTAAATTTTTATATATTTCACCTTTCTTTCTTAGTTGTTTGCTGCGATGGCTGTTGCTGCTGATTCGATTGTTTCTTCTGCAGTTGTTGATTCTGCTGCTGTTTTACCTGGAGACGGCAGGTTAGAAATTGAGCCAGCTGGAGGGCATATTGAAACAGGCCCTAAAACACCACGCTATATAGCACCAGGAATGGTAAGGCTTTTTACTGTAGGTATATATTTCCTTTTGACAATAAAATTACTATTTATTCAAAGTAAACAAAACCACTTGTAAAAATACTCAACCTTGAAGTCAACAGTGTTGATTGCTTCACAGTATCTCAACTACACTAATGCTGTACACTCACATACAGATCCCAGACTTGAATGCTTAATAAAACGTAGTCCAAACTCAGAACCACGTTTAAGAAGAAATTTTTGAGAATTGTTGGCTAAGTGTGTGAGGAAGGACGATTCCGGAGAAGAAAAATATATGAATTGTATAATATATTGTTAAAAATAAAGTTCGGTAGACTCTGGTGAGCTGATCGAAGAGGAACCAGCTCGGAAAGTCGTTTGCACTCCTTTTTATGGAATCTAAACTGTCGAAAACTATCGCCAAAGAGTCGTTTAAGCTTTCAGGGATAGACGTGAAATTTTAATTCAGCAAATCGCAGTCAATATTAGCAGGAAGTTTGTTTTCGTGTTTACCTATTCCTATCTCCCTCAACTCGAAGTAGCTTGCTGCATTCCTCCCTTTAAAAGTTTCTCCCGTAATACTCGTCTCACAAGGAATGCTCATCAGTTCACCCTTGAGCTCAATTACAGACATACCGTGAAATATAGGGATTTTTTTTTTTGCCGCAGAACACGAATTTGGAATAGTTTACCCGCGGGATTTTCCCTTGCCATTTTTATCTGCAAACATTCAAAACTAATGGTAATCGACACCTCCTATCTCTCCCCTCCCTATCTTCCTTATGCCCGCACAGTGTGTTCTACATTAAAAGGGAAACAAATAGTCCCTTGTGCGCGCGTTAATTATAAAAAAAAAACTTCTTCCAAAGATTTTTGCCTGTAGTCGAGTTCCCTCGCTTATTAACTAGTTTTTGTTTTGCGTATTTCATAGGTGACTTTGTTACGAAGTCTTTTATATTGCTTGTGATCCTGAACAAGCTTAAATCGTTTCCAACGATATTACAGTGAGTATCTACTTTGGAAGTCACTAGGCCTTGGCTCCTTAATGTGCTGTCGCGCCAATAAATTTATTTATTTATTTATCTACTTTGAAAGTTAATTATACAAAAGAACTTTATCAAGGTTGCTTGTGAAGAATACGTCCAAAAGCGTACTGGAATCATTGGAAGAGTTGGCATAGACTTATTGACCGTAACAAAATTAAAAGCTTTCATATCATTAAGCATTGATATAGCTCCTTTAGCATCAATAAGGTTGCAGTTCAAGTAACCACATATAAAGATGTTTGGTGTATAACACGAAAATTTAATGGAATTGAACAGAGTATCAGTGTTGATAAAACGGTGGGTTTGTGTTAAAAATTTGTTTTATATATATCACTTTATAGGATTACTACTTAGTAATTCTAAATTCAATTCGCTCTTATGTACTTAATGTAACATCAAGTTGTCTTGCGGTATTTATCTATACGCACTCTCTTTTCTTTTGTAATTACTGTTCTTTTTATTCATACATAATACTGAAACTGAATTATATTAAACTATACAGTTCGTCTTAAACCTTTAAGCTTAACAGTCGTTTTTCTTTTAATATTTGCAACAGGTTATGGGCCCAGTTGCGTGAAACAAAATTAAAAGAATTTTTTTTTGTTTTTTTTTTATCGGTTATGCACATGAGTAGTTAGTTGCAAGGTTACTGCTTTTTGTACTGAGACGCAAAAATTATTTAAATGCGTAGCTAGAAATAAAGTTAAATATTTTAACGTAGTTTGCTGACGATTGGTACGGACTACAGAATTGTGGTCATAATAAAAAATATAAATAAATAAAAAATAAAGCAAAAATGGCTAAGGTATTTCTTTATGATGTCGAACCAAAACGATGAGTTTAAAGTAGAGAAGCTTATGAATGGGGACCAATGGAATGTTTGGAAATTCCAATTAAAAATTATATTGAGTTCCTCCGATTTATTGAAATATGTAAATGGTGAAGAAGTCAAACCAGCAGAAACGGGAGCGGCAGGAGTTAAGGCTGAAGATGTTACAAAGAAAGCTCAGATGTGGTCTCTTTGTGACAGTAAGGCGTAACGGGTAATTGTGACGTCAATAAGCCAGCAATGAGAACACGATTAAGGTTTTAGGCAGAGGGGATATAAATGTCCTGTCTTATAACAGTAAAAAGTGGGAGGAAAGTCATTTAGCAGATGTATTGTTTGTTCCGAATATTCGTCTTAACCTATTTTCACTAAATTGTGCACTAGACAAAGGATTAAAACTACTTTCTGACAGCTCAAAATGCAAGCTTTACAGAGATGAGACATTGCTTATAGTGGGAGTGCGACAATCGAAATTATTCAAGCTTCTTATGAGAGTCCCAAAAGGTTTTGATGTAGAAGTGTGTGCAAATTTGGCCGATAGGAATAAAGAAACTTTGCATTTTAATCACGTGAAGAATACACTCAAGCCTAGAAATATTTCATTCTTTGATGAAGATCCATTCTTTTGTGAGGATTGTGTTGTTGGAAAGCTTCATCGGACAGCATTCAAACAGAGTCATAATAGGGCAAGCGGTGTTGGAGAGCTCGTACATTCGGATCTGTGCAGGCCAATGTAAAAGAATTCAGTTGCGGGGTCTAAGTATTTCCTTATCTTTAAAGATGACTTTTCACACTTTAGAACTGTTTTTTTTTGTAAAAGAAAAGACTGAAGTTCAAGGTTTCATTGAAAAGTATCTGAAATTAGTACAAGCAGAAACTGATGCGAAGGTGAAGGATATAAGAACCGATAATGGCATGGAATTTACGAATAAAGGTGTTCAAAACCTTTTATCCCAGAATTGTGTGCTGCATCAGAAGACAATTCCATGCACACCTGAGCAAAATGGTCGAGCCGAACGGGAAATGAGAACCATTGTTGAAGCTGCAAGGACAATGCTTCATGCTAAAGGCTTGAACCTCAACCTCTGGGCTGAGGCAGTTCACACCGCTGTCTTTATCCTTAACCGTACTGGTAATAGTCCAGTGATAGAAAAAACTCTTTATAAGCTGTGGTTTGGTAGACAGGAGTATATAAGTTAATTCCGAGTTTTTGTCTAGGATATTTTTGCTCATGTTCTTAAACAAAAGCGTCGCAAATGGGACAAAAAGTCTAAGAAAAAAGTATTTGTTGGATACGAGGAATGTGTATAAGGTTTCCGAGTCTATTTTCCAGGAAGCAATACAATAGATGTCTGTAAATATGTTGTTTTAAATGGTGATTTTGGTTCAAAATCTACAGGCTGTTCAACATCCGAGTCAGGCTATCATGAAAGTACACAATGCATATTGCGTTGTTCCAATGATGCTGGTGGAGATGCTGGTGGAGATGCTTTTGGAGATGCTGATGGAGGTGCTGGTATAGACGAAAGTGACTTTGAAGATGTTTTTGAAGAAGCTGTTGGTGGTAATGAAAAAGATGGACAAGCTGGAAATAAAGGTGCTACAAAAGAGGGCGTAGGAGTCTCAACTTTGGCTTTATGGAGAGCGCTTAAGAAGTAAATCGAAAGCATTTCAAAGTGAAGTTCATTGCTGCATTGAAGAGAGCTTTGCTTTTATAGCCGAATCATTTCTTCCAATGACTTTTGAGGAGGCAATTAATCGTAAGGACTCGGAAAGGTGGAGAGCATCTATTGATGAGGAAATCAGTTCGCTTCATAAAAACAAAACATGGACGTTAGAGCATTTACCTAAGGACCGCAAGTTAGTTGACACAAAGTGGGTGTATCAAATCAAAAGTGCTACGGAAAATGAAAAAACTTTTTTAAAGCTTTTAAAAGATTTTAGTTTGATTCCGTGCGATGCTGATCCTTGTGTTTATATCAATCAACAAAATGGAAACAAAATGATACTTGGTATTTACATCGATGATGGTCTAGTAGCATCAACTATTAAAGAGGACATTTTCAAGCTGTGTACAAATCTGGATCACAGTTTAGAAGTAAAAGTGTTTCCTGCAAAGCATTTCCTTGGCTTGGAAATAAGAAGGTTTGCTGACGATTCTATTCATTTAAATCAATCGAAATATATCCAGAGATTGATATCAAAATTCAATATGGTGGATGCTGTTCCTGCATCAACTCCTGCAGATACTTCGATTAATGCACTTGGTGCATTTGAAAGGACAGACCGGATATAGCGTTTGCAGTAGGATGTGTCAGCTGATACTTGGACAATCCATCTCAAGTACACGTCAACATGTTGAAGCGAATTTTAAGCTGTCTCAAGGGCACGGACACACATGGTATATTCTTTAAAAATACTAAATTAACATTTACTTGCTTTAGTGATTCAGACTATGCTGGGAATATGATAACGAGACGTTCTACCAGTGGTTTTGTCTTTATGATGGGTACCAGTTGCATTGCTTGGGCTTCGCAGAGACAGCAGAGTGTAGCCCTATCGACAACCAAAACTGAGTTTGTGGCTGCATGTCAGGCGGTAAAAGAACTTGTGTGAATGCAACAGCTTTTACCCGAATTACTGAGGGATCAAATTGTGAAACCATTCTTGTACGTAAACAACCAGGGTGCCATCAGATTAATTAAGAACCCAGAATTTCACAAGCGAACAAATTATATTGATATTCGCTTCAATTTCATACGCGAGAAATATGAAGATGGGTTATTCGATTTGGAATATATATCAACCCAGGACCAAGTTGGAGATATCTTCACAAAGCTTTACCAAAATACAAGTTTCAACGTTTTCGTTTTTTGATGGGAGTATCTCCTCTTCATGAATTATAAAGTTTTTTTTATATTATTATAAGATATATATATCGTTTTATAAGATTACTACATGGTAACTCTAAATTTAATTCGCTTTTATATACTTAATGTAACATCAAGTTGTCTTGCGGTATTTATCTATACACACTCTCTTTTTTTTGTAATTACTTTTCTTTTTATTCATACATAATACTGAAACTGAATTATATTAAACTATACAGTTCGTCTTGAACCTTTAAGCTCAACTGTCGTTTTTCTTTTAATATTTGCAACAGTCTGTACACAACTCCAACCAATATTTCATCGTTACCACGTAAAACACTAATAAAAAGAAACTACACAGGAAAACAACATCAGAGGAAAAAACAACCCTGTATACGATTTCGCTTCTTACGTAAATGGCCACACCACCGCTAACACGACCAGGCCTGTCACATCGATATAGACTGTTTTCAAATTGTTCAATACAATTGTTCTAATGTTCTCGACTGTCCAATACCGTTGGAGTGACGAACTTGAACTTGTTCTTGAAACGATGACGATTCGAAATAATAGCACAACTGGTTGTTAATGAACGAATAATTTTATTGTAGACAATATGTCTCTTTTATACTTAAACTACCAAACAAAATTGTTTACACCAAACAATAATTTTCATTGCAAAATAAATATAATTTATGTCAAACAACATTTAATATACATATTCACAACTTCAGCAAAATAAAAGAATAAAACAAAATAGAATCAACATTGAGATCGCGCTGGTCGTTGGCTGCTGCTTGTGTCATCAGATTGTTGTAGGTCGTGAAGGAAATGAACATTCTTTCCCGCATTGAATTGGTACTCATTCAATAATTATTATACCTCTGAGACGTTGTATTAAGTTTTCTGCGGTAGAAGAATGGGGATTTCGGTTGACGTCTTGCTGATAAGTTTCCAAAACTTATGAAGGATCTATGTACATTGCTTATCGTCATTTGGTTTCCTTGAATTGTAAACAGATTGTTCCTTATTCTGCAATCGCTCTCGATTGAGAGAAGTCCAGCTCCACAGAGTTCCATTTGACGGGTTTCGGTTTTGCATACAGCTGTTAGTTGAATATCTTGAAGGGCTCCAAATATCCATTGATTTCTATTGTTCAACTGGGTCCATATAATGTTGTTGATGGGTTTAACAATGTTACATGATGTTGCAGTGTTGTTGATAAAAACAGAAAATTCACAGTTGTACGCTTGTGAACCGGTGTGATATTTTGCCTTTCTGTTCTAGCAGAAAAACTGCATTTCTCTTTGTTGCATTCCTTGAATTCTGATGCAGTCATTTGGAAATATTGGTCTCTATGACGGTTTATGGCCAGGATTTCTATGGCTGGATTAATGGTCAGAAGTGTGTTGTTTAGTATTAAGGGAACTGGTGTTATTTGGAATAATTCAAACGCTTCTTCTTCAACGAGTGGGATGGTGATTACGAAGATTAAGTGTTTTCCTGCGGATCCACCCTTCGTTTTTGATATTTTGTAGAATTGCGGCAAATGTTCTTGCTCGAATGGTAGTTTTTGTGACAGTGGTAAGTGATTCTTTATGATTATGATTTCAGCTTTAAGTTGGGTTAGGTGAAAGCAGAAGAGGGTTTATGTTGCCATAGTGCACATCTGTTAATGTATTAAGAATCGTGTCTTCGACTCTTTGCAGATTAGATGCCATCATCATTAGTTGCATTGTGGGTAGTGAAGATTTGAAATACTCTAAACTGGTCAGTTGCATTTCCAATTCTTCCAATGATCTCGTTGGCTTGGTTTTGAAGCATATTTATGCGATTTTGAACCTCAAGCTGATCATGCTTTATAATGTTTTTGGTTAAGTCGATGACAGTTGTCTGATTTTTCAACATCGATATTAAAAGAGCCTCATTATTGTTTATATGGTTGATTGTTTTAGACAACTCTTTTGCATAGTCGGATGTCGATGTCTTGAGATCAAGTTGGTGTCTCCTTGGAGTGATATCTTCGTATTCGTAAGGTAGGTGACTATCGTATTACAAATTGCTCTAAGCTGTAGTTGACTGCATAAGTGTTGAAGGGCCTTTGTTCCGTTATTGAATGCTTCAAGCTCAGCTCGGATAGGTGCTAAGTCATAATATGTGACTAGGTTCCATTCGTTTGCAATCAGGTTCTTGGAGCCAAGGTTTTCAAAGTAAAGTCCAGGATTATTTTTGAATCTTGTGACGATTATCGGTGATGCGATAACCATTGGAAGCAAGAGTGTGCACTGCCTTAGTTGGGAAACACCCAAAGAGGTCCACAAAAATCTACACCGGAGATAAGGAATGGTCTATTTGGCGTAACTCGGTCGGCTAGAAGATTACCCATTAATTAGGTCATTAGATGTGGTCTGGTTTTTGTACATCTAATGCAGTTATGAACTGTGTGTCGGGCATGTCGAAGCATGTATCCAATGATATGTTGTAGGAACTTGAATGAATTTTGATGTTCTATCTTGTAGATGAAATCACTTGGAGAATCGTCTTGTAGTGCTATAGCAATAATGTGTTTTTTCGTTTGTTCAAGATCGGATGGCGGTTCTTGCTCTTTTGGAGGCGATTGTGGCCAAGCTGTCTCATTTCCATGTAAAAAGAAAGGTCCATAAGGCCATATGTGACAGGACATGAAGTTTTGAGTGGATATTCCTCGAGAGAGCAAGTCGGCGGGGTTTTCCTTTGATGGCACATGACGCCACAGGGCTCCCCATGAGTGTTCTTGTATTTTTGCGATTCGATTTGCTACGAAGGTGTCACATGAAGATGATGTTGAGTTTATCCAGGAAGGAACAATTTGGTTATCTGTCCAGAGAAATACTGATGCTTCTGGAAGTCGTATATCTTCTCTTACTCTGCGAGTGAGTTCAGCTCCTAAGACTGCAGCACATAGTTCTAGTCGTGGAAGCGTTTGTTGTTTTTGGGGCTACACGTGATTTTGCGCAGCAAAGTTGATAACTGTTCGATCTTGGTATGTTGAACGTAAATACATCGCAGCTCCATAGGCTCGTTCTGAAGCATCCAAGAAAGTATGAATCTGTATAGAAGTGGGGTTTCCCCGGAATACGTGTCTGGGAATTTTTGCTTGGTCGAGATCTGATATGTCCCTTCTGAAGCTGAACCAATCTTCTTTGAGGTGTTGTGGAAGCTCGTCATCCCAGGAAAGTTTTGAATGCCAAAGTTTTTGCATGAAGATTTTGGCTTGAACTACAACAGGGCCAAATAGCCCCAATGGGTCGAAAATTCGTGCAAGCTCTGAACTTACTACACGTTTGGTGATTAACGAAGTATCGTTTACTAGGTTGCCAAACTAGTCCAAGTGTTTTTATTGTGCAGTTGCTTGCGTCAGTGAAGTCAATACAGATTTCCTGATCTTCAGGGCAAATGTCATTTAACAATTGGGGATGGTTTGCACACCATTTTCGAAGTTTAAATCCGGTGTTGTCCATGATTGATTTTAGTTGTTTTTGAGCTTCCTTTGCCTGAGTGATGCTGTTAGATCCGCTGATGCAATCGTCTACATAGAAGTCTTCTAACAGGATCTGGCTCCCGATCGGATGCGTTATTTTGCTTTGAGAGGCTAAAACCTGCAGACATTTGGTTGCCAAGTAGGGCGTGGCCGAGGTTCCGTAGGAGACGGTTTTGAGCTTGTAGTATTTTATGTCTTCTGATGGCTGCCGTCTCCACACGATGAGTTGATAATTCTGATCCTCTTCATGAACGAGAATTTGTCTGTACATTTTTTCGATATCGGCTGTGAACACAAATCTATGCATTCGGAATCGGAGTAGGATCGAGAAGAGTTCACTTTGAACTGTGGGTCCAGTATGGAGTATATCATTGAGCGATAGACTCGTAGAGGTTTTAGCCGATGCGTCGAAAACAACACGTAGTTTTGTTGTGCTGCTATCAGGTTTGAGTACACAGTGATGAGGGATAAAGAAGTGGTGTTTTGGGATATTGGCTGGATTGACTTGTTCCATGTGCCCAAACGCTTCATATTCGTCCATAAATTGTACGCAGAAAATTGCACAGGTGGCATTATTATAAGCTACATTTTCAATCTTCCCTGATACGATCCAACCAAGGACAATGTTCTGTAACAGTGGCATCTTGTCACCAATTCGTATCTGTTCTGGACTTATAAGTTGATGATATAATTCTGCTCCAAGAAGAACATCGATTTTGTCGGATTGGTAAAAATTTAGATCTGCGAGACTGATGTTTTCAGGAATGGTCCAGCTTGTTGTATCCAGATTCTGCGTAGGCTGAGGTGACACAATGCTTGGAAGGATGAATGCTTCCATTCTGCAGTTGAAATTTCCAATTGACGATTAAAACGATTCTTCAAGAACTTTGGAAATTCTTCCATTGTTGGAAGTTCTCGAGGGTTTTTGACGGATTGCTCATATAGAAGATGACTTTGTCGGTCTGATTTCTTTGTTAATAGATGTATTAATAGAGGTTCCCATGAGTCTGTATCAATAGTGAGAGCTTTCAAAGCTGCCAAAGAATCATGAATTGTATCATGAAACTCTCTCATGGCCTTTAATTCAGAGTTTTTCTGCTTTCCAAGCCAAAATTTTTTGAATAAGGGGCAACGTCTGGGCCCTTTTGTTAATGAACCGATCTTGAAGAGTTTTCCATGTGATTGGATAGTTCTCCTCTGTCAGTTCCAAATGTTTTTAATACCACATTTTTTGTACTAGCGGTAGATCTTGGTTGTGTATCATCTTGGTGAAGATGTCGGAAAAGGTTTGCCATTTTAAAGAATCGCCGTCAAACTTCGGGATTGTCATCTTTAGAAGCTGTACTGACAGATGATCATTTTTTGAATTGTTGGCAGTTCCTTTGAGTGAGGATCGATTCTTCAGGATTTTTATTTCGAACTCTGAATAAGAGTTCATGTCGTAGCCCTCTGTAAGTGGGTTTTCGCATTTCTCCCAAATTGAATAGTGTATTTCTTCAATTTGGCTCCTGCGTTTGTTCATTGGGTCTAGGCATTGTGTAGGAATTTCTTCCTTAACTCGACCTCTAATTAGCCGAGCTAAAGAGTTCATTTATGCCTTTTGGCAACGCATAAGAATAAGCACCTCAGGAGATATTTGGTCTCCTCCCTCAGGTGCTTTTGCTTTTTCCTCGGGCGTTAGTTTTTCTTCTCCGGACTCCATTTCAGCTAGCGATTCCTTGCTTGGGATGAGCTCTAGTCTAGTAAGCGACTCCTTGAATATTTGTCTGTATTTTTAAGTTATCTTTTTGATTTTATCGAAATAATTCGAGGTAAAATATTCGTCTTCGATTTTTAGATTCGATGACCGAACTTCTTCGTCTCTGGCTTCAAAATCTTTCCAAATTGCTTCGATTCGTTTCAACCGTGAAGCAAAGTATTCTTTCCATTGTTAGCTTTTTTGTCAAATTTGATGGATTGATGCTTAGTTGCAATTGTTGATTCCAGTAAAACGTACTGTGTAGCTGACCAAATCCTTAGGTTGACGATTTTAAGGTCGGGGTCACCAAATGGTTTGATAAATCAAATTGTCCAATAAAATTGTTCTAATGTTCTCGACTGTCCAATACAGTTGCAGTGACGATGGAAGGTTTCTTACTGTGCATAAGAATAAGATTTTATATTGAAGCAAGGTCTAAGCACTTGAACTATTTCTTGAAACGATGACGATTCGAAATAATAACACAACTGGTTGTTAATGAACGAATAATTATATTGTAGACAATATGTCTCTTTTATACTTAAACAACAAATAAAATTGATTACTCCTAACATTAATTTTCATCGCAAAATAAATATAAATTATGTCAAACAACATTTAATATACATATTCAACACTTCAGCAAAATAAAAGAATAAAACAAAATAGAATCAACAATGAGGTCGCACTGGTCGTCGGCTGCTGCTTGTGTCATCAGATTGTTGTAGGTCGTAAAGGAAATGAACATTCTCTCCCGCATTGAATGGGTACTCATTCAATAATTATTATACCTCTGAGACGTTGTATTAAGTTTTCTGCGGTAGAAGAATAGGGATTTCGGTTGACGTCTTTTGCTTCCGCGTTCTGAATAGAAATATTACCCCCAGACCGACTACTATGATTAAAGCCAGGTAGCTGATTGAGTAATGATGAATGTTGTCCGTAAATATTTTTTTGTTGAGGTCTGCGAGATTCTGATGTTGCAATGTTGACAGTTGAGCTTGGAGTGTTGTTAGTGATTCAATATGAGTGTTGTTGAATTGAGGAATTAGATCTTAAGCTGCGTGAACATCAATAAGGCTTGCTATTGCTGATAAGTTTCCAAAACTTATAAAGGATGTATGTACATTGCTTATCGTCATTTGGTTTCCTTGAATTGTAACCAGATTGTTCCTTATTCTGCAATCGCTCTCGATTGAGAGAAGTCCAGCTCCACAGAGTTCCATTTGACGGGTTTCGGTTTTGCATACAGCTGTTAGTTGAATATCTTGAAGGGCTCCAAATATCCATTGATTTCTATTGTTCAACTGGGTCCATATAATGTTGTTGATGGGTTTAACAATGTTACATGATGTTGCAGTGTTGTTGATAAAAACAGAAAATTCACAGTTGTACGCTTGTGAACCGGTGTGATATTTTGCCTTTCTGTTCTAGCAGAAAAACTGCATTTCTCTTTGTTGCATTCCTTGAATTCTGATGCAGTCATTGGGAAATATTGGTCTCTATGACGGTTTATGGCCAGGATTTCTATGGCTGGATTAATGGTCAGAAGTGTGTTGTTTAGTATTAAGGGAACTGGTGTTATTTGGAATAATTCAAACGCTTCTTCTTCAACGAGTGGGATGGTGATTACGAAGATTAAGTGTTTTCCTGCGGATCCACCCTTCGTTTTTGATATTTTGTAGAATTGCGGCAAATGTTCTTGCTCGAATGGTAGTTTTTGTGACAGTGGTAAGTGATTCTTTATGATTATGATTTCAGCTTTAAGTTGGGTTAGGTGAAAGCAGAAGAGGGTTTATGTTGCCATAGTGCACATCTGTTAATGTATTAAGAATCGTGTCTTCGACTCTTTGCAGATTAGATGCCATCATCATTAGTTGCATTGTGGGTAGTGAAGATTTGAAATACTCTAAACTGGTCAGTTGCATTTCCAATTCTTCCAATGATCTCGTTGGCTTGGTTTTGAAGCATATTTATGCGATTTTGAACCTCAAGCTGATCATGCTTTATTATGTTTTTGGTTAAGTCGATGACAGTTGTCTGATTTTTCAACATCGATATTAAAAGAGTCTCATTATTGTTTATATGGTTGATTGTTTTAGACAACTCTTTTGCATAGTCGGAGTCCAGTAGCCCAAATAAAGAATGAGCTATGTTTCCGACAACGTTTATTGCTGCTCTAGCACTCCGATGTCTTGAGATCAAGTTGGTGTCTCCTTGGAGTGATATCTTCGTATTCGTAAGGTAGGTGACTATCGTATTACAAATTGCTCTAAGCTGTAGTTGACTGCATAAGTGTTGAAGGGCCTTTGTTCCGTTATTGAATGCTTCAAGCTCAGCTCGGATGGGTGCTAAGTCATAATATGTGACTAGGTTCCATTCGTTTGCAATCAGGTTCTTGGAGCCAAGGTTTTCAAAGTACAGTTCAGGATTATTTTTGAATCTTGTGACGTTTATCGGTGATGCGATAACCATTGGAAGCAAGAATAATGACAGGATTGCCGTTATGATTAATGAAGTATTGCATGTTTTTCGTCGTTTTGGTGATATTTCTGCTTGTGTGTCCTCATCTTCCCGTTCCTGGTTTACATCTTCGCTACCCTCAAGGAGTGGAGCTAGACGATGAATCGGTCGTTTAAGTATTCCTGACTGTGTTTTAACATTAACCACTCGAACTACGTCATCCTGTCCCTTAAAGATATTGACAATTCTTTCCAACGGCCATTTGAGGGTTGGAGTATTATCCTCCTTGATGATGACTAGGTCGCCAATTCTTAAATTTTGTTGCCTCTTGTTCCACTTCTTCGTGTTTAAGGTAGCAGTTGGTACTCCACCAATTTCTTAGATTTTTGTTCTCTGGAACTATGTTGGGGTCGATTTGTGCAGTAAGAAGCTCTCCTATTAAGAAATGTCTGCTGCTTCCTATAACCCGCCGAAGTGGGGGGCTCCTGGTGGAATGAGCTTAAAGGTTATTCCGTTATCGCTGCTGGCCTTGATGATGGCTTCTCTTGCTCCTGTTGTGTATTGTGGTTGCATTGTCACAATATAGCGTCTGGATTCTTCCTCTTCGACTAATGAATCTTCTCACGGCTCCAATAAAGGCTTCAGTGGTTAAATCTGTTACTATCTCTAAGTGCACTGCCTTAGTTGGGAAACACCCAAAGAGGTCCACAGAAATCTACACCGGAGATAAGGAATGGTCTATTTGGCGTAACTCGGTCGGCAGGAAGATTACCCATTAATTGGGTCATTAGATGTGGTCTGGTTTTTGTACATCTAATGCAGTTATGAACTGTGTGTCGGGCTGTGATCTTCCCCTTAATTGGTCAAAACTGTTGTCGAAGAATAGATAACAAGGTTTGCGGTCCACAGTGATTGTGTGCGTCATGTTTAAACTTGAAAAGCAACTTAGTAATTACTTCGTTGTATGGGAGTAATATTGGATGTTTTGCATCAAATGATATTGGTCCTACTCGAAAAACATTGTTGTCGTCTTAAAATGGTGCCAGAGTTATAAGTGCGCTGGATTTGTATAGGCCCTTATAGCTTTTGAGATCTTGAATTTCACCTTTGAATCCAGATGATTGTATCTGCCTAATGATAGTAATGAGAGATTCGTTAAACTCCTCGGGTGAAAGCGCCATCTGTCCCTCCGGATTAACCTTGAGTTTCTTGGCCCTTTTGATGAATCGAAGCATGTATCCAATGGTATGTTGTAGGAACTTGAATGAATTTTGATGTTCTATCTTGTAGATGAAATCACTTGGAGTATCGTCTTGTATTGCTACAGCAACAATGTGTTTTTTCTTTCGTTCAAGATAGGATGGCGGTTCTTGCTCTTTTGGAGGCGATTGTGGCCAAGCTGTCTCATTTCCATGTAAAAAGAAAGGTCCATAAGGCCATATGTGACAGGACATGAAGTTTTGAGTGGATATTCCTCGAGAGAGCAAGTCTGCGGGGTTTTCCTTTGATGGCACATGACGCCACAGGGCTCCCCATGAGTGTTCTTGTATTTTTGCGATTCGATTTGCTACGAAGGTATCATATGAAGATGATGTTGAGTTCATCCAAGAAAGAACAATTTGGTTATCTGTCCAGAGAAATACTGATGCTTCTGGAAGTCGTATATCTTCTCTTACTCTGCGGGTGAGTTCAGCTCCTAAGACTGCAGCACATAGTTCTAGTCGCGGAAGCGTTTGTTTTTTTGGGGCTACACGTGATTTTGCGCAGCAAAGTTGATAACTGTTCGATCTTGGTATGTTGAACGTAAATACATCGCAGCTCCATAGGCTCGTTCTGAAGCATCCAAGAAAGTATGAATCTGTATAGAAGTGGGGTTTCCCCGGAATACGTGTCTGGGAATTTTTGCTTGGTCGAGATCTGATATGTCCCTTCTGAAGCTGAACCATTCTTCTTTGAGGTGTTGTGGAAGCTCGTCATCCCAGGAAAGTTTTGAATGCCAAAGTTTTTGCATGAAGATTTTGGCTTGAACTACAACAGGGCCAAATAGCCCCAATGGGTAAAAAATTCGTTTGGTGATTAACGAAATATCGTTTACTTGAGACCTCCCACACAGTTCGTCTGATTTAGGTTGCCAAACTAGTCCAAGTGTTTTTATTGTGCAGCTGCTTGCGTCAGTGAAGTCAATACAGATTTCCTGATCTTCAGGGCAAATGTCATTTAACAATTGGGGATGGTTTGCACACCATTTTCGAAGTTTAAATCCGGTGTTGTCCATGATTGATTTTAGTTGTTTTTGAGCTTCCTTTGCCTGAGTGATGCTGTTAGATTCGCTGATGCAATCGTCTACATAGAAGTCTTATAACAGGACCTGGCTCCCGATCGGATGCGTTATTTTGCTTTGAGAGGCTAAAACCTGCAGACATTTGGTTCCTAAGTAGGCCGAGGTTCCGTAGGAGACGGTTTTGAGCTTGTAGTATTTTATGTCTTCTGATGGCTGCCGTCTCCACACGATGAGTTGATAATTCTGATCCTCTTCATGAACGAGAATTTGTCTGTACATTTTTTCGATATCGGCTGTGAACACAAATCTATGCATTCGGAATCGGAGTAGGATCGAGAAGAGTTCACTTTGAACTGTGGGTCCAGTATGGAGTATATCATTGAGCGATAGACTCGTAGAGGTTTTAGCCGATGCGTCGAAAACAACACGTAGTTTTGTTGTGCTGCTATCAGGTTTGAGTACACAGTGATGAGGGATAAAGAAGTGGTGTTTTGGGATATTGGCTGGATTGACTTGTTCCATGTGCCCAAACGCTTCATATTCGTCCATAAATTGTACGCAGAAAATTGCACAGGTGGCATTATTATAAGCTACATTTTCAATCTTCCCTGATACGATCCAACCAAGGACAATGTTCTGTAACAGTGGCATCTTGTCACCAATTCGTATCTGTTCTGGACTTATAAGTTGATGATATAATTCTGCTCCAAGAAGAACATCGATTTTGTCGGATTGGTAAAAATTTAGATCTGCGAGACTGATGTTTTCAGGAATGGTCCAGCTTGTTGTATCCAGATTCTGCGTAGGCTGAGGTGACACAATGCTTGGAAGGATGAATGCTTCCATTCTGCAGTTGAAATTTCCAATTGACGATTAAAACGATTCTTCAAGAACTTTGGAAATTCTTCCATTGTTGGAAGTTCTCGAGGGTTTTTGACGGATTGCTCATATAGAAGATGACTTTGTCGGTCTGATTTCTTTGTTAATAGATGTATTAATAGAGGTTCCCATGAGTCTGTATCAATAGTGAGAGCTTTCAAAGCTGCCAAAGAATCATGAATTGTATCATGAAACTCTCTCATGGCCTTTAATTCAGAGTTTTTCTGCTTTCCAAGCCAAAATTTTTTGAATAAGGGACAACGTCTGGGCCCTTTTGTTAACGAACCGATCTTGAAGAGTTTTCCATGTGATTGGATAGTTCTCCTCTGTCAGTTCCAAATGTTTTTAATACCACATTTTTTGTACTAGCGGTAGATCTTGGTTGTGTATCATCTTGGTGAAGATGTCGGAAAAGGTTTGCCATTTTAAAGAATCGCCGTCAAACTTCGGGATTGTCATCTTTGGAAACTGTACTGACAGATGATCATTTTTTGAATTGTTGGCAGTTCCTTTGAGTGAGGATCGATTCTTCAGGATTTTTATTTCGAACTCTGAATAAGAGTTCATGTCGTAGCCCTCTGTAAGTGGGTTTTCGCATTTCTCCCAAATTGAATAGTGTATTTCTTCAATTTGGCTCCTGCGTTTGTTCATTGGGTCTAGGCATTGTGTAGGAATTTCTTCCTTAACTCGACCTCTAATTAGCCGAGCTAAAGAGTTCATTTATGCCTTTTGGCAACGCATAAGAATAAGCACCTCAGGAGATATTTGGTCTCCTCCCTCAGGTGCTTTTGCTTTTTCCTCGGGCGTTAGTTTTTCTTCTCCGGACTCCATTTCAGCTAGCGATTCCTTGCTTGGGATGAGCTCTAGTCTAGTAAGCGACTCCTTGAATATTTGTCTGTATTTTTAAGTTATCTTTTTGATTTTATCGAAATAATTCGAGGTAAAATATTCGTCATCGATTTTTAGATTCGATGACCGAATTTCTTCGTCTCTGGCTTCAAAATCTTTCCAAATTGCTTCGATTCGTTTCAACCGTGAAGCAAAGTATTCTTTCCATTGTTAGCTTTTTTGTCAAATTTGATGGATTGATGCTTAGTTGCAATTGTTGATTCCAGTAAAACGTACTGTGTAGCTGACCAAATCCTTAGGTTGACGATTTTAAGGTCGGGGTCACCAAATGGTTTGATAAATCAAATTGTCCAATAAAATTGTTCTGATGTTCTCGACTGTCCAATACAGTTGCAGTGACGATGGAAGGTTTCTTACTGTGCATAAGAATAAGATTTTATATTGAAGCAAGGTCTAAGCACTTGAACTAGTTCTTGAAACGATGACGATTCGAAATAATAACACAACTGGTTGTTAATGAACGAATAATTATATTGTAGACAATATGTCTCTTTTATACTTAAACAACAAATAAAATTGATTACTCCTAACATTAATTTTCATCGCAAAATAAATATAAATTATGTCAAACAACATTTAATATACATATTCAACACTTCAGCAAAATAAAAGAATAAAACAAAATAGAATCAACATTGAGGTCGCACTGGTCGTCGGCTGCTGCTTGTGTCATCAGATTGTTGTAGGTCGTAAAGGAAATGAACATAGCCTATAACCTGAAACAGAGAAACATTTGTCTGAAATTCTAGAGAAAACCAGGTTTCGGAAACGCATTATAAAGTCAATGTTTTGAACCTACAAACAGATTCTTAAATTCCTCAATTTTGGCTCTCAAGCTTTGTGCGTTTATATCCTTTATGTGCAAACACCAGTCATCGGCTGACCTTCCAACACTGATCAACATTGAGGTCGCGCTGTTCGTCGCCTGCTGCTTGTGTCATCAGATTGTTGTAGGTCGTGAAGGAAATGAACATAGCCTATAACTTGAAACAGAGAAACATTTGTCTGAAAATTCTAAAGAAAACCAGGTTTCGAAAACGCATTATAAAGTTAATTTTTTGAACCTACAAACAGATACTTAAATTCGTCAATTTTGGCTCTCAAGCTTTGTGCATTTATATGTTTTATGTGCAAACAACAGTCATCGGCGTACCTTTCAACCGCAAAGACATACTTTTGTATTGAGGTATAGTGACCTTTTTCCGTTTCTCGTATTCCTTTTGCTTTTTCAATTTGCTACTTATTTCTTTTAAAAAATAACTTAAAAAAATAAATCTTCTCTTAGCGAGTAACTTTTTTTTCTCGAGATGGCCCCGAAGCCTAATCGCTCATCGGGCAACCGGTACGGTATTCTCGATGAATGTTCGATTTCCGACCCTCCTGATCCTCCACCACCCCCTCCCCAAAAAAGAATTAAAACCTCAAGCTGTGTTTTCAGTGATTTCCCTGACCTACTAACAAAAACAGTCTTTAAAAACGCACGTTTTGTGCATATTACATCAAAAGATGAGGCCAAACCCTTACCTAAGTTCAGCGTGTTCATATTAAAAAAAAAACAATTGACTCAATTAGCACTCAATATCAGAAGATTTCTCAACTAAGGGACGGCTCTATTTTGATTTTAGCAAAAGATCAAAATATAGCTCACAAATTTATCAAATCAAAAGCCCTAGATAACATTTGCCCGGTAAATATCTAACTTCATGCCAACCTTAACCTCTCAAAAGGCATAGCCTATGCGCCTTGCCTGATTGATGTTCCTGAAGCAGAAATCATATCAGAGCCTAAGAATCAAAATGCAACCGGTGTTTATAAATTCACCAAAATGGAAGACAAGGTAAGCAAACCTACTGGTTTAATGATCTTTAGTGTTGACTCGTTCCAAATTCCCAGTACAATCGATATTGGCTGGTACAAAACTAAAATTTCTGAATATGTGCCTAATCCAATGCGTTGTAAACAATTCCAACTTCTTGGACACACAACAAAATGGTGTAAGAACGCTGCTTCATGTGAAACATGTAACTTTCCTCCTCACAATGATAATAACTGCACTCGCACTGTATGCGCCAATTGTTCCGGACCCCACCCCGCTTCCTCTAAAAGCTGTCCAAAATTTATTGAAAGCAAACAAATACTAGAAATTAAAACCAAAAACAAATGCACCTTAGCCGAAGCTAGGCGTATCCACAGAGAATGGAACCCAATACGTTCCACTTTCTCTGCTGATCTCTATTCCGAAAAACTCAGACAAACAACTACTCCTTAACCCTCCACATCCACCTCCTTCTCTTCTAAAGAACAAAATACCATTAAAACCGAAAATACAACAAACCAAAAATCTCTTAATCATCAATCTGCACCAAAAAAACAAAATCCTAATTCAGAATAAACTCAAAAGGTAAACAAAATTGATCTCACTATTTTGACTCAAAAAGAAAACGTTCAAAAGCTCTCAAACATAAATAATGACATCGTACAAACTCAAACTCCTAAAATCCACTCATACTCAAGACCACAACTACTCCAATCTGCAAACGAAAGCAACAGCAAAATTAAAACAAATGAAAACCCCTCAACAGCAACTACATCTAGTTTAAATTTTAATTATCCAATTCTCCCTCCTTCGAATTCTGCTTCATTAACAGAAACAAACCTCGCCATGAACATTGATGATGCCATCTCTTAATAAAAGCATTATTTCCCACACACCCCGTGCCCCACCGGTGATGGTAGCCCCAATCAAGATGGGTTGGACCCTCATCACCGATGGGGGCCCGGGAACAGCATGACAACAGGTGGATATCTGGCTTCTGTCTGTACATTTAATTGTACAGACAACAAGACAGATTCCACCGTCTATAATGAACTCAGAATTCTGTAATGGAACATGAATGGTTATTTCAATAACTATCATGCACTCCAATTGCTTATTAAAGCAGAAAATCCATCAATAATATCCTTACAAGAAACTTACATTAAACAAAACCTACAACCTTTTCCACCAAAAAAATAATAAATACTCGTATTGTATTATTTATAATTCCAAACTTTATTAGTTAAACTTAATATTAAATTATAATCAGTCGCCACGATGTCTAAAACAAAAGTAAATTCTTTAAAAATGACTGTACTACATGAAAGTTATGTAGAGATAATCTGTTGACATGTTAGCTGTTTATATATACTGCAGAAAAAATAGAATATGTATTATAGGATCATACGACATATAGCTGTAATTATTTATCAGAGGTTTGAGAAAGATTATGTTTGTATTATCGTAGAATATACACAGGGTTTTCCAGTGCATGACCATGGGTTTGTCCATTTGAAGAAGGATGGAAGGGAGCAATACGAATGTGCCGGATAAGATTGTTGCTGCAAAAATCTAAAAAATCTTTAGACGTAAATGCCGTCCCATTGTCCGAGACAAGGCTATCTGGGAGACCGTGTGTTGCAAAAAGCATGCGAAGAACCTGAATAGCCCATTTTGAAGAGGTTGTACTTACGTGATGAACCTCGAGCCATTTAGAGTACGAGTCGACCACAAGGAAAAATATCTTTCCTTGAAATGGCCCAGCAAAATCGAAGTGAAGTCTTGACCAAGAATGTTCTGTCGTCTCCCAAGGAATGGTCTTTTCACGTTGTTCTTCAGGTCTAGATTCTTGGCAAGCTTGACACATCTTTACTATTCGCTCACAGTCCTTACCAATATTTGGCCACCAAACATAGCTGCGTGCCAACGCCTTCATCCGAACGATGCCTGGGTGACCTGCATGATGTGTAGCAAGTATAGTTTCTTGGCCTGACTTTGCAATAATTGTTCGGTTTCCCCAAAGCAAACATCCCTTACGGTTGATATTTCATTTCGTTTTTGGAAAAACGCTCGGAACTTCTCTTCTGGTGTTTTTTCGGTGGCCATCCCCTTAACGCCCAGCGAAGAACCTGGGAACATGTTGAATCCTTTGAAATCATCTTTGCTATTTCTTCGGGAGTAAGAACAGGATTTGCGAGCGTTTCCAGCATCAAAACTTTCTCAGCTTCATCTGAATATTGAGATTCGTTATGTTATGGAAAACGACTTAGAAAATCAGCATTTGCCATTTTGGTTCCACTCCGATGCATGATGTCGTAATCATACGCGTTGAGAAAAATTCGTCGTCTCAGCATCTGAGCCGATAAAACGTTTGGAGTCTGCTTGTTAGGGTTGAATATTCCTAATAACGGCCGATGATCGGTGATTATTGTGAACCGTCTTCCGTAAAGGAATTCATGGAATTTTTTGATACCCGCTATGATAGCAACGCTTTCACGGTAAATTTGTGAATAATTTCGTTCCGCTTTGCTAAGGGTTCTTGAGTAGAAATGTATTGGCTTTTCCGAACCGTAGTCCAACAAATGGCATAGAACAATGCCTACTCCGTACGGCGAAGCGTCGCAAACGATGCGAAGTGGAAGCTTGTGGTTGTAGTGGATGAAAAGTTGGTCCAATGAAATGAGATCTTTGAGTTTGTTAAACGCCATATCGTGAATTTTCGACCATTCCCATTTTTTGTTCTTGTCGAGCAGGCGGTGAAGTGGCTCTGCGACTGTCGCTTTCTGTGGAAGAAAAGAATGGTAAAAATTTAAGATTCCAAGAAATGCCTGTAGTTGTTTCTTGTCACATGGTGCTGGAGCTTCCTTAATTGCCTTAATTTTATCTGCTTTAGGACGGATACCAAGTGAATCAATTTTGAAACCCAAGAATTCGATGGATTTTAATCTTAACTGACATTTTTGACGACGCAGTCGCAATCCCAGCTTCCTGAACCTCGAAAAAACTTCATGAAGTCGCTCTGATAACTGCTTTGAATCACGACCTGTGACGACGATATCATCAAAATATGGTAATACTAATGGTCTATTTAAACGATATGTTCCTTGTTGGGTGATGATGGTCTGGTACTTTAACGATTTTTCATTAACTTTGAGTTGTGTGTAAGCTTGCTTCAAATCCAATTTGGCATAAACGACACCATCTTGAATAGATGCGAGCAGTGTACTGATAGGAGGGATCTGAAAACAGTGTGGTTTAATTGCTTTGTTTAATGTCGATTTATAGTCCCCGCAGATTCGTATTGAGCCGTCCGATTTCACAACAGGAATTATAGACGTTGCCCAGTCTGAGTACTCAACAGATACCTAAACTCCTTCCTCTTGTAGGCGATTAATCTCTGCTTCAACTTTAAGTTTAAGTGCTAGTGGCACGCGACGAGGAGAAAGTCTAACTGGGGGTACATGTTGATTTATCTCCAATGAAATTGGAGGGCCGTTATAGCACCCTAATTCTTCAATAAACAAGTCTTTGTATTTTGAAACCATATCCTCAATAAGATTATCTTCCGATACTATGTTGACCCCTTGCAGGCTAATGCCCATTGGTGCGAACCAATTGCAACCTAAGACACTGGATTTGTTGCCATCTACGACTACAAGTTTAAGATCCGATATAGTTTTATTATTATACACAATGTTCACTTCGATAACACCAATAATGGGAATGTGATTATGTTGAAAATCCATCAAGCTTAGGTTTTAGCTATTGAAGTGTGGTTTTTTATCCGGCCAAATTTTTTCACACGTAGATATTGAAATAATAGTAAAGCTGGAGCCTGAATCCACTTCAAAACTGCATTCCCTGTTGTTAATGTAAACGAGTACTCTTTTCTTAGATCGGTTATTGGAAGAATGTGGTTTATTGTTGATTTGGTTTTGGAACGTTGACTTTTGTTTCTGGATTTGTTGGACGATGTGGCTTTCTTCGATCTGCAAACACGTTGTATATGGCCAGTTTTCCAACAATTTGAACAAGTGGTATCTCGAAATGAACTAGTAAATCTGGTATGAGCGGCACCACAACCATTGCAATTATAAGATGATGGCTTCGAGTTCTGTTGCGCATGAGACATTTGTTTCCCAACGAAGTGTATTGATTGGTCAGGATGACGAATTTCATGGAGATTTCTTGTAGCAGCTTAGGCGGATGACGACTTTTCGATGACCTTTGTTAGTTCCAACTTGGCCTCTGCCAGAAAACTGCGCTGTAATGCTTCATCCCGCAGGCCGCAAACAATCCTATCTCTGAGCATTCGGCCAAGGGAAACTCCGAAGTTACAATTGATTACCAGTCTTCTCAGCTAAGCAACATATGATGCAAAACATTCGTCAGGTTGTTGGCCTCGTTTAAAAAAATTGTAAAATGCGGCGATTTCAGATGGGGTTGGAGAAAAATGATTTTTTAGCATTGTTTCAATTTCGGCAAGAATTAAAATGCTTATCTCTATTGGAGCTGCCAATGAACACACACGGTCAGGAAAACTGCTCTTTTTCTATCATCCCAATCAAATTGAATAGTGTATTTCTTCAATTTGGCTCCTGCGTTTGTTCATTGGGTCTAGGCATTGTGTAGGAATTTCTTCCTTAACTCGACCTCTAATTAGCCGAGCTAAAGAGTTCATTTATGCCTTTTGGCAACGCATAAGAATAAGCACCTCAGGAGATATTTGGTCTCCTCCCTCAGGTGCTTTTGCTTTTTCCTCGGGCGTTAGTTTTTCTTCTCCGGACTCCATTTCAGCTAGCGATTCCTTGCTTGGGATGAGCTCTAGTCTAGTAAGCGACTCCTTGAATATTTGTCTGTATTTTTAAGTTATCTTTTTGATTTTATCGAAATAATTCGAGGTAAAATATTCGTCATCGATTTTTAGATTCGATGACCGAATTTCTTCGTCTCTGGCTTCAAAATCTTTCCAAATTGCTTCGATTCGTTTCAACCGTGAAGCAAAGTATTCTTTCCATTGTTAGCTTTTTTGTCAAATTTGATGGATTGATGCTTAGTTGCAATTGTTGATTCCAGTAAAACGTACTGTGTAGCTGACCAAATCCTTAGGTTGACGATTTTAAGGTCGGGGTCACCAAATGGTTTGATAAATCAAATTGTCCAATAAAATTGTTCTGATGTTCTCGACTGTCCAATACAGTTGCAGTGACGATGGAAGGTTTCTTACTGTGCATAAGAATAAGATTTTATATTGAAGCAAGGTCTAAGCACTTGAACTAGTTCTTGAAACGATGACGATTCGAAATAATAACACAACTGGTTGTTAATGAACGAATAATTATATTGTAGACAATATGTCTCTTTTATACTTAAACAACAAATAAAATTGATTACTCCTGACATTAATTTTCATTGCAAAATAAATATAAATTATGTCAAACAACATTTAATATACATATTCAACACTTCAGCAAAATAAAAGAATAAAACAAAATAGAATCAACATTGAGGTCGCACTGGTCGTCGGCTGCTGCTTGTGTCATCAGATTGTTGTAGGTCGTAAAGGAAATGAACATAGCCTATAACCTGAAACAGAGAAACATTTGTCTGAAATTCTAGAGAAAACCAGGTTTCGGAAACGCATTATAAAGTCAATGTTTTGAACCTACAAACAGATTCTTAAATTCGTCAATTTTGGCTCTCAAGCTTTGTGCGTTTATATCCTTTATGTGCAAACAACAGTCATCGGCTGACCTTCCAACACTGATCAACATTGAGGTCGCGCTGTTCGTCGGCTGCTGCTTGTGTCATCAGATTGTTGTAGGTCGTGAAGGAAATGAACATAGCCTATAACCTGAAACAGAGAAACATTTGTCTGAAAATTCTAAAGAAAACCAGGTTTCGAAAACGCATTATAAAGTTAATTTTTTGAACCTACAAACAGATACTTAAATTCGTCAATTTTGGCTCTCAAGCTTTGTGCATTTATATGTTTTATGTGCAAACAACAGTCATCGGCGTACCTTTCAACCGCAAAGACATACTTTTGTATTGAGGTATAGTGACCTTTTTCCGTTTCTCGTATTCCTTTTGCTTTTTCAATTTGCTACTTATTTCTTTTAAAAAATAACTTAAAAAAAATAAATCTTCTCTTAGCGAGTAACTTTTTTTTCTCGAGATGGCCCCGAAGCCTAATCGCTCATCGGGCAACCGGTACGGTATTCTCGATGAATGTTCGATTTCCGACCCTCCTGATCCTCCACCACCCCCTCCCCAAAAAAGAATTAAAACCTCAAGCTGTGTTTTCAGTGATTTCCCTGACCTACTAACAAAAACAGTCTTTAAAAACGCACGTTTTGTGCATATTACATCAAAAGATGAGGCCAAACCCTTACCTAAGATCAGCGTGTTCATATTAAAAAAAAAACAATTGACTCAATTAGCACTCAATATCAGAAGATTTCTCAACTAAGGGACGGCTCTATTTTGATTTTAGCAAAAGATCAAAATATAGCTCACAAATTTATCAAATCAAAAGCCCTAGATAACATTTGCCCGGTAAATATCTAACTTCATGCCAACCTTAACCTCTCAAAAGGCATAGCCTATGCGCCTTGCCTGATTGATGTTCCTGAAGCAGAAATCATATCAGAGCCTAAGAATCAAAATGCAACCGGTGTTTATAAATTCACCAAAATGGAAGACAAGGTAAGCAAACCTACTGGTTTAATGATCTTTAGTGTTGACTCGTTCCAAATTCCCAGTACAATCGATATTGGCTGGTACAAAACTAAAATTTCTGAATATGTGCCTAATCCAATGCGTTGTAAACAATTCCAACTTCTTGGACACACAACAAAATGGTGTAAGAACGCTGCTTCATGTGAAACATGTAACTTTCCTCCTCACAATGATAATAACTGCACTCGCACTGTATGCGCCAATTGTTCCGGACCCCACCCCGCTTCCTCTAAAAGCTGTCCAAAATTTATTGAAAGCAAACAAATACTAGAAATTAAAACCAAAAACAAATGCACCTTAGCCGAAGCTAGGCGTATCCACAGAGAATGGAACCCAATACGTTCCACTTTCTCTGCTGATCTCTATTCCGAAAAACTCAGACAAACAACTACTCCTTAACCCTCCACATCCACCTCCTTCTCTTCTAAAGAACAAAATACCATTAAAACCGAAAATACAACAAACCAAAAATCTCTTAATCATCAATCTGCACCAAAAAAACAAAATCCTAATTCAGAATAAACTCAAAAGGTAAACAAAATTGATCTCACTATTTTGACTCAAAAAGAAAACGTTCAAAAGCTCTCAAACATAAATAATGACATCGTACAAACTCAAACTCCTAAAATCCACTCATACTCAAGACCACAACTACTCCAATCTGCAAACGAAAGCAACAGCAAAATTAAAACAAATGAAAACCCCTCAACAGCAACTACATCTAGTTTAAATTTTAATTATCCAATTCTCCCTCCTTCGAATTCTGCTTCATTAACAGAAACAAACCTCGCCATGAACATTGATGATGCCATCTCTTAATAAAAGCATTATTTCCCACACACCCCGTGCCCCACCGGTGATGGTAGCCCCAATCAAGATGGGTTGGACCCTCATCACCGATGGGGGCCCGGGAACAGCATGACAACAGGTGGATATCTGGCTTCTGTCTGTACATTTAATTGTACAGACAACAAGACAGATTCCACCGTCTATAATGAACTCAGAATTCTGTAATGGAACATGAATGGTTATTTCAATAACTATCATGCACTCCAATTGCTTATTAAAGCAGAAAATCCATCAATAATATCCTTACAAGAAACTTACATTAAACAAAACCTACAACCTTTTCCACCAAAAAAATAATAAATACTCGTATTGTATTATTTATAATTCCAAACTTTATTAGTTAAACTTAATATTAAATTATAATCAGTCGCCACGATGTCTAAAACAAAAGTAAATTCTTTAAAAATGACTGTACTACATGAAAGTTATGTAGAGATAATCTGTTGACATGTTAGCTGTTTATATATACTGCAGAAAAAATAGAATATGTATTATAGGATCATACGACATATAGCTGTAATTATTTATCAGAGGTTTGAGAAAGATTATGTTTGTATTATCGTAGAATATACACAGGGTTTTCCAGTGCATGACCATGGGTTTGTCCATTTGAAGAAGGATGGAAGGGAGCAATACGAATGTGCCGGATAAGATTGTTGCTGCAAAAATCTAAAAAATCTTTAGACGTAAATGCCGTCCCATTGTCCGAGACAAGGCTATCTGGGAGACCGTGTGTTGCAAAAAGCATGCGAAGAACCTGAATAGCCCATTTTGAAGAGGTTGTACTTACGTGATGAACCTCGAGCCATTTAGAGTACGAGTCGACCACAAGGAAAAATATCTTTCCTTGAAATGGCCCAGCAAAATCGACGTGAAGTCTTGACCAAGGATGTTCTGTCGTCTCCCAAGGAATGGTCTTTTCACGTTGTTCTTCAGGTCTAGATTCTTGGCGAGCTTGACACATCTTTACTATTCGCTCACAGTCCTTACCAATATTTGGCCACCAAACATAGCTGCGTGCCAACGCCTTCATCCGAACGATGCCTGGGTGACCTGCATGAAGTGTAGCAAGTATAGTTTCTTGGCCTGACTTTGCAATAATTGTTCGGTTTCCCCAAAGCAAACATCCCTTAAGGTTGATATTTCATTTCGTTTTTGGAAAAACGCTCGGAACTTCTCTTCTGGTGGATTTTTCGGTGGCCATCCCCTTAACGCCCAGCGAAGAACCTGGGAACATGTTGAATCCTTTGAAATCATCTTTGCTATTTCTTCGGGAGTAAGAACAGGATTTGCGAGCGTTTCCAGCATCAAAACTTTCTCAGCTTCATCTGAATATTGAGATTCGTTATGTTATGGAAAACGACTTAGAAAATCAGCATTTGCCATTTTGGTTCCACTCCGATGCATGATGTCGTAATCATACGCGGTGAGAAAAATTCGTCGTCTCAGCATCTGAGCCGATAAAACGTTTGGAGTCTGCTTGTTAGGGTTGAATATTCCTAATAACGGCCGATGATCGGTGATTATTGTGAACCGTCTTCCGTAAAGGAATTCATGGAATTTTTTGATACCCGCTATGATAGCAACGCTTTCACGGTAAATTTGTGAATAATTTCGTTCCGCTTTGCTAAGGGTTCTTGAGTAGAAATGTATTAGCTTTTCCGAACCGTCGTCCAACAAATGGCATAGAACAATGCCTACTCCGTACGGCGAAGCGTCGCAAACGATGCGAATTGGAAGCTTGTGGTTGTAGTGGATGAAAAGTTGGTCCAATGAAATGAGATCTTTGAGTTTGTTAAACGCCATATCGTGAATTTTCGACCATTCCCATTTTTTGTTCTTGTCGAGCAGGCGGTGAAGTGGCTCTGCGACTGTCGCTTTCTGTGGAAGAAAAGAATGGTAAAAATTTAAGATTCCAAGAAATGCCTGTAGTTGTTTCTTGTCACATGGTGCTGGAGCTTCCTTAATTGCCTTAATTTTATCTGCTTTAGGACGGATACCAAGTGAATCAATTTTGAAACCCAAGAATTCGATGGATTTTAATCTTAACTGACATTTTTGACGACGCAGTCGCAATCCCAGCTTCCTGAACCTCGAAAAAACTTCATGAAGTCGCTCTGATAACTGCTTTGAGTCACGACCTGTGACGACGATATCATCAAAATATGGTAATACTCCCTCGATGCCCCGGAGCGCATTTTCGATGAATGCCCGAAAGATTCCCGGTGCTGAACTTACTCCAAACTGCAGTCTATTTAGACGATATGTTCCTTGTTGGGTGATGATGGTCTGGTACTTTAACGATTTTTCATTAACTTTGAGTTGTGTGTAAGCTTGCTTCAAATCCAATTTGGCATAAACGACACCATCTTGAATAGATGCGAGCAGTGTACTGATAGGAGGGATCTGAAAACAGTGTGGTTTAATTGCTTTGTTTAATGTCGATTTATAGTCCCCGCAGATTCGTATTGAGCCGTCCGATTTCACAACAGGAATTATAGACGTTGCCCAGTCTGAGTACTCAACAGATACCTAAACTCCTTCCTCTTGTAGGCGATTAATCTCTGCTTCAACTTTAAGTTTAAGTGCTAGTGGCACGCGACGAGGAGAAAGTCTAACTGGGGGTACATGTTGATTTATCTCCAATGAAATTGGAGGGCCGTTATAGCACCCTAATTCTTCAATAAACAAGTCTTTGTATTTTGAAACCATATCCTCAATAAGATTATCTTCCGATACTATGTTGACCCCTTGCAGGCTAATGCCCATTGGTGCGAACCAATTGCAACCTAAGACACTGGATTTGTTGCCATCTACGACTACAAGTTTAAGATCCGATATAGTTTTATTATTATACACAATGTTCACTTCGATAACACCAATAATGGGAATGTGATTATGTTGAAAATCCATCAAGCTTAGGTTTCAGCTATTGAAGTGTGGTTTTTTATCCGGCCAAATTTTTTCACACGTAGATATTGAAATAATAGTAAAGCTGGAGCCTGAATCCACTTCAAAACTGCATTCCCTGTTGTTAATGTAAACGAGTACTCTTTTCTTAGATCGGTTATTGGAAGAATGTGGTTTATTGTTGATTTGGTTTTGGAATTGACTTTTGTTTCTGGATTTGTTGGACGATGTGGCTTTCTTCGATCTGCAAACACGTTGTATATGGCCAGTTTTCCAACAATTTGAACAAGTGGTATCTCGAAATGAACTAGTAAATCTAGTATGAGCGGCACCACAACCATTGCAATTATAAGATGATGGCTTCGAGTTCTGTTGCGCATGAGACATTTGTTTCCCAACGAAGTGTATTGATTGGTCAGGATGACGAATTTCATGGAGATTTCTTGTAGCAGCTTAGGCGGATGACGCCTTTTCGATGACCTTTGTTAGTTCCAGCTTGGCCTCTGCCAGAAAACTGCGCTGTAATGCTTCATCCCGCAGGCTGCAAACAATCCTATCTCTGAGCATCCGGCCAAGGGAAACTCCGAAGTTACAATTACCAGTCTTCTCAGCTAAGCAACATATGATGCAAAACATTCGTCAGGTTGTTGGCCTCGTTTAAAAAAATTGTAAAATTGCGGCGATTTCAGATGGGGTTGGAGAAAAATGATTTTTTAGCATTGTTTCAATTTCGGCAAGAATTAAAACGCTTATCTCTATTGGAGCTGCCAATGAACACACACGGTCAGGAAAACTGCTCTTTTTCTATCATCCCCCTGTATATCATTGGCAAGCAGGAATAACATAAAACGCTGATAATAGGAATTCCATTTTTTCCGGCTGAGCGATGTCAAACTGTTCTAGAGTTGATGTTATTGAACCCCCTGTCGACATTTGTTCTTTTTTAATTCCGCCAGTTTTGCTGTCCCCTTTATCGTTGGCCATAAGGTAAGTATAATTTAAAATATAGCAATCCCACCGACTGCGCCACTAATAAATACTCGTATTGTATTATTTATAATTCCAAACTTTATTAGTTAAACTTAATACTAAATTATTACCAGTCACCACGATGTCTAAAACAAAAGTGGATTCTTTAAAAATGACTGTACTACATGAAAGTTATGTAAGAGAGATAATCTGTTAACATGTAAGCTGTTTATATATACTGCAGAAAAAATAGAATATGTATTAAAGGATCATACGACATATAGCTGTAATTATTTATCAGAGGTTTGAGAAAGATTATGTTTGTATGATCGTAGAATATACACAGGGTGTTCCAGTACATGACAAAAATATTTATCTTCTTTCCACAACTTAGCCTGCAATACAACATCTAAACAAGGTACATGTCTTCTCATACATAAAACCATTCCACATAAGTTCATAAGCATTAACTCTAATATATCCGCAGTGGCAGTCGAAATTGAATTGAGATTCAAACTGACAGTTGTTTCCCTTTACATCCCACCTGAACAAAAATTCGAAATCAGCGATCTTAAGAATATTTTGATTAATATCTCAACTCCTTATGTCTCGACAGGCGACTTTAATTCTTGGAGTCCCTCTTGGGGGTCTCCCACTTTAAACAGCCGTGGTAAAGTAGTTAAAAATTTCAAAGCAAATACTGGGCTTTTGCTTGACGGTCGTCCCACACATTTGTCCACACATGGCACATTTTCCTATGTCGACCTTACCCTAATTTCACCACACCTCACCCCAAAATCAATTTAGAAGGTCTCGTGACTTGTATGGCAGTGACCATTTCCCTATCCTCACCTCAATAACAATAGATAACACCATTAAGCTTTCAAAAAACTCAGCCAAAATTTCTGACCGACTTAGCCAATTGGGACTTAATCCAAGCTGAAGTCGCAAAACAAGTACTGCTTAGACCAACTTCCTCCGACATAAATAGAGAATTCTTGAAAGGCTGCAAACATGGGTTCAGGAGAGAAACTTTTATTAGGGTTGTAACCAACTCCTAAAAGTAAATTAGTGTTTCCATCACCTACCTCAACCAGAAGAAATTCTATGCCCTTATCATCTGACTTTTTTAAGATCTGACACGAAAGCGAAGATTTGCAATAAAGCGCAACACCTCCACAAACGGTTTCGGTTATTCTGTCATTTCTTATTAACCTATACTTATTTATGTCATACACACAAACTACTTAAAAGAAAAATTCCACATTGTCACATTCAGCAAAAATAATAGAATCTCCCATAAATATTTTAGAAATTGAGAGCAGCATATGTTCTTCAAAAGGCAAAAATCCAGGCTTTGACAAAATATCTTATGCGATGCTAAAAAAAATGCCCACCTTGTCTTAAAACGAAATTATTGTCTTTATACAACACCATTTTCGACAAAGGAATAATTCCGAAAACATGGAAAGTTGCGATTATTGTTCCTTTGCCAAAACCAAACAAAGGCCACTCTACAATTTCCGCCTACCGACCAATATCCCTCCTGCCTTGCATTTCTAAAATTTTAGAAAAGATCATTTCTAAATGTCTTACATGGCTTCTCGAAAAAAACAAATTAATACACAAAAATCAACTAGCTTTCAAAAAGGGAAGAAGTTCCATAGATTCACTTCTTCATCTAGATACATTTATTTCGTCAGCTCTTTCAGAAAAAAACCATATATCGGTTTTCACAGTGGATTTTGAACACGCTTTCGACAGAATTGGGCCATATGTCATCTGAAACCAACTTAGGGAATGGAAAATTGGACCAAAAATAATAATCTACGTTAAAGCTTTCCTAACAAATTTCAAATAAAAATTAATAATATTTATTCCACTATTCATAATATAAAAAATGGCATCCCACAAGGATCGCTACTTTCAGTTACATTATTTATAATTGCTTTTAATAAAATTAGTAGTATTATCCAAAGCCATTCACAAATATCTCACGTTCTTTATGCGGACGACTTAATTTTATTTTCAAAATGTAAAGATTTAACACTCTTAGCAACAACTTTCTCAGATATAATTAAAAACTTGTCAGAATGGGGTGACATATCAGGCTCTAAAATTTCTTCTACAAAATGTGAGCTTTTACATATATGCAAAAAATATAGTTGCCAAAAATCAATTGAAGGCGTTAGCCTGAACAATATTGCCATTAAAAATGTAAATTATTCAAAAATATTAGGTATTATTTTTGATTCAAAATATTGCTTTAAGGATCATTGTACTTCTTTAAAAAAGCCTTACTACCAGGGTGAATTTAGTAAAGTATTTATCCTCAAAAAAAAATAATTGTCATGTTAATACTATTGTTAATGTTTTTCGGTCTATAATCCTTTCGAAAATTGACTACGGCCTACCAATAAGTGGAAAATGTTCCAAATCAACAATGCAGCTTATTACAATACCATACCATGCAGCCTTAAGAACTAATGTTGGAGCTTTTTGCACAATACCCATCATATACATCTTAACCGAAGCCGGACTCCCACCATTAAATGAAAGAATCGAATTTCTTACTTGGAAGTTAACGCAAAAAAACAACTCTCTGCACCCTTCACCTATTCATGATGATGTTAAGAAACTGCTAAAACGAAGAAAAAAAATACCAAAATATCCTTCAGCTCTTCAAAAAGCACTCAAAGCAGCCACAAAACTTAACATCCCAATCGCCATAGAAAACACACTGAATACCAATCTACCTAACTATACCATATGTTCTCAACTCACAGAATATCCAAAAGCCTCCACCAACAACGGAGTCTACAAATCAATGTTTCTTGAAAAAAAGAAAACTTTAAAAAACTAGGTTGGCAATTATGGTTTTCAGACGCATCGAAAACAAATGACGGAACTTCCTTCGCTGTAGTAAATGAAAACGGTTCAATCATCATCAAAGGCTTACTACACTTCACCTCTTCCATTTTTACGACAGAAGCTTTTGCCATATTAAAAACAATTGAAGCCGCAAAAACTAAAAAAAACAGTGATCTTTACTGATAGCCTGTCCTCAATTAATGCCATTAAAAACATAAATAACAATTCAAACATCATTGTAGAGATCCGTGGCAAACTCATAGCCAAACGAAACAATCTGAGGGCTGGTTTGGATACCGGGCCACGCAGGCATAGTTGGCAACGAAAGCGCAAACAGAGAAGCTAAACAAGCACTTAAGGAGCCTCTTATCGAATTTTACCAATTCAATCAAAAAGACTTAAAAAAATATGTCACAACGACAATTAACAACAAGTTGAAAGAAAATTGGTCCGGATATCAACACCATTATTCCATTCTTAATTCAACCGCGGAACAAGCCATATATCCTGTACACCTACCTGCCTCAATGATCAAACCCTACATTAGGCTCAGAATGGGACATGCCAACATAACTCACAAACACCTAATCACAAAAGAACCTGTCCCACTTTGCGATTTTTGTGATGAAAAGCCAACACTAACACCATCTCATGTGCTGCAATGCGAAACCATCAACTCCATCTGCAAAAAAAAACTCAAATAACGACCTTCAATATCTTCTAACCAACATATCCGATGAAAACATAAGATCAGTTTATGAAATTATCCTTAAGTTGAAACTTTGTATCTAATTATTTATAATATAAAAAAACGTAAAGTCCTGGTAGCTATCGCTTTATCCTTTAAATTATTGAATATGTAATTTATTTATATTTCAATAAAGTTATAATAATAATAATAATAATAATGTGCAAACAATTTTTTTGGACTTTAAGAATACGCACCATGTTAAATAAATAAAGGTTTCCTCTGACGCTCAGAGAACTCCGTTATTGTCATGAGTAGCACTCTGCATCACGATTGATAACCAGAATAAAACTGAGCTGAGAGGATGCAGTAATGTAATTGTTCATTTACATCAAAAAGAAAAAAATAAAGAAGAGTAAAGCGAAATAAATAAATAAAAATAATAATATAAATTGAATCAATCAGAAAAAAAAAATAAATCCGAAAAAGAAGATATTAACTAAAATTAGTAGAAATATAAAAATAAATAAAAAAAAAACAAAAGGTACTTAATAAAAAGTGTTAAATTGGAAAAACTTGTGCATCCATTGTATGTGGCTGATTTTGATGAATCGTGAAAGTAGTAGTAGCAGCATTCAGACTCTCAGAGTTTTCAACGATAAAGCTTTTCTTATCATCATGATGACGCTTTGCTTTGCAAGCTTTTAACTACTCGAAACTTCACTATTATAAATGACCTTATGATCAATACCTCTCATGCATTTCACGCAGCGATACTACATTCACCGCTAGTTCATCGCGGCATGCACGAATCTTTACAACCTAGAAGTCTAGGACAATGGACCTGTTATGTCTCTTTAAGAGGACCGTTTAAATGAAAAAAAAAAACATTATGTGTTTGACTGAGAAGCAGTAAAAAGAATGCATATCTTAGTCTTTCAATTAAAAATATATCGCCTATGGCAGACTTATACAAAATGATGGCATCCTTAAGCTGTATATTATGTGTTGGTGGGCTCACCTTTCTTTATTAGTTGTTTGCTGCGATGGCTGTTGCTGCTAATTCGATTGTTTCTTCTGCAGTTGTTGATTCTGCTGCCGTTGTATCTGTTTTTTTGTTTTTGTTTTCTTACACGGCTACTGTGCCTGCGATGATTGTTGTTGATACGTCTCTGTTGGCTCTTGTTGCCGCACCTGCTGCTAAAATTGCGGTTCAGCAGTGTGGCCCTTAATCAGTCTACTTCTTTTCGCTTTTTGGCGACCCTTCCTTAATTCAGAGTCGTTATAATTAAGATTAGTTGGCTTAAATTTGCAGTTCCAGTAAACCTATTGTTAATCTTTATCGTTCAACTTCGATGAGAATGGAATTGTGATAATCAATATGTAATGCTTCTCTCACTTGGCAGTTAAGGACACAAATGATTCAAACGTAAGTCAAACAGCTTGAAGCTACTCGCGCATCTTGGCTGCTGCGTTGCATTTCTAAAATTTTAGAAAATATCATTTCTAAACGTCTTACATGGCTTCTCGAAAAAAACAAATTAATAGACAAAAATCAACTAGCTTTCAAAAAGGGAAGAAGTTCCATAGATTCACTTCTTCAAATAGATACATTTATTTCGTCAGCTCTTTCAGAAAAAAACCATATATCGGTTTTCACAGTGGATTTTGAACACGCTTTCGACAGAATTGGGCCACATGTCATCTTAAACCAACTTAGGGAATGGAAAATTGGACCAAAAATAATAATCTACGTTAAAGCTTTACTAACAAATTTCAAATAAAAACTAATAATATTTATTCCACTATTCATAATATAAAAAATGGCATCCCACAAGGATTGCTACTTTCAGTTACATTATTTATAATTGCTTTTAATAAAATTAGTAGTATTATCCAAAGCCATTCACAAATATCTCACGTTCTTTATGCGGACGACTTAATTTTATTTTCAAAATGTAAAGATTTAACATTCTTAGCAACATCTTTCTCAGATATAATTAAAAACTTGTCAGAATGGGCTGACATATCAGGCTCTAAAATTTCTTCTACAAAATGTGCGCTTTTACATATATGCAAAAAATATAGTTGCCAAAAATCAATTGAAGGCGTTAGCCTGAACAATATTGCCATTAAAAATGTAAATTATTCAAAAATATTAGGTATTATTTTTGATTCAAAATATTGCTTTAAGGATCATTGTACTTCTTTAAAAAAGCCTTACTAACAGGGTGAATTTAGTAAAGTATTTATCCTCAAAAAAAAATAATTGTCATGTTAATACTATTGTTAATGTTGTTCGGTCTATAATCCTTTCGAAAATTGACTACGGCCTACCAATAAGTGGAAAATGATCCAAATCAACAATGCAGCTTATTACAACACCCATCATAAACATCTTAACCGAAGCCGGACTCCCACCATTAAATGAAAGAATCGAATTTCTTACTTGGAAGTTAACGCAAAAAAACAACTCTCCGCACCCTTCACCTATTCATGATGATGTTAAGAAACTGCTAAAACGAAGAAAAAAATACCAAAATATCCTTCAGCTCTTCAAAAAGCACTCAAAGCAGCCACAAAACTTAACATCCCAATCGCCATAGAAAACACACTGAATACCAATCTACCTCCATGGAATTTACCTAACTATACCATATGTTCTCAACTCACAGAATATCCAAAAGCCTCCACCAACAACGGAGTCTACAAATCAATGTTTCTTGAAAAAAAAGAAAACTTTAAAAAACTAGGTTGGCAATTATGGTTTTCAGACGCATCGAAAACAAATGACGGAACTTCCTTCGCTGTAGTAAATGAAAACGGTTCAATCATCATCAAAGGCTTACTACACTTCACCTCTTCCATTTTTACGACAGAAGCTTTTGCCATATTAAAAACAATTGAAGCCGCAAAAACTAAAAAAAACAGTGATCTTTACTGATAGCCTGTCTTCAATTAATGCCATTAAAAACATAAATAACAATTCAAACATCATTGTAGAGATCCGTGGCAAACTCATAGCCAAACAAAACAATCTGAGGCTGGTTTGGATACCGGGCCACGCAGGCATAGTTGGCAACGAAAGCGCAGACAGAGAAGCTAAACAAGCACTTAAGGAGCCTCTTATCGAATTTTACCAATTCAACCAAAAAGACTTTAAAAAAATATGTCACAATGACAATTAACAACAAGTTGAAAGAAAATTGGTCCGGATATCAACACCATTATTCCATTCTTACTTCAACCGCGGAAAAAGCTTTATATCCTGTACACCTACCTGCCTCAATGATCATACCCTACATTAGGCTCAGAATGGGACATGCCAACATAACTCACAAACACCTAATCACAAAAGAACCTGTCCCACTTTGCGATTTTTGTGATGAAAAGCCAACACTAACAACCAACTAACAAATAACGACCTTCAATATCTTCTAACCAACATATCCGATGAAAACATAAGATCAGTGTATGAAATTATCCCTAAGTTGAAACTTTGTATCTAATTATTTATAATATAAAATAGCGTAAAGTCCTGGTAGCTATCGCTTTATCCTTTAAATTATTGAATATGTAATTTATTTATATTTCAATAAAGTTATAATAATAATAATAATAATAATGTGCAAACAATTTTTTTGGACTTTAAGAATACGCACCATGTTAAATAAATAAAGGTTTCCTCTGACGCTCAGAGAACTCCGTTATTGTCATGAGTAGCACTCTGCATCACGATTGATAACCAGAATAAAACTGAGCTGAGAGGATGCAGTAATGTAATTGTTCATTTACATCAAAAAGAAAAAAATAAAGAAGAGTAAAGCGAAATAAATAAATAAAAATAATAATATAAATTGAATCAATTAGAAAAAAAAATAAATCCGAAAAAGAAGATATTAACTAAAATTAGTAGAAATATAAAAATAAATTAAAAAACAAACAAAAGGTACTTAATAAAAAGTGTTAAATTGGAAAAACTTGTGCATCCATTGTATGTGGCTGATTTTGATGAATCGTGAAAGTAGTAGTAGCAGCATTCAGACTCTCAGAGTTTTCAACGATAAAGCTTTTCTTATTATCATGATGACGCTTTGCAAAAACACATCCAAATTGAATGCAGATGATGCAAGCTTTTAACTACTCGAAACTTCACTATTATAAATGACCTTATGATCAATACCTCTCATGCATTTCACGCAGCGATAATTCATTCACCGCTAGTTCATCGCGGCATGCACGAATCTTTACAACCTAGAAGTCTAGGACAATGGACCTGTTATGTCTCTTTAAGAGGACCGTTTAAATGAAAAAAAAAAAACATTATGTGTTTGACTGAGAAGCAGTAAAAAGAATGCATATCTTAGTCTTTCAATTAAAAATATATCGCCTATGGCAGACTTATACAAAATGATGGCATCCTTAAGCTGTATATTATGTGTTGGTGGGCTCACCTTTCTTTATTAGTTGTTTGCTGCGATGGCTGTTGCTGCTAATTCGATTGTTTCTTCTGCAGTTGTTGATTCTGCTGCCGTTGTATCTGTTTTTTTGTTTTTGTTTTCTTACACGGCTACTGTGCCTGCGATGATTGTTGTTGATACGTCTCTGTTGGCTCTTGTTGCCGCACCTGCTGCTAAAGTTGCGGTTCAGCAGTGTGGCCCTTAATCAGTCTACTTCTTTTCGCTTTTTGGTGACCCTTCCCTAATTCAGAGTCGTTATAATTAAGATTAGTTGGCTTAAATTTGCAGTTCCAGTAAACCTATTGTTAATCTTCATCGTTCAACTTCGATGAGAATGGAATTGTGATAGTGAATATGTAATGCTTCTCTCACTTGGCAGTTAAGGACACAAATGATTCCAACGTAAGTCAAACAGCTTGACGCTACTCGCGCATCTTGGCTGCTGCGTTGCATTTCTAAAATTTTAGAAAATATCATTTCTAAACGTCTTACATGGCTTCTCGAAAAAAACAAATTAATAGACAAAAATCAACTAGCTTTCAAAAAGGGAAGAAGTTCCATAGATTAACTTCTTCAAATAGATACATTTATTTCGTCAGCTCTTTCAGAAAAAAAACATATATCGGTTTTCACAGTGGATTTTGAACACGCTTTCGACAGAATTGGGCCACATGTCATCTTAAACCAACTTAGGGAATGGAAAATTGGACCAAAAATAATAATCTACGTTAAAGCTTTACTAACAAATTTCAAATAAAAACTAATAATATTTATTCCACTATTCATAATATAAAAAATGGCATCCCACAAGGATTGCTACTTTCAGTTACATTATTTATAATTGTTTTTAATAAAATTAGTAGTATTATCCAAAGCCATTCACAAATATCTCACGTTCTTTATGCGGACGACTTAATTTTATTTTCAAAATGTAAAGATTTAACATTCTTAGCAACATCTTTCTCAGATATAATTAAAAACTTGTCAGAATGGGGTGTCATATCAGGCTCTAAAATTTCTTCTACAAAATGTGCGCTTCTACATATATGCAAAAAATATAGTTGCCAAAAATCAATTGAAGGCGTTAGCCTGAACAATATTGCCATTAAAAATGTAAATTATTCAAAAATATTAGGTATTATTTTTGATTCAAAATATTGCTTTAAGGATCATTGTACTTCTTTAAAAAAGCCTTACTACCAGGGTGAATTTAGTAAAGTATTTATCCTCAAAAAAAAATAATTGTCATGTTAATACTATTGTTAATGTTGTTCGGTCTATAATCCTTTCGAAAATTGACTACGGCCTACCAATAAGTGGAAAATGTTCCAAATCAACAATGCAGCTTATTACAACACCATACCATGCAGCCTTAAGAACTAATGTTGGAGCTTTTTGCACAACACCCATCATAAACATCTTAACCGAAGCCGGACTCCCACCATTAAATGAAAGAATCGAATTTCTTACTTGGAAGTTAACGCAAAAAAACAACTCTCCGCACCCTTCACCTATTCATGATGATGTTAAGAAACTGCTAAAACAAAGAAAAAAATACCAAAATATCCTTCAGCTCTTCAAAAAGCACTCAAAGCAGCCACAAAACTTAACATCCCAATCGCCATAGAAAACACACTGAATACCAATCTACCTCCATGGAATTTACCTAACTATACCATATGTTCTCAACTCACAGAATATCCAAAAGCCTCCACCAACAACGGAGTCTACAAATCAATGTTTCTTGAAAAAAAAGAAAACTTTAAAAAACTAGGTTGGCAATTATGGTTTTCAGACGCATCGAAAACAAATGACGGAACTTCCTTCGCTGTAGTAAATGAAAACGGTTCAATCATCATCAAAGGCTTACTACACTTCACCTCTTCCATTTTTACGACAGAAGCTTTTGCCATATTAAAAACAATTGAAGCCGCAAAAACTAAAAAAAACAGTGATCTTTACTGATAGCCTGTCTTCAATTAATGCCATTAAAAACATAAATAACAATTCAAACATCATTGTAGAGATCCGTGGCAAACTCATAGCCAAACAAAACAATCTGAGGCTGGTTTGGATACCGGGCCACGCAGGCATAGTTGGCAACGAAAGCGCAGACAGAGAAGTTAAACAAGCACTTAAGGAGCCTCTTATCGAATTTTACCAATTCAACCAAAAAGACTTAAAAAAATATGTCACAACGACAATTAACAACAAGTTGAAAGAAAATTGGTCCGGATATCAACACCATTATTCCATTCTTAATTCAACCGCGGAAAAAGCTTTATATCCTGTACACCTACCTGCCTCAATGATCATACCCTACATTAGGCTCAGAATGGGACATGCCAACATAACTCACAAACACCTAATCACAAAAGAACCTGTCCTACTTTGCGATTTTTCTGATGAAAAGCCAACACTAACAACCAACTAACAAATAACGACCTTCAATATCTTCTAACCAACATATCCGATGAAAACATAAGATCAGTGTATGAAATTATCCCTAAGTTGAAACTTTGTATCTAATTATTTATAATATAAAATAGCGTAAAGTCCTGGTAGCTATCGCTTTATCCTTTAAATTATTGAATATGTAATTTATTTATATTTCAATAAAGTTATAATAATAATAATAATAATAATAATAATGTGCAAACAATTTTTTTGGACTTTAAGAATACGCACCATGTTAAATAAATAAAGGTTTCCTCTGACGCTCAGAGAACTCCGTTATTGTCATGAGTAGCACTCTGCATCACGATTGATAACCAGAATAAAACTGAGCTGAGAGGATGCAGTAATGTAATTGTTCATTTACATCAAAAAGAAAAAAATAAAGAAGAGTAAAGCGAAATAAATAAATAAAAATAATAATATAAATTGAATCAATTAGAAAAAAAAATAAATCCGAAAAAGAAGATATTAACTAAAATTAGTAGAAATATAAAAATAAATTAAAAAACAAACAAAAGGTACTTAATAAAAAGTGTTAAATTGGAAAAACTTGTGCATCCATTGTATGTGGCTGATTTTGATGAATCGTGAAAGTAGTAGTAGCAGCATTCAGACTCTCAGAGTTTTCAACGATAAAGCTTTTCTTATTATCATGATGACGCTTTGCAAAAACACATCCAAATTGAATGCAGATGATGCAAGCTTTTAACTACTCGAAACTTCACTATTATAAATGACCTTATGATCAATACCTCTCATGCATTTCACGCAGCGATATTACATTCACCGCTAGTTCATCGCGGCATGCACGAATCTTTACAACCTAGAAGTCTAGGACAATGGACCTGTTATGTCTCTTTAAGAGGACCGTTTAAATGAAAAAAAAAAACATTATGTGTTTGACTGAGAAGCAGTAAAAAGAATGCATATCTTAGTCTTTCAATTAAAAATATATCGCCTATGGCAGACTTATACAAAATGATGGCATCCTTAAGCTGTATATTATGTGTTGGTGGGCTCACCTTTCTTTATTAGTTGTTTGCTGCGATGGCTGTTGCTGCTAATTCGATTGTTTCTTCTGCAGTTATTGATTCTGCTGCCGTTGTATCTGTTTTTTTGTTTTTGTTTCCTTACACGGCTACTGTGCCTGCGATGATTCTTGTTGATACGTCTCTGTTGGCTCTTGTTGCCGCACCTGCTGCTAAAGTTGCGGTTCAGCAGTGTGGCCCTTAATCAGTCTACTTCTTTTCGCTTTTTGGCGACCCTTCCCTAATTCAGAGTCGTTATAATAAAGATTAGTTGGCTTAAATTCGCAGTTCCAGTAAACCTATTGTTAATCTTAACGTTCAACTTCGATGAGAATGGAACTGTGATAATGAATATGTAATGCTTCTCTCACTTGGCAGTTAAGGACACAAATGATTCCAACGTAAGTCAAACAGCTTGAAGCTACTCGCGCATCTTGGCTGCTGCGTTGCATTTCTAAAATTTTAGAAAATATCATTTCTAAACGTCTTACATGGCTTCTCGAAAAAAACAAATTAATAGACAAAAATCAACTAGCTTTCAAAAAGGGAAGAAGTTCCATAGATTCACTTCTTCAAATAGATACATTTATTTCGTCAGCTCTTTCAGAAAAAAAACATATATCGGTTTTCACAGTGGATTTTGAACACGCTTTCGACAGAATTGGGCCACATGTCATCTTAAACCAACTTAGGGAATGGAAAATTGGACCAAAAATAATAATCTACGTTAAAGCTTTACTAACAAATTTCAAATAAAAACTAATAATATTTATTCCACTATTCATAATTTAAAAAATGGCATCCCACAAGGATTGCTACTTTCAGTTACATTATTTATAATTGCTTTTAATAAAATTAGTAGTATTATCCAAAGCCATTCACAATTATCTCACGTTCTTTATGCGGACGACTTAATTTTATTTTCAAAATGTAAAGATTTAACATTCTTAGCAACATCTTTCTCAGATATAATTAAAAACTTGTCAGAATGGGGTGACATATCAGGCTCTAAAATTTCTTCTACAAAATGTGAGCTTTTACATATATGCAAAAAATATAGTTGCCAAAAATCAATTGAAGGCGTTAGCCTGAACAATATTGCCATTAAAAATGTAAATTATTCAAAAATATTAGGTATTATTTTTGATTCAAAATATTCATTGTACTTCTTTAAAAAAGCCTTACTACCAGGGTGAATTTAGTAAAGTATTTATCCTCAAAAAAAAATAATTGTCATGTTAATACTATTGTTAATGTTGTTCGGTCTATAATCCTTTCGAAAATTGACTACGGCCTACCAATAAGTGGAAAATGTTCCAAATCAACAATGCAGCTTATTACAACACCATACCATGCAGCCTTAAGAACTAATGTTGGAGCTTTTTGCACAACACCCATCATAAACATCTTAACCGAAGCCGGACTCCCACCATTAAATGAAAGAATCGAATTTCTTACTCGGAAGTTAACGCAAAAAAACAACTCTCCGCACCCTTCACCTATTCATGATAATGTTAAGAAACTGCTAAAACGATGAAAAAAATACCAAAATATCCTTCAGCTCTTCAAAAAGCACTCAAAGCAGCCACAAAACTTAACATCCCAATCGCCATAGAAAACACACTGAATACCAATCTACCTCCATGGAATTTACCTAACTATACCATATGTTCTCAACTCACAGAAGAAGCCTCCACCAACAACGGAGTCTACAAATCAATGTTTCTTGAAAAAAAAGAAAACTTTAAAAAACTAGGTTGGCAATTATGGTTTTCAGACGCATCGAAAACAAATGACGGAACTTCCTTCGCTGTAGTAAATGAAAACGGTTCAATCATCATCAAAGGCTTACTACACTTCACCTCTTCCATTTTTACGACAGAAGCTTTTGCCATATTAAAAACAATTGAAGCCGCAAAAACTAAAAAAAACAGTGATCTTTACTGATAGCCTGTCTTCAATTAATGCCATTAAAAACATAAATAACAATTCAAACATCATTGTAGAGATCCGTGGCAAACTCATAGCCAAACAAAACAATCTGAGGCTGGTTTGGATACCGGGCCACGCAGGCATAGTTGGCAACGAAAGCGCAGACAGAGAAGCTAAACAAGCACTTAAGGAGCCTCTTATCGAATTTTACCAATTCAACCAAAAAGACTTAAAAAAATATGTCACAACGACAATTAACAACAAGTTGAAAGAAAATTGGTCCGGATATCAACACCATTATTCCATTCTTAATTCAACCGCGGAAAAAGCCTTATATCCTGTACACCTACCTGCCTCAATGATCATACCCTACATTAGGCTCAGAATGGGACATGCCAAAATAACTCACAAACACCTAATCACAAAAGAACCTGTCCCACTTTGCGATTTTTGTGATGAAAAGCCAGCACTAACAACCAACTAACAAATAACGACCTTCAATATCTTCTAACCAACATATCCGATGAAAACATAAGATCAGTGTATGAAATTATCCCTAAGTTGAAACTTTGTATCTAATTATTTATAATATAAAATAGCGTAAAGTCCTGGTAGCTATCGCTTTATCCTTTAAATTATTGAATATGTAATTTATTTATATTTCAATAAAGTTATAATAATAATAATAATAATAATAATAATGTGCAAACAATTTTTTTGGACTTTAAGAATACGCACCATGTTAAATAAATAAAGGTTTCCTCTGACGCTCAGAGAATTCCGTTATTGTCATGAGTAGCACTCTGCATCACGATTGATAACCAGAATAAAACTGAGCTGAGAGGATGCAGTAATGTAATTGTTCATTTACATCAAAAAGAAAAAAATAAAGAAGAGTAAAGCGAAATAAATAAATAAAAATAATAATATAAATTGAATCAATTAGAAAAAAAAAAAATCCGAAAAAGAAGATATTAACTAAAATTAGTAGAAATATAAAAATAAATAAAAAAACAAACAAAAGGTACTTAATAAAAAGTGTTAAATTGGAAAAACTTGTGCATCCATTGTATGTGGCTGATTTTGATTAATCGTGAAAGTAGTAGTAGCAGCATTCAGACTCTCAGAGTTTTCAACGATAAAGCTTTTCTTATCATCATGATGACGCTTTGCAAAAACACATCCAAATTGAATGCAGATGATGCAAGCTTTTAACTACTCGAAACTTCACTATTATAAATGACCTTATGATCAATACCTCTCATGCATTTCACGCAGCGATACTACATTCACCGCTAGTTCATCGCGGCATGCACGAATCTTAACAACCTAGAAGTCTAGGACAATGGACCTGTTATGTCTCTTTAAGAGGACCGTTTAAATGAAAAAAAAAACATTATGTGTTTGACTGAGAAGCAGTAAAAAGAATGCATATCTTAGTCTTTCAATTAAAAATATATCGCCTATGGCAGACTTATACAAAATGATGGCATCCTTAAGCTGTATATTATGTGTTGGTGGGCTCACCTTTCTTTATTAGTTGTTTGCTGCGATGGCTGTTGCTGCTAATTCGATTGTTTCTTCTGCAGTTGTTGATTCCGCTGCCGTTGTATCTGTTTTTTTGTTTTTGTTTTCTTACACGGCTACTGTGCCTGCGATGATTGTTGTTGATACGTCTCTGTTGGCTCTTGTTGCCGCACCTGCTGCTAAAGTTGCGGTTCAGCAGTGTGGCCCTTAATCAGTCTACTTCTTTTCGCTTTTTGGCGACCCTTCCCTAATTCAGAGTCGTTATTATTAAGATTAGTTGGCTTAAATTGCAGTTCCAGTAAACCTATTGTTAATCTTTATCGTTCAACTTCGATGAGAATGGAATTGTGATAATGAATATGTAATGCTTCTCTCACTTGGCAGTTAAGGACACAAATGATTCCAACGTAAGTCAAACAGCTTGAAGCTACTCGCGCATCTTGGCTGCTGCGTTGCATTTCTAAAATTTTAGAAAATATCATTTCTAAACGTCTTACATGGCTTCTCGAAAAAAACAAATTAATAGACAAAAATCAACTAGCTTTCAAAAAGGGAAGAAGTTCCATAGATTCACTTCTTCAAATAGATACATTTATTTCGTCAGCTCTTTCAGAAAAAAACCATATATCGGTTTTCACAGTGGATTTTGAACACGCTTTCGACAGAATTGGGCCACATGTCATCTTAAACCAACTTAGGGAATGGAAAATTGGACCAAAAATAATAATCTACGTTAAAGCTTTACTAACAAATTTCAAATAAAAACTAATAATATTTATTCCACTATTCATAATATAAAAAATGGCATCCCACAAGGATTGCTACTTTCAGTTACATTATTTATAATTGTTTTTAATAAAATTAGTAGTATTATCCAAAGCCATTCACAAATATCTCACGTTCTTTATGCGGACGACTTAATTTTATTTTCAAAATGTAAAGATTTAACATTCTTAGCAACATCTTTCTCAGATATAATTAAAAACTTGTCAGAATGGGGTGTCATATCAGGCTCTAAAATTTCTTCTACAAAATGTGCGCTTCTACATATATGCAAAAAATATAGTTGCCAAAAATCAATTGAAGGCGTTAGCCTGAACAATATTGCCATTAAAAATGTAAATTATTCAAAAATATTAGGTATTATTTTTGATTCAAAATATTGCTTTAAGGATCATTGTACTTCTTTAAAAAAGCCTTACTACCAGGGTGAATTTAGTAAAGTATTTATCCTCAAAAAAAAATAATTGTCATGTTAATACTATTGTTAATGTTGTTCGGTCTATAATCCTTTCGAAAATTGACTACGGCCTACCAATAAGTGGAAAATGTTCCAAATCAACAATGCAGCTTATTACAACACCATACCATGCAGCCTTAAGAACTAATGTTGGAGCTTTTTGCACAACACCCATCATAAACATCTTAACCGAAGCCGGACTCCCGCCATTAAATGAAAGAATCGAATTTTTTACTTGGAAGTTAACGCAAAAAAACAACTCTCCGCACCCTTCACCTATTCATGATGATGTTAAGAAACTGCTAAAACGAAGAAAAAAATACCAAAATATCCTTCAGCTCTTCAAAAAGCACTCAAAGCAGCCACAAAACTTAACATCCTAATCGCCATAGAAAACACACTGAATACCAATCTACCTCCATGGAATTTACCTAACTATACCATATGTTCTCAACTCACAGAATATCCAAAAGCCTCCACCAACAACGGAGTCTACAAATCAATGTTTCTGGAAAAAAAAAGAAAACTTTAAAAAACTAGGTTGGCAATTATGGTTTTCAGACGCATCGAAAACAAATGACGGAACTTCCTTCGCTGTAGTAAATGAAAACGGTTCAATCATCATCAAAGGCTTACTACACTTCACCTCTTCCATTTTTACGACAGAAGCTTTTGCCATATTAAAAACAATTGAAGCCGCAAAAACTAAAAAAAACAGTGATCTTTACTGATAGCCTGTCTTCAATTAATGCCATTAAAAACATAAATAACAATTCAAACATCATTGTAGAGATCCGTGGCAAACTCATAGCCAAACAAAACAATCTGAGGCTGGTTTGGATACCGGGCCACGCAGGCATAGTTGGCAACGAAAGCGCAGACAGAGAAGCTAAACAAGCACTTAAGGAGCCTCTTATCGAATTTTACCAATTCAACCAAAAAGACTTAAAAAAATATGTCACAACGACAATTAACAACAAGTTGAAAGAAAATTGGTCCGGATATCAACACCATTATTTCATTCTTAATTCAACCGCGGAAAAAGCCTTATATCCTGTACACCTACCTGCCTCAATGATCATACCCTACATTAGGCTCAGAATGGGACATGCCAACATAACTCACAAACACCTAATCACAAAAGAACCTGTCCCACTTTGCGATTTTTCTGATGAAAAGCCAACACTAATAACCAACTAACAAATAACGACCTTCAATATCTTCTAACCAACATATCCGATGAAAACATAAGATCAGTGTATGAAATTATCCCTAAGTTGAAACTTTGTATCTAATTATTTATAATATAAAATAGCGTAAAGTCCTCGTAGCTATCGCTTTATCCTTTAAATTATTGAATATGTAATTTATTTATATTTCAATAAAGTTATAATAATAATAATAATAATAATGTGCAAACAATTTTTTTGGACTTTAAGAATACGCACCATGTTAAATAAATAAAGGTTTCCTCTGACGCTCAGAGAACTCCGTTATTGTCATGAGTAGCACTCTGCATCACGATTGATAACCAGAATAAAACTGAGCTGAGAGGATGCAGTAATGTAATTGTTCATTTACATCAAAAAGAAAAAAATAAAGAAGAGTAAAGCGAAATAAATAAATAAAAATAATAATATAAATTGAATCAAATAGAAAAAAAAAATAAATCCGAACAAGAAGATATTAACTAAAATTAGTAGAAATATAAAAATAAATTAAAAAACAAACAAAAGGTACTTAATAAAAAGTGTTAAATTGGAAAAACTTGTGCATCCATTGTATGTGGCTGATTTTGATGAATCGTGAAAGTAGTAGTAGCAGCATTCAGACTCTCAGAGTTTTCAACGATAAAGCTTTTCTTATTATCATGATGACGCTTTGCAAAAACACATCCAAATTGAATGCAGATGATGCAAGCTTTTAACTACTCGAAACTTCACTATTATAAATGACCTTATGATCAATACCTCTCATGCATTTCACGCAGCGATACTACATTCACCGCTAGTTCATCGCGGCATGCACGAATCTTTACAACCTAGAAGTCTAGGACAATGGACCTGTTATGTCTCTTTAAGAGGACCGTTTAAATGAAAAAAAAAACATTATGTGTTTGACTGAGAAGCAGTAAAAAGAATGCATATTTTAGTCTTTCAATTAAAAATATATCGCCTATGGCAGACTTATACAAAATGATGGCATCCTTAAGCTGTATATTATGTGTTGGTGGGCTCACCTTTCTTTATTAGTTGTTTGCTGCGATGGCTGTTGCTGCTAATTCGATTGTTTCTTCTGCAGTTGTTGATTCTGCTGCCGTTGTATCTGTTTTTTTGTTTTTGTTTTCTTACACGGCTACTGTGCCTGCGATGATTGTTATTGATACGTCTCTGTTGGCTCTTGTTGCCGCACCTGCTGCTAAAGTTGCGGTTCAGCAGTGTGGCCCTTAATCAGTCTACTTCTTTTCGCTTTTTGGCGACCCTTCCCTAATTCAGAGTCGTTATTGTTAAGATTAGTTGGCTTAAATTTGCAGTTCCAGTAAACCTATTGTTAATCTTTATCGTTCAACTTCGATGAGAATGGAATTGTGATAATGAATATGTAATGCTTCTCTCACTTGGCAGTTAAGGACACAAATGATTCCAACGTAAGTCAAACAGCTTGAAGCTACTCGCGCATCTTGGCTGCTGCGTTGCATTTCTAAAATTTTAGAAAATATCATTTCTAAACGTCTTACATGGCTTCTCGAAAAAAACAAATTAATAGACAAAAATCAACTAGCTTTCAAAAAGGGAAGAAGTTCCATAGATTCACTTCTTCATCTAGATACATTTATTTCGTCAGCTCTTTCAGAAAAAAACCATATATCGGTTTTCACAGTGGATTTTGAACACGCTTTCAACAGAATTGGGCCACATGTCATCTTAAACCAACTTAGGGAATGGAAAATTGGACCAAAAATAATAATCTACGTTAAAGCTTTCCTAACAAATTTTAAATAAAAACTAATAATATTTATTCCACTATTCATAATATAAAAAATGGCATCCCACAAGGATTGCTACTTTCAGTTACATTATTTATAATTGCTTTTAATAAAATTAGTAGTATTATCCAAAGCCATTCACAAATATCTCACGTTCTTTATGCGGACGACTTCATTTTATTTTCAAAATGTAAAGATTTAACATTCTTAGCAACATCTTTCTCAGATATAATTAAAAACTTGTCAGAATGGGGTGACATATCAGGCTCTAAAATTTCTTCTACAAAATGTGAGCTTTTACATATATGCAAAAAATATAGTTGCCAAAAATCAATTGAAGGCGTAAGCCTGAACAATATTGCCATTAAAAATGTAAATTATTCAAAAATATTAGGTATTATTTTTGATTCAAAATATTCATTGTACTTCTTTAAAAAAGCCTTACTACCAGGGTGAATTTAGTAAAGTATTTATCCTCAAAAAAAATAATTGTCATGTTAATACTATTGTTAATGTTGTTCGGTCTATAATCCTTTCGAAAATTGACTACGGCCTACCAATAAGTGGAAAATGTTCCAAATCAACAATGCAGCTTATTACAACACCATACCATGCAGCCTTAAGAACTAATGTTGGAGCTTTTTGCACAACACCCATCATAAACATCTTAACCGAAGCCGGACTCCCACCATTAAATGAAAGAATCGAATTTCTTACTTGGAAGTTAACGCAAAAAAACAACTCTCCGCACCCTTCACCTATTCATGATGATGTTAAGAAACTGCTAAAACGAAGAAAAAAATACCAAAATATCCTTCAGCTCTTCAAAAAGCACTCAAAGCAGCCACAAAACTTAACATCCCAATCGCCATAGAAAACACACTGAATACCAATCTACCTCCATGGAATTTACCTAACTATACCATATGTTCTCAACTCACAGAATATCCAAAAGCCTCCACCAACAACGGAGTCTACAAATCAATGTTTCTTGAAAAAAAAGAAAACTTTAAAAAACTAGGTTGGCAATTATGGTTTTCAGACGCATCGAAAACAAATGACGGAACTTCCTTCGCTGTAGTAAATGAAAACGGTTCAATCATCATCAAAGGCTTACTACACTTCACCTCTTCCATTTTTACGACAGAAGCTTTTGCCATATTAAAAACAATTGAAGCCGCAAAAACTAAAAAAAACAGTGATCTTTACTGATAGCCTGTCTTCAATTAATGCCATTAAAAACATAAATAACAATTCAAACATCATTGTAGAGATCCGTGGCAAACTCATAGCCAAACAAAACAATCTGAGGCTGGTTTGGATACCGGGCCACGCAGGCATAGTTGACAACGAAAGCGCAGACAGAGAAGCTAAACAGCACTTAAGGAGCCTCTTATCGAATTTTACCAATTCAACCAAAAAGACTTAAAAAAATATGTCACAACGACAATTAACAACAAGTTGAAAGAAAATTGGTCCGGATATCAACACCATTATTCCATTCTTAATTCAACCGCGGAAAAAGCCTTATATCCTGTACACCTACCTGCCTCAATGATCATACCCTACATTAGGCTCAGAATGGGACATGCCAACATAACTCACAAACACCTAATCACAAAAGAACCTGTCCCACTTTGCGATTTTTGTGATGAAAAGCCAACACTAACAACCAACTAACAAATAACGACCTTCAATATCTTCTAACCAACATATCCGATGAAAACATAAGATCAGTGTATGAAATTATCCCTAAGTTGAAACTTTGTATCTAATTATTTATAATATAAAATAGCGTAAAGTCCTGGTAGCTATCGCTTTATCCTTTAAATTATTGAATATGTAATTTATTTATATTTCAATAAAGTTATAATAATAATAATAATAATAATGTGCAAACAATTTTTTTGGACTTTAAGAATACGCACCATGTTAAATAAATAAAGGTTTCCTCTGACGCTCAGAGAACTCCGTTATTGTCATGAGTAGCACTCTGCATCACGATTGATAACCAGAATAAAACTGAGCTGAGAGGATGCAGTAATGTAGTTGTTCATTTACATCAAAAAGAAAAAAATAAAGAAGAGTAAAGCGAAATAAATAAATAAAAATAATAATATAAATTGAATCAATTAGAAAAAAAAATAAATCCGAAAAAGAAGATATTAACTAAAATTAGTAGAAATATAAAAATAAATAAAAAAACAAACAAAAGGTACTTAATAAAAAGTGTTAAATTGGAAAAACTTGTGCATCCATTGTATGTGGCTGATTTTAATGAATCGTGAAAGTAGTAGTAGCAGCATTCAGACTCTCAGAGTTTTCAACGATAAAGCTTTTCTTATCATCATGATGACGCTTTGCAAAAACACATCCAAATTGAATGCAGATGATGCAAGCTTTTAACTACTCGAAACTTCACTATTATAAATGACCTTATGATCAATACCTCTCATGCATTTCACGCAGCGATACTACATTCACCGCTAGTTCATCGCGGCATGCACGAATCTTTACAACCTAGAAGTCTAGGACAATGGACCTGTTATGTCTCTTTAAGAGGACCGTTTAAATGAAAAAAAAAAACATTATGTGTTTGACTGAGAAGCAGTAAAAAGAATGCATATCTTAGTCTTTCAATTAAAAATATATCGCCTATGGCAGACTTATACAAAATGATGGCATCCTTAAGCTGTATATTATGTGTTGGTGGGCTCACCTTTCTTTATTAGTTGTTTGCTGCGATGGCTGTTGCTGCTAATTCGATTGTTTCTTCTGCAGTTGTTGATTCTGCTGCCGTTGTATCTGTTTTTTTGTTTTTGTTTTCTTACACGGCTACTGTACCTGCGATGATTGTTGTTGATACGTCTCTGTTGGCTCTTGTTGCCGCACCTGCTGCTAAAGTTGCGGTTCAGCAGTGTGGCCCTTAATCAGTCTACTTCTTTTCCCTTTATGGCGACCCTTCCCTAATTCAGAGTCGTTATTATTAAGATTAGTTGGCTTAAATTTGCAGTTCCAGTAAACCTATTGTTAATCTTTATTGTTCAACTTCGATGAGAATGGAATTGTGATAATGAATATGTAATGCTTCTCTCACTTGGCAGTTAAGGACACAAATGATTCCAACGTAAGTCAAACAGCTTGAAGCTACTCGCGCATCTTGGCTGCTGCGTTGCATTTCTAAAATTTTAGAAAATATCATTTCTTCTCGAAAAAAACAAATTAATAGACAAAAATCAACTAGCTTTCAAAAAGGGAAGAAGTTCCATAGATTCACTTCTTCATCTAAATACATTTATTTCGTCAGCTCTTTCAGAAAAAAACCATATATCGGTTTTCACAGTGGATTTGGAACACGCTTTCAACAGAATTGGGCCACATGTCATCTTAAACCAACTTAGGGAATGGAAAATTGGACCAAAAATAATAATCTACGTTAAAGCTTTCCTAACAAATTTCAAATAAAAACTAATAATATTTATTCCACTATTCATAATATAAAAAATGGCATCCCACAAGGATTGCTACTTTCAGTTACATTATTTATAATTGCTTTTAATAAAATTAGTAGTATTATCCAAAGCCATTCACAAATATTTCACGTTCTTTATGCGGACGACTTAATTTTATTTTCAAAATGTAAAGATTTAACACTCTTAGCAACAACTTTCTCAGATATAATTAAAAACTTGTCAGAATGGGGTGACATATCAGGCTCTAAAATTTCTTCTACAAAATGTGAGCTTTTACATATATGCAAAAAATATAGTTGCCAAAAATCAATTGAAGGCGTTAGCCTGAACAATATTGCCATTAAAAATGTAAATTATTCAAAAATATTAGGTATTATTTTTGATTCAAAATATTGCTTTAAGGATCATTGTACTTCTTTAAAAAAGCCTTACTACCAGGGTGAATTTAGTAAAGTATTTATCCTCAAAAAAAAAATTAATTGTCATGTTAATACTATTGTTAATGTTGTTCGGTCTATAATCCTTTCGAAAATTGACTACGGCCTACCAATAAGTGGAAAATGTTCCAAATCAACAATGCAGCTTATTACAACACCATACCATTCAGCCTTAAGAACTAATGTTGGAGCTTTTTGCACAACACCCATCATAAACATCTTAACCGAAGCCGGACTCCCACCATTAAATGAAAGAATCGAATTTCTTACTTGGAAGTTAACGCAAAAAAACAACTCTCCGCACCCTTTACCTATTCATGATGATGTTAAGAAACTGCTAAAACGAAGAAAAAAATACCAAATAATCCTTCAGCTCTTCAAAAAGCACTCAAAGCAGCCACAAAACTTAACATCCCAATCGCCATAGAAAACACACTGAATACCAATCTACCTCCATGGAATTTACCTAACTATACCATATGTTCTCAACTCACAGAATATCCAAAAGCCTCCACCAACAACGGAGTCTACAAATCAATGTTTCTTGAAAAAAAAGAAAACTTTAAAAAACTAGGTTGACAATTATGGTTTTCAGACGCATCGAAAACAAATGGCGGAACTTCCTTCGCTGTAGTAAATGAAAACGGTTCAATCATCATCAAAGGCTTACTACACTTCACCTCTTCCATTTTTATGACAGAAGCTTTTGCCATATTAAAAACAATTGAAGCCGCAAAAACTAAAAAAAACAGTGATCTTTACTGATAGCCTGTCTTCAATTAATGCCGTTAAAAACATAAATAACAATTCAAACATCATTGTAGAGATCCGTGGCAAACTCATAGCCAAACAAAACAATCTGAGGGCTGGTTTGGATACCGGGCCACGCAGGCATAGTTGGCAACGAAAGCGCAGACAGAGAAGCTAAACAAGCACTTAAGGAGCCTCTTATCGAATTTTACCAATTCAACCAAAAAGACTTAAAAAATATCTCACAACGACAATTAACAACAAGTTGAAAGAAAATTGGTCCGGATAACAACACCATTATTCCATTCTTAATTCAACCGCGGAACAAGCCTTATATCCTGTACACCTACCTGCCTCAATGATCAAACCCTACATTAGGCTCAGAATGGGACATGCCAACATAACTCACAAACACCTAATCACAAAAGAACCTGTCCCACTTTGCGATTTTTGTGATGAAAAGCCAACACTAACACCATCTCATGTGCTGCAATGCGAAACCATCAACTCCATCTGCAAAAAACACTCAAATAACGACCTTCAATATCTTCTAACCAACATATCCGATGAAAACATAAGATCAGTGTATGAAATTATCCTTAAGTTGAAACTTTGTATCTAATTATTTATAATATAAATGAGCGTAAAGTCCTGATAGCTATCGCTTTATCCTTTAAATTATTGAATATGTAATTTATTTATATTTCAATAAAGTTATAAAAATAATAATAATAATAATGTGCAAACAATTTTTTTGGACTTTAAGAATACGCGCCATGTTAAATAAATAAAGGTTTCCTCTGACGCTCAGAGAACTCCGTTATTGTCATGAGTAGCACTCTGCATCACGATTGATAACCAGAATAAAACTGAGCTGAGAGGATGCAGTAATGTAATTGTTCATTTACATCAAAAAGAAAAAAATAGAGAAGAGTAAAGCGAAATAAATAAATAAAAATAATAATATAAATTGAATCAATTAGAAAAAAAAATAAATCCGAAAAAGAAGATATTAACTAAAATTATTAGAAATATAAAAATAAATAAAAAAACAAACAAAAGGTACTTAATAAAAAGTGTTAAATTGGAAAAACTTGTGCATCCATTGTATGTGGCTGATTTTGATGAATCGTGAAAGTAGTAGTAGCAGCATTCAGACTCTCAGAGTTTTCAACGATAAAGCTTTTCTTATCATCATGATGACGCTTTGCAAAAACACATCCAAATTGAATGCAGATGATGCAAGCTTTTAACTACTCGAAACTTCACTATTATAAATGACCTTATGATCAATACCTCTCATGCATTTCACGCAGCGATACTACATTCACCGTTAGTTCATCGCGGCATGCACGAATCTTTACAACCTAGAAGTCTAGGACAATGGACCTGTTATGTCTCTTTAAGAGGACCGTTTAAATGAAAAAAAAAACATTATGTGTTTGACTGAGAAGCAGTAAAAAGAATGCATATCTTAGTCTTTCAATTAAAAATATATCGCCTATGGCAGACTTATACAAAATGATGGCATCCTTAAGTTGTATATTATGTGTTGGTGGGCTGACCTTTCTTTATTAGTTGTTTGCTGCGATGGCTGTTGCTGCTAATTCGATTGTTTCTTCTGCAGTTGTTGATTCTGCTGCCGTTGTATCTGTTTTTTTGTTTTTGTTTTCTTACACGGCTACTGTGCCTGCGATGATTGTTGTTGATACGTCTCTGTTGGCTCTTGTTGCCGCACCTGCTGCTAAAGTTGCGGTTCAGCAGTGTGGCCCTTAATCAGTCTACTTCTTTTCGCTTTTTGGCGACCCTTCCCTAATTCAGAGTCGTTATTATTAAGATTAGTTGGCTTAAATTGCAGTTCCAGTAAACCTATTGTTAATCTTTATCGTTCAACTTCGATGAGAATGGAATTGTGATAATGAATATGTAATGCTTCTCTCACTTGGCAGTTAAGGACACAAATGATTCCAACGTAAGTCAAACAGCTTGAAGCTACTCGCGCATCTTGGCTGCTGCGTTGCATTTCTAAAATTTTAGAAAATATCATTTCTAAACGTCTTACATGGCTTCTCGAAAAAAACAAATTAATAGACAAAAATCAACTAGCTTTCAAAAAGGGAAGAAGTTCCATAGATTCACTTCTTCATCTAGATACATTTATTTCGTCAGCTCTTTCAGAAAAAAACCATATATCGGTTTTCACAGTGGATTTTGAACACGCTTTCAACAGAATTGGGCCACATGTCATCTTAAACCAACTTAGGGAATGGAAAATTGGACCAAAAATAATAATCTACGTTAAAGCTTTCCTAACAAATTTTAAATAAAAACTAATAATATTTATTCCACTATTCATAATATAAAAAATGGCATCCCACAAGGATTGCTACTTTCAGTTACATTATTTATAATTGCTTTTAATAAAATTAGTAGTATTATCCAAAGCCATTCACAAATATCTCACGTTCTTTATGCGGACGACTTCATTTTATTTTCAAAATGTAAAGATTTAACACTCTTAGCAACAACTTTCTCAGATATAATTAAAAACTTGTCAGAATGGGGTGACATATCAGGCTCTAAAATTTCTTCTACAAAATGTGAGCTTTTACATATATGCAAAAAATATAGTTGCCAAAAATCAATTGAAGGCGTTAGCCTGAACAATATTGCCATTAAAAATGTAAATTATTCAAAAATATTAGGTATTATTTTTGATTCAAAATATTGCTTTAAGGATCATTGTACTTCTTTAAAAAAGCCTTACTACCAGGGTGAATTTAGTAAAGTATTTATCCTCAAAAAAAAATAATTGTCATGTTAATACTATTGTTAATGTTGTTCGGTCTATAATCCTTTCGAAAATTGACTACGGCCTACCAATAAGTGGAAAATGTTCCAAATCAACAATGCAGCTTATTACAACACCATACCATGCAGCCTTAAGAACTAATGTTGGAGCTTTTTGCACAACACCCATCATAAACATCTTAACCGAAGCCGGACTCCCACCATTAAATGAAAGAATCGAATTTCTTACTTGGAAGTTAACGCAAAAAAACAACTCTCCGCACCCTTCACCAATTCATGATGATGTTAAGAAACTGCTAAAACGAAGAACAAAATACCAAAATATCCTTCAGCTCTTCAAAAAGCACTCAAAGCAGCCACAAAACTTAACATCCCAATCGCCATAGAAAACACACTGAATACCAATCTACCTCCATGGAATTTACCTAACTATACCATATGTTCTCAACTCACAGAATATCCAAAAGCCTCCACCAACAACGGAGTCTACAAATCAATGTTTCTTGAAAAAAAAGAAAACTTTAAAAAACTAGGTTGACAATTATGGTTTTCAGACGCATCGAAAACAAATGACGGAACTTCCTTCGCTGTAGTAAATGAAAACGGTTCAATCATCATCAAAGGCTTACTACACTTCACCTCTTCCATTTTTACGACAGAAGCTTTTGCCATATTAAAAACAATTGAAGCCGCAAAAACTAAAAAAAACAGTGATCTTTACTGATAGCCTGTCTTCAATTAATGCCGTTAAAAACATAAATAACAATTCAAACATCATTGTAGAGATCCGTGGCAAAGTCATAGCCAAACAAAACAATCTGAGGGCTGGTTTGGATACCGGGCCACGCAGGCATAGTTGGCAACGAAAGCGCTGACAGAGAAGCTAAACAAGCACTTAAGGAGCCTCTTATCGAATTTTACCAATTCAACCAAAAAGACTTAAAAAAATATCTCACAACGACAATTAACAACAAGTTGAAAGAAAATTGGTCCGGATAACAACACCATTATTCCATTCTTAATTCAACCGCGGAACCTTATATCCTGTACACCTACCTGCCTCAATGATCAAACCCTACATTAGGCTCAGAATGGGACATGCCAACATAACTCACAAACACCTAATCACAAAAGAACCTGTCCCACTTTGCGATTTTTGTGATGAAAAGCCAACACTAACACCATCTCATGTGCTGCAATGCGAAACCATCAACTCCATCTGCAAAAAACACTCAAATAACGACCTTCAATATCTTCTAACCAACATATCCGATGAAAACATAAGATCAGTGTATGAAATTATCCTTAAGTTGAAACTTTGTATCTAATTATTTATAATATAAAATAGCGTAAAGTCCTCGTAGCTATCGCTTTATCCTTTAAATTATTGAATATGTAATTTATTTATATTTCAATAAAGTTATAATAATAATAATAATAATAATGTGCAAACAATTCTTTTAGACTTTAAGAATACGCACCATGTTAAATAAATAAAGGTTTCCTCTGACGCTCAGAGAACTCCGTTATTGTCATGAGTAGCACTCTGCATCACGATTGATAACCAGAATAAAACTGAGCTGAGAGGATGCAGTAATGTAATTGTTCATTTACATCAAAAAGAAAAAAATAAAGAAGAGTAAAGCGAAATAAATAAATAAAATAATAATATAAATTGAATCAATTAGAAAAAAAAATAAATCCGAAAAAGAAGATATTAACTAAAATTAGTAGAAATATAAAAATAAATAAAAAAACAAACAAAAGGTACTTAATAAAAAGTGTTAAATTGGAAAAACTTGTGCATCCATTGTATGTGGCTGATTTTGATGAATCGTGAAAGTAGTAGTAGCAGCATTCAGACTCTCAGAGTTTTTAACAATAAAGCTTTTCTAATCATCATGATGACGCTTTGCAAAAACACATCCAAATTGAATGCAGATGATGCAAGCTTTTAACTACTCGAAACTTCACTATTATAAATGACCTTATGATCAATACCTCTCATGCATTTCACGCAGCGATACTACATTCACCGCTAGTTCATCGCGGCATGCACGAATCTTTACAACCTAGAAGTCTAGGACAATGGACCTGTTATGTCTCTTTAAGAGGACCGTTTAAATGAAAAAAAAAACATTATGTGTTTGACTGAGAAGCAGTAAAAAGAATGCATATCTTAGTCTTTCAATTAAAAATATAACGCCTATGGCAGACTTATACAAAATGATGGCATCCTTAAGCTGTATATTATGTGTTGGTGGGCTCACCTTTCTTTATTAGTTGTTTGCTGCGATGGCTGTTGCTGCTTATTTGATTGTTTCTTCTGCAGTTGTTGATTCTGCTGCCGTTGTATCTGTTTTTTTGTTTTTGTTTTCTTACACGGCTACTGTGCCTGCGATGATTGTTGTTGATACGTCTCTGTTGGCTCTTGTTGCCGCACCTGCTGCTAAAGTTGCGGTTCAGCAGTGTGGCCCTTAATCATTCTACTTCTTTTCGCTTTTTGGCGACCCTTCCCTAATTCAGAGTCGTTATTATTAAGATTAGTTGGCTTAAATTTGCAGTTCCAGTAAACCTATTGTTAATCTTTATCGTTCAACTTCTATGAGAATGGAATTGTGATAATGAATATGTAATGCTTCTCTCACTTGGCAGTTAAGGACACAAATGATTCCAACGTAAGTCAAACAGCTTGAAGCTACTCGCGCATCTTGGCTGCTGCGTTGCATTTCTAAAATTTTAGAGAATATCATTTCTTCTCGAAAAAAACAAATTAATAGACAAAAATCAACTAGCTTTCAAAAAGGGAAGAAGTTCCATAGATTCACTTCTTCATCTAGATACATTTATTTCGTCAGCTCTTTCAGAAAAAAACCATATATCGGTTTTCACAGTGGTTTTTGAACACGCTTTCGACAGAATTGGGCCACATGTCATCTTAAACCAACTTAGGGAATGGAAAATTGGACCAAAAATAATAATCTACGTTAAAGCTTTCCGAACAAATTTCAAATAAAAACTAATAATATTTATTCCACTATTCATAATATAAAAAATGGCATCCCACAAGGATTGCTACTTTCAGTTACATTATTTATAATTGCTTTTAATAAAATTAGTAGTATTATCCAAAGCCATTCACAAATATCTCACGTTCTTTATGCGGACGACTTCATTTTATTTTCAAAATGTAAAGATTTAACACTCTTAGCAACAACTTTCTCAGATATAATTAAAAACTTGTCAGAATGGGGTGACATATCAGGCTCTAAAATTTCTTCTACAAAATGTGAGCTTTTACATATATGCAAAAAATATAGTTGCCAAAAATCAATTGAAGGCGTTAGCCTGAACAATATTGCCATTAAAAATGTAAATTATTCAAAAATATTAGGTATTATTTTTGATTCAAAATATTGCTTTAAGGATCATTGTACTTCTTTAAAAAAGCCTTACTACCAGGGTGAATTTAGTAAAGTATTTATACTCAAAAAAAAAAATTGTCATGTTAATACTATTGTTAATGTTGTTCGGTCTATAATCCTTTCGAAAATTGACTACGGCCTACCAATAAGTGGAAAATGTTCCAAATCAACAATGCAGCTTATTACAACACCATACCATGCAGCCTTAAGAACTAATGTTGGAGCTTTTTGCACAACACCCATCATAACCATCTTAACCGAAGCCAGACTCCCACCATTAAATGAAAGAATCGAATTTCTTACTTGGAAGTTAACGCAAAAAAACAACTCTCCGCACCCTTCACCTATTCATGATGATGTTAAGAAACTGCTAAAACGAAGAAAAAAATACCAAAATATCCTTCAGCTCTTCAAAAAGCACTCAAAGCAGCCACAGAACTTAACATCCCAATCGCCATAGAAAACACACTGAATACCAATCTACCTCCATGGAATTTACCTAACTATACCATATGTTCTCAACTCACAGAATATCCAAAAGCCTCCACCAACAACGGAGTCTACAAATCAATGTTTCTTGAAAAAAAAGAAAACTTTAAAAAACTGGGTTGGCAATTATGGTTTTCAGACGCATGGACAACAAATGACGGAACTTCCTTCACTGTAGTAAATGAAAACGGTTCAATCATCATCAAAGGCTTACTACACTTCACCTCTTCCATTTTTACGACAGAAGCTTTTGCCATATTAAAAACAATTGAAGCCGCAAAAACTAAAAAAAACAGTGATCTTTACTGATAGCCTGTCCTCAATTAATGGCATTAAAAACATAAATAACAATTCAAACATCATTGTAGAGATCCGTGTCCGTATCTGTTTTTTTGTTTTTGTTTTCTTACACGGCTACTGTGCCTGCGATGATTGTTATTGATACGTCTCTGTTGGCTCTTGTTGCCGCACCTGCTGCTAAAGTTGCGGTTCAGCAGTGTGGCCCTTAATCAGTCTACTTCTTTTCGCTTTTTGGCGACCCTTCCCTAATTCAGAGTCGTTATTATTAAGATTAGTTGGCTTAAATTTGCAGTTCCAGTAAACCTATTGTTAATCTTTATCGTTCAACTTCTATGAGAATGGAATTGTGATAATGAATATGTAATGCTTCTCTCACTTGGCAGTTAAGGACACAAATGATTCCAACGTAAGTCAAACAGCTTGAAGCTACTCGCGCATCTTGGCTGCTGCGTTGCATTTCTAAAATTTTAGAGAATATCATTTCTTCTCGAAAAAAACAAATTAATAGACAAAAATCAACTAGCTTTCAAAAAGGGAAGAAGTTCCATAGATTCACTTCTTCATCTAGATACATTTATTTCGTCAGCTCTTTCAGAAAAAAACCATATATCGGTTTTCACAGTGGTTTTTGAACACGCTTTCGACAGAATTGGGCCACATGTCATCTTAAACCAACTTAGGGAATGGAAAATTGGACCAAAAATAATAATCTACGTTAAAGCTTTCCGAACAAATTTCAAATAAAAACTAATAATATTTATTCCACTATTCATAATATAAAAAATGGCATCCCACAAGGATTGCTACTTTCAGTTACATTATTTATAATTGCTTTTAATAAAATTAGTAGTATTATCCAAAGCCATTCACAAATATCTCACGTTCTTTATGCGGACGACTTCATTTTATTTTCAAAATGTAAAGATTTAACACTCTTAGCAACAACTTTCTCAGATATAATTAAAAACTTGTCAGAATGGGGTGACATATCAGGCTCTAAAATTTCTTCTACAAAATGTGAGCTTTTACATATATGCAAAAAATATAGTTGCCAAAAATCAATTGAAGGCGTTAGCCTGAACAATATTGCCATTAAAAATGTAAATTATTCAAAAATATTAGGTATTATTTTTGATTCAAAATATTGCTTTAAGGATCATTGTACTTCTTTAAAAAAGCCTTACTACCAGGGTGAATTTAGTAAAGTATTTATACTCAAAAAAAAAAATTGTCATGTTAATACTATTGTTAATGTTGTTCGGTCTATAATCCTTTCGAAAATTGACTACGGCCTACCAATAAGTGGAAAATGTTCCAAATCAACAATGCAGCTTATTACAACACCATACCATGCAGCCTTAAGAACTAATGTTGGAGCTTTTTGCACAACACCCATCATAACCATCTTAACCGAAGCCAGACTCCCACCATTAAATGAAAGAATCGAATTTCTTACTTGGAAGTTAACGCAAAAAAACAACTCTCCGCACCCTTCACCTATTCATGATGATGTTAAGAAACTGCTAAAACGAAGAAAAAAATACCAAAATATCCTTCAGCTCTTCAAAAAGCACTCAAAGCAGCCACAGAACTTAACATCCCAATCGCCATAGAAAACACACTGAATACCAATCTACCTCCATGGAATTTACCTAACTATACCATATGTTCTCAACTCACAGAATATCCAAAAGCCTCCACCAACAACGGAGTCTACAAATCAATGTTTCTTGAAAAAAAAGAAAACTTTAAAAAACTGGGTTGGCAATTATGGTTTTCAGACGCATGGACAACAAATGACGGAACTTCCTTCACTGTAGTAAATGAAAACGGTTCAATCATCATCAAAGGCTTACTACACTTCACCTCTTCCATTTTTACGACAGAAGCTTTTGCCATATTAAAAACAATTGAAGCCGCAAAAACTAAAAAAAACAGTGATCTTTACTGATAGCCTGTCCTCAATTAATGGCATTAAAAACATAAATAACAATTCAAACATCATTGTAGAGATCCGTGTCCGTATCTGTTTTTTTGTTTTTGTTTTCTTACACGGCTACTGTGCCTGCGATGATTGTTATTGATACGTCTCTGTTGGCTCTTGTTGCCGCACCTGCTGCTAAAGTTGCGGTTCAGCAGTGTGGCCCTTAATCAGTCTACTTCTTTTCGCTTTTTGGCGACCCTTCCCTAATTCAGAGTCGTTATTGTTAAGATTAGTTGGCTTAAATTTGCAGTTCCAGTAAACCTATTGTTAATCTTTATCGTTCAACTTCGATGAGAATGGAATTGTGATAATGAATATGTAATGCTTCTCTCACTTGGCAGTTAAGGACACAAATGATTCCAACGTAAGTCAAACAGCTTGAAGCTACTCGCGCATCTTGGCTGCTGCGTTGCATTTCTAAAATTTTAGAAAATATCATTTCTAAACGTCTTACATGGCTTCTCGAAAAAAACAAATTAATAGACAAAAATCAACTAGCTTTCAAAAAGGGAAGAAGTTCCATAGATTCACTTCTTCATCTAGATACATTTATTTCGTCAGCTCTTTCAGAAAAAAACCATATATCGGTTTTCACAGTGGATTTTGAACACGCTTTCGACAGAATTGGGCCACATGTCATCTTAAACCAACTTAGGGAATGGAAAATTGGACCAAAAATAATAATCTACGTTAAAGCTTTCCTAACAAATTTCAAATAAAAACTAATAATATTTATTCCACTATTCATAATATAAAAAATGGCATCCCACAAGGATTGCTACTTTCAGTTACATTATTTATAATTGCTTTTAATAAAATTAGTAGTATTATCCAAAGCCATTCAAAAATATCTCACGTTCTTTATGCGGACGACTTCATTTTATTTTCAAAATGTAAAGATTTAACACTCTTAGCAACAACTTTCTCAGATATAATTAAAAACTTGTCAGAATGGGTTGACATATCAGGCTCTAAAATTTCTTCTACAAAATGTGAACTTTTACATATATGCAAAAAATATAGTTGCCAAAAATCAATTGAAGCGTTAGCCTGAACAATATTGTCATTAAAAATGTAAATTATTCAAAAATATTAGGTATTATTTTTGATTCAAAATATTGCTTTAAGGATCATTGTACTTCTTTAAAAAAGCCTTACTACCAGGGTGAATTTAGTAAAGTATTTATCCTCAAAAAAAAAAATTGTCATGTTAATACTTTTGTTAATGTTGTTCGGTCTATAATCCTTTCGAAAATTGACTACGGCCTACCAATAAGTGGAAAATGTTCCAAATCAACAATGCAGCTTATTACAACACCATACCATGCAACCTTAAGAACTAGTGTTGGAGCTTTTCGCACAACACCCATCAAAAACATCTTAACCGAAGCCGGACTCCCACCATTAAATGAAAGAATCGAATTTCTTACTTGGCAGTTAACCCAAAAAATCAACTCTCCGCACCCTTCACATATTCATGATGATGTTAAGAAACTGCTAAAAAGAAGAAAAAAATACCAAAATATCCTTCAACTCTTCAAAAAGCACTCAAAGCAGCCACAGAACTTAACATCCCAATCGCCATAGAAAACACACTGAATACCAATCTACCTCCATGGAATTTACCTAACTATACCATATGTTCTCAACTCACAGAATATCCAAAAGCCTCCACCAACAACGGAGTCTACAAATCAATGTTTCTTGAAAAAAAAGAAAACTTTAAAAAACTAGGTTGGCAATTATGGTTTTCAGACGCATCGAAAACAAATGACGGAACTTCCTTCACTGTAGTAAATGAAAACGGTTCAATCATCATCAAAGGCTTACTACACTTCACCTCTTCCATTTTTACGACAGAAGCTTTTGCCATATTAAAAACAATTGAAGCCGCAAAAACTAAAAAAAACAGTGATCTTTACTGATAGCCTGTCCTCAATTAATGGCATTAAAAACATAAATAACAATTCAAACATCATTGTAGAGATCCGTGGCAAACTCATAGCCAAACAAAACAATCTGAGGCTGGTTTGGATACCGGGCCACGCAGGCATAGTTGGCAACGAAAGCGCAGACAGAGAAGCTAAACAAGCACTTAAGGAGCCTCTTATCGAATTTTACCAATTCAACCAAAAAGACTTAAAAAATATCTCACAACGACAATTAACAACAAGTTGAAAGAAAATTGGTCCGGATATCAACACCATTATTCCATTCTTAATTCAACCGCGGAAAAAGCCTTATATCCTGTACACCTACCTGCCTCAATGATTAAACCCTACATTAGGCTCAGAATGGGACATGCTAACATAACTCACAAACACCTAATCACAAAAGAACCTGCCCCACTTTGCGATTTTCGTGATGAAAAGCCAACACTAACACCATCTCATGTGCTGCAATGCGAAACCATCAACTCCATCTGCAAAAAAAACTCAAATAACGACCTTCAATATCTTCTAACCAACATATCCGATGAAAACATAAGATCAGTGTATGAAATTATCCTTAAGTTGAAACTTTGTATCTAATTATTTATAATATAAAATAGCGTAAAGTCCTGGTAGCTATCGCTTTATCCTTTAAATTATTGAATATGTAATTTATTTATATTTCAATAAAGTTATAATAATAATAATAATAATAATGTGCAAACAATTTTTTTGGACTTTAAGAATACGCACCATGTTAAATAAATAAAGGTTTCCTCTGACGCTCAGAGAACTCCGTTATTGTCATGAGTAGCACTCTGCATCACGATTGATAACCAGAATAAAACTGAGCTGAGAGGATGCAGTAATGTAATTGTTCATTTACATCAAAAAGAAAAAAATAAAGAAGAGTAAAGCGAAATAAATAAATAAAAATAATAATATAAATTGAATCAATTAGAAAAAAAAAAATCCGAAAAAGAAGATATTAACTAAAATTAGTAGAAATATAAAAATAAATAAAAAAACAAACAAAAGGTACTTAATAAAAAGTGTTAAATTGGAAAAACTTGTGCATCCATTGTATGTGGCTGATTTTGATGAATCGTGAAAGTAGTAGTAGCAGCATTCAGACTCTCAGAGTTTTCAACGATAAAGCTTTTCTTATCATCATGATGACGCTTTGCAAAAACACATCCAAATTGAATGCAGATGATGCAAGCCTTTAACTACTCGAAACTTCACTATTATAAATGACCTTATGATCAATACCTCTCATGCATTTCACGCAACGATACTACATTCAGCTAGTTCATCGCGGCATGCACGAATCTTTACAACCTAGAAGTCTAGGACAATGGACCTGTTATGTCTCTTTAAGAGGACCGTTTAAAAGAAAAAAAACAAACATTATCTGTTTGACTGAGAAGCAGTAAAAATAATGCATATCTTAGTCTTTCAATTAAAAATATATCGCCTATGGCAGACTTATACAAAATGATGTATATTATGTGTTGGTTAGCTCACCTTTCTTTATTAGTTGTTTGCTGCGATGGCTGTTGCTGCTAATTCGATTGTTTCTTCTGCAGTTGTTGATTCTGCTGCCGTTGTATCTGTTTTTTTTGTTTTTTTACTTACACTGCTACTGTGGCTGCGATGATTGTTGTTGATACGTCTCTGTTGGCTCTTGTTGCCGCACCTGCTACTAAAGTTGCGGTTCAGCAGTGTGGCCCTTAATCAGTCTACTTCTTTTCGCTTTTTGGCGACCCTTCCCTAATTCAGAGTCGTTATTGTTAAGATTAGTTGGCTTAAATTTGCAGTTCCAGTAAACCTATTGTTAATCTTTATCGTTCAACTTCGATGAGAATGGAATTGTGATAATGAATATGTAATGCTTCTCTCACTTGGCAGTTAAGGACACAAATGATTCCAACGTAAGTCAAACAGCTTGAAGCTACTCGCGTATCTTGGCTGTTGCGTTGGTCTTTGCTTGCCGTGCTTCAACTGTATCTCCCGCTGGTAGCTTAACCAGAGTCTCCCTTGTTGGTCTTGTAGTTGAATTATGCTTTACCTGCCTTATATTTTTCTATCTGTATTCATATCATCAGCCGATTTTATTGGGACATCATCCGATGAGACCTCCGACGGCTTGGAGTGCAAAACTGGAGACGGCAGGCTAGAAATTGAGACAGCTGGAGGGCATATTGAAACAGGCCCTGAAACACCACGCTATATAGCACCAGGAATGGTAAGGCATATAAATACTGGCTTTTTATTGTAGGTTTATATATCCTTCTGACAATAAAATTACTATTTATTCAAACTTAGCAAAACCTACCACTTGTAAATATACTCCACCTTGAAGTCGACAGTGTTGATTGCTTCAAAGTATCTCAACGACTGAATACGCTAATGCTGTACACAGACATACAGATCCGAGACTTCAATGCGTAATAAAACGTACTCTGAACTGAAAACCACGTTCTAGAAGAAATTTTTGCGGACAATTGTTGGCTAAGTGTGCGAGGAAGGACGATTCCGAAAAAGAAACATACATGAACTGTATAATATGTTGCGGAAAAAATAAAGTTCGGTAGACTCTGGTGAGCTGGTCGAAGAGAAACCAGCTCGGAAAGTCTTTTGCAGTCCTTTTAATGGAATGATAACTTGGAAAACCTTGCTAACCTTGAAAGGATGGCCTAGACCAAGACGACTGCAAACAATTGGGATATGTGGAAGAACTTTTTAAAGGAGCCAATACCAGGTTCTAGTAATTGCGCTATTAGATGATGAAAAGGGATGTTGTTCTTTGTTGTTTTATCTTAATAATCTAAATAAAAGGGTTTGCATTTTTTCTTGGATCGGCAGTCTTGTATGTGGTTATTTTGTTTTTGTCTTTTTGCTTGCAACTTCAAGAAATAAAAAATGAATAAAAGTACTAATCAACATATGCAGATTAAATTTAATTTAGTTGGACTCAAAAAGTTGCCTGTAGGTGCATTTACACATTTACTTTTTGATCGGGATCGAAACTAAAGAATTTAGTACCAAACAAGGAAATCTATTACGTTCAGCTTTCAGATCAAGGGACAATTCACCAAAATATAAGTCCCGTTAGGAATCAAAACATTTATATTCCCTCTTGGCGGTGGTTTGTGAAATTTAGTTTTATAGGTAAAATATCGAAAAAAAACCTTAAAGAATTCGTGCAACCGATTTTGATTCGTCTGATAAGGCAAGTAAATCCTCATAAAACATTAATAACATAAAGTACTATCAAATTAAAATAACTTTCTTGCAGATTTTATTAAGGCAGCTTATTCAAGATAAAATTCATTAAATAGAAAACAAATGTTTTGACACTAACACATTTCAAAAGAAGAGAGAAGCATATCGGGAAATATAAATAGGTAACTTATAATTCTTGTCCATGCAAAATAATAATATCGTCACTGAACAAAGAACATGAGACTGCACTCAGAAGACACCCTTGTTTCACTCCTGATGTTTTTTCGGACGTTTCTGAGTATTGTTGACAATCTTTTTTGTGACAGATTGAAAAACAGTGCATTGCGGTCGAATGAGCCAAAAGCTGCTTTAAATTCAACAAAAAATATGTTCATGTTGTTTTGGGGCCTTACAAAATATTGCGCGATGATTGCCAATGTTCAAATGTGGTCTATCGTTGAAGACGCTTTACAAAAGCTTTAAACATTGCTTCTATCTATCCATTGATTTATTCGATAAAGAATGAATTTGAGCTGCCGAGTTCATAAACAGTGTTGATCTTAAGCTTCCCAAGGCTGGACGTATGCGGTGCCCTTCTAAATAAACAAAAATAAAAAGTAAAAAAAAAATAATTTGCGCATTGTTGTCGCGAGCCTTAAAAAAGCATACACACTCGTTTGAGAAAATGAAAAACTACCCCTCGCATGTGTTGTAAAGAATAAAATAATACCCACTCGCGTCGCTGAAAGCAAGAAAAATAACCATTATCGCTGCGGAAGAAAAAATAATACACACTTGCGTCGCAAACACATTCTTTTATCGGCCCCATGACCTTTGTGCTTAACTGCCTTTTTCTTATCTACTGTAAGCATTGTATGACCATTAAATGCTTGCGGTAAATAGATAAGGGCATCTGAAACAATCCTATTGTGCTGAATGTTTAAATTGATTTTTGGTTTGCAAGCTGTCTTATGGGCATCACACATAAGACAGTTTGTTTATTCCAGAAATTAATTTAGACCTTCACTACACAGTTCGACATTGTCAGAGTTATGTTTTGAATGTAAGTATTTTTAAATGGTAAGTGATTTTTGTGTCATCTATTCTAATGTGATTCGGACGTACCGTGAAATATAGTGATTCTTTTTTTAGCCGCACAACACGAATTTGGAATAGTTTACCCGCGGGATTTTCCCTTGCCAACAAACATTCAAAACTAATGTTAATCGACACCTCCTATCTCTCCCCTCCCTATCTTCCTAATGCACACAGTGTGTTCTACATTAAAAGGGAAACAAATAGTCCCTTGTGCGCGCGTTAATTAAAAAAAAAAAAACTTCTTCCAAAGATTTTTGCCTGTAGTCGAGTTCCCTCGCTTATTAACTAGTTTTAGCTTTCCGTATTTCATAGGTGACTTTTTTACGAAGACTTTTACATTTCTTGTGATCCTGAAATCGTTTCCAACGATATTACAGTGAATATCTACTTTGGAAGTTGATTATACAAAAGTAATTTATCATGGTTGCTTTTGAAGAAAATGTCCAAAAGCGTACTGGAATCATTGGAAGAGTTGGCATAGAATTATTGACCGTAACAAGATTAAAAGCTTTGATATCATTAAGCATTGATATAGCTCCTTTAGCATGAAAAAGGTTGCAGTTCAAGTCACCACATATAAATATGTTTGGTGTATAACACGAAAATTTAATGGAATTGAACAGAGTATCAGTGTTGATAAAACGGTGTGGTCTGTACACAACTCCAACCAATATTTCATCGTTACCACGTAAAACATTAATAAAAAGAAACTACATAGGAAAACAACATCAGAAGAAAAAACAACCCTGTACCGATTTCGCTTCTTATGTAAATGGCCACACCACCGCCAACACGACCAGGCCTGTCACATCGATAAAGCCTATAATCTGAAACAGAGAAACATTTGTCTGAAAATTCTAGAGAAAACCAGGTTTCGGAAACGCATTATAAAGTCAATATTTTGAACCTACGAACAGATACTTAAATTCCTCAATGTTGGTTCTCAAGCTTTATGCATTTATAGGTTTTATGTGCAAACAATTTAAGATTTAATTTTTCAGTTATAATAAAAACACACCCGACCTTACAACTCGGTTTTTACTTTTAACTCGCAGTTCTTAAATTTCCCCCCACTAGTGGTAAGGGATTTCTGATTATTTGGTACTTCGAACCGGATCCTTATTTTTTATTTTCTCAGTCGTCATTGAGGCGAAGGAAATTTTAATAAGAATTTATAATAAATTTTGATTGGTGAAATTTGCGCAGTTGCTAATAAGCAAAGAAAATATAGTTAATCACCTTTCAAAATTATTATTTTCAATAGCGCACTTTACGGCTGACTGTGAAGTAAGTGTAGTCGGAACTTAGACACCGAATTAAAAGTGAGTGTTAAAAAAGGTCCAAAAATCAATTAAAATGGAGAAAAAGGATAAACTGTACAAATCCCAAAAACAAATAGGGGGTGAAATAGTGCTTATTTATAACAAGCTGAAAAATAAAACCAATCGAAAGTCTGAGTTGGAAATAAGGAATAGATTAAGTTTTATATGGAACGAATTCCAGCTAAGCCATTAAATTTTTTTTCAAATTGGAATCAGCACCGATGATTATTTCGAAATGAATTATTTCCAGTGCATTGATAATGAAGTTAGCAAAATAAATGCGTTGCTTGATACAGCAAGAACACCGATTCAGCCAGGAGATGATGATGATTCAGCTCCAAAGTCTTTAACAAACAATCAAGAAGATGACGCAACAACAACAGTAAGTGCTAGAACACTGCCGACATTTGCACCAACATTGGGAAAATTGGACACAGACCTCATTAAGATGTTCTACCGACGGCATGAAAACTTCAAATGTCAAGTGGATGAGGCGGTCGGAGCAGAAAAAATCTCATCCCGAGAAGAAAAAGACGTGGTGGAAAAACTCAATGCGCTGAAATTAATTTATAATAAGATTACGGTAGACCTCGGATATTGAAAAAATCTACGAAGAATCGGAAAAGAACGCTTCTAATGTCCAAAATATACTGGAAGAGGGAGCAACAAAACCCGAGATCCACTGAAAAATCTTAGGAAACCACTAAATGATGCATGTCCATTTATAGCAAGAGTGTTTATAAGGAAACTGGACAGAGATACCCTAAGGCAGTACGAGCAAGGGGTAAAGAAAACGAAAGAAATCCAGAGCTTGGATGACGTTTTACGATTCCTGGAGCAGCAGTATCAAACACTTAAGGCAATAAAAGGAAAAGCGAGTGGAAGCAACAATGCTCACAAGAATAACCAAAAACAACACAAAATTTTACAGACCAGATAAAAGGTTTTTATTGCCAAATGTCTGGCCGCCAAACAAAAAATTGTCGAAATTTTTTAAAACTGAAAGTGGCGGAACGAAGAATTTGGACTCGGAAATCCAAAGTATGCTATGTTTAGACCACACAATAAACACAATATGCACAAGCAAAACAGAAAGATGCCAAATTTGTAATCGTAACCACTTCACGATAAAGACATTGCTGCAGAGAAAAAAGGAGAACAACTAACAGCAACAGTGGCAAAGGAAGGCACTTCACCGGCCATTTTGCGGGCAACTGCACAAATTGTGATAATGCGAGCATTAATGAACCAAGGATCCCAAAAAACGATGATATCTGAAGAAGCCGCACATATATTAGACATTCACCGCACTAAAGACAGAACCGAACTTCAAGGAATTGGAAATACTACAGTCTGAATATCTAAGAGCAAAGTTTTGTTAGAACTTCAGCCACGTTTTTTGAGTACACATGTAATCAAAATTGAGGCATTGGTGTTACCAACATTGGCTAAGGCTCCACCAAGCAGAAGCTTTGATTTTGATTTTAACCACTGGAATAATTGTATGCTCGCAGATCCATTATTCAACAAATCGGATAGAATAGATGTGGTAATAGGAGGTGATTTATACGGCAAGATTGTGGAAGATAAAATAATAAAAACTGATGGCGTATTGGGACAATCCACGAAATTTGGATGGATATTGTCTGGAATAATTAAAAACGATAAACCAATTAACAAAGAACTAATAACTGCCGTTACATATCTGGAGCAGTTTTTGGAAATTAAAGAAGTATCGCAGAATGATTGCAATTCAAAAACTGAAGACCAACTATGCCTGGAAACTTACGCAAATAATAAAGAAGTAGACATCGATGGAAGGTATATAGTGGCTCTCCCACTCAAAGAAGATAAAGAACTTGGAGACTCTAAAAAACATGCCGTAACTCGCTTTCTTAATTTGGAGAAGAAATTTGAGTCTAACAAAATTCTAAAAGAAGAATTTTCGAAGCTTATGAAAGAATATTTAGAACAAGGTCAAATGCAAGAAATCAAAAAAGCTAACCTGGGAAAATACTATTTACCTCATCAAGCAATAATAAGAGCGAACAGTCTTACTACAAAGCTGCGGGTGGTCTTTGACGCATCTGCTAAAATATCAATTGGTCGAAGCCTGAACGATATAATGATGGTAGGACCTAGACTGCAAAAAGATATTTTTGATATCATATTAAAGTGGAGGTTATGGAGATATGCTATAACCGGAGATATTGAAAAGATGTACCGGCAAATCAAAATAGCAAAAGATGATCAAGAATACCAACATATCCTGTGGAGAGACAACAAAAACACAGCTTTAAAGGAGTATCGACTTACTACTGTAACTTATGGAACGTCAGCTGCGCCATTCTTGGCTATACAGACATTAATGGACAAAGCCAACAATTGCAGTAAAATAAACGATGATACCTACTGCAAAAATAATCCGAGAAGATTTCTACATGGATGACCTTATGAAAGGGGCAGATAATAGGGAAAAATGCATGGAAATTCAACAGAATGTATCCACAGAACTTTAAAAGTATTTTTAAAAGGTTTTCATTTAAGAAAATGGTTGGCAAATGATTAAAAAATAACAGATTCCTAATTGTGGCAACAATCAACTGATTGAAATTTAATATAACGAATCAGTTAAGACTCTTGGACTTAATTGGGATCCAAAACAAGACGAATTTAAATTCTATTTAAATTTATCGGCTGAACATAAAATTACGAAACGAATTGCATTATTAAATCTTCCCCGAATATTCGATCCATTGGGTTGGCTTTCACCAGTAACAGTAGTTTTATGCAAAAATTATGGATTCAAGAAATTTCATGGGATAGTGAACTTGAAGAGAACGTGAAGAACGAATGGAATAGTTTCATAGAACGCATATCTCTTAATGAAATAAAAATTCTTCGTTGGCTTCAATCATCTATTGGGACGAAATTGAGCTACCCGGCTTTGCTGACGCGTCCGAAAAAGCATACGCGAGGTGGTCTATATGAAGATCAACTCATCAACTACACTGATAAGTGGGAAGAGCTAGGTAAATCCAATAAAGAACAGAAAAACACTTCCGAAATTAGAACTCTGTGCGGCCCAACTATTAGCAAGACTTTTGCACAGAATTATTAAGGTCATAAATAGAGATTATGAAGTACATGCTTGGAGTGATTCAACAATAACTCTTTGTTGGATACAAAATAATAAATCCAAAGACAAATTTGTTCAAACCAGAGTCGATGAGTCGATGGGGACATGTTGTCTCTAAGCAGAACCCAGCAGATGTAGCATCAAGAGGAATATATGCGAACCAACTAAGCGAACAAACACTTTGGTGGAACGGGCCGGAATGGCTTAAGGAACCTAAAGAAAAGTGACCCAAACAGTGTGAAGAAACATATCGACTAACTGTATTAATGATGGCTGCAGACAAAACAAATAAACACTTTTTAGATGATCTCATGACAAGATACTCCAGTTTTACAAAACTTCAAAGAATAGTAGCATTTATCATACGCTTTATTCGGAAAAAGATGCGTGTAAATGCATTTTTAAACTTTTCTCCAGTAGACGAAGTAGAATACACTTGGAAACTCATTGTGAAACATCATCAAAAAAGCGAATTTGGAAAAAGAAATAAAAAGTTTACAACAAAGGAAATACATTAATCCAAACCGTTCTCCGTTCTTGGATAAAGATGATATTCTAAGAGTAGGCGGCAGGTTGCATTTATCTAACTTACAATACAGTCATTTTAAACAAATCAAATATAGCTACAGCAATAATTGAATTGAAGTGTCGATCTTAAGCTCATAGAGGCCGGACGTCAGGTCGAGGTGCGCGCATAAATAATTACACAAAAGTCAAAAAAAAAAAAAAATTATTGCGCATTGTTATCGCGAGTGATAAAAAAATAGTATTACACACTCGTTTGAGAAATTGGCAAAAACCCCTAAGATGCCCATTCGTGCTGTGGAAGAAAAAAAAAAAAAAATACACACTTGCATAACAAATCAAATTATCCTCCTATCTGTCCCAACCCTTTGTGCTTAGCTTAACTGCCTCTTTCTTATCTACTGTAGGCATCGTATGCTTGCGGTAAATGGATAAGGGCATCTGAGTTTGTCCTATTGTGCTGAATATTTAAATTGATTTTTTGTATGCAAGCTGTCTTATGGGCATAACACCTAAGACAGTTTGTTTATTACAGAGATTAATTTTGGATTTTCACTGCATTTTTTTTTTTTTTTTTTTTTTTTTATAATTAGCCCGCACTAAAGGGATTTTGACTACCCTTATAATGTTAATTAAACACAGCGAGGGCTTTAGGAAAATAGGGAAGGATGTGAAAGGAGGTAACGATGCACATTTGTTTTAAAGTTCTGCACTTCAAAGTGGGAGGGAAAAACAGAGTCTGGCAAGGCATTCCACATTCGCGGGGTACGACTAAAGAAAGAATCCCTGTACTTGACAGTACGTCCGAAGTTGGGCTCAAGGGTATAATGATGGGCATTCCTGGCAGTGCGAGTATTACGGTTAAAGCGTTTCAGGGGAGGAATGCAACTGGCTATTTCGCTAGAGCATTGTTTATGGAAGTAGCGATAGAATAATGAAAGGCAGGAAATATTACGTCTGTGCCCCAGAGATGTAAATGTTTCTGTTATTATATATTTTTAAAGCTCTTTTTTGTATTCTATCAAGAAAACTCAAGTGGGTTACAGGAGCACCTGCCCAAATGTGGGAGTTATACTCAAGTTTAGGGCGAATATATGCTTTGTATACTGTAGCCAGATCAGACGGGGTGAAGAACTTCTTGCATCTTCGAAGGAAACCTAAACATCTCGCGGCATTTTTGGCAACGTCAAATATGTGGTCCTTCCACAGAAGGTGGTCTGTAATGCACATACCGAGAACTGAGAGGTGGTTGGTTTCCTCTATGCAAGTGCCACTCATGGATAGTGGCATTAGGGGTATATTTCGCTTTAACGACAAAAGACAACATTGTGTTTTCGAAGCATTAAATTCTACGCGGTTTCTTATTCCCCATTGTACATTGCTGTCAAGATCAGAATTTAATCAACTTATCATACGCTGCCGTTGCAGTTCCACATCCGAAGAACGAGGATGTGAATCTGGAAACGAATATGAGAAGCTGAGAGTACTGTCGTCTGCGAAACAATTGATAGGATTAGTTGTTTCAGATAATAAGTCGTTGATAAAAATAAGAGAGAGAGTCGGAGACAAAACAGAGCCCTGGGGCACGCCAGCGTTTATTTTGTAAGAATCAGACTTGAATCCGTCCAATACAACTTGTATTGAGCGTTTCGAAAGGTAATTACTAATCCAACGAAGAAGAGATTGTCGAGATGTCGAGTCCAAATGCACGCATTTTCGATAAAATAAAATAATAATAAATAATAAATAAAATAAACACAATATGCACAAGCAAAACAGAAAGATGCCAAATTTGTAATCGTAACCACTTCACGATAAAGACATTGCTGCAGAGAAAAAAGGAGAACAACTAACAGCAACAGTGGCAAAGGAAGGCACTTCACCGGCCATTTTGCGGGCATCTGCACAAATTGTGATAATGCGAGCATTAATGAACCAAGGATCCCAAAAAACGATGATATCTGAAGAAGCCGCACATATATTAGACATTCACCGCACTAAAGACAGAACCGAACTTCAAGGAATTGGAAATACTACAGTCTGAATATCTAAGAGCAAAGTTTTGTTAGAACTTCAGCCACGTTTTTTGAGTACACGTGTAATCAAAATTGAGGCATTGGTGTTACCAACATTGGCTAAGGCTCCACCAAGCAGATGCTTTGATTTTGATTTTAACCACTGGAATAATTGTATGCTCGCAGATCCATTATTCAACAAATCGGATAGAATAGATGTGATAATAGGAGGTGATTTATACGGCAAGATTGTGGAAGATAAAATAATAAAAACTGATGGCGTATTGGGACAATCCACGAAATTTGGGTGGATATTGTCTGGAATCATTAAAAACGATAAACCAATTAACAAAAAACTAATAACTGCCGTTACAAATCTGGAGCAGTTTTTGGAAATTAAAGAAGTATCGCAGAATGATTCCAATTCAAAAACTGAAGACCAACTATGCCTGGAAACTTACGCAAATAATAAAGAAGTAGACATCGATGGAAGGTATATAAGGATGGAAGGCTCTCCCACTCAAAGAAGATAAAGAACTTGGAGACTCTAAAAAACATGCCGTAACTCGCTTTCTTAATTTGGAGAAGAAATTTGAGTCTAACAAAATTCTAAAAGAAGAATTTTCGAAGCTTATGAAAGAATATTTAGAACAAGGTCAAATGCAAGAAACCAAAAAAGCTAACCTGGGAAAATACTATTTACCTCATCAAGCAATAATAAGAGCGAACAGTCTTACTACAAAGCTGCGGGTGGTCCTTGACGCATCTGCTAAAATATCAATTAGTCGAAGCCTGAACGATATAATGATGGTAGGACCTAGACTGCAAAAAGATATTTTTGATATCATATTAAAGTGGAGGTTATGGAGATATGCTATAACCGGAGATATTGAAAAGATGTACCGGCAAATCAAAATAGCAAAAGATGATCAAGAATACCAACATATCCTGTGGAGAGACAACAAAAACACAGCTTTAAAGGAGTATCGACTTACTACTGTAACTTATGGAACGTCAGCTGCGCCATTCTTGGCTATACAGACATTAATGGACAAAGCCAACAATTGCAGTAAAATAAACGATGATACCTACTGCAAAAATAATCCGAGAAGATTTCTACATGGATGACCTTATGAAAGGGGCAGATAATAGGGAAAAATGCATGGAAATTCAACAGAATGTATCCACAGAACTTTAAAAGTATTTTTAAAAGGTTTTCATTTAAGAAAATGGTTGGCAAATGATTAAAAAATAACAGATTCCTAATTGTGGCAACAATCAACTGATTGAAATTTAATATAACGAATCAGTTAAGACTCTTGGACTTAATTGGGATCCAAAACAAGACGAATTTAAATTCTATTTAAATTTATCGGCTGAACATAAAATTACGAAACGAATTGCATTATTAAATCTTCCCCGAATATTCGATCCATTGGGTTGGCTTTCACCAGTAACAGTAGTTTTATGCAGAAATTATGGATTCAAGAAATTTCATGGGATAGTGAACTTGAAGAGAACGTGAAGAACGAATGGAATAGTTTCATAGAACACATATCTCTTAATGAAATAAAAATTCTTCGTTGGCTTCAATCATCTATTGGGACGAAATTGAGCTACCCGGCTTTGCTGACGCGTCCGAAAAAGCATACGCGAGGTGGTCTATATGAAGATCAACTCATCAACTACACTGATAAGTGGGAAGAGCTAGGTAAATCCAATAAAGAACAGAAAAACACTTCCGAAATTAGAACTCTGTGCGGCTCAACTATTAGCAAGACTTTTGCACAGAATTATTAAGGTCATAAATAGAGATTATGAAGTACATGCTTGGAGTGATTCAACAATAACTCTTTGTTGGATACAAAATAATAAATCCAAAGACAAATTTGTTCAAACCAGAGTCGATGAGATTAATGCACTTATTCCTAAAGCTAAATGGGGACATGTTGTCTCTAAGCAGAACCCAGCAGATGTAGCATCAAGAGGAATATATGCGAACCAACTAAGCGAACAAACACTTTGGTGGAACGGGCCGGAATGGCTTAAGGAACCTAAAGAAAAGTGACCCAAACAGTGTGAAGAAACATATCGACTAACTGTATTAATGATGGCTGCAGACAAAACAAATAAACACTTTTTAGATGATCTCATGACAAGATACTCCAGTTTTACAAAACTTCAAAGAATAGTAGCATTTATCATACGCTTTATTCGGAAAAAGATGCGTGTAAATGCATTTTTAAACTTTTCTCCAGTAGACGAAGTAGAATACACTTGGAAACTCATTGTGAAACATCATCAAAAAAGCGAATTTGGAAAAAGAAATAAAAAGTTTACAACAAAGGAAATACATTAATCCAAACCGTTCTCCGTTCTTGGATAAAGATGATATTCTAAGAGTAGGCGGCAGGTTGCATTTATCTAACTTACAATACAGTCATTTTAAACAAATCAAATATAGCTACAGCAATAATTGAATTGAAGTGTCGATCTTAAGCTCATAGAGGCCGGACGTCAGGTCGAGGTGCGCGCATAAATAATTACACAAAAGTCAAAAAAAAAAAAAAAATTATTGCGCATTGTTATCGCGAGTGATAAAAAAATAATATTTCACACTCGTTTGAGAAATTGGCAAAAACCCCTAAGATGCCCATTCGTGCTGTGGAAGAAAAAAAAAAATACACACTTGCATAACAAATCAATTTATCCTCCTATCTGTCCCAACCCTTTGTGCTTAGCTTAACTGCCTCTTTCTTATCTACTGTAGGCATCGTATGCTTGCGGTAAATGGATAAGGGCATCTGAGTTTGTCCTATTGTGCTGAATATTTAAATTGATTTTTTGTATGCAAGCTGTCTTATGGGCATAACACCTAAGACAGTTTGTTTATTACAGAGATTAATTTTGGATTTTCACTGCATTTTTTTTTTTTTTTTTTTTTTTTTTTATAATTAGCCCGCACTAAAGGGATTTTGACTACCCTTATAATGTTAATTAAACACAGCGAGGGCTTTAGGAAAATAGGGAAGGATGTGAAAGGAGGTAACGATGCACATTTGTTTTAAAGTTCTGCACTTCAAAGTGGGAGGGAAAAACAGAGTCTGGCAAGGCATTCCACATTCGCGGGGTACGACTAAAGAAAGAATCCCTGTACTTGACAGTACGTCCGAAGTTGGGCTCAAGGGTATAATGATGGGCATTCCTGGCAGTGCGAGTATTACGGTTAAAGCGTTTCAGGGGAGGAATGCAACTGGCTATTTCGCTAGAGCATTGTTTATGGAAGTAGCGATAGAATAATGAAAGGCAGGAAATATTACGTCTGTGCCCCAGAGATGTAAATGTTTCTGTTATTATATATTTTTAAAGCTCTTTTTTGTATTCTATCAAGAAAACTCAAGTGGGTTACAGGAGCACCTGCCCAAATGTGGGAGTTATACTCAAGTTTAGGGCGAATATATGCTTTGTATACTGTAGCCAGATCAGACGGGGTGAAGAACTTCTTGCATCTTCGAAGGAAACCTAAACATCTCGCGGCATTTTTGGCAACGTCAAATATGTGGTCCTTCCACAGAAGGTGGTCTGTAATGCACATACCGAGAACTGAGAGGTGGTTGGTTTCCTCTATGCAAGTGCCACTCATGGATAGTGGCATTAGGGGTATATTTCGCTTTAACGACAAAAGACAACATTGTGTTTTCGAAGCATTAAATTCTACGCGGTTTCTTATTCCCCATTGTACAATGCTGTCAAGATCAGAATTTAATCAACTTATCATACGCTGCCGTTGCAGTTCCACATCCGAAGAACGAGGATGTGAATCTGGAAACGAATATGAGAAGCTGAGAGTACTGTCGTCTGCGAAACAATTGATAGGATTAGTTGTTTCAGATAATAAGTCGTTGATAAAAATAAGAGAGAGAGTCGGAGACAAAACAGAGCCCTGGGGCACGCCAGCGTTTATTTTGTAAGAATCAGACTTGAATCCGTCCAATACAACTTGTATTGAGCGTTTCGAAAGGTAATTACTAATCCAACGAAGAAGAGATTGTCGAGATGTCGAGTCCAAATGCACGCATTTTCGATAAAATAAAATAATAATAAATAATAAATAAAATAAACACAATATGCACAAGCAAAACAGAAAGATGCCAAATTTGTAATCGTAACCACTTCACGATAAAGACATTGCTGCAGAGAAAAAAGGAGAACAACTAACAGCAACAGTGGCAAAGGAAGGCACTTCACCGGCCATTTTGCGGGCATCTGCACAAATTGTGATAATGCGAGCATTAATGAACCAAGGATCCCAAAAAACGATGATATCTGAAGAAGCCGCACATATATTAGACATTCACCGCACTAAAGACAGAACCGAACTTCAAAGAATTGGAAATACTACAGTCTGAATATCTAAGAGCAAAGTTTTGTTAGAACTTCAGCCACGTTTTTTGAGTACACATGTAATCAAAATTGAGGCATTGGTGTTACCAACATTGGCTAAGGCTCCTCCAAGCAGAAGCTTTGATTTTGATTTTAACCACTGGAATAATTGTATGCTCGCAGATCCATTATTCAACAAATCGGATAGAATAGATGTGATAATAGGAGGTGATTTATACGGCAAGATTGTGGAAGATAAAATAATAAAAACTGATGGCGTATTGGGACAATCCACGAAATTTGGATGGATATTGTCTGGAATCATTAAAAACGATAAACCAATTAACAAAAAACTAATAACTGCCGTTACAAATCTGGAGCAGTTTTTGGAAATTAAAGAAGTATCGCAGAATGATTCCAATTCAAAAACTGAAGACCAACTATGCCTGGAAACTTACGCAAATAATAAAGAAGTAGACATCGATGGAAGGTATATAAGGATGGAAGGCTCTCCCACTCAAAGAAGATAAAGAACTTGGAGACTCTAAAAAACATGCCGTAACTCGCTTTCTTAATTTGGAGAAGAAATTTGAGTCTAACAAAATTCTAAAAGAAGAATTTTCGAAGCTTATGAAAGAATATTTAGAACAAGGTCAAATGCAAGAAATCAAAAAAGCTAACCTGGGAAAATACTATTTACCTCATCAAGCAATAATAAGAGCGAACAGTCTTACTACAAAGCTGCGGGTGGTCCTTGACGCATCTGCTAAAATATCAATTAGTCGAAGCCTGAACGATATAATGATGGTAGGACCTAGACTGCAAAAAGATATTTTTGATATCATATTAAAGTGGAGGTTATGGAGATATGCTATAACCGGAGATATTGAAAAGATGTACCGGCAAATCAAAATAGCAAAAGATGATCAAGAATACCAACATATCCTGTGGAGAGACAACAAAAACACAGCTTTAAAGGAGTATCGACTTACTACTGTAACTTATGGAACGTCAGCTGCGCCATTCTTGGCTATACAGACATTAATGGACAAAGCCAACAATTGCAGTAAAATAAACGATGATACCTACTGCAAAAATAATCCGAGAAGATTTCTACATGGATGACCTTATGAAAGGGGCAGATAATAGGGAAAAATGCATGGAAATTCAACAGAATGTATCCACAGAACTTTAAAAGTATTTTTAAAAGGTTTTCATTTAAGAAAATGGTTGGCAAATGATTAAAAAATAACAGATTCCTAATTGTGGCAACAATCAACTGATTGAAATTTAATATAACGAATCAGTTAAGACTCTTGGACTTAATTGGGATCCAAAACAAGACGAATTTAAATTCTATTTAAATTTATCGGCTGAACATAAAATTACGAAACGAATTGCATTATTAAATCTTCCCCGAATATTCGATCCATTGGGTTGGCTTTCACCAGTAACAGTAGTTTTATGCAGAAATTATGGATTCAAGAAATTTCATGGGATAGTGAACTTGAAGAGAACGTGAAGAACGAATGGAATAGTTTCATAGAACACATATCTCTTAATGAAATAAAAATTCTTCGTTGGCTTCAATCATCTATTGGGACGAAATTGAGCTACACGGCTCTGCTGACGCGTCCGAAAAAGCATACGCGAGGTGGTCTATATGAAGATCAACTCATCAACTACACTGATAAGTGGGAAGAGCTAGGTAAATCCAATAAAGAACAGAAAAACACTTCCGAAATTAGAACTCTGTGCGGCCCAACTATTAGCAAGACTTTTGCACAGAATTATTAAGGTCATAAATAGAGATTATGAAGTACATGCTTGGAGTGATTCAACAATAACTCTTTGTTGGATACAAAATAATAAATCCAAAGACAAATTTGTTCAAACCAGAGTCGATGAGATTAATGCACTTATTCCTAAAGCTAAATGGGGACATGTTGTCTCTAAGCAGAACCCAGCAGATGTAGCATCAAGAGGAATATATGCGAACCAACTAAGCGAACAAACACTTTGGTGGAACGGGCCGGAATGGCTTAAGGAACCTAAAGAAAAGTGACCCAAACAGTGTGAAGAAACATATCGACTAACTGTATTAATGATGGCTGCAGACAAAACAAATAAACACTTTTTAGATGATCTCATGACAAGATACTCCAGTTTTACAAAACTTCAAAGAATAGTAGCATTTATCATACGCTTTATTCGGAAAAAGATGCGTGTAAATGCATTTTTAAACTTTTCTCCAGTAGACGAAGTAGAATACACTTGGAAACTCATTGTGAAACATCATCAAAAAAGCGAATTTGAAAAAAGAAATAAAAAGTTTACAACAAAGGAAATACATTAATCCAAACCGTTCTCCGTTCTTGGATAAAGATGATATTCTAAGAGTAGGCGGCAGGTTGCATTTATCTAACTTACAATACAGTCATTTTAAACAAATCAAATATAGCTACAGCAATAATTGAATTGAAGTGTCGATCTTAAGCTCATAGAGGCAGGACGTCAGGTCGAGGTGCGCGCATAAATAATTACACAAAAGTCAAAAAAAAAAAAAAAATTATTGCGCATTGTTATCGCGAGTGATAAAAAAATAATATTACACACTCGTTTGAGAAATTGGCAAAAACCCCTAAGATGCCCATTCGTGCTGTGGAAGAAAAAAAAAATACACACTTGCATAACAAATCAAATTATCCTCCTATCTGTCCCAACCCTTTGTGCTTAGCTTAACTGCCTCTTTCTTATCTACTGTAGGCATCGTATGCTTGCGGTAAATGGATAAGGGCATCTGAGTTTGTCCTATTGTGCTGAATATTTAAATTGATTTTTTGTATGCAAGCTGTCTTATGGGCATAACACCTAAGACAGTTTGTTTATTACAGAGATTAATTTTGGATTTTCACTGCATTTTTTTTTTTTTTTTTTTTTATAATTAGCCCGCACTAAAGGGATTTTGACTACCCTTATAATGTTAATTAAACACAGCGAGGGCTTTAGGAAAATAGGGAAGGATGTGAAAAGGAGGTAACGATGCACATTTGTTTTAAAGTTCTGCACTTCAAAGTGGGAGGGAAAAACAGAGTCTGGCAAGGCATTCCACATTCGCGGGGTACGACTAAAGAAAGAATCCCTGTACTTGACAGTACGTCCGAAGTTGGGCTCAAGGGTATTATGATGGGCATTCCTGGCAGTGCGAGTATTACGGTTAAAGCGTTTCAGGGGAGGAATGCAACTGGCTATTTCGCTAGAGCATTGTTTATGGAAGTAGCGATAGAATAATGAAAGGCAGGAAACATTACGTCTGTGCCCCCAGAGATGTAAATGTTTCTGTTATTGTTCGATCGCCTATCATTTTTAAAGCTCTTTTTTGTATTCTATCAAGAAAACTCAAGTGGGTTACAGGAGCACCTGCCCAAATGTGGGAGTTATACTCAAGTTTAGGGCGAATATATGCTTTGTATACTGTAGCCAGATCAGACGGGGTGAAGAACTTCTTGCATCTTCGAAGGAAACCTATACATCTCGCGGCATTTTTGGCAACGTCAAATATGTGGTCATTCCACAGAAGGTGGTCTGTAATGCACATACCGAGAACTGAGAGGTGGTTGGTTTCCTCTATGCAAGTGCCACTCATGGATAGTGGCATTAGGGGTATATTCGCTTTAACGACAAAAGACAACATTGTGTTTTCGAAGCATTAAATTCTACGCGGTTTCTTATTCCCCATTGTACAATGCTGTCAAGATCAGAATTTAATCAACTTATCATACGCTGCCGTTGCAGTTCCACATCCGAAGAACGAGGTTGTGAATCTGGAAACGAATATGAGAAGCTGAGAGTACTGTCGTCTGCGAAACAATTGATAGGATTAGTTGTTTCAGATAATAAGTCGTTGATAAAAATAAGAAAGAGAGTCGGAGACAAAACAGAGCCCTGGGGCACGCCAGCGTTTATTTTGTGAGAATCAGACTTGAATCCGTCCAATACAACTTGTATTGAGCGTTTCGAAAGGTAATTACTAATCCAACGAAGAAGAGATTTGTCGAGTCCAAATGCACGCATTTTCGATAAAAGAGCTTGATGCCAAACTCTATCGAATGCCTTAGAAATATCAAGTGCAATAATTTTGCTTTCCCCAAAACGATGGAGAGATTGGTTCTACTTTTCGGTGAGATATACCATCAAATCACCAGTGGACCTGTTGCTACGAAAGCCGTACTGCCGGTCATTAAGAAGCTTTCGATCCTCAAGATATTTCTTAAGCTGAAAATTAATCAACGTTTCCATGACCTTGGAAAGAAGGGACGTAAGTGCAATTGGTCGATAGTTTGAGGGAGAAGAAGATTCGCCTTTCTTAGGGATTGGCTGGACAAATGCTGTTTTCCATCCACTCGGAAAGAGACCAGAGGAATAGGACAGATGGAAAAGCTTACGCAATGGTTTTGCCAGCGTAGAAGAACACCTCTTCAGAACAATAGTGGGGATTTTATCCGGGCCAGCGGATTTGTTTATGTTAAGATCTTTTAATACTCTTGCGACTGTACGAGTGCGAAAGAAGATAGGTCCCATGAAATCATTTACGCTCTCGAGTACAGGAGGAGTACTAACACCTGCTGGCAGCGTTGAGTTAGCAGCGAATTGGGCTGCAAGCAGATCTGCTTTTTCTTGAGAACTGACAACAGGAGTATCATTGAAGACAAGCGTAGGAACCGATGATGACGAGGAGTTCTTTACGTTTTTAACAAATGACCAAACATTTTTACTGCCTTTGGGACATTGCAGTATTTTTTGCCGGATTTTTTGTTCATGTAAAAATTTAGTATTGTGAATGTGAACATTACAGGCTTTTCTAGATTGCTGAAACTTTTTCCGGTTTTCCTCGGTTTTGTTGGCTTTATAACATCGGAAACTTACCTCTTTCAACCTGATAATCTCCTTACAGCTCGAATCAAACCATGAGTTATCTTTAGGTTTGATACTTTTTGACCTATTCGGGACAAAATTTCGCATACCTAAGAGGATAACATTTGTTACCATAACTGCGCTGGAGTCTGTGTCACTACCGAGGAAGCAGAGCGACCAGTTGAAGATCCTGAAGAAATTATTGAGACCGTCCCAGTTGGCTTTCTCGTATTGCCAAACGGTTCTCCTAGGTGGTTTCTCTTCAACTGAGTTTTGTTGGCACGAGAGATTTCCAGAAATGACACAATGGTCTGATGTGCCTAGAGGCGAAAAAACACGAATTTTGTGTTTATCAGGATCGGAGGTAAGAAACAAATCTAGTGTGTTGGCGGCTTGGCCTGTGATGTCAGGAATTTGCGTTGGCTCATCAACAAGCTGAGTTAGTTGGTTTAACTCAGCAAAGATTTCAACATACCTTCCTTCGGGTGTTGTCTGGCCAGAATAGCGAAGCCAACTTGAATTGTGTACATTGAAATCACCCGTAATAATGATTTCAGTGTGAGGATAATGGGCAACAATACTTTGTATGGAGTCTGACAAAGCATCAAATTAGTTGGAAGTTGACACTCTATCCAAATTAGGGCTTCTATAGATAAAACAAGTATGTATAATGCGCTTATTTACCGTGAATTTTAACCACATGAAGTTAAAATCTGTGTTTGAACACAGACCATATTGTGGTAGAAGTTGGTATGCAACATCATTCCTAATATATACGGCGATTCCGTGATAGGCAAAGAATAATGGAACTAAGTTATACCCATGAAGGTTAAATTCCGAGTGATCAGAATTTTCTCCTACTTGGGTTTCACTTAATGCCAAAACAGCTGGCTTGTTTAACGAAGTATAAACGTATGCAGCACAGAAATTTTTCCTGAGCCCACGAATGTTGGAATAATCAACTCTGAAAATACCCCCCATAAAGAATACAAAACTTAAAAAACAAAGACGGACAATTAACTATAATCAATGATCCAATAAGTCCCAATTTGAGCTTCACAAAAACAATTATTACTAGTGTTATGCCTTAATAATAATTGAGTTGATCCGCCGCTGGTTACTCAGAGAACATCAATTAATGTATCCGATAACGATCTAGCTTAACCATAGGGACTTACCCCAATGGTTAAACTAAATCGTCTGTGAGGAAGGAAATAGGGAAAGAAAAACAAGTGAAGGAGCTTACTCGCTGTGGTGTGTTTTTTTTCTCGTTGGTGGGTATTGATGAAAACTTATTTATGGGCGATTTTTTGTTTCGAAGCACAATTTATTGTAATATTTTCACTGAATATTGGATTTGGAAACTGAATAAATTTATTCTAGTCCGCGCGTTAATGATTTTTTTAATTAATTTTTTTTTTTTTTATTTTTGGGTTATTGAGATTATTAAATAAACGGATGGAATTTGGAATAAGACACAGAACACGAAAATCGTCACTTGACTTTCCCAAGTCTTCCGCACGTGCATAGCGGATGGGATGTTAATCGAGACTGGCATGGTTCGACTTAGTCAGAATTGTGTTTTGTGTGTAAGTATTTTGAAATGGTAAGTGATTTTTGTGTCGTGTATTCCAATGTTCGTGGTATAAGAAAGAATTTCTTTCACCTGTACGTCTACACTGTTCAATACACGCCAGCTGTTTTGGCATTAAGTGAAACCCAGGTTGGAGTAAATACTGATTTATCAGAGTTTGCTCTACATGGGTATAGCTTGGTGCCATTACTATTTTCCCATCATGGTCTCGTGGTCTATGTTAGGAATGATATTGCTTGCCAGAGCCTTCCCCAATATGGGCAATGTTCCAACACGGACTTTAACTTCTTGTGGCTCAAATTCACTGTCCGCAAGCATTTCATTCATTATTGTTTTATTTACAGGAGTCCAAATCTCGACAGCAATTCTACTTGTAACGAGTTTGATGCGCTGTCTGATTCCATCTCGAAAATTGTTTCCCTTTGTCCTCACACTGAAATCGTTATTACGGGCGATTTCAATGTACACAATTCCAATTGGCTCCGCTATTCTGGTCAGACAACACCCGAAGGAAGGTATGTCGAGCTCTTTGCCGGGTTACATCACCTTACCCAACTGATCGATGTGCCAACGCGTATACCGGATGTTGCTGGGCAAGCCGCCCATACTCTTGACTTGTTTCTTACTTCTCACCCTGGTAACTATACCATTAGTGTAACTTCTCCATTTGGAACTTCAGACCATTGTGTCATTTCAGCTAATTTCTCATCCTCCACCCATCCAGTTAAACAAAAACTTCCCACCAGGACCGTTTGGCAATACGAGAAAGCCAACTGGGACGGCCTGAATATTTTTTTCCGAAACTTTAACTGGTCACTATGCTTCCTCGATAGTGACATTGATGCCAGTGCTGAAATGATCACAAATGTGATTCTTCTAGTTGTGGGTGCTCTTATTCCTAACAGAGTAAAAAATATCAAACCTAAAGAAAAGTCTTAGTTTAATTCTGAGTGTAGAGAAGCTATCAGGCTCAAAGAAGTAAGTTTCCGTTCTTACAAAGCCAACCCTACAGAGGAAAATCGGAAAAAACACAAACAAGCAAGAAACTCATGCAACTCCGTTATTGAAAGAACCAAATTTTTGCATGACCAAAAATTACGGCAAAAAATTCTGCAGTGTCCCAAAGGCAGTAAAAAATGTTGGTCATTTGTAAAAAATATTAAAAACTCCTCAACATCTTCGGTTCCAACGCTCATCGACAGTAACAAACCAATTGTTTACTCTTCAGAGAAGGCAAACTTGCTCGCCGCCCATTTCGCTGGTAGCCCCACGCTGCCGCATAGCAACGTTGCCCCTCCTGTACTTGAGAATGTAAATTTTTCCATGGGACAGATTTTTTTCCGCACTCGTACAGTAGCAAGAGTTCTCAAAGATCTCGATATACACAAATCCGCTGGCCCGGATGGTATACCCCCGATTCTTCTGAAGAGGTGTTCTTCCACACTGGCAAAGCCACTGCGTAAGCTTTTCCATCGCTCCTACTCTTCTGGAATCTTTCCTAGAAGATGGAAAACAGCATTTGTCCAGCCTGTCCCTAAGAAAGGTGACCCATCCTCCCCCTCCTCCTACCGACCCATAGCACTGACATCCCTTCTTTCTAAGGTCATGGAAACACTGATTAACCGTCAGCTTAAGGAATATCTCGAAGATCGTAAGCTTCTCCATGACCGTCAGTATGGCTTCCGCAGCAACCGTTCCACTGGTGATCTGATGGCATATCTCACCGAACAGTGGAACAAATCTTTACATCACTTTGGTGAAAGTAAGATTATTGCTCTTGATATCTCCAAGGCATTTGATAGAGTTTGGCATGAAGCTCTCTTATCGAAAATGCGTGCTTTTGGAATCGATAATACTCTTGTTCGTTGGATTAGAAGCTATCTTCTGGACCGTTCAATACAAGTTGTATTGGACGGATTCAAGTCTGATTCCCATAAAATAAATGCTGGTGTGCCCCAGGGCTCTGTTTTATCTCCGACTCTTTTCCTCATTTTTATAAATGATCTTCTGTCTGTTACTTCTAATCCACTTAACTGTTTTGCTGACGACTCTACCCTCAGCTTTTCATATTCGTTCGATAATTCACGTCCTTCGCCTTCGAACGTACAATTGCAACGGTGCCGTATGTCAAGCTCATTAAACTCCGATTTATACAGCATTGTCAAATGGGGTAATAGGAATCGTGTGGAGTTTAATGCTTCGAAAACTCAATGCTGTCTTCTGTCGTTAAAGCTAAACATTCCCCCAATGCCATTGTCCATGAATGGCACTTACATCGAAGAAACCGAAAAGCTCTCAGTACTTGGTATGTGTGTCAACGACGACCTCCGTTAGAACGACCATATATTTGAAATCGCTAAGAATGCTGCTAAGTGCTTAGGTTTTCTGTATCGGTGTAAGAAGTATTTTTCCCCATCTGATCTGGCTACAATTTATAAAGCGTTTATACGCCCTAAACTCGAGTATAACTCCCACCTGTGGGCAGGTGCTTCACAAACATTGCTTCACCTGCTTAATAGAATACAAAATCGAGCGTTAAGATTGATAGGAAATAGAACTGCCGCTGAAACAATTGCCCCTCTCGAACACCGACGCAATGTTTCATGTCTTTCCTTATTTTATCGTTTCTTTTATAAAAAATTTTCACTCGAGGTAGCCAGCTGCATTCCTCCTCTTAAAAGTTTCGCCCGTAATACTCGTCTTGCTAGGAATGCCCATCAGTTCACCCTTGAGCCCAATTTCGGACGTACCGTGAAATATAGGGATTCTTTTTTTAGCCGTACAACACGACTTTGGAATGGTTTACCCGGCGAGATTTTCCCTCGCCATTTCAATTTGCAAACATTCAAAACCAATGTTAATCAACACCTCCTATCTCTCCCCTCCCTATCTTCCTAATGCCCGCGCAGTGTGTTACATTAAAAGCGAAACAAATAGTCCCTTGTGCGCGCGTTAATTATAAAAAAAAAAAAAAAAAAAAAAATTGAAGACAAACATCAAGCAACATTACACGGATCCATTTGCGTCATGGAAACTATAATAAGGCGAAAGTACTGGATCGTTGGATTACAAAATGCATCAGACTATGTCCAAAATGCATAAGATATCGACAATGTGGGGCAGGACAGATAATGGGAAATTTACCAGAATATCAATTTACTTTATCACATCCATTTAAACATACTGGAATGGATTATGATGGACCTGTACTGACGAGATGTTTGAAAGGAAGAGGACAGAAATCATTTAAAGGCTATATAAATGTTTTCGTGTGTATGTCAACAAAGGCAATACTTTTAGAAGCAGTGAGCGATATGACAACAGAAGCTTTTATGACAGCTTTAAGACGTTTTTTCGGCAGAAGAGGAAAGAGTGCTCATCTATATTCTGACAATGGATCCAATTTTGTTGGAGCAAACAGACAAATGGATAAGTAATTCTTACAAGCAATCAAACAGAATTCATACGTTAGTCAGATACTAGAATCAGAAAGGATTCAATGACATTTTATTTCTCCGGCAGCCCCTCATATTAGAGGAATTTGGGAAGCTAGAGTAAAGGCAGTGAAGCATCATCTAAGGCGAGTAGTAGGAGATTCGAAATTAACCTTCAAAGAAATATCAACTCTCTTAGCCCAAATTGAAGGAGTTTTGAATTCCCGGCCACTCTGTGCATTAAATAGCAACAATGTTGAGGATTTAGATGGATGGCCCTTGATCAATTGCCCTGAATCAGTAAGTGATCTTACAATTAATTCCACCGACAAATGGAAGCTTATTCAAAAAATAAAGAGAGTTTTTTGGAACCGCTGGAAAAACGAATATTTACATACGCTTCAACAGAGGAGGAAGTGGGAAACACAACAGAATAATGTTAAACAGAATGATGTAGTTATCATCAAAGACGAGAATACACCGCCATCCAGACGGCCTGTATACAAAATTCTTGTATGTCCTCAAAAGTCGACAGAGTCAAATCATACTGTAATAAGTAAATCTAATCTTACAATGAAATTAGTAACAAGGATTCTAAAAATGAGCAAAATGGCCATAAATTTAATGCTACTAATAATGCTGTTCTTGAAGGAGCACAGCTGGCAATAGGCAGTAAAGGAACTAATCTTACTAGGCTTCAGCTAAATTCCGCAATATATTTAGACAATGTCGGAAAAATGGATGTTGTAAGATCAAATTGGAAATAAATCGTTTATTACGATCTGGATCCATTCTTCAAAGAGATGCAGGGAATCAACAATCTGACAACACAGTTAGAGAGACAGTGCAATAAATTGACTTACTTCAAAGAATCCTGTGAACCAATGGTTCAATCAATGAGAAGGAAGTTTCGTATATTGGCCTCATACAATGAGCTGTTTATGATAAAGAATAAAAAAGAAGAGCACCATTTCAATTTGTCGGATCAATGTTACACATACTTTTTTTTACGATGGACGCAGACAATAGAGAGGAAATAACGGAAAATATGAAAGATCTGTTGGATAATCAACAACAATTAAAACAGCCGAGTGAAAAACAGACATCTTTAATTGATTCTACAACTAACATTTTAAAGAAAACAACTGAGGATGTGAATAACAACCTGGAAAGGCTAACTCAACAGCTAAACACATTCTACACGCACTCAGTCCAATTCCAGAATACGGAAAAATTGTCATTACAATTTCAGTCACTGGCAATACAAGTTAATACTATGATTGAAGAATGTGATAGCATCCAATCAGATATCATCATGTTCCTTGTTGACATGAATCATGATCATGTAAGCCCACATTTACTCAAACAATCGAAACTCATGAAAGAGATAGACTTCATTGAAAGTAATCTGCCAAGTGATCTCACAATGTTGGGAAAACAGGAAGGGAACATTTTTAAAGAAACTTACACTATTGTGGCTAAGGATACTATTCTCGGTACTCGATTAGTAATTAGATCTTATTAATAATGTACTATCAGAGGATTATAATTTGATGTCTTTGCCAATGGAATTTAGATGAAATATGATAATAGCACAACCAACAGCAGAATACATGGCGTACAATCCAGTAGAATTTGTATATACATTGATTACGGAACCACAACTAAATACTTGCAAAAGGAGCCTGGAAGGAAGATTCTTATGCCAAAAGAATTGGGTATGGAAGGCAGCTACCGACAGATCCTGTGAAACCTCAGCCTTAAAGACGTCAAAGCATGCTAAATGTCAATTCAGGGAAATTCCTTATCACGCATTTTGGAAAGAGTTGTCTGGAAATAACCGTTGCCTGTTCAAAATATACAACCAATCAACATTGGACCTGAACTATGGCGATTATGAACAGGGATTAGTGGAACTACCTTTTCAAGGTATATTGACTTTGTCACCAGGATGTACAGCACAAACTAAAGGAATCAAATTAACATTTGGGTATCAATTAAGGCCAAATGTGAAGGCTGATCTTTTTGCGATGACATGGACAAAGAATATAGATCTGGTAACTGAAAACCAACTGACTCTAACGTGGCTGATTTTGATGAATCGTGAAAGTAGTAGTAGCAGCATTCAGACTCTCAGAGCTTTCAACGATAAAGCTTTTCTTATCATCATCATGACGCTTTGCAAAAACACATCCAAATTGAATGCATATGATGCAAGCTTTTAACTACTCGAAACTTCATTATTATAAATGACCTTATGATCAATACCTCTCATGTATTTCACGCAGCGATACTACCTTCCACAGTTCACCGCGCACGAATATTTACAACCTAGAAGTCTAGGACAGTGGAGCTGTTATGGCTCTTTAAAAGGATCGTTTAAATGAAAAAAAACATTATGTGTTCCACTGAGAAGCAGTAAAAAGAATGCATATCTTTACTTAGTCTTTCAATTAAAAATATATCGCCTATGGCAGACTTATACAAAATGATGGCATCTTAAAGCTGTTTCTTATGTGTTGATGGGCTCACCTTTCTTTCTTAGTTGTTTGCTGCGAATGCTGTTGCTGCTGATTCGATTGTTTCTTCTGCAGTTGTTGATTCTGCTGCTGTGGCATCTTGGCTGCTGCGTTGGTCTTTGCTTGCCGCGCTTCAACTGTATCTCCCGCTGATAGCTTATCCGGAGTCTCCCTTGTTAGCCTTGTAGTTGAATTATGCTTTACCTGCCTTATGTTTCTCTTAGCTTTAGTCATATCATCAGCCGATTTTACTGGGACATCTTCTGATGAGACCTCCGGCTGCGTGGAGTGTAAGACTGGAGACGGTAGGCTAGGAACTGAGCCCGCTGGAGAGCATATTGAAACAGGCCCTGAAACACCACGCTATATAGCACCAGGAATGGTAAGGCATATAAATATTGGCTTTTTATTGTAGTTATATATTTCCTTCTATGGAAACATTAATGAACTGTATAATATGTTGTGGCAAAAATAAAGTTCGGTAGACCCTGGTGAGCTGATCGAAGAGGAACCAGCTCGGAAAGTCTTTTGCAGTCCTTTTAATAGAATGTTAATTTGGAAAACCTTGCTAACGTTGAAAAGATGGCCTAGACCAAGACGACCGCAAACAATTGAGATATGTGGAAGAACTTTGTGAGAGAGCCATGACCAGGTTCTAGTAATTGCGCTTCTAGAGATGATGATAATGATGAATCATAAATTGTCTAGCAATTAGTTTTATGAAAAAATACTACTTAATGCGTTAGTGAAAAGGGATGTTGTTCTTTGCTGTTTTATGTTAATAATCTAAATAAAAAGGGTTTGCATTTTTTCTTGGATCGGCAGTCTTGTATGTGGTTGTTTTGTTTTTGTTGCTTTGTGCTCGCAACTTCAAGAAATAAAAAATGAATGTAAGTACTAATCTACATATGCAGATTAAATTTAATTTAGTTGTACTCAAATAGTTTCCTGTAGGTACAATTACACATTTACTTTTCAATAGGGATCGAAAAGTCAAAAATGCATAAGCCCTTATTCACTTTAATTTAATTTTTTTTTAATTTTGTTATATTTTTATTTTTCACAATGGTCATTATACTATCCCGATCGAAAAGTAAAATAGATAAAAAGTAATGTAGGAACCGGTTCTTAATCGTAATATTTCAAATATGCAAACTTGACACATCCAATCATATTTATTAGAATCTCCTTAACAGCTCAGAAAAAAGAGTACCAAACAAGGAAATCTATTACGTTCAGCTTTCAGATCAAGTGACAGTTCACCAAAATGTAAGTCCCGTTAGGAATCAAAACATCTATATTTCATATTGGCGGTGGTTTGTGAAATTTAGTTTTATGAGTAAATTATTGAAAAAAACCTTAAAGCATTCGTGCAATCAATTTTGATTCGTCTGATAAGGCAAGTAAATCTTCATAAAACATAAATAACATGAAGTATTATCAAATTAAAATAACTTTCTTGCAGATTTTATTAAGGCAGCTTATTCAAGATAAAATACATATAATAAAAAACAAATGTTTTGACACCAACACATCTCAAAAGAAGAGAGAAGCATATCGGGAAAATACAGATAGGAAACTTATAATTCTTGACCATGGAAAATAATTAATATCGTCACTGAACAAAGAACATGAGACTGCACTCAGAAGACACCCTTGTTTCACTCCTGATGTTGTTTCGGACGTTTCGGAGTATTGTTGACATTCTTTTTTAATACAGTGTAAAGAATAGTGCATTGTGGTCCAATGAGTCAAAAGCTGCTTTAAAGTCAACAAAAAATATGTACATGTTTTTTGGGGCCTTACAAAATATTGGGCGATGATTGCTCAATGTTCAAATCTTGTCTATCGTTGAAGACGCTTTACAAAAGCTTTAAGCATTGCTTCTATCTATCCATTGATTTATTCGATAAAGAATGAATTTGAGCTGCCGAGTTCATAAACAGTGTTGATCTTAAGCTCCCCAAGGCTGGACGTATGCGGTGCCCTTCTAAATAAACAAAAATAAAAAATAAAAAAAAAATAATTTGCGCATTGTTGTCGCGAGTCTTAAAAAAGCATACACACTCGTTTGAGAAAATGAAAAACTACCCCTCGCATGTGTTGTAAAGAATAAAATAATACCCACTCGCGTCGCTGAAAGTAAGAAAAATAACCATTATCGCTGCGGAAGAAAAAATAATACACACTCGCGTCGCAAATACATCCTATTATCTGCCCCATGACCTTTGTGCTTAACTGCCTTTTTCTTATCTACTGTAGGCATTGTATGACCATTAAATGCTTGCGGTTAATAGATAAGGGCATCTGAAAAAAAAGAATTTCGTTCATATGTATGCCTACACTGTTCAATGCAGGCCAGCTATTTTGGCATTAAGTGAAACTCGTTTTTTTTTTTATAATTAACGCGATAGGGAGAAGAGAGAGAGAGAGAGGAGGTGTCGATTAACATTGGTTTTGAATGTTTGCAGATCAAAATGGCAAGGGAAAATCTCGCCGGGTAAACTTTTCCAATTTCGTGTTGTTCGGCTAAAAAAAGAATTTCTATATTTCACGGTACGTCCGAAATTGGGCTCAAGGGTGAACTGATGAGCATTTCTTGCAAGACGACTATTACGGGAGAAACTTTTAAGGGGAGGAATTAAGCTGGCTACTTCGAGTGAACATTTTTTATCAAAGAAACAATAAAAATAAGGAAAGACATGAAACATTGCGTCGGTGTTCGAGAGGGGCAATTCTATTTCTTGTCAATCTTAATGCTCGATTTTGTATTCTATCTTACAGGTGAAGCAATGTTTGTGAAGTACCTGCCCAGAGGTGGGAGTTATACTTGTGTTTAGGGCGTATAAACGCTTTAAAATTTGTAGCCAGATCAGATGGGGAAAAATACTTCTTACATCGATACAGAAAATCTAAGCACTAAGCAACATTTTTAGCGATCTAAAACATATAGTCGTTCTAACAGAGGTCGTCGTTGACACACATACAGAGTAGAGCGTTTCGGTTTCTTCAATGTAAGTGCCATTCATGGACAATGGCATTGAGGGTATGTTTAGCTTTAACGATAGAAGACAGCATTGATATTTCGAAACATTAAACTCTACACGATTCCTACTACCCCATTTGACAATGCTGTATAAATCGGAGTTTAATGAGCTTGACATACGATACCGTTGCAATTGTACGTCCGAAGGCGAAGGACGTGAATTATTGAACGAATATGAAAAGCAGAGGGTAGAGTCATGAGCAAAACAGTTAAGTGGACTAGAAATAACAGACAGGAGATCATTTATAAAAACGAGGAAAAGAGTCGGAGACAGAACAGAGCCCTGGGGCACAATAGCATTTATTTTATTGGAATCAGACTTGAATCCGTCCAATACAACTTGTATTGGACGGTCCAGAAGATAGCTTCTAATCCAACGAACATGAGTATCATCGATCTCAAAAGCACGCATTTTCGATAAGAGAGCTTCATGCCAAACTCTATCAAATGCCTTGGAGATATCAAGAGCAATAATCTTACTTTCACCAAGGCGATGTAATGATTTATTCCACTGTTCAGTGAGATATGCCATCAGATCACCAGTGGAACAGTTACTGCGGAAGCCATACTGACGATCATGGAGAAGCTTACGATCTTCGAGACATTCCTTAAGCTGACGGTTAATCAGCGGTTCCATGACCTAAGAAAGAAGGGATGTTTGTGCTATGGGACAGGCTGGACAATTGCTGTTTTCCATCTTCTAGGAAAGATTCCAGAAGAGTAGGAGCGATGGAAAAGCTTACGAAGTGGCTTTGCCAGTGTGGAAGAACACCTCTTCAGAAGAATCGGGGGTATACCATCCGGGCCAGCGGATTTGTGTATATTGAGATCTTTGAGAACTCTTGCTACTGTACGAGTGCGGAAAAAATCTGTCCCATGGAAAAATTTCCATTCTTAAGTACAGGAGGGGCAACGTTGCTATGAGGCAGCGTAGAGCTGGCAGCGAAATAGGCGGCAAGCAAGCTCGCCTTCTCTGAAGAGTAACAATTGGTTTGTTATTGTCGATGAGCGTTTGAGCCGAAGATGTTGAGGAGTTTTTAATATTTTTTTACAAATGACAAAAAATTTGTACTGCCTTGGGACACTGCAGAATTCGTTGACGTTATTTTAGGTCATGCAAAAATTTGGTTCTTTCAATTACGAAGTTGCATGAGTTTCTTGCTTGCTTGTGCTTTTTCCGATTTTCCTCTGTAGAGTTGGCTTTGTAAGATCGGAAACTTAATTCTTTGAGCCTGATAGCTTCCTTGCACTCAGAATTAAATCAGGATTTTATTTAGGCTTGGTGCTTTACACACTGCTAGGAATAAAATCACGCATCCCTAGAAGAATCATATTTGTGATCATTTCAGCACTGGCATCAGTGTCACTATCGAGGAAGCATAGTGACCAGTTAAAGTTTCGGAAAAAAAATTTCAAGCCGTCCCAGTTGGTTTCTCGTATTGCCAAACGGTCCTGGTGGGAAGTTTTTTTTTTACTGGATGGTTGGGGGATGGGAAAATTTGGATTTTCACTACACGGTTCGACGTAATCAGAGTTGTGTTTTATATGTAAGTATTTATGGTAAGTGACTTTTGTGTCATGTATTCTACTGTTCGCGGTTTAAGAAAAAAAAGGTGCTCAGATCCAGAAAGTTTCGATAAATAACGATTATTTTTTATTTAACAGGATTTAGGTAAAGATGATTTGAAATTGCCTAATCAATGATATTTTGAAAATCTTCGTTCATACTTTTGACGACCTGTTCTTTTTAGGAAGGAGTTGTTTTTATAAATAGCTGCACATCAACGACATACATGTGAATGGAGCTATGCTTGATGATGTTGACAAGTTTTTAATTATTACTGCCTGCTCTCTCCTAAATATGTAAGCGTAAATCGACTTTGCCGAATGTTTAGAAAATGTATAGTTGTTTAAGTCTTTCGCACAAAATAGAGTTGTGGATAGTGTCAAAGGCCTTAGAAAAGTGAAGGAGAGATGAGAAAGTAAGTTCTTTTCTGTCTAAGTTTCCCCTTATTTCATATAACGTACAACAAAGCGGATTTACAACTGCGTTTCGTTCGGTAACCTGATAGTTGCCAATTCAATAGTTGGTTGTCATTAATGTGTCTTTGAATCTGCTTTAAAATGGCTTTTTCAAATACTTTTGGGAGATATGGCATAATCGAAATGGGCCTTTAATCTGATATGGAACAGTATTGTTTCTTCGGAATTGGAAAGATCTTAGCTTTCTTTCATTTCGAAGGAAAAAATGATGTGTGCACCAAGGAATTAAATATATTTGTGATATAACTTAGCACAAAAGCCCAATTGTCCCTTGTGCACGCGTTAATTATAGAAAGAAATTTCTTCCAAAGATTTTTGCCTGTTCTCTACAACCTAGAAATCTAGGACAGTGGCTCTGTTATGGCTCTTTAAGAGGAACGTTTAAATGAAAAAAAAAACATTATTCAATTCAATTCAATTTCAATTTTTAATTCATTTTATTCAATTTTATGTTCGTTTGTATTATAATTTAATGAATTTACGGCTATGGCATTGCCGTCAGCTCGGTTAACAAATTTTGTTTATTACATTAAACATATTAATATATATGTTTTTTTTTTTTTTTTTTTTTTTAATAGTTTTTATACATATTCGTTTATCAATAGCATTCTATATCTACACAGTTCTAATATAAATTTGCAAAGATTTTTCCAGTTGAACTCGTTCAAGATTACAATTGTTTCTTGCATAGTTAAGGTTTTCTTTCCGAAGTATACAAGACGTTGGGGAGAAAAAATTGGACAAATACTTAAAAAGTGAAAACAGTCTTCTTTTGCTTTAAGGTTGCACAATGAACAGAACTGGTTAAAACTTCCGTTGTAAGGGCTTCCATTTAGATAGAGTAGTTCGCATCGTGCTTTGAAAATTAGAGATATTTCTTTATAACTATATATAACTATATACATCATTAAAGTAATTCTTCTCAAGTAAATTAATATTAAGCTGCGAGTATAAAATTCTGCTCTCTGATTTTCGAACTTTCGCTGCAAACTCATCATGAACAGAATTTTCATGATTCTGAATAATTCGATATAGTTGGTCTTTGACCAAATTTATATTGTTTGAGTCCCTTGAGACGACTTCTTCACAATCTATTCCTAAACGTTTCCATTTAGACCACCACCAATCCTCGTTCCTTAGCTCGTATAACAGCATTTTCTTGGCCAGACGGGTATCTGAATAAGAGATTACTTTGGTTATGTAGTCGGCCTGCAATTTCAGAGTATATGTGAAAAGTTTAGGAAGTCCTGTTTCAACATAAATTGCATAATTTGGCGTATTCAGTGGTAGGTTAAAGAGCTTTTTTAAAAAGTTTCTTTGAAACTTTTCGACGGACTCGTATTCGTCAATACCCCAGACTTGTCCAGCATAACAAAGAGTAGACTTAACGACAGCATCATATATTTTGTACTTCGTTGAAAGATTGATTCTATTATTTAGGAATATGCTTCTCCAAGACATGTTGAGTAGGCTAAGTGATGAATTTGATTTTTCTGCAAGATGCACATTAAAATCTAACGTTCGGCTTAGTTTTACACCCAAATACTTATACTCGTTTACAATCTCCAAACTAGTACCATTATAGAACCAATTGTATGTGGTTTGTTTTCTCGTTGAACGGCTAAATATCATTACTTTTGATTTGTTTGTGTTGATTACAAGACCCCACTGCTGACAGTATTCCGCGAGTCTATTGATCCTCAGTTGAAGGTTTTCTGGAGATTCTGAAAGCAACACCAGATCATCAGCATACATTAGAACATTTATGTTTGTATCGGCTATTCGAATCCCTCCAGGCAGGTATTCAACCACATCATTAATAAAAAGCGAAAACAATAGCGCACTCAGAAGGCAGCCTTGTTTTACTCCGTTATCTGTTTCAAACCAATCTGAGTAAGTGGAACCGTCCCATACAGCTGCTTTTGACTCTGAATATAGTGCTTTTAAAACATTAATGAATTTTGTAGATAATCTTAGCCTTGAGAGCTTATAAAAGACAGCATTTCGATTTATAAGGTCAAATGCAGACTTAAAATCCACGAAGAAAGCATACACTTTTTTATTTCTTGCTTGAAATGCTTTAACAATTGAGGTAAGCGTGAAAATGTGGTCAATTGTCGAGTAATTTCTCCGAAATCCAGCTTGAAAATATGACAGGGCACTGTTAACCTCTACCCATGTCTCTAATCTATTTACAAGAATACCACAAAATAATTTTGCAAGAACATTCATGAAGGAGATGCCACGGTAGTTTTCAGCATTGTTCAAGTCACCTTTTTTGTATATTGGGAAAATTACTGACCTTTTGAATGATGATGGCACTTCTTCTGTCGAAAATATTTTATTAAAAAGGGATTGAAGTTGTCTGTGGAAAGTTTCGGTGGCATTCTTAAAGAATTCGTACGGAACTCCATCTTCTCCAGGGGCTTTTCCGTTTTTTCCTTTGAAAATTGCAGATTTCAATTCCTCAATAGTGAGTTCAGAATCTAAAATGTCATCGGAGAACCATGGTTCAGCATACGAGAATCTTACGTCATATTGGCCGTATAAAAGAGATTTAAAATGAGTAGATAGCTCATCAGCGGACATTCCTAATCCAATTGTATGTTTTGTACCATTTATCTCTCTGACAGTCTTCCAGAATTCCTTTGAGTTCTTAATTTGGCCCAGTGTACGAGCCTGATTATTTTCAAAGGTAGATTTCTTTTGGAGACAAAGCTTCTTGAATGCTGCATTCGCTTCTAAATACCACTTTTTAAGTGTTTGGCTATAAGAGTTTCTCAGTGCATTTAACAGAATAAACGTTTTTTTCCGAGCAAGCATACACTCTTTGTCAAACCATTTTTGTTTGAATTTTGAAGATTTGTGTGAGAGAGTGTTGTTTGTGGAGCTCTTAATGCAAGCAATGAGTTTGTTTGCACTTATTTCCGTTGATTCTGTAGAAATATCTACAGAAGCCAGATTTTCATCCAATTTCTGCTGAAAAACATTACAAATGTCTTGATTCCATTTCAGCCGCGGCAGTAGATCGAGATTTTTTCCATTTGCAGCATATTCATTAACCCATTCCACTGTAATTGGCATGTGGTCGGAGAAGATTTTGCTTTGCACTTCAAACTTCTTCACTAGATCATGCCAGTCATTATTAACCATACAGTAATCGATGACTGATTTTCCTTGCCCTCCAAGAAATGTAAACTGACCTTTGGTATCACCATTTATACATCCATTTAAAACTGTACAATCAAACATCTGCATAAGTTCCAATAAATGTGTTCCCTTTTGATTACATACATCGTCCATTGATACTCTATGACTGAGATTTAAAACTGTGTTATTTGTACTGCGGCTTGCTGTTACTTGTAAATTAGCTATTCTGGCGTTAAGATCTCCAATCAATAAAATACTCTTATTCGCCATATTCATCATGATGTTGTTGAGTCGTTCGAAGTCTTCGTTCCATATGCTGTAGTTAATATAACAAGGAATAATGATAAGATTTGGCTTTCGTAATAGTTTAACAATCGTAATTCCTTCATGTTCCTCAAAGTCGTAGGTTTTTAAAAGTGATATTTTAATTCCATAGAGAGTCCCACCACTAGCCCGTCCTCTGGAGTATGTTCTCACTGCAGCTTTCCAAGTTAATTTGAAACCATTAAAATATTTAGTAAACTTGTTAAAATTTTCTAACGTTATATGAGTTTCGTACAAAAAAAATACATCAAAACTTTTTACACATACAAAAAAATCCACAAACAATAGCTTATTATTAAGGCCGGACACATTATATGATAAAATATTACTATTACTTGAAAATATTGAGCTGACGGCATAATTATTTCAATTTTGTACTATTGTACTACTACTAGCACTGTTGTGACAACAACAAAATGAGATACAAATGAGATACATACCTAATTCAAAACTGATACGACGCACGCAAATTTATTGTTCGATCAAATATCATTTTTTATATTTAATTATTTGTTATGCTTAGTTGCATTTATTCATTTTTGTAAATATTATTGCTGTGAATATTATTGTAGAGTAAGCATTTTTTTGTATATAAAAGACGTGTTCTAGACTAATAAAATTTCACTTGCTATTACAACGGCAACCTACAAAGTTTCTTTTATTAGACTTCCCCCCACCAGCAGTAAGGGGTCTTTTGAACTGAAACTTACTAAGAATTCATTGGTCCTTCGAAAGGAAAAAGAATACAGTGAAAAAATAAGCGTTACCAGGGTTGAAAACATTGGTAAAAACCAGACAGTACGAATTAAACTACGAAGTACAACATAGCGTTACCAAGGCTACAAACATTGGTAAAAATCAAACAAATAAAAAAAAAAAAAAAAGAAACAACCTACGAAGTGAATAGAAGTGAAAAAAGCGTTATCAGGGCTATAAACACTGATAAATAAACGACGAAGTGAATAATAAAAATAAATTCAAACCAAGAAGATATAATACAACAATACAAATATGATTGATGAAACTGAAATCTTCATAATTGTTGCAAGGCAGAAGAAATTAGTTGAGGAGCTGGAACTCCAAATCCGCAACTTTGGGAAAGACAGCGCATCGAGGAAAACCCAAAAATATAAAGATGAAAGGATTCAACGCCTACAAACACTCTGGGTGGAGTTTGAAAGTAATCATTTGAAGATTGTTCCTAATATCAAACAAGACACGCCTTATATGCAAAGGAATACTTTCATGAAAGTTAAAAACTTGTATGAAGAGCATATGAAAAGGTTGGAAACCTTGGTTCCAACGATTTCTGAATACGAGAAGATAACAACCCAGAATTTAGGTGAAGATACCACTCCTATAAAAAAGATTCCTGGGCCCACGACGGACACTGAAGAAACGCAAATTCCAAGTCGTGTACAAGAAACTTTAAAGCAATCAACCTCAAACAATGCAAAGGAAAATGAGAGCCATAACAGAATTCAAATACAAAGGCTTAAGAAACTACAACTAAAAATAAGTGCAGTTGTAGACACAATGGAAGAATTTGAGGACTCCTTTGAAAAATATTCAAAGGAAATTTATGAATACCAGCAAAAAATGTTACTTGAACAACTAAGAAATCTCACTGAACTACACGAAGATTACATTTCGAATGCAGATGAAGAAGATCTGAAGGTGGCGTATGTAACAGGCAACCAGTACAAAGGAATAAAACAAGATATCAATAGATTTCTGCACCAAATGGCATCAAATATATATATAGGTGATACCCAGAAATCTCAAGATATTCAACGAAAGTCATATGACTCAAGGCTTCCGCAACTAAAAATTCCTACATTCAAAGGGAATTTTCTAGAATGGAAGTCATTTTATGATCTGTTTTCTACCATCATCCACGAGAAGAGCAGTCTAAGTTCAACTGAAAAGATGGAGTATTTGAAGACTCATTTGGAGGGTGAACCTCTTCATTTAATTCAACATTTCACATTTTCGAGTGAGAACTACAACAGTGCATGGGAGATATTAAAGTCACGGTATAACAACGAAAGAAAAATAGTCTCAATGCACATTGATAAAATGCTAAGAGGTGGACAACAAGGAAATTCTCCATCAGCCAACACCATCAAAAACATTCTGGACGCAGTTAAAGAAGGGTTAGCTGCTTTAAACAACATGGGATTCGACACCTCATCATGGAGCCCAATAATTGTACACCTAACTACAAAAACTCTAGACACAGAGTCAAGAAATTTATTCGAACAAGGGCTTACAGAACCAAATAAAATGCCAGTTTTAAAGACACTTTTGGATTTCTTGGAAAGGCGCTACCAAGCCTTGGAAGTACTTGCTCCCGCAAGAAAAATACAAAGATCTGTTGATGAACCACGGCATGCAGTTCGGAACTTCCACATCGACTCGAAGTTGCTTCAATGTCACATTTGCAAAGGTGATCACGCTGTTTATACCTGTCCAAAATTTTTAAATTCCTCATTAAAAGGCTAAACTATGCGTTAATTGCTTACGGCATGACAAGCAGTTTCAATGTTACAGCAAAAGAAATTGCCAGTATTGCAACAAAAAACATCATTCGTTTCTTCACATGGAATGGAAAGACAGATTTCCTCAAACAAAATCAACAGAACCAGCTCATAGGGACTCAACAAAAATGACGACACAAGTCAACCACGGTGAGCAGAATCAAAGCGTACTCATCGCAACCGCAATAATAAAAGTTAAAAACGAAGAAAGTCTTGGTAAAAGTATAACCATACGTGCACTAATTGATCCTGGCTCACAAGCTTCACTAGTCACTGAGTCTATTGCCCAAACATTAAGGCTTAAAAGGCAAAACGTTTGTGTTGAAGTTAGTGGATTAGGTGCAACAAACGCTGGAACTGCCAGGAACAAAGTAAACATTACAATAACTCCACGTTTTACATCAAAGTTTAAAATCCAAATAGAAGCTCTTGTACTACCCAAACTTACAAGACAACTGCCATCGAGAACAACGAAAAACATTGAAATTGGAAATTTTGATAAGCTAGAACTTGCTGATCCGTCATTCAATGTACCTGGATCTATCGACATGATTATTGGAGCTGATGCATTTGGTGAAATCATTCTTGACGGCATAAAGAGGAATGCTAGAAGTACACTGATAGCCCAAAGATCTCAATTGGGCTGGCTCATATCAGGACGAACAACAACAGAAGCAGCTTCCAATTACAGAGTTACAGGACTTGTGGCACAAACATCAATTGAGCAACAACTGGAGAAATTCTGGGAAATAGAAGAAGTAGCTCAACCAAAATATCAAAAGGAAATCGATAAGGAGTGTGAACAATTTTATAAAGATACACACTTCCGAAAGGAAAATGGGAAATATGTAGTAAAAATCCCATTTGACCGAGAAGCGATGGAACAACTTCATCTGGGTGACTCGAAAAATAGCCAGATTTCGTCAGCTAGAAACAAAATTAAATCAGAATTTGGAATTAAAAAAAGAATACGAAAATGTGATCAACGAATTTCTTGAGCTGGGGCATATGATCGAAGCGGAGCCAAATCTTCCGCAGACCGACAGAACATACTACATGCCTCATCATGCTGTGATTAAGCCATCAAGTACAACTACAAAGCTAAGAGTAGTATTCGATGGCTCAGCTAAATCAACGACAGGAGTAAGCCTGAATCAGTTGATGATGGTAGGACCCAAGCTGCAAGATGACATCACAACCATATTGATGCGATGGAGAAAGCACAAGTACGTGTTTACTTCTGATATAGAAAAAATGTACCGCCAAATTGATCTACACAAGGATGATCAAAATTATCAACGTATCTTATGGCGAAGTTCCTGTGACCAACCCATAAAGGAGTACAAGCTGACAACTGTCACTTATGGAACAGCGTCGGCACCATATTTGGCAGTCAAGACTCTGCAACAACTAGCTGCAGATGAACAAAACAATTATCCAGTCGCCTCAGATATAGTCAAACATGACTTTTACGTTGACGATATCATGTCCGGGCGGGACACAATCTCAGAATGCAGAAAGGCTCAAAAACAACTAAATGAGATGCTGAATAGAGCAGGATTTCATCTACGAAAGTGGGCTGCAAATGACCCTAGACTCTTAGAACACATTCCAATCGAGTCACGTAGCCAGAAGGAAATAAATATAGTTAAGGATGAAACTATCAAGACCTTGGGAATCCATTGGAGCCCCCTAAGCGACACTTTTCAGTTTAAGCTTAATTCGCATCAAAATACTTCCAAGGATATAACGCTTACAAAACGAAACACGTTATCCGAAATAGCCAAACTATACGACCCTCTTGGATGGTTGGCTCCAGTGACCGTTGGAGCAAAAATTTTAATGCAGCTCATCTGGAAATCAGAAGTCAGCTGGGATGATCAGCTTCCATTGGAACTTCAAAACCATTGGAATAAGTTAACTAAAAATCTGGTAGCAGTCGAAAAAATCAGAATCCCACGGTGGTTAGAAACCAGAAAAAATCAAAAAATCGAGCTTCACGGATTTTGTGATGCATCAGAAGCGGCCTACGCAGCGGTAGTTTACTCTAGAGTAGTTTTGCCAAATGGTCAATTCGTGGCAGCTATCTTAAGTGCAAAAACAAAGGTAGCACCAATCAGGAAAAAACTTCCTCTACCAAAATTAGAGCTATGTGGAGCTCATCTATTATCAAAATTATTAGCAGATACAACACGAACCTATGGTTCACAAATCAGAGAAGTATTCGCCTGGACAGATTCAACAATAACATTAGCTTGGATAAGAAAATGTCCATCAACTTGGAAGACATTCGTAGCAAACAGAGTGTCAGAAATCCAGGAAGCAACCAAGCCGAAAAGTTGGAGACATGTACGATCATCTGACAATCCAGCTGATTTAACGTCACGAGGCTGCCTGCCAGAAGAGTTAACGAACAACCAACTTTGGTGGAGTGGTCCAAGATGGCTGCAAGAAGATTCCGTTCACTGGCCATCACAAGAACAATGTGCATCAACATCAGAGCCCGATGTTCCGGAAGCGAGAAAGGTTATGACCTTAGCAGTCCACGAAGTCGACGACATAACAATAAGATTCTCCTGTTATAACAAATTAATAAGAATAGCTGCTTATTGCAGAAGATTCGTCAACAACTGCAAGATTTGTGTTAATCGCAAAAAATTGGGAACTAACTCCATAAATCATGAAATTGCGAAAGAAACGAGAAATTTGACTGTCAAAGAAATACAGGATTCTCGCAATGGCATCATCCGCTCAATTCAAGAGAGAATGTTCCCCGAAGAGGTAATGTGTCTTAAAGATGGGAAAAATCTACACAAGAGAAGTAAAATCCTATCATTAAACCCAATCTTAAATAAAGACGAAATCCTGGTAGTGGGTGGTCGATTAGAAAATGCTAATATAACAAGTTCAGAAAAACACCCCTTCATTCTACCACACAACGAAAAATTTACAAATTTATTGGTTGAAAATGCACATAAGCGAACCCTGCACGGTGGTATTCGACTAACACTTACAAAACTAAGACAACAGTTTTGGATACTTCAAGCAAAACGAGTTGTACGACGAATAATCCATCAGTGTGTAAAATGTTTTCGCTTCAATGCACAATCAACTTCTCAGCAAATGGGAGTGCTGCCGGCTGCTAGAATTACACCTTCAAGACCTTTTACCCACACCGGAATCGATTATGCTGGTCCCATCCAGGTACTGGTTGCCAAAGGACGAGGAAACAAATCAACAAAGGGCTACATAGCAATATTTGTTTGTTTAGCCACTAAAGCAGTTCATATCGAGCTGGTAAGTGATCTCAGCTCAGCAGCATTCCTTGCAGCCTTAAAACGCTTCACGTCAAGAAGGGGAATATGCTCACATTTTTATAGTGACAATGGTACTACATTTGTTGGAGCCAATAAAGAAATTCAACATCAGATGCAAGCCACAATAAGGCGATCCGAAGAAGATGCATCATCTAAACTTGTAATGGATGGAATCCAGTGGCACTTTATACCACCTGCCGCACCTCACTTTGGCGGATTATGGGAAGCTGGCGTTAAATCAACGAAATACCACCTAAAGCGAGTGATTGGAGACACAACGCTTACATTTGAAGAACATTCTACCCTTCTGACACAAATAGAAGCCTGTTTAAACTCTCGACCACTTTCTGCAGTCGAAAATGATGTTAATGACACCACTATACTAACTCCTGGCCACTTTCTGGTGGGAAGTGCTCTAAACGCTGTACCTGAACCAAATATAGATGAGACAAAAACATTTCGCTCTAGATGGCAGCTTTTACAAAAAATGACTCAAGACTTTTGGAAAACTTGGTCTTCGGAATATCTGGTACAACTTCAACAACGGCAAAAATGGAAACAAAAAGAAGACAACATACAAATCGGTGACATTGTTCTTATTAAAGAAGATCGATTACCACCAACTACGTGGATGATGGGGAAAATATCAGAAGTTCATCCAGGCAAAGACAATGGAGTTCGAGCTGCAACAGTGTTTAGCAGAAATAAACACATAAAAAGACCGATAACAAAATTATGTCGTTTACCAATAGAAACAAAACAACACGAATCGCAACAAACAACAACAAAACACTCAATGGCTGTTACTACAAAAAAATATAGCACCAAACGGAGCACACCCACTATTGTGGATTAGCATAGTGTTCGGTCTTTTAAACTTGGTTAGTTCCTTACCAAGCACTTACCAACACAAGGTAGAAATCACGCCATTTGAAAGTCAACCAGGAATATACTTTGAGGATGTAGGACGAGCAAGTCTCATTTCAAGCTCTTGGAAGACCATTGTCTTCTTCAACATGACAAACTATTGGTCTGAGTTTGACACCTACAAGATATGCGTTCAACAAATGGAGAAAATCTGCAAGTCAACAGTGCTACCAGAAGTGAAGTTAACTATGTGCGATGGAATACTAGGTCAATTTAAACGCCAACTTCAGCAAATTGAGCTTAACAACGAAATTCTTGTACATGCAAATGATGACTCAATGCAACGACCGAAACGCTCTCCGTTTGACTTCGTTGGAACAATTACAAACGAGCTGTTCGGAATACTAGATCAACGGTTTGCAAAACAATACGAAGAAACAATTGAAGCCATTCAAGACAATGAAAAGCATGTAGTACAACTCATGAAAAACCAGACAACAATAATTGACTCAACAGTCAATATATTTAAAAAAGAGCATATGGAAACAAAGAAGGAGATTGAATTGTTGAGTACCATTGTACACAAACTCAGCAACGACACAGACAAGTACAACAATTTAAAACTGTTTTCTGCAACTGCTATAAACGCCATACTAATAATGTTGAACTATCAGTCAACACAAAACATATTGCTTGACATGGTTATGTCAACCCATAATGGTAGAATACATCCACTTATTCTTACAGTTCAATTCAATTCAAAGATGAACTAACCAGAATTCATGACCACATCCCACGCTCATTGATGATACCTGGAGAAAGGCATCATGAGTCAATCCTGCAACTTTACAAAACATTGAGTCCAAAAGGAAGAGTAACTGGTAGTAACATCATCATAGAGATAACTCTTCCTCTCCTGTATAACGAAGAGTTTAAAACTTACAAGATCTTACCAGTTCCTACCTTCAACAATGGAAATTTCACATGCATAATTCCATCCTCGGATTACTTGCTGGTAAATCTTCAAGGAAATCACTTTTATCCAATGAACAAGGACGCATTTTCGCATTGTCAGAAGAGACCTTTAGATAACTATTGTTGTAACCTGCAGCATCCAATATACACATCTGGAGCTTCCGTAAGTTCTTGCGAAATAAATATTATCCAACACAAAAGACAACTAATGGATTCATGTTTGACTAACAACATCCCGGCAAAGGCTTACTGGATCCAAATGCATCATCCAAATGCTTGGATATATAGTGTTCCAAATACTACAGTCATAAACATAAATTGTGACCTCAATCCGACCCCTACTATTCTAAAGGGTAGTGGAATATTAAAATTACCAGCAAGCTGCATGATCCATGACGAGACGATGACAGTTGTTGGAAGACAAACAGTAACTAGCAGGTTAACATCCTCATTTCTGCCGTCATTCAACCTCTCTGAGCAGTTAACTTCACTTAACTACAAAAGAGAGGAACAACCTATCCTACAATCAGATATTTCTTTGGAGATCGCTAGGGTAGAACAAGCGATAGTGCTTCAAAGAAGTCAAGAAAATATTTTGAGGGAAATAAAGACCCATAGAATACATCAGTACTCAGTTCTTGGGGCAATTGGAATTCTGATAGTAATCATCGCAATAGCCACCATCATCTTCAAAAGAAATCAACCACCCAAACCCAGGAAACGAAGAATAATTTTTAAACCATCCAAGGCGGCCAACGATATACAAATGTCTCAGACATCATTTGAAGAATCCGATTTCTGCGTTATTCAAGCTGAGGAGGCCCAGCTAAGTGCCTAAGTGGCATCTCTGAGCCATTTTGCCTGACTGGTTTATATAAATCATTTTGACGTCTACTTGACATTTTCAATAGTTTGACAGGTTCGAAGTTGAGATCTCCAAACATTTCGCAAAGTTGTTGTTCGCCATTATAGTTTTTATATTTTATATTGTTATAATTATTTAAATAAAATATTTTATCAGCTACCAGAAGCGAGTTGTTTTTTATTTGAACAGCTTCATTCGGATTTTTATTTTTTATTATTTTTCGGTAGCCAAGAAGAATACGGCGTTTGAATTGCATCTGCTTTGTTAGATCTCTTTGGATGAAAGCACCTGTGCCCTTTAATTTTGAACAATTTTTCAACATTTTTGTTGCATTTTCGATAGAACCAGTGTTCATTTTTAATTTGGTAACAGTGCTATTTTCACTTATTTTTATAGACTCAGTGATTTGGTTTGGGTCGCCAAGCAGAAGTTGACTAATGTCTTGTACTCTCTCTCGAAGATCAACGTTGTTTGGAACAGTGAGGATAATGTTTTTACCTCGTAGAATCCGACTTTGCATCTCGAGCTCATCCTCCAACATCTCGCACCTCTCTTCAAAGTGATGTATCTTCTTGGTGAGATCCTCATTCTGTAGGCGTAAAGCGTTGATTTCTTCATTCAACTTAACAAAGTCGTCTTTTGTAGCTAGTTTGGCGGTCACTACTGAGAGCTCTTTTTGTAGTGATGTATCGATGATTTGCTTTATTTTTATGAGATCTGCATCCGAGATGGTCATGTTAAAGACGGGGTTGTTTATTTTTGTCGCTCGGTGAGTAGATTTTGGGTTCGGATTGAGAAAGTCTTCGGGAGAAGTTTGGTCGACCTTTCTTTTGTATTCGTTCATGTGACACCGTAATCAGCCAAGTTATTTTATTTTCTTGCTTAATTGCTAGTTTTACCTTTTTAATCAGCAAAAAAAAAAAACATTATGTGTTCCACTGAGAAGCAGTAAAAAGAATGCCTATATTTACTTAGTCTTTCAATTCAAAATATATCGCGTATGACAGACTTATACAAAATGATGGCATCCTTAAGCTGTATCTTATGTGTTGATGGGCTCACTTTTCTCATATAGAAAATAACTTTAAATAAAAAAATTAAAAAGTTGAATTTTTCAAACATTGTAAAATTATAAACGTTTCGCTAAAATATACTGGTTTAGCTCATCAGAAGGAACCAATATACTCCTCCTAGAGGTTTATCTTAGCTTGAATAAAACTCTCAAATAAAACGTACTCCGAACTCAAAACAACGTTCTAGAAGAAATTTTTGAGAATTGTTGGCTAAGTGTGTGAGGAAGGACGATTCCGGAGAAGAAAAATACATCAATTGTATAATATATTGTTAAAAACAAAGTTCGGTAGACTCTGGTGAGCTGATCGAAGAGGAACCAGCTCGGAAAGTCGTTTTCAGTCCTTTTTATGGAGTGTAAATGGTTGAAAACTATCGCCAAAGAGTCTTTAAAGCTTTTAAAGATAGACGTGAAATTTGATCGCGATAGAGTCATTTAAGCTTTAAGAGATAGGCGTGAAATTAGAATTCAGCAAATCGCAGTCAATATTAGCAGGAAGTTTGTTTTCGTTGTTACCTATTCCTATCGCCCTCAACTCGAAGTAGCTTGCTGCATTCCTCCCCTTAAAAGTTTCTCCCGTAATACTCGTCCTCCAAGGAATGCTCATCAGTTCAACCTTGAGCCCAATTACGGACATACAGTGAAATATAGGGATTCTTTTTTTAGCCGCACAACACGAATTTGGAATAGTTTACCCGCGGGATTTTCCCTTGCCAATTTTATCTGCAAACATTCAAAACGAATGTTAATCGACATCTTCTATCTCTCCCCTACCTATCATCCTAATGCCCACACTACATTAAAAAGGAAACAAATAGTTCCTTGTGCGCGCGTTAATTATAAAACAAAAAAACTTCTACCAAAGATTTTTGCCTGTAGTCGAGTTCCCTCGCTTACTAACTAGTTTTTGCTTCCCGTATGTCATAGGTGACTTTGTTACGAAGTCTTTTATATTGCTTGTGATCCTGAACAAGCTTAAATAATTTCCAACGATATTACTGTGAGTATCTAATTTGGAAGTTGATTATACAAAAGAACTTTATCATGGTTGCTTGTGAAGAATACGTCCAAAAGCGTACTGGAATCATTGGAAGAGTTGGCGTAGACTTATTGACCGTAACAAGATTAATTGGTATAGCTCCTTTAGCATCAATAAGGTAGCAGTTCAAGTCACCACATATAAATATGTTTGATGTATAACACGAAAATTTAATGGAATTGAACAGAGTATCAGTGTTGATAAAACGGTGTGGTCTGTGTTAAAAATTTGTTTTTTATATATGGTTTCATAAGATTACTACGTGGTAACTCTAAATTCAATTTGCTCTTATATACTTAATGTAACATCAAGTTGTCTTGCGGTATTTATCTATACGCACTCTCTTTTCTTTTGTAATTACTGTTCTTTTTATTCATACATAATACTGAAACTGAATTATATTAAACTATACTGTTCGTCTTGAACCTTTAAGCTTTACAGTCGTTTTTCTTTTAATATTTGCAACAGGTTATGGGCCCAGTTGCGTGAAACTATATTAAAAGAATAGTTTTTTTTTGTTTTTTTTTTAATCGGTTATGCACATAAGTAGTTAGTTGTTAAGGTAATTGCTTTTTGTACTGAGACGCAAAAATTATTTAAATACGTAGCTAGAAATAAAGTTAAATATTTTAACGTAGTTTGCTGACGATTGGTACGGACTACAGAATTGTAGACATAATTAAAAATAAAAAAATAAATAATAAAAAAAAATTGGTTAGGTATTTCTTTATGATGTCGAACCAAAACGATGAGTTTAAAGTAGAGAAGCTTATAAATGGGGACCAATGGAATGTTTGGAAATTCCAATTAAAAATTATATTGAGTTCCTCCGATATATTGAAATATATAAATGGTGAAGAAGTCAAACCAGCAGATACGGGAGCGGCAGGAGTTAAGGCTGAAAATGTTACAAAGAAAGCTCAGATGTAGTCTCTTTGTGACAGTAAGGCGCAACGGGTAATTGTGACGTCAATAGGCCAGCATCGTTTTTAGTGAGCAAGCAAAACAAGAAACCAACCTACAAAGGCAAACAGCGGCAGACAAAACACTGAAAGTGTTTCCTATGCAAGGACAAGAGACACTGGAGGAAAAACTATCCCAAAAGAAGAGTATTATGTCCAAGCACAAAGCAGGGTGCATTTGTCTTTTGGCTGAAGGTGTACCTAGTGATGATGCATAGTTTCTGGATTCAGGTGCCAGTGATCACATGACCAGCAGAAAAGATTGGTTCATAAATTATAAACAGTTTGATGAACCGATTTCCGTTAGATTGGGCGATGGGAACACGATTAAGGCTTTAGGCAGAGGGGATATAAATGTCTTGTCTTATAACAGTTAAAAGTAGGAAGAAAATCATTTAGCAGATGTATTGTTTGTTCCGAATATTCGTCTTAACCTATTTTCACTAAATTGTGCACTAGACAAAGGACTAAAATTAGTTTCTGACAGCTCAAAATGCAAGCTTTCCAGAGATGGGACATTGCTTAAAGTGGGAGTGCGACAATCGAAATTATTCAAGCTACTTATGAGAGTCCCAAAAGGTTCTGATGTAGAAGTGTGTGCAAATTTGGCCGATAGAAATAAAGAAACTTTGCATATAAATCACGTGAAGAATACACTCAAGGCTAGAAATATTTCATTCATTGGTGAAGATCCATTCTTTTGTGAGGATTGTGTTGTTGGAAAGCTTCATCGGACAGCATTCAAACAGAGTCATAATAGGGCAAGCGGTGTTGGAGAGCTCGTGCATTCGGATCTGTGCGGGCCAATGTAAAAGAATTCAGTTGCGGGGTCTAAGTATTTCCTTATCTTTAAAGATGACTTTTCACACTTTAGAACAGTTTTTTTTTGTAAAAGAAAAGACTGAAGTTCAAGGTTTCATTGAAAAGTTCCTGAAATTAGTACAAGCAGAAACTGATGCGAAGGTGAAGGATATAAGAACCGATAATGGCTTGGAATTTACGAATAAAGGTGTTCAAAACCTTTTATCCCAGAATTGTGTGCTGCATCAGAAGACAGTTCCATACACACCTGAGCAAAATGGTCGAGCCGAACGGGAAATGAGAACCATTGTTGAAGCTGTAAGGACAATGCTTCATGCTAAAGGCTTGAACCCCAACCTCTGGGCTGAGGCAGTTCATACCGCTGTCTTTATCCTAAACCGTAATGGTAATAGTCCAGTGAAAAAAAAACTCCTGATGAACTGTGGGTTGGTAGACAGGAATATGTTACTTCCGAGTTTTTGTCGAGGATATTTTTGCTCATGTTCCACAACAAAACCATCGCAAATGGGACCAAAAGTCTAAGAAAAAAGTATTTGTTGGATACGAGGAGGGTGTAAAAGGTTTCCGAGTTTATTTTACAGGAAGCAATACAATAGATGTCTATAGAGATGTTGTTTTTAATGGTGATTTTGGTTCAAGTCTGCAGGCTGTTCAACATCCGAGTCAGGCTATCATGAAAGTACACAATTCATATTGCGTTGTTCCAATGATGCTGGTGGAAATGCTGGTGGAGATGCTTTTGGAGGTGCTGATGGATGTGCTGGTATAGACGAAAGTGACTTTGAAGATGTTTTTAAAGAAGCTGTTGGTGGTAATGAAAAAGATGGACAAGCTGGAAATAAAGGTGTTACAAAAAGGGGCGTAGGAGTCTCAACTTTGGCTTTATGGAGAGCGCTTAAGAAGTAAATCGAAAGCATTTCAAAGTGAAGTTCATTGCTGCATTAAAGAGAGCTTTGCTTTTATAGCCGAATCATTTCTTCCAATGACTTTTGAGGAGGCAATTAATCGTAAAGACTCGGAAAGGTGGAGAGCATCTACGCTTCATAAAAACAAAACATGGACGTTAGAGCATTTACCTAAAGACCGCAAGTTAGTTGACACAAAGTGGGTGTATCAAATCAAAAGTGCTACGAAAATGAAAGGGAATGATTTAAAGCCAGGTTATTGGCTCGTGACTTCATTCAGAAATTTGGAATTGATTATTCTGAAACCCTTAGCCCTGTAGCTAAGTTTTCCTCAATAAGAACTATTTTGAGCATTGCAGCATCAGAAAAACTTCATCTCAAACAATTCGACGTAAAAACAGCATTCTTGAATGGAGATATCAAAGAAAGAATTTTTGTTCGTCACCTAACAGGATACGAAGACGGGACTGGTCGAGTTTGTAAACTAAAAAAAAGTTTGTATGGGTTACGACAATCTTCAAGGTGCTGGAACAAAACTTTTTCAAAGCTTTTAAAGGATTTTAATTTGATTTCGTGCGATGCTGATCCTTGTGTTTATGTCAATCAACAGAATGGAAACAAAATGGTACTTGGTATTTTAATCGATGATGGTCTAGTAGCATCAACTAGTAAAGAGAACATTTTCAAGCTGTGTACAAATCTGGAACACAGTTTAGAAGTAAAAGTGTTTCTTGCAAAGCATTTCCTTGGCTTGTAAATAAGAAGGTTTGCTGACGGTTCTATTAATTTAAATCAATCGAAATATATCCAGAGATCGATATCAAAATTCAATATGGTGGATGCTGTTCCTGCATCAAATCCTGCAGATATTTTGATTAATGCACTTGGTTCATTTGAAAAGACAGCTGAAACAACAAATTTTCCTTTTCGGCAAGCGTGGGTAGCTTGATGTACCTAATGGTGGCGACTAGACCGGATATAGCGTTTGCAAAGGGATGTGTCAGCCGATACTTGGACAATCCGTCTCAAGTACATGTGAACATTATGAAGCGAATTTTACGTTATCTCAGGGGCATGGACACACATGGTTTATTCTTTAAAAATACTAAATTTACATTTACTTGTTTTAGTGATTCAGACTAAGCTGGAAATGTGATAACGAGACATTCTATTAGTGGTATTGTCTTTATGATGGGTACAAGTTGCATTGCTTGGGCTTCGCAGAGACAGCAGAGTGTTTCCCTATCAACAACAGAAGCTGGGTTATTCGATTTGGAAAATATTTCAACCCAGGACCAAGTTGGAGATATCTTCACAAAAGCTTTACCAAAAGACAAGTTTCAACGTTTTCGTTTTTTGATGGGAGTATCTCCTCTTCATGAATTATAAAGTTTCTTTTATAAAACATTTTAAAAAGTGGGAGCGTTGAAAATTTGATTTTTATATATCGTTTTATAAGATAACTACATGGTAACTCTAAATTCAATTCGCTCTTATATACTTAATGTAACATCAAGTTGTCTTGCGGTATTTATCTGTACGCACTCCCTGTTTTCTTAATTACTGTTCTTTTTATTCATACATAATACTGAAAATGAATTATATTAAACTATACAGTTCGTCTTGAACCTTTAAGCTTAACAGCCATTTTTCTTTTAATATTTGCAAGAGTCTGTACACAACTCCAACTAATATTTCATCGTTACCACGTCAAATATTAATAAAAAGAAACTACACAGGAAAACAACATTAGAGGAAAAACAACCCTGTATACGATTTCGCTTCTTACATAAATGGCCACACCACCGCTAACACGACCAGGCCTGTCACATCGATATGGCCAATAACCTGAAACAGAGAAACATTTATCTGAAAATTCTAGAGAAAACCAGGTTTCGGAAACGCATTATAAAGTCAATGTTTTGAACCTACAAACAGATACTTAAATTCGTCAATTTTGGCTCTCAGGTTTTGTGCATTTATATATATTATGTGCAAACAATTTTTTGGACTTTAAGAATACGCACCATGTCAAATAAATAAACGTTTCCTCTGACGCTCGGAGAGCTCCGTTGTTGTCATGAGTAGCACTCTGCATCACGATTGATAACCAGAAAAAAACTGAGCTGAGAGGATGCAGTCTCGCAAAAGTATAGAAAAATTATGATTTAAGAATTGGTAATTGTTCATTTACATCAAAAAGAAAAAATAAAGGAGGATAAAGACAAATAAATAAATAAAAATAATAATATAAATTGAATGAATTAGAATAAAAAATAAATCGGAAAAAAAGATATCAACTAAATTTTTTTAGAAATATAAAAATAAATAAAAAACAAACAAAAGGTATTTAATTGAAAGTGTTAAATTGGAAACACTTGTGCATCCATTGTATGTGGCTGATTTTGATGAATCGTGAAAGTATTAGTAGCAGCATTCAGACTCTCAGAGCTTTCAACGATAAAGCTTTTCTTGTCATCATGATGATGGTGTTTGCAAAAACACATCCAAATTGAATGCATATGATGCAAGCTTTAAACTATTCGAAACTTCACTATTATCAATTAAATTAAAACCTAATGATCAATACCTCTCATGCATTTCACGCAGCGATACTACCTTCCGCAGTTCACCGCGGAAATTTAGCCAGCTGGAGGGCATATTGAAACAGGCCCTGAAACACCACGCTATATAGTACCAGGAATGGTAAGGCATATAAATATTGGCTTTTTATTGTAGGTATATATATCCTTCTGACCATAAAATTACTATTTATACAAACTTAGCAAAACCTACCACTTGTAAATATACTCCACCTTGAAGTCGACAGTGTTGATTGCTTCAAAGTATCTCAACGACTGACTACGCTAATGCTGTACACACACATACAGATCCGAGACTTCAATGCTTAATAAAACGTACTCTGAACTCAAAACCACGTTCTAGAAGAAATTTTTGCGGACAATTGTTGGCTAAGTGTGCGAGGAAGGACGAATCCGGAGAATAAACATACATGAACTGTATAATATGTTGTGGAAAAAATAAAGTTTGGTAGACTCTGGTGAGGTGATTGAAGAGGAACCAACTCGGAAAGTCTTGGAAAACCTTGCTAACGTTGAAAGGATGGCCTAGACCAGGACGACCGCAAACAATTGGAATATGTGGAAGAACTTTTTGAAGGAGCCAAGACCAGGTTCTAGTAATTGCGCTATCTAGATGATGATAATGATGAACCATAAATTGTCTAGCAATTAGTTTTATGAAAAAAAAACTACTTAATGCGTTAGTAGAATGAATGAATGTTGTTCTTTGTTGTTTTATCTTAATAATCTAAATAAAAAGGGTGTGCATTTTTGCTTGGATCGGCAGTCTTGTATGTGGTTGTTTTGTTTTTGTTGCTTTGTGCTCGCAACTTCAAGAAATAAAAAATGAATGTAAGTACTAATCTACATATGCAGATTAAATTTAATTTAGTTGGACTCAAATAGTTGCCTGTAGGTACAATTACACATTTACTTTTCAATAGGGATCGAAACTAAAGAATTAGTCGAAAATGCATAAGCCCTTATTCACTTTAATTTAATTTTTTTAAATTTTGTTATTTTTTATTTTTCACAATGGTCGTTATACCATCCCGATCGAAAAGTGAAATAGATAAAAAGTAATGTAGGAACCGGTTCTTAATCATAATATTTCAAATATGCAAACTTGACACATCCAGTCATATTTATTAGAATCTCCTAAACAGCTCAGAATGGATGAATAGTTATGCAGTGCATAGCACTATTATGTGACGTTGCATAAATTCTTATTCAAAAAGTTTTTCCTACCTGTTATAATTATGATGGTTTTCATTCAAAAAGAGTACCAAACAAGAAAATCTATTACGTTCAGCTTTCAGATCAAGTGACGGTTCACCAAAATGTAAGTCCCGTTAGGAATCAAAACATCTATATTTCCTATTGGCGGTGGTTTATGAAATTTAGTTTTATAGGTAAATTATCGAAAAAAAAACCTTAAAGAATTCGTGCAATCAATTTTGATTCGTCTGATAAGGCAAGTAAATCATCATAAAACATAAATAATATGAAGTATTATCTTGACCATTTTATTAAGGCAGCTTATTCAAGATAAAATATATGTAATAGAAAACAAATACTTTGACAATAACACATTTAAAAAGAAGAGCGAAGCATGGCGGGAAAATACACTCCTGATGTTGTTTCGGACGTTTCTGAGTATTGTTGACATTCTTTTTGTGACAGTTTAAAGAACAGTACATTGTGGTCCAGTAAGTCAAAAGCTGCTTTAAAGTCAACAAAAAATATGCATATTTTTTTTGGGGCCTTACAAAATATTGCGCGATGATTGCTAAGTCCAAATCTTGTCTATCGTTGAAGACGCTTTACAAAAGCTTTAAACATTGCTTCTATATATCCATTGATTTATTCGATAAAGAATGAATTTGAGCTGCCGAGTTCATAAACAGTGTTGATCTTAAGCTCCTCAAGGCTGTACGTATGAGGGGCCGCCTAAATAAAAAAAAAATAAAAAAAGCCAAAAAAAAAAAATTGGCGCATTGTTGTAGCGAGTCTTAAAAAAACATACACACTCGTTTGAGAAAATGAAAAAATACCCCTCGCGTGTGTTGTAAAGAGTAAAATAATTCCCACTCGCGTCGCTGGGAGCAAGAAAAATACCCACTATCTCTGTGGAAGAAAAAATAATACACACTCGTTTCGCAAATACAACTTATTATCTGCCCCATGACCTTTGTGCTTAACTGTGTCTTATCTACTGTAGGCATTTTTATGACCATTAAATGCTTGTGGTAAATAGATAAGGGCATCTGAAACTGTCTTATTGTGCTGAATGTTTAAATTGATTTTTGGTATGCAAGCTGTCTTAGGGGCATAACACCTAAGACAGTTTGTTTATTGCAGAAATTAATTTAGACCTTCACTGCACAGTTCGAGTTGTCAGAGTTGTGTTTTAAATGTAAGTATTTTTAAATGGTAAGTGATTTTTGTATCGTCTGTTCTAATGTTCGCGGTTGAAGAAAGAATTTCTTTCATGTGTATGTCTACACTGATCAATGCAGGCCAGCTATTTTGGCATTAAAAGAAAATCAGGTTTTTTTATAATTAATGCGCGCACATGGGACTATTTGTTTCCCTTTTAATCTAGAACCCACTGGACGAGCGTTATTTAGATAGGGAGAAAAGAGAAAGGAGGTTTCAATTAACATAATTTTGAATGTTTTCAGATCAAAATGGCAAGGGAAAATCTCGCCGGGTAAAATATTCCAATTTCGTTTTGTTCGGCTAAAAAAGAATTCCTTTATTTCGCGGTAAGTCCAAAATTGGGCTCAAGGGTAAACTGATGAGCATTCCTTGCGAGACGAGTATTACGGGAGAAACTTTTAAGGGGAGAAATTAAGCTGGCTACTTCAAGTGAACATTTTTTATAAAAGAAACAATAAAATAAGGAAAGACATGAAACATTGCGTCGGTGTTCAAAAGGGGCAATTCTATTTCTTGTCAATCTTAACCTCGATTTTGTATTCTATCTAACAGGTGAAGCAATGTTTGTGAAGCGCCTGCCCAGAGGTGGGAGTTATACTCGTGTTTAGGGCGTATAAACGCTTTATAAATTGTAGCCAGATCAGATGGGGAAAAATACGTCTTCCACCGATACAGAAAATCTAAGCACTTAGCAGCAAAGTGTCTCAAATATACAGTCGTTCTAACAGAGGTCGTCGTTGACACACATATCGAGTAGAGCGTTTCGGTTTCTTCGATGTAAGTGCCATTCATGGACAATGGCATTGTGGGTATGTTTAGCTTTAACGACAGAAGACAGCATTGAGTTTTCGAAGCATTAAACTCTACACGATTCCTATTTCCCCATTTGACAATGCTGTATAAATCGAAGTTTAATCAGCTTGACATACGGCACCGTTGCAATTGTACGTCCGAAGGCGAAGGACAAGAATTATCGAACGAATATGAAAACCTGAGGGTAGAGTCGTCAGCAAAACAGTTAAGTGGACTGAAAGTAACAGACAAGAGATCATTTATAAAAATGAGGAAAAGAGTCGGAGACAGAACAGAGCCCTGGGGCACACCATGACTGACGGTCATGGAGATGGTTTCGATCTTCGACATATTCCTTAAGCTGACGGTTAATCAGCGTTTCCATGACCTTAGAAAGAAGGGATTTTAGTGCTATGGGTCGGTAGGAGGAGGGGGAGGATGGGTCACCTTTCACAGGCTGGACTAATGCTGTTTTCCATCTTCTAGGAATGATTCCAGAAGAGTAGGAGCGATGGAAAAGCTTACGCAGTGGCTTTGCCATTGTGGAAGAACACCTCTTCAGAAGAATTGGGGGTATACCATCCGGGCCAGCGGATTTGTGTATATCGAGATCTTTGAGAACTCTTGCTACTGTACGAGTGCGGAAAAAATCTGTCCCATGGAAAAATTTCCATTCTTAAGTACAGGAGGGGCAACGTTGCTATGAGGCAGCGTAGAGCTGGCAGCGAAATGGGTGGCAAGCCAGTTTGCCTTATCTGAAGAGTAAAGAATCGGTTTGTTATTGTCGATGAGCGTTGGAACCGAAGATGTTGAGGAGTTTTTAATATTTTTTTACAAATGACCAACAATGCTAACTCCCTTTGGGACATTTCAGAATTTTTTGCCGTAATTTTTGGTCATGCGAAAATTTGATTCTTTCAATAACGATGTTTTCTTTAACTGGATGAATGGAGGACGAGGAAGTAGCTGAAATGATAAAATGGTCAGAAGTGCCAAATGGAAAAGTTACACTCATTGTATATTAATCAGGGTGAGAAGTAAGAAACAAGTCAAGAGTATGGGCTGCTTGCCCAGCAAAATCCGGTATACGGGTTGATACATCAATCAGTTGGGTAAGGTGATATAACACGGCAAAGAGCTCGAAATACCTTCCTTCGGTGCTGTCTAACCACAAAGCGGAGCCAATTGGAATTGTGTACATTGAAATCACCCGCAATAACGATTTCAGTGCGAGGACAAAGGGAAACAATTTTCGAGATGGAATCAGACAGCGTATCAAACTTGTTATAAGTCGAATTACTGTCGAGATTTGGACTCCTGTAAATAAAACCGTATTTAATGATATGCTTGCGGATAGTGAATTTGAGCCGCAAGAAGTTAAAGTCCGTGTTGGAACATTGCCCATATTGGGGAAGGCTCTGGCAAGCAATATCATTCCTAACATATATCACGAGACCATGATGGGAAAAGAGTAATGGCACCAAGCTATACCCATGTAGAGGAAATTTTGATAAATTAGTCTTTACTCCAACCTGAGTTTTACTTAATGCCAAAACAGCTGGCTGGTATTGAACAGTGTAGACTTACACGTGAAAGAAAGTCTTTCTTAAATCACGAACATTTGAATAGACGACACAAAAATCACTTACCATTTAAAAATACTTACATTCAAAACACAACTCTGGCAATGTCGAACTGTGCAGTGAAGGTACAAATTTATTTCCACAATAAACAAACTGTCTTAGGTGTTATGCCCATAAGACAGCTTGCATACAAAACATCAATTTAAACATTCAGCACAATAGGACAGATTTGGATGCCCTTATAAGAGGCAGTATAACACAAAGGTCATGGGACAGATAAAAAGATGTATTTGCGACGCGAGTGTGTATTATTTTTTTTTCACAGTGATAGTGGGTATTTATTCTTGCTTCCAGCGACCACTCGAACGAGTGTGCATTTTTGTTGGCTTTTTACTCTGCTAGGAATAAAATCACGCATCCCTAGAAGAATCACATTTAATATCATTTTAGCACTGGTATCAATGTCACTATCGAGGAAGCATAGTGACCATTTAAAGCTTCGGAAAAATATATACAGGCTGTTCTAGTTGGCTTTCTATTAGAAAGCGGTCCTGGTGGAAAGTTTTTCTTTAACTGGATGGGTGGAGGACGAGAAAGTTGCTGAAATGATACAATGTTCCGAAGTGACAAATGTAGAAGTTACACTTATGGTATATTTATCAGGGTGAGAAGTAAGAAACAAATCAAGAGTATGGGCAGCTTGTCCAGCAACATCCGGTATACGCGTTGGCACATCGATCAGTTAGGTAAGGTAATGTAACACGAAAAAGAGCTCGACATACCTTCCTTCGGGTGTTGTCTGACCAGAATATTGAAACCAATTGGAATTATATACATTAAAATCACCCGCAATAACGATTTCAGTGCAAATACAAAGGGAGAAAAAATTCGAGATGGAATCAGACAGCGCATCAACTGGTTGAACTAGTGTCGAGATTTGGACTCCTGTAAATAAAACAATAATGAATGACATGCTTGCGGACAGCGAATTTGAGCCACAAGAAGTTAAAGTCTGTGTTGAAACATTGCCCGTATTGGGAAAGGCTCTGGCAAGCAATATCATTCCTAACATAGACCACGAGACCATGATGAGAAAAGAGTAATGGCACCAAGCTATACCCATGTAGAGCAAATTCTGATAAATCAGAATTTACTCCAACCTAAGTTTCACTTAATGCCAAAATGGCTGGCCTGTATTGATCACTGTAGACGTACACGTAAAAGAAATTCTTTCTTAATCCGCGAACATTAGAATACACGACACAAAAAGACACTTACCATTTAAAAATACTTACATATAAAACACAACACCGACTAAGTCCAACTGTGCAGTGAAAATCCAAATGTTCTCATCCTCCACCCATCCAGTTAAACAAAAACTTCCCATCAGGACCGTTTTCCAATACGACAAAGCCAACTGGGACGGCCTGAATTTTTTTTTCCGAAACTTTAACTGGTCACTATGCTTCATCGATAATGACATTGATGCCAGTGCTGAAATGATCAAGAACGTGATTCTTCTAGGGATGCGTGCTTTTATTCCTAGCAGAGTATAAAGCATCAAGCCTAAATAAAATCCTGGTTTAATTCTGAGTGTCAAGAAGCTATCAGGCTCAAAGAAGTAAGTTTTCGATCTTACAAAGCCAACCCTACAGAGAAAAATAGGAAAACAAGCAAGGAACTCATGCAACTCCGTTATTGAAAGAACCAAATTTTTGCAGGACCAAAAAATTCTGCAATGTCCCAAAGGCAGTTAGCATTGTTGGTCATTTGTAAAAAAATATTAAAAACTCCTCAACATCTTCGGTTCCAACGCTCATCGACAATAACAAACCGATTCTTTACTCTTCAGATAAGGCAAACTGGCTTGCCGCCCATTTCGGTGCCAGCTCCACGCTGCCTCACAGCAACGTTGCCCCTTCTCTACTTGAGAATGTGAACTTTTCAATAGGACAGATTTTGTTCCATAACCTTAGAAAGAAGGGATGTTAGTGCTATGGGTCGGTAGGAGGAGGGGGCGGATGTGTCACCTTTCACAGGCTGTACAAATGCTGTTTTCCATCTTCTAGGAATGATTCCAGAAGAGTAGGAGCGATGGAAAAGCTTTCGCAGTGGCTTTGCCATTGTGGAAGAACACCTCTTCGGATTTGTGTATATTGAGATCTTTGAGAACTCTTGCTACTGTACGAGTGCGGCAAAAAATCTGTGCCATGGAAAAATTTACATTCTTAAGTACAGAAGGGGCAACGTTGCTGTGAGGCAGCGTGGATCTGCCAGCGAAATAGGCATCGAGCAAGCTTGTCTTCTCTGCAGAGTAAAGAATTGGTTTGTTATTGTCGATGAGCGTTTGAACCGAAGATGTTGAGGAATTTTTAATATTTTTCTACAAATGACCAAAAAAAATTACTGCCTTTGGGACACTGCAGAATTTTTTGGCTTAATTTTTGGTCATGCAAAAATTTGGTTTTTTCAATAACGGAGTTGCATGAGTTCCTTGCTTGTTTTCCTATTTTTCTCTGTAGGGTTGGCTTTGTAAGATCGAAAACTTACTTCTTTGAGCCTGATAGCTTTTTGACACTCAGAATTAAACCAGGATTTTATTTAGGCTTGATGCTTTATACTCTGCTAGGAATAAAAGCACGCATCCCTAGAAGAATCACGTTCTTGATCATTTCAGCACTGGCATCAATGTCAATATCGATGAAGCATAGTGACCAGTTAAAGTTTCGGAAAAAAAATTCAGGCCGTCCCAGTTGGCTTTCTCGTATTGGAAAACGGTCCTGGTGGGAAGTTTTTCTTTAACTGGATGGGTGGAGGATGAGAAAATTTGGATTTTCACTGCACAGTTGGACTTAGTCGGTGTTGTGTTTTATATGTAAGTATTTTTAAATGATAAGTGTCTTTTTGTGTCGTGTATTCTAATGTTCGCGGATTAAGAAAGAATTTCTTTTACGTGTACGTCTACAGTGATCAATACAGGCCAGCCGTTTTGGCATTAAGTGAAACTTAGGTTGGAGTAAATTCTGATTTATCAGAATTTGCTCTACATGGGTATAGCATGGTGCCATTACTCTTTTCCCATCATGGTCTCGTGGTCTATGTTAGGAATGATATTGCTTGCCAGAGCCTTTCCCAATACGGGCAATGTTTCAGCACAGACTTTAACTTCTTGTGGCTCAAATTCACTGTCCGCAAGCATGTCATTCATTATTGTTTTATTTACAGGAGTCCAAATCTCGACACTAGTTCAACCAGTTGATGCGCTGTCTGATTCCATCTCGAATTTTTTCTCCCTTTGTATTCACACTGAAATCGTTATTGCGGGTGATTTTAATGTATATAATTCCAATTGCTTTCGCTATTCTGCTCAAACAACACCCGAAGGAAGGTATGTCGAGCTCTTTGTCGTGATACATTACCTTACCCAACTGATCGATGTGCCAACGCGTATACCTTACTTACCTTACTTCTCACCCTGATAAATATACCATAAGTGTAACTTCTACGTTTGTCACTTCGGAACATTGTATCATTTCAGCTACTTTCTCGTCCTCCACCCATCCAGTTAAAGAAAAACTTTCCACCAGGACCGTTTTCTAATAGAAAGCCAACTAGAACAGCCTGTATATATTTTTCCGAAACTTTAAATGGTCACTATGCTTCCTCGATAGTGACATTGATACCAGTGCTAAAATGATATTAAATGTGATTCTTCTAGGGATGCGTGATTTTATTCCTAGCAGAGTAAAAAGCCGACAAAAATGCACACTCGTTCGAGTGGTCGCTGGAAGCAAGAATAAATACCCACTATCACTGTGAAAAAAAAATAATACACACTCGCGTCGCAAATACATCTTTTTATCTGTCCCATGACCTTTGTGTTATACTGCCTCTTATAAGGGCATCCGAATCTGTCCTATTGTGCTGAATGTTTAAATTGATGTTTTGTATGCAAGCTGTCTTATGGGCATAACACCTAAGACAATTTGTTTATTGTGGAAATAAATTTGTACCTTCACTGCACAGTTCGACATTGCCAGAGTTGTGTTTTGAATGTAAGTATTTTTAAATGGTAAGTGATTTTTGTGTCGTCTATTCAAATGTTCGTGGTTTAAGAAAGACTTTCTTTCACGTGTAAGTCTACACTGTTTAATACCAGCCAGCTGTTTTGGTATTAAGTAAAACTCAGGTTGGAGTAAAGACTAATTTATCAAAATTTCCTCTACATGGGTATAGCTTGGTGCCATTACTCTTTTCCCATCATGGTCTCGTGATATATGTTAGGAATGATATTGCTTGCCAGAGCCTTCCCCAATATGGGCAATGTTCCAACACGGACTTTAACTTCTTGCGGCTCAAATTCACTATCCGCAAGCATATCATTGAATACGGTTTTATTTACAGGAGTCCAAATCTCGACAGTAATTCGACTTATAACAAGTTTGATACGCTGTCTGATTCCATCTCGAAAATTGTTTCCCTTTGTCCTCGCACGGGTGATTTCAATGTACACAATTCCAATTGGCTCCGCTTTGTGGTTAGACAGCACCGAAGGAAGGTATTTCGAGCTCTTTGCCGTGTTACATCACCTTACCCAACTGATTGATGTATCAACCCGTATACCGGATGTTGCTGGGCAAGCAGCCCATACTCTTGACTTGTTTCTTACTTCTCACCCTGATTAATATACAATGAGTGTAACTTTTCCATTTGGCACTTCTGACCATTTTATCATTTCAGCTACTTCCTCGTCCTCCACCCATCCAGTTAAAGAAAACATCGTTATTGAAAGAATCAAATTTTCGCATGACCAAAAATTACGGCAAAAAATTCTGCAATGTCCCAAAGGCAATTAGCATTGTTGGTCATTTGTAAAAAAATATTAAAAACTCCTCAACATCTTCGGTTCCAACGCTCATCGACAATAACAAACCGATTCTTTACTCTTCAGATAAGGCAAACTGGCTTGCCGCCCATTTCGGTGCCAGCTCCACGCTGCCTCACAGCAACGTTGCCCCTTCTCTACTTGAGAATGTGAACTTTTCAATAGGACAGATTTTTTTCCATAACCTTAGAAAGAAGGGATGTTAGTGCTATGGGTCGGTAGGAGGAGGGGGAGGATGGGTCACCTTTCACAGGCTGTACAAATGCTGTTTTTCATCTTCTAGGAATGATTCCAGAAGAGTAGGAGCGATGGAAAAGCTTTCGCAGTGGCTTTGCCATTGTGGAAGAACACCTCTTCGGATTTGTGTATATTGAGATCTTTGAGAACTCTTGCTACTGTACGAGTGCGGCAAAAAATCTGTGCCATGGAAAAATTTACATTCTTAAGTACAGAAGGGGCAACGTTGCTGTGAGGCAGCGTGGATCTGCCAGCGAAATAGGCATCGAGCAAGCTTGTCTTCTCTGCAGAGTAAAGAATTGGTTTGTTATTGTCGATGAGCGTTTGAACCGAAGATGTTGAGGAATTTTTAATATTTTTCTACAAATGACCAAAAAAAATTACTGCCTTTGGGACACTGCAGAATTTTTTGGCTTAATTTTTGGTCATGCAAAAATTTGGTTTTTTCAATAACGGAGTTGCATGAGTTCCTTGCTTGTTTTCCTATTTTTCTCTGTAGGGTTGGCTTTGTAAGATCGAAAACTTACTTCTTTGAGCCTGATAGCTTCTTGACACTCAGAATTAAACCAGGATTTTATTTAGGCTTGATGCTTTATACTCTGCTAGGAATAAAAGCACGCATCCCTAGAAGAATCACGTTCTTGATCATTTCAGCACTGGCATCAATGTCAATATCGATGAAGCATAGTGACCAGTTAAAGTTTCGGAAAAAAATTTCAGGCCGTCCCCGTTGGCTTTCTCGTATTGGAAAACGGTCCTGGTGGGAAGTTTTTCTTTAACTGGATGGGTGGAGGATGAGAAAATTTGGATTTTCACTGCACAGTTGGACTTAGTCGGTGTTGTGTTTTATATGTAAGTATTTTTAAATGATAAGTGTCTTTTTGTGTCGTGTATTCTAATGTTCGCGGATTAAGAAAGAATTTCTTTTACGTGTACGTCTACAGTGATCAATACAGACCAGCCGTTTTGGCATTAAGTGAAACTTAGGTTGGAGTAAATTCTGATTTATCTATGTTAGGAATGATATTGCTTGCCAGAGCCTTTCCCAATACGGGCAATGTTTCAGCACAGACTTTAACTTCTTGTGGCTCAAATTCACTGTCCGCAAGCATGTCATTCATTATTGTTTTATTTACAGGAGTCCAAATCTCGACACTAGTTCAACCAGTTGATGCGCTGTCTGATTCCATCTCGAATTTTTTCTCCCTTTGTATTCGCACTGAAATCGTTATTGCGGGTGATTTTAATGTATATAATTCCAATTGGTTTCGCTATTCTGCTCAGACAACACCCGAAGGAAGGTATGTCGAGCTCTTTGTCGTGATACATTACCTTACCCAACTGATCGATGTGCCAACGCGTATACCGGATGTTGCTGGGCAAGCTGCCCATACTCTTGACTTGTTTCTTACTTCTCACCCGGATAAATATACCATAAGTGTAACTTCTACATTTGTCACTTCGGAACATTGTATCATTTCAGCTACTTTCTCGTCCTCCACCCATCCAGTTAAAGAAAAAATTTCCACCAGGACCGTTTTCTAATAGAAAGCCAACTAGAACAGCCTGTATATATTTTTCCGAAACTTTAAATGGTCACTATGCTTCCTCGATAGTGACATTGATACCAGTGCTAAAATGATATTAAATGTGATTCTTCTAGGGATGCGTGATTTTATTCCTAGCAGAGTAAAAAGCCGACAAAAATGCACACTCGTTCGAGTGGTCGCTGGAAGCAAGAATAAATACCCACTATCACTGTGAAAAAAAAATAATACACACTCGCGTCGCAAATACATCTTTTTATCTGTCCCATGACCTTTGTGTTATACTGCCTCTTATAAGGGCATCCGAATCTGTCCTATTGTGCTGAATGTTTAAATTGATGTTTTGTATGCAAGCTGTCTTATGGGCATAACACCTAAGACAATTTGTTTATTGTGGAAATAAATTTGTACCTTCACTGCACAGTTCGACATTGCCAGAGTTGTGTTTTGAATGTAAGTATTTTTAAATGGTAAGTGATTTTTGTGTCGTCTATTCAAATGTTCGTGGTTTAAGAAAGACTTTCTTTCACGTGTAAGTCTACACTGTTCAATACCAGCCAGCTGTTTTGGTATTAAGTAAAACTCAGGTTGGAGTAAAGACTAATTTATCACAATTTCCTCTACATGGGTATAGCTTGGTGCCATTACTCTTTTCCCATCATGGTCTCGTGATATATGATAGAAATGATATTGCTTGCCAGAGCCTTCCCCAATGTGGGCAATGTTCCAACACGGACTTTAACTTCTTGTGGCTCAAATTCACTATCCGCAAGCATATCATTAAATACGGTTTTATTTACAGGAGTCCAAATCTCGACAGTAATTCGACTTATAACAAGTTTGATACGCTGTCTGATTCCATCTCGAAAATTGTTTCCCTTTGTCCTCGCACTGAAATCGTTATTGCGGGTGATTTCAATGTACACAATTCCAATTGGCTCCGCTTTGTGGTTAGACAGCACCGAAGGAAGGTATTTCGAGCTCTTTGCCGTGTTACATCACCTTACCCAACTGATTGATGTATCAACCCGTATACCGGATGTTGCTGGGCAAGCAGCCCATACTCTTGACTTGTTTCTTACTTCTCACCCTGATTAATATACAATGAGTGTAACTTTTCCATTTGGCACTTCTGACCATTTTATCATTTCAGCTACTTCCTCGTCCTCCACCCATCCAGTTAAAGAAAACATCGTTATTGAAAGAATCAAATTTTCGCATGACCAAAAATTACGGCAAAAAATTCTGCAATGTCCCAAAGGCAATTAGCATTGTTGGTCATTTGTAAAAAAATATTAAAAACTCCTCAACATCTTCGGTTCCAACGCTCATCGACAATAACAAACCGATTCTTTACTCTTCAGATAAGGCAAACTGGCTTGCCGCCCATTTCGGTGCCAGCTCCACGCTGCCTCACAGCAACGTTGCCCCTTCTCTACTTGAGAATGTGAACTTTTCAATAGGACAGATTTTTTTCCATAACCTTAGAAAGAAGGGATGTTAGTGCTATGGGTCGGTAGGAGGAGGGGGAGGATGGGTCACCTTTCACAGGCTGTACAAATGCTGTTTTTCATCTTCTAGGAATGATTCCAGAAGAGTAGGAGCGATGGAAAAGCTTTCGCAGTGGCTTTGCCATTGTGGAAGAACACCTCTTCAGAAGAATTGGGGGTATACCATCCGGGCCAACGGATTTGTGTATATCGAGATCTTTGAGAACTCTTGCTACTGTACGAGTGCGGCAAAAAATCTGTGCCATGGAAAAATTTACATTCTTAAGTACAGAAGGGGCAACGTTGCTGTGAGGCAGCGTGGACCTGCCAGCGAAATAGGCATCGAGCAAGCTTGTCTTCTCTGAAGAGTAAAGAATTGGTTTGTTATTATCGATGAGCGTTTGAACCGAAGATGTTGAGGAATTTTTAATATTTTTCTACAAATGACCAAAAAAAATTACTGCCTTTGGGACACTGCAAAATTTTTTGCCGTAATTTTTGGTCATGCAAAAATTTGGTTCTTTCAATAACGGAGTTGCATGAGTTCCTTGCTTGTTTTCTTATTTTTCTCTGTAGGGTTGGCTTTGTAAGATCGAAAACTTACTTCTTTGAGCCTGATAGCTTCTTGACAATCAGAATTAAACCAGGATTTTATTTAGGCTTGATGCTTTATACTCTGCTAGGAATAAAAGCACGCATTCCTAGAAGAATCACGTTCTTGATCATTTCAGCACTGGCATCAATGTCAATATCGATGAAGCATAGTGACCAGTTAAAGTTTCGGAAAAAAAAAATTCAGGCCGTCCTGAGATTTCAGCTACTTCCTCGTCCTACACCAATCCAGTTAAAGAAAATATCGTTATTGAAAGAACCAAATTTTCGCATGACCAAAAATTACGGCAAAAAATTCTGCAATGTCCCAAAGGCAGTTAGCATTGTTGGTCATTTGTAAAAAAATATTAAAAACTCCTCAACATCTTCGGTTCCAACGCTCATCGAAAATAACAAACCGACTCTTTACTCTTCAGATAAGGCAAACTGGCTTGCCGCCCATTTCGGTGCCAGCTCCACGCTGCCTCACAGCAACGTTGCCCCTTCTCTACTTGAGAATGTGAACTTTTCAATAGGATAGATTTTTTTCCATGACCTTAGAAAGAAGGGATGTTAGTGCTATGGGTCGGTAAGAGGAGGGGGAGGATGGGTCACCTTTCACAGGCTGTACAAATGCTGTCTTCCATCTTCTAGGAATGATTCCAGAAGAGTAGGAGCGATGGAAAAGCTTTCGCAGTGGCTTTGCCATTGTGGAAGAACACCTCTTCAGAAGAATTGGGGGTATACCATCCGGGCCAACGGATTTGTGTATATCGAGATCTTTGAGAACTCTTGCTACTGTACGAGTGCGGCAAAAAATCTGTGCCATGGAAAAATTTACATTCTTAAGTACAGAAGGGGCAACGTTGCTGTGAGGCAGCGTGGACCTGCCAGCGAAATAGGCATCGAGCAAGCTTGTCTTCTCTGAAGAGTAAAGAATTGGTTTGTTATTGTCGATGAGCGTTTGAACCGAAGATGTTGAGGAATTTTTAATATTTTTCTACAAATGACCAAAAAAATTTACTGCCTTTGGGACACTGCAGAATTTTTTGCCGTAATTTTTGGTCATGCAAAAATTTGGTTCTTTCAATAACGGAGTTGCATGAGTTCCTTGCTTGTTTTCCTATTTTTCTCTGTAGGGTTGGCTTTGTAAGATCGAAAACTTACTTCTTTGAGCATGATAGCTTCTTGACACTCAGAATTAAACCAGGATTTTATTTAGGCTTGATGCTTTATACTCTGCTAGGAATAAAAGCACGCATCCCTAGAAGAATCACGTTCTTGATCATTTCAGCAGTGGCATCAATGTCAATATCGATGAAGCATAGTGACCAGTTAAAGTTTCGGAAAAAAAAATTTAGGCCGTCCCAGTTGGCTTTCTCGTATTGGAAAACGGTCCTGGTGGGAAGTTTTTCTTTAACTGGATGGGTGGAGGATGAGAAAATTTGGATTTTCACTGCACAGTTGGACTTAGTTGGTGTTGTGTTTTATATGTAAGTATTTTTAAATGGTAAGTGTCTTTTTGTGTCGTGTATTCTAATGTTCGCGGATTAAGAAAGAATTTCTTTTACGTGTACGTCTACAGTGATCAATACAGGCCAGCCGTTTTGGCATTAAGTGAAACTTAGGTTGGAGTAAATTCTGATTTATCAGAATTTGCTCTACATGGGTATAGCATGGTGCCATTACTCTTTTCCCATCATGGTCTCGTGGTCTATGTTAGGAATGATATTGCTTGCCAGAGCCTTTCCCAATACGGGCAATGTTTCAACACAGACTTTAACTTCTTGTGGCTTAAATTCGCTGTCCGCAAGCATGTCATTCATTATTGTTTTATTTACAGGAGTCCAAAGCTCGACACTAGTTCAACCAGTTGATGCGCTGTCTGATTCCACCTCGAATTTTTTCTCCCTTTGTATTCGCACTGAAATCGTTATTGCGGGTGATTTTAATGTATATAATTCCAATTGGTTTCGCTATTCTGGTCAGACAACACCCGAAGGAAGGTATGTCGAGCTCTTTGTCGTGTTACATTACCTTACCCAACTGATCGATGTGCCAACGCGTATACCGGATGTTGTTGGGTAAGCTGCCCATACTCTTGATTTGTTTCTTACTTCTCACCCGGATAAATATACCATAAGTGTAACTTCTCCATTTGTCACTTCGGAACATTGTATCATTTCAGCTACTTTCTCGTCTTCCACCCATCCAGTTAAAGAAAAACTTTCCACCAGGACCGTTTTCTAATACGAGAAAGCCAACTAGAACAGCCTGTATATATTTTTCCGAAACTTTAAATGGTCACTATGCTTCCTCGATAGTGACATTGATACCAGTGCTAAAATGATATTAAATGTGATTCTTCTAGGGATGCGTGATTTTATTCCTAGCAGAGTAAAAAGCCAAAATAAATGCACACTCGTACGAGTGGTCGCTGGAAGCAAGAATAAATACCCACTATCACTGTGAACAAAAAATAATACACACTCGCGTCGCAAATACATCTTTTTATCTGTCCCATGACCTTTGTGCTATACTGCCTCTTATAAGGGCATCCGAATCTGTCCTATTGTGCTGAATGTTTAAATTGATGTTTGGTATGCAAGCTGTCTTATGGGCATAACACATTAGACAGTTTGTTTATTGTGGAAATAAATTTGGACCTTCACTGCACAGTTCGACATTGCCAGAGTTGTGTTTTGAATGTAAGTATTTTTAAATGGTAAGTGGTTTTTGTGTCGTCTGTTCAAACGTTCGTGGTTTAAGAAATACTTTCTTTCACGTGTAAGTCTACACTGTTCAATACCAGCCAGCTGTTTTGGCATTAAGTAAAACTCAGGTTGGAGTAAAGACTAATTTATCACAATTTCCTCTACATGGGTATAGCTTGGTGCCATTACTCTTTTCCCATCATGGTCTCGTGATATATGTTAGGAATGATATTGCTTGCCAGAGCCTTCCCCAAAATGGGCAATGTTCCAACACGGACTTTAACTTCTTGTGGCTCAAATTCACTATCCGCAAGCATATCATTAAATACGGTTTTATTTACAGGAGTCCAAATCTCGACAGTAATTCGACTTATAACAAGTTTGATACGCTGTCTGATTCCATCTCGAAAATTGTTTCCCTTTGTCCTCGCACTGAAATCGTTATTGCGGGTGATTTCAATGTACACAATTCCAATTGGCTCCGCTTTTTGGTTAGACAGCACCGAAGGAAGGTATTTCGAGCTCTTTGCCGTGTTACATCACCTTACCCAACTGATTGATGTATCAACCCGTATACCGGATGTTGCTGGGCAAGCAGCCCATACTCTTGACTTGTTTCTTACTTCTCACCCTGATTAATATGCAATGAGTGTAACTTCTCCATTTGGCACTTCTGACCATTTTATCATTTCAGCTACTTCCTCGTCCTCCACCCATCCAGTTAAAGAAAATATCGTTATTGAAAGAACCAAATTTTCGCATGACCAAAAATAACGGCAAAAAATTCTGAAATGTCCCAAAGGGAGTTAGCATTGTTGGTCATTTGTAAAAAAATATTAAAAACTCCTCAACATCTTCGGTTCCAACGCTCATCGACAATAACGAACCGATTCATTTCGGTGCCAGCTCCACGCTGCCTCACAGCAACGTTGCCCGTTCTCTACTTGAGAATGTGAACTTTTCAATAGGACAGATTTTTTTCCATGACCTTAGAAAGAAGGGATGTTAGTGCTATGGGTCTGAAGGAGGAGGGGGAGGATGGGTCACCTTTCACAGGCTGTACAAATGCTGTCTTCCATCTTCTAGGAATGATTCCAGAAGAGTAGGAGCGATGGAAAAGCTTTCGCAATGGCTTTGCCATTGTGGAAGAACACCTCTTCAGAAGAATTGGGGGTATACCATACGGGCCAACGGATTTGTGTATATCGAGATCTTTGAGAACTCTTGCTACTGTACGAGTGCGGCAAAAAATCTGTGCCATGGAAAAATTTACATTCTTAAGTACAGAAGGGGCAACGTTGCTGTGAGGCAGCGTGGACCTGCCAGCGAAATAGGCATCGAGCAAGCTTGTCTTCTCTGAAGAGTAAAGAATTGGTTTGTTATTGTCGATGAGCGTTTGAACCGAAGATGTTGAGGAATTTTTAATATTTTTCTACAAATGACCAAAAAAATTTACTGCCTTTGGGACACTGCAGAATTTTTTGCCGTAATTTTTGGTCATGCAAAAATTTGGTTCTTTCAATAACGGAGTCACATGAGTTCCTTGCTTGTTTTCCTTTTTTTCTCTGTAGGGTTGGCTTTGTAAGATCGAAAACTTACTTCTTTGAGCATGATAGCTTCTTGACACTCAGAATTAAACTAGGATTTTATTTAGGCTTAATGCTTTAAACTCTGCTAGGAATAAAAGCACGCATCCCTAGAAGAATCACGTTCTTGATCATTTCAGCACTGGCATCAATGTCAATATCGATGAAGCATAGTGACCAGTTAAAGTTTCGGAAAAAAAAATTCAGGCCGTCCCAGTTGGCTTTCTCGTATTGGAAAACGGTCCTGGTGGGAAGTTTTTGTTTAACTGGATGGGTGGAGGATGAGAAAATTTGGATTTTCACTGCACAGTTGGACTTAGTCGGTGTTGTGTTTTATATGTAAGTATTTTTAAATGGTAAGTGTCTTTTTGTGTCGTGTATTCTAATGTTCGCGGATTAAGAAAGAATTTCTTTTACGTGTACGTCTACAGTGATCAATACAGGCCAGCCATTTTGGCATTTAGTGAAACTTAGGTTGGAAAAAATTCTGATTTATCAGAATTTGCTCTACATGGGTATAGCTTGGTGCCATTACTCTTTTCCCATCATGGTCTCGTGGTCTATGTTAGGAATGATATTGCTTGCCAGAGCCTTTCCCAATACGGGCAATGTTTCAACATAGACTTTAACTTCTTGTGGCTTAAATTCGCTGTCCGCAAGCATGTCATTCATTATTGTTTTATTTACAGGAGTCCAAATCTCGACACTAGTTCAACCAGTTGATGCGCTGTCTGATTCCACCTCGAATTTTTTCTCCCTTTGTATTCGCACTGAAATCGTTATTGCGGGTGATTTTAATGTATATAATTCCAATTGGTTTCGCTATTCTGGTCAGACAACACCCGAAGGAAGGTATGTCGAGCTCTTTGTCGTATTACTTTACCATACCCAACTGATCGATGTGCCAACGCGTATACCGGATGTTGCTGGGTAAGCTGCCCATACTCTTGATTTGTTTCTACTTCTCACCCTGATAAATATACCATAAGTGTAACTTCTCCATATGTCACTTCGGAACATTGTATCATTTCAACTACTTTCTCGCCCTCCACCCATCCAGTTAAAGAAAAACTTTCCACCAGGACCGTTTTCTAATACGAGAAAGCCAACTAGAACAGCCTGTATATATTTTTCCGAAACTTTAAATGGTCACTATGCTTCCTCGATAGTGACATTGATACCAGTGCTAAAATGATATTAAATGTGATTCTTCTAGGGATGCGTAATTTTATTCCTAACAGAGTAAAAAGCCAAAAAAAATGCACACTCGTTCGAGTGGTCGCTGGAAGCAAGAATAAATACCCACTATCACTGTGAACAAAAAATAATACACACTCGCGTCGCAAATACATCTTTTTATCTGTCCCATGACCTTTGTGCTATACTGCCTCTTATAAGGGCATCCGAATCTGTCCTATTGTGCTGAATGTTTGAATTGATGTTTTGTATGCAAGCTGTCTTATGGGCATAACACCTTAGACAGTTTGTTTATTGTGGAAATAAATTTGGACCTTCACTGCACAGTTCGACATTGCCAGAGTTGTGTTTTGAATGTAAGTATTTTTAAATGGTAAGTGGTTTTTGTGTCGTATGTTCAAATGTTCGTGGTTTAAGAAAGACTTTCTTTCACGTGTAAGTCTACACTGTTCAATACCAGCCAGCTGTTTTGGCATTAAGTAAAACTCAGGTTGGAGTAAAGACTAATTTATCACAATTTCCTCTACATGGGTATAGCTTGGTGCCATTACTCTTTTCCCATCATGGTCTCGTGATATATGTTAGGAATGATATTGCTTGCCAGAGCCTTCCCCAAAATGGGCAATGTTCCAACACGGACTTTAACTTCTTGTGGCTCAAATTCACTATCCGCAAGCATATCATTAAATACGGTTTTATTTACAGGAATCCAAATCTCGACAGTAATTCGACTTATAACAAGTTTGATACGCTGTCTGATTCCATCTCGAAAACTGTTTCCCTTTGTCCTCGCACTGAAATTGTTATTGCGGGTGATTTCAATGTACACAATTTCAATTGGCTCCGCTTTGTGGTTAGACAGCACCGAAGGAAGGTATTTCGAGTCGAGCTCTTTGCCGACTTACATCACCTTACCCAACTGATTGATTTATCACCCCGTATACCGGATGTTGCTGGGCAAGCAGCCCATACTCTTGACTTGTTTCTTACTTCTCACCCTGATTAATATACAATGAGTGTAACTTCTCCATTTGGCACTTCTGACCATTTTATCATTTCAGCTACTACCTCGTCCTCCACCCATCCAGTTAAAGAAAACATCATTATTGAAAGAACCAAATTTTCGCATGACCAAAAATTACGGCAAAAATTCTGCATGGTCCCAAAGGCAGTTAGCATTGTTGGTCATTTGTAAAAATATATTAAAAACTCCTCAACATCTTCGGTTCCAACGCTCATCGACAATAACAAACCGATTCTTTACTCTTCAGATAAGGCAAACTGGCTTGCCGCCCATTTCGGTGCCAACTCCACGCTGCCTCACAGCAACGTTGCCCCTTCTGTACTTGAGAATGTGAACTTTTCAATAGGACAGATTTTTTTCCATGACCTTAGAAAGAAGGGATGTTATTGCTATGGGTCGTTAGGAGGAGGGGGAGGATGGGTCACCTTTCACAGGCTGGACAAATGCTGTTTTCCATCTTCTAGGAATGATTCCAGAAGAGTAGGAGCGATGGAAAAGCTTACGCAGTGGCTTTGCCATTGTGGAAGAACTCCTCTTCAAAAGAATTGGGGTTATACCATTCGGGCCAGCGGATTTGTGTATATCGAGATCTTTGAGAACTCTTGCTACTGTACGAGTGCGGCAAAAAATCTGTGCCATGGAAAAATTTACATTCTTAAGTACAGAAGGGGCAACGTTGCTGTGAGGCAGCGTGGACCTGCCAGCGAAATAGGCATCGAGCAAGCTTGTCTTCTCTGAAGAGTAAAGAATTGGTTTGTTATTGTCGATGAGCGTTTGAACCGAAGATGTTGAAGAATTTTTAATATTTTTCTACAAATGACCAAAAAAATTTACTGCCTTTGGGACACTGCAGAATTTTTTGCCGTAATTTTTGGTCATGCAAAAATTTGGTTCTTTCAATAACGGAGTTGCATGAGTTCCTTGCTAGTTTTCCTATTTTTGTCTGAAGGGTTGGCTTTGTAAGATCGAAAACTTACTTCTTTGAGCCTGATAGCTTCTTGACACTCAGAATTAAACCAGGATTTTATTTAGGCTTGATGCTTTATACTCTGCATAGTTACCAGTTAAAGTTTCGGAAAAAAAATACAGGCCGTCCCAGTTGGCTTTCTCGTATTGGAAAACGGTCCTGGTGGGAAGTTTTTCTTTAACTGGATGGGTGGAGGATGAGAAAATTTGGATTTTCACTGCACAGTTGGACTTATTCGGTGTTGTGTTTTATATGTAAGTATTTTTAAATGGTAAGTGTCTTTTTGTGTCGTGTATTCTAATGTTCGCGGATTAAGAAAGAATTTCTTTTACGTGTACGTCTACAGTGATCAATACAGGCCAGCCGTTTTGGCATTAAGTGAAACTTAGGTTGGAGTAAATTCTGATTTATCAGAATTTGCTCTACATGGGTATAGCTTGGTGCCATTACTCTTTTCCCATCATGGTCTCGTGGTCTATGTTAGGAATGATATTGCTTGCCAGAGCCTTTCCCAATACGGGCAATGTTTCAACACAGACTTTAACTTCTTGTGGCTCAAATTCGCTGTCCGCAAGCATGTCATTCATTGTTTTATTTACAGGAGTCCAAATCTCGACACTAGTTCAACCAGTTGATGCGCTGTCTGATTCCATCTCGAATTTTTTCTCCCTTTGTATTCGCACTTAAATCGTTATTGCGGGTGATTTTAATGTATATAATTCCAATTGGTTTCGCTATTCTGGTCAGACAACACCCGAAGGAAGGTATGTCGAGCTCTTTGTCGTGTTACATTACCTTACCCAACTGATCGATGTGCCAACGCGTATACCGGATGTTGCTGGGCAAGCTGCCCATACTCTTGATTTGTTTCTTACTTCTCACCCGGATAAATATACCATAAGTGTAACTTCTCCATTTGTCACTTCGGAAAATTGTATCATTTCAGCTACTTTCTCGTCCTCCACCCATCCAGTTAAAGAAAAACTTTCCACCAGGACCGTTTTCTAATACGAGAAAGCCAACTAGAACAGCCTGTATATATTTTTCCGAAACTTTAAATGGTCACTATGCTTCCTCGATAGTGACATTGATACCAGTGCTAAAATGATATTAAATGTGATTCTTCTAGGGATGCGTAATTTTATTCCTAGCAGAGTAAAAAGCCAAAAAAAAATGCACACTCGTTCGAGTGGTCGCTGGAAGCAAGAACAAATACCCACTATCACTGTGAACAAAAAATAATACACACTCTCGTCGCAAATACATCTTTTTATCTGTCCCAAGACCTTTGTGCAATACTGCCTCTTATAAGGGCATCCGAGTCTGTCCTATTGTGCTGAATGTTTAAATTGATGTTTTTTATTTTTTGTTTATTGTGGAAATACATTTAGACCTTCACTGCACAGTTCGACATTGCCAGAGTTGTGTTTTGAATGTAAGTATTTTTAATAGTAAGTGATTTTTGTGTCGTCTGTTCAAATGTTCGTGGTTTAAGAAAGACTTTCTTTCACGTGTTCAATACCAGCCAGCTGTTTTGGCATTAAGTAAAACTCAGGTTGGAGTAAAGACTAATTTATCACAATTTCCTCTACATGGGTATAGCTTGGTGCCATTACTCATTTCCCATCATGGTCTCGTGATATATGATAGGAATAATATTGCTTGACAGAGCCTTCCCCAATATGGGCAATGTTCCAACATGGACTTTAACTTCTTGTGGCTCAAATTCACTATCCGCAAGCATATCCATAAATACGATTTTATTTACAGGAGTCCAAATCTCGACTGTAATTCGACTTATAACAAGTTTGATACGCTGTCTGAGTCCATCTCGAAAATTGTTTCCCTTTGTACTCGCACTGAAATCGTTATTGCGGGTGATTTCTATGTACACAATTCCAATTGGCTCCGCTTTGTGGTTAGACAGCACCCGAAGGAAGGTATTTCGAGCTCTTTGCCGTGTTACATCACCTTACCCAACTGATTGATGTATCACCCCGTATACCGGATGTTGCTGGGCAAGCAGCCCATACTCTTGACTTGTTTCTTAATTCTCACCCTGATTAATATGCAATGAGTGTAACTTCTCCATTTGGCACTTCTGACCATTTTATCATTTCAGCTACTTCCTCGTCCTCCACCCATCCAGTTTTTTTTTTTTTTTTTTTTATAATTAACGCGCGCACAAGGGATTATGTGTTTCCCTTTTAATGTAGAACACACTGCGCGGGCATTACGAAGATAGGGAGGGGAGAGATAGGAGGTGCCGATTAACATTGGTTTTGAATGTTTGCAGATCAAAATGGCAAGGGAAAATCCCGCCGGGTAAACTATTCCAGATTCGTGTCGTTCGGCTAAAAAAAGAATCCCTATATTTCACGGTACGTCCGAAATTAGGCTCAAGGGTGAACTGATGAGCATTCCTTGCGAGACGAGTATTACGGGAGAAACTTTTAAGGGGAGGAATGCAACTGGCTACTTCGAGTGAACATTTTTTGTAAAAGAAACGATAAAATAAGGAAAGACATGAAACATTGCGTCGGTGTTCGAGTGGGGCAATTGTTTCAGCGGCAGTTCTATTACCTATCAATCTTAACGCTCGATTTTGTATTCTATCAAGCAGGTGAAGCGATGTTTGCGAAGCACCTGCCCAGAGGTGGGAGTTATACTCGAGTTTAGGGCGTATAAACGCTTTATAAATTGTAGCCAGATCAGATGGGGAAAAGTACTTCTTACACCGATACAGAAAACCTAAGCACTTTGCAGCATTCTTAGCGATCTCAAATATATGGTCGTTCCAACGGAGGTCGTCGTTGACACACATACCGAGTACTGAGAGCTTTTCGGTTTCTTCGATGTAAGTGCCATTCATGGACAATGGCATTGGGGGAATGTTTAGCTTTAACGACAGAAGACAGCATTGAGTTTTCGAAGCATTAAACTCCACACGATTTCTATTACCCCATTTAACAATGCTGTATAAATCGGAGTTTAATGAGCTTGACATACGGCACCGTTGCAATTGTACGTCCGAAGGCGAAGGACGTGAATTATCGAACGAATATGAAAAGCTGAGGGTAGAGTCGTCAGCAAAACAGTTAAGTGGATTAGAAGTAACAGACAGAAGATCATTTATAAAAATGAGGAAAAGAGTCGGAGACAGAACAGAGCCCTGGGGCACACCAGCATTTATTTTATGGAAATCAGACTTGAATCCGTCCAATACAACTTGTATTGAACGGTCCAGAAGATAGCTTCTAATCCAACGAACAAGAGTATTATCGATCCCAAAAGCACGCATTTTCGATAAGAGAGCTTCATGCCAAACTCTATCAAATGCCTTGGAGATATCAAGAGCAATAATCTTACTTTCACCAAAGCGATGTAAAGATTTGTTCCACTGTTCGGTGAGATATGCCATCAGATCACCAGTGGAACGGTTGCTGCGGAAGCCATACTGACGGTCATGGAGAAGCTTACGATCTTCGAGATATTCCTTAAGCTGACGGTTAATCAGTGTTTCCATGACCTTAGAAAGAAGGGATGTCAGTGCTATGGGTCGGTAGGAGGAGGGGGAGGATGGGTCACCTTTCTTAGGGACAGGCTGGACAAATGCTGTTTTCCATCTTCTAGGAAAGATTCCAGAAGAGTAGGAGCGATGGAAAAGCTTACGCAGTGGCTTTGCCAGTGTGGAAGAACACCTCTTCAGAAGAATCGGGGGTATACCATCCGGGCCAGCGGATTTGTGTATATCGAGATCTTTGAGAACTCTTGCTACTGTACGAGTGCGGAAAAAAATGTGTCCCATGGAAAAATTTACATTCTCAAGTACAGGAGGGGCAACGTTGCTTTGAGGCAGCGTGGAGCTGGCAGCGAAATGGGCGGCGAGCAAGTTTGCCTTCTCTGAAGAGTAAACAATTGGTTTGTTATTGTCGATGAGCGTTGGAACCGAAGATGTCGAGGAGTTTTTTATATTTTTTACAAATGACCAAAAATTTTTACTGCCTTTGGGACACTGCAGAATTTTTTGCCGTAATTTTTGGTCATGCAAAAATTTGGTTCTTTCAATAACGGAGTTGCATGAGTTCCTTGCTTGTTTGTGCTTTTTCCGATTTTCCTCTGTAGGGTTGGCTTTGTAAGATCGGAAACTTACTTCTTTGAGCCTGATAGCTTCTTTACACTCAGAATTAAACCAAGACTTTTCTTTAGGTTTGATGCTTTTTACTCTGTTAGGAATAAAAGCACGCATCCCTAGAAGAATCACATTTGTGATCATTTCAGCACTGGCATCAATGTCACTATCGAGGAAGCATAGTGACCAGTTAAAGTTTCGGAAAAAGAAATTCAGGCCGTCCCAGTTGGCTTTCTCGTATTGCCAAACGGTCCTGGTGGGAAGTTTTTCTTTAACTGGATGGGTGGGGGATGAGAAATTAGCTGAAATGATACAATGGTCTGAAGTGCCAAATGGAGAAGTTACACTAATGGTATATTTATCAGGGTGAGAAGTAAGAAACAAGTCAAGAGTATGGGCTGCTTGCCCAGCAACATCCGGTATACGCGTTGGCACATCGATCAGTTGGGTAAGGTGATGTAGCCCGGCAAAGAGCTCGACATACCTTCCTTCGGGTGTTGTCTGACCAGAATAGCGGAGCCAGTTGGAATTGTGTACATTAAAATCGCCCGCAATAACGATTTCAGTGCGAGGACAAAGGGAAACAATTTTCGAGATGGAATCAGACAGTGCATCAAACTCGTTACAAGTCGAATTACTGTCAAGATTTGGACTCCTGTAAATAAAACAATAATGAATAACATGCTTGCGGACAGTGAATTTGAGCCATAAGAAGTTAAAGTCCGTGTTGGAACATTGCCCATATTGGGGAAGGCTCTGGCAAGCAATATCATTCCTAACATAGACCACGAGACCATGATGAGAAAAGAGTAATGGCACCAAGCTATACCCATGTAGAGCAAATTCTGATAAATCAGTATTTGCTCCAACCTGAGTTTCACTTAATGCCAAAACAGCTGGCCTGTGTTGAACAGTGTAGACGTACACGTGAAAGAAATTCTTTCTTAAACCACGAACATTTGAATACACGACACAAAAATCACTTACCATTTAAAAATACTTACATACAAAACACAACTCTGATTAAGTCGAACTGCGCAGTGAAAATCAAAATTAACTTCTGTAATAATCAAACTGTCTTAGGTGTTATGCCCATAAGACAGCCTGTTTACAAAAAATCAATCCAAACATTCAGCACAATAAGACAAATTCAGATGCCCTTATCTATTTACCGCAAGCATTGTATGGTCATACGATGCCTACAGTAGATAAGAAAGAGGCAGTTAAGCACAAAGGTCTTGGGACAGAATAGAGGATAATTTGTTATGCGAATGCGTTTTATTTATTTTTTTTTTTCTTCTTCAGACGCGAGTGAACACTATTATTTTTTTTTTTTACAGCACACGCGATAACAACGCGCAACAATTATTTGTTTGGACTTCGTTTAACTAATTGTGCGCGCACCTCGACATCCGTCTTCAACGAGCTTAGGATCGATAAAGATAAAGATAAAGAAAATATCGTTATTGAAAGAACCAAATTTTCGCATGACCAAAAATTACGGCAAAAAATTCTGAAATGTCCCAAAGGGAGTTAGCATTGTTGGTCATTTGTAAAAAAATATTAAAAACTCCTCAACATCTTCGGTTCCAACGCTCATCGACAATAACAAACCGATTCATTTCGGTGCCAGCTCCACGCTGCCTCACAGCAACGTTGCCCCTTCTCTACTTGAGAATGTGAACTTTTCAATAGGACAGATTTTTTTCCATGACCTTAGAAAGAAGGGATGTTAGTGCTATGGGTCGGTAGGAGGAGGGGGAGGATGGGTCACCTTTCACAGGCTGTACAAATGCTGTCTTCCATCTTCTAGGAATGATTCCAGAAGAGTAGGAGCGATGGAAAAGCTTTCGCAGTGGCTTTGCCATTGTGGAAGAACACCTCTTCAGAAGAATTGGGGGTATACCATCCGGGCCAACGGATTTGTGTATATCGAGATCTTTGAGAACTCTTGCTACTGTACGAGTGCGGCAAAAAATCTGTGCCATGGAAAAATTTACATTCTTAAGTACAGAAGGGGCAACGTTGCTGTGAGGCAGCGTGGACCTGCCAGCGAAATAGGTATCGAGCAAGCTTGTTTTCCCTGAAGAGTAAAGCATTGGTTTGTTATTGTCGATGAGCGTTTGAACCGAAGATGTTGAGGAATTTTTAATATTTTTCTACAAATGACCAAAAAAATTTACTGCCTTTGGGACACTGCAGAATTTTTTGCCGTTATTTTTGGTCATGCAAAAATTTGGTTCTTTCAATAACGGAGTTGCATGAGTTCCTTGCTTGTTTTCTTATTTTTCTCTGTACGGTTGGCTTTGTAAGATCGAAAACTTACTTCTTTGAGCCTGAAAGCTTCTTGACACTCAGAATTAAACCAGGATTTTATTTAGGCTTGATGCTTTATACTCTGCTAGGAATAAAAGCACGCATCCCTAGAAGAATCACGTTCTTGATCATTTCAGCACTGGCATCAATGTCAATATCGATGAAGCATAGTGACCAGTTAAAGTTTCGGAAAAAAAATTCAGGCCGTCCCAGTTGGCTTTCTCGTATTGGAAAACGGTCCTGGTGGGAAGTTTTTGTTTAACTGGATGGGTGGAGGATGAGAAAATTTGGATTTTCACTGCACAGTTGGACTTAGTCGGTGTTGTGTTTTATATGTAAGTATTTTTAAATGGTAAGTGTCTTTTTGTGTCGTGTATTCTAATGTTCGCGGATTAAGAAAGAATTTCTTTTACGTGTACGTCTACAGTGATCAATACAGGCCAGCCGTTTTGGCATTAAGTGAAACTAAGGTTGGAGTAAATTCTGATTTATCAGAATTTGCTCTACATGGGTATAGCTTGGTGCCATTACTCTTTTCCCATCATGGTCTCGTGGTCTATGTTAGGAATGATATTGCTTGCCAGAGCCTTTCCCAATACGGGCAATGTTTCAACACAGACTTTAAGTTCTTGTGGCTCAAATTCGCTGTCCGCAAGCATGTCATTCATTATTGTTTTATTTACAGGAGTCCAAATCTCGACACTAGTTCAACCAGTTGATGCGCTGTCTGATTTCATCTCGAATTTTTTCTCCCTTTGTATTCGCACTGAAATCGTTATTGCGGGTGATTTTAATGTATATAATTCCAATTGGTTTCGCTATTCTGGTCAGACAACACCCGAAGGAAGGTATGTCGAGCTCTTTGTCGTGTTATATTACCTTACCCAACTGATCGATGTGCCAACGCGTATACCGGATGTTGCTGGGCAAGCTGCCCATACTCTTGATTTGTTTCTTACTTCTCACCCGGATAAATATACCATAAGTGTAACTTCTCCATTTGTCACTTCGGAACATTGTATCATTTCAGCTACTTTCTCGTCCTCCACCCATCCAGTTAAAGAAAAACTTTCCACCAGGACCGTTTTCTAATACGAGAAAGCCAACTAGAACAGCCTGTATATATTTTTCCGAAACTTTAAATGGTCACTATGCTTCCTCGATAGTGACATTGATACCAGTGCTAAAATGATATTAAATGTGATTCTTCTAGGGATGCGTAATTTTATTCCTAGCAGAGTAAAAAGCCAAAAAAAAATGCACACTCGTTCGAGTGGTCGCTGGAAGCAAGAACAAATACCCACTATCACTGTGAACAAAAAATAATACACACTCTCGTCGCAAATACATCTTTTTATCTGTCCCAAGACCTTTGTGCAATACTGCCTCTTATAAGGGCATCCGAGTCTGTCCTATTGTGCTGAATGTTTAAATTGATGTTTTTTATTTTTTGTTTATTGTGGAAATACATTTAGACCTTCACTGCACAGTTCGACATTGCCAGAGTTGTGTTTTGAATGTAAGTATTTTTAATAGTAAGTGATTTTTGTGTCGTCTGTTCAAATGTTCGTGGTTTAAGAAAGACTTTCTTTCACGTGTTCAATACCAGCCAGCTGTTTTGGCATTAAGTAAAACTCAGGTTGGAGTAAAGACTAATTTATCACAATTTCCTCTACATGGGTATAGCTTGGTGCCATTACTCATTTCCCATCATGGTCTCGTGATATATGATAGGAATAATATTGCTTGACAGAGCCTTCCCCAATATGGGCAATGTTCCAACATGGACTTTAACTTCTTGTGGCTCAAATTCACTATCCGCAAGCATATCCATAAATACGATTTTATTTACAGGAGTCCAAATCTCGACTGTAATTCGACTTATAACAAGTTTGATACGCTGTCTGATTCCATCTCGAAAATTGTTTCCCTTTGTACTCGCACTGAAATCGTTATTGCGGGTGATTTCTATGTACACAATTCCAATTGGCTCCGCTTTGTGGTTAGACAGCACCCGAAGGAAGGTATTTCGAGCTCTTTGCCGTGTTACATCACCTTACCCAACTGATTGATGTATCACCCCGTATACCGGATGTTGCTGGGCAAGCAGCCCATACTCTTGAATTGTTTCTTAATTCTCACCCTGATTAATATGCAATGAGTGTAACTTCTCCATTTGGCACTTCTGACCATTTTATCATTTCAGCTACTTCCTCGTCCTCCACCCATCCAGTTAAAGAAAATATCGTTATTGAAAGAACCAAATTTTCGCATGACCAAAAATTACGGCAAAAAATTCTGAAATGTCCCAAAGGGAGTTAGCATTGTTGGTCATTTGTAAAAAAATATTAAAAACTCCTCAACATCTTCGGTTCCAACGCTCATCGACAATAACAAACCGATTCATTTCGGTGCCAGCTCCACGCTGCCTCACAGCAACGTTGCCCCTTCTCTACTTGAGAATGTGAACTTTTCAATAGGACAGATTTTTTTCCATGACCTTAGAAAGAAGGGATGTTAGTGCTATGGGTCGGTAGGAGGAGGGGGAGGATGGGTCACCTTTCACAGGCAGTACAAATGCTGTCTTCCATCTTCTAGGAATGATTCCAGAAGAGTAGGAGCGATGGAAAAGCTTTCGCAGTGGCTTTGCCATTGTGGAAGAACACCTCTTCAGAAGAATTGGGGGTATACCATCCGGGCCAACGGATTTGTGTATATCGAGATCTTTGAGAACTCTTGCTACTGTACGAGTGCGGCAAAAAATCTGTGCCATGGAAAAATTTACATTCTTAAGTACAGAAGGGGCAACGTTGCTGTGAGGCAGCGTGGACCTGCCAGCGAAATAGGTATCGAGCAAGCTTGTTTTCTCTGAAGAGTAAAGCATTGGTTTGTTATTGTCGATGAGCGTTTGAACCGAAGATGTTGAGGAATTTTTAATATTTTTCTACAAATGACCAAAAAAATTTACTGCCTTTGGGACACTGCAGAATTTTTTGCCGTTATTTTTGGTCATGCAAAAATTTGGTTCTTTCAATAACGGAGTTGCATGAGTTCCTTGCTTGTTTTCCTATTTTTCTCTGTACGGTTGGCTTTGTAAGATCGAAAACTTACTTCTTTGAGCCTGAAAGCTTCTTGACACTCAGAATTAAACCAGGATTTTATTTAGGCTTGATGCTTTATACTCTGCTAGGAATAAAAGCACGCATCCCTAGAAGAATCACGTTCTTGATCATTTCAGCACTGGCATCAATGTCAATATCGATGAAGCATAGTGACCAGTTAAAGTTTAGGAAAAAAAATTCAGGCCGTCCCAGTTGGCTTTCTCGTATTGGAAAACGGTCCTGGTGGGAAGTTTTTGTTTAACTGGATGGGTGGAGGATGAGAAAATTTGGATTTTCACTGCACAGTTGGACTTAGTCGGTGTTGTGTTTTATATGTAAGTATTTTTAAATGGTAAGTGTCTTTTTGTGTCGTGTATTCTAATGTTCGCGGATTAAGAAAGAATTTCTTTTACGTGTACGTCTACAGTGATCAATACAGGCCAGCCGTTTTGGCATTAAGTGAAACTAAGGTTGGAGTAAATTCTGATTTATCAGAATTTGCTCTACATGGGTATAGCTTGGTGCCATTACTCTTTTCCCATCATGGTCTCGTGGTCTATGTTAGGAATGATATTGCTTGCCAGAGCCTTTCCCAATACGGGCAATGTTTCAACACAGACTTTAAGTTCTTGTGGCTCAAATTCGCTGTCCGCAAGCATGTCATTCATTATTGTTTTATTTACAGGAGTCCAAATCTCGACACTAGTTCAACCAGTTGATGCGCTGTCTGATTCCATCTCGAATTTTTTCTCCCTTTGTATTCGCACTGAAATCGTTATTGCGGGTGATTTTAATGTATATAATTCCAATTGGTTTCGCTATTCTGGCCAGACAACACCCGAAGGAAGGTATGTCGAGCTCTTTGTCGTGTTACATTACCTTACCCAACTGATCGATGTGCCAACGCGTATACCGGATGTTGCTGGGCAAGCTGCTCTTGATTTGTTTCTTACTTCTCACCCTGATAAATATACCATAAGTGTAACTTCTCCATTTGTCACTTCGGAACATTGTATCATTTCAGCTACTTTCTCGTCCTCCACCCATCCAGTTAAAGAAAAACTTTCCACCAGGGCCGTTTTCTAATACGAGAAAGCCAACTAGAACAGCCTGTATATATTTTTCCGAAACTTTAAATGGTCACTATGCTTCCTCGATAGTGACATTGATACCAGTGCTAAAATGATATTAAATGTGATTCTTCTAGGGATGCGTAATTTTATTCCTAGCAGAGTAAAAAGCCAAAAAAAAAATGCACACTCGTTCGAGTGGTCACTGGAAGCAAGAACAAATACCCACTATCACTGTGAACAAAAAATAATACACACTCGCGTCGCAAATACATCTTTTTATCTGTCCCATGACCTTTGTGCTATACTGCCTCTTATAAGGGCATCCGAATCTGTCCTATTGTGCTGAATGTTTAAATTGATGTTTTGTATGCAAGCTGTCTTATGGGCATAACACCTTAGACAGTTTGTTTATTGTGGAAATAAATTTGGACCTTCACTGCACAGTTCGACATTGCCAGAGTTGTGTTTTGAATGTAAGTATTTTTAAATGGTAAGTGGTTTTTGTGTCGTCTGTTCAAATGTTCGTGGTTTAAGAAAGACTTTCTTTCACGTGTAAGTCTACACTGTTCAATACCAGCCAGCTGTTTTGGCATTAAGTAAAACTCAGGTTGGAGTAAAGACTAATTTATCACAATTTCCTCTACATGGGTATAGCTTGGTGCCATTACTCTTTTCCCATCATGGTCTCGTGATATATGTTAGGAATGATATTGCTTGCCAGAGCCTTCCCCAAAATGGGCAATGTTCCAACACGGACTTTAACTTCTTGTGGCTCAAATTCACTATCCGCAAGCATATCATTAAATACGGTTTTCATTGATTCATTTCGGTGCCAGCTCCACGCTGCCTCACAGCAACGTTGCCCCTTCTCTACTTGAGAATGTGAACTTTTCAATAGGACAGATTTTTTTCCATGACCTTAGAAAGAAGGGATGTTAGTGCTATGGGTCGGTAGGAGGAGGGGGAGGATGGGTCACCTTTCACAGGCTGTACAAATGCTGTCTTCCATCTTCTAGGAATAATTCCAGAAGAGTAGGAGCGATGGAAAAGCTTTCGCAGTGGCTTTGCCATTGTGGAAGAACACCTCTCCAGAAGAATTGGGGGTATACCATCCTGGCCAACGGATTTGTGTATATCGAGATCTTTGAGAACTCTTGCTACTGTACGAGTGCGGCAAAAAATCTGTGCCATGGAAAAATTTACATTCTTAAGTACAGAAGGGGCAATGTTGCTGTGAGGCAGCGTGGACCTGCCAGCGAAATAGGCATCGAGCAAGCTTGTCTTCTCTGAAGAGTAAAGAATTGGTTTGTTATTGTCGATGAGCGTTTGAACCGAAGATGTTGAGGAATTTTTAATATTTTTCTACAAATGACCAAAAAAAATTACTGCCTTTGGGACACTGCAGAATTTTTTGCCGTAATTTTTGGTCATGCAAAAATTTGGTTCTTTCAATAACGGAGTTGCATGAGTTCCTTGCTTGTTTTCCTATTTTTCTCTGTAGGGTTGGCTTTGTAAGATCGAAAACTTACTTCTTTGAGCCTGATAGCTTCTTGACACTCAGAATTAAACCAGGATTTTATTTAGGCTTGTTGCTTTATACTCTGCTAGGAATAAAAGCACGCATACCTAGAAGAATCACGTTCCTGATCATTTCAGCACTGGCATCAATGTCAATATCGATGAAGCATAGTGACCAGTTAAAGTTTAGGAAAAAAAATTCAGGCCGTCCCAGTTGGCTTTCTCGTATTGGAAAACGGTCCTGGTGGGAAGTTTTTGTTTAACTGGATGGGTGGAGGATGAGAAAATTTGGATTTTCACTGCACAGTTGGCCTTAGTCGGTGTTGTGTTTTATATGTAAGTATTTTTAAATGGTAAGTGTCTTTTTGTGTCGTGTATTCTAATGTTCGCGGATTAAGAAAGAATTTCTTTTACGTGTACGTCTACAGTGATCAATACAGACCAGCCGTTTTGGCATTAAGTGAAACTAAGGTTGGAGTAAATTCTGATTTATCAGAATTTGCTCTACATGGGTATAGCTTGGTGCCATTACTCTTTTCCCATCATGGTCTCGTGGTCTATGTTAGGAATGATATTGCTTGCCAGAGCCTTTCCCAATACGGGCAATGTTTCAACACAGACTTTAAGTTCTTGTGGCTCAAATTCGCTGTCCGCAAGCATGTCATTCATTATTGTTTTATTTACAGGAGTCCAAATCTCGACACTAGTTCAACCAGTTGATGCGCTGTCTGATTCCATCTCGAATTTTTTCTCCCTTTGTATTCGCACTGAAATCGTTATTGCGGGTGATTTTAATGTATATAATTCCAATTGGTTTCGCTATTCTGGCCAGACAACACCCGAAGGAAGGTATGTCGAGCTCTTTGTCGTGTTACATTACCTTACCCAACTGATCGATGTGCCAACGCGTATACCGGATGTCGCTGGGCAGGCTGCCCATACTCTTGATTTGTTTCTTACTTCTCACCCTGATAAATATACCATAAGTGTAACTTCTCCATTTGTCACTTCGGAACATTGTATCATTTCAGCTACTTTCTCGTCCTCCACCCATCCAGTTAAAGAAAAACTTTCCACCAGGACCGTTTTCCAATACGAGAAAGCCAACTGGAACAGCCTGTATATATTTTTCCGAAACCTTAAATGGTCACTATGCTTCCTCGATAGTGACATTGATACCAGTGCTAAAATGATATTAAATGTGATTCTTCTAGGGATGCGTGATTTTATTCCTAGCAGAGTAAAAAACCAAAAAAATTCACACTCGTTCGAGTGGTCGCTGGAAGCAAGAATAAATACCCACTATCACTGTGAAAAAAAAATAATACACACTCGCGTCGCAAATACATCTTTTTATCTGTCCCATGACCTTTGTGCTATACTGCCTCTTTTAAGGGCATCCGAATCTGTCCTATTGTGCTGGATGTTTAAATTGATGTTTTGAATGCAAGCTGTCATATGGGCATAACACCTAAGACAGTTTGTTTATTGTGGAAATAAATTTGGACCTTCACTGCACAATTCGACATTGCCAGAGTTGTGTTTTGAATGTTAGTATTTTTAATAGTAAGTGATTTTTGTGTCGTCTGTTCAAATGTTCGTGGTTTAAGAAAGACTTTCTTTCACGTGTAAGTCTACACTGTTCAATACCAGCCAGCTGTTTTGGCATTAAGTAAAACTCAGGTTGGAGTAAAGACTAATTTATCACAATTTGCTCTACATGGGTATAGCTTGGTGCCATTACTCTTTTCCCATCATGGTCTCGTGATATATGATAGGAATAATATTGCTTGACAGAGCCTTCCCCAATATGGGCAATGTTCCAACATGGACTTTAACTTCTTGTGGCTCAAATTCACTATCCGCAAGCATATCCATAAATACGGTTTTATTTACAGGAGTCCAAATCTCGACTGTAATTCTACTTATAACAAGTTTGATACGCTGTCTGATTCCATCTCGAAAATTGTTTCCCTTTGTCCTCGCACTGAAATCGTTATTGCGGGTGATTTCTATGTACACAATTCCAATTGGCTCCGCTTTGTGGTTAGACAGCACCCGAAGGAAGGTATTTCGAGCTCTTTGCTGTGTTACATCACCTTACCCAACTGATTGATGTATCACCCCGTATACCGGATGTTGCTGGGCAAGCAGCCCATACTCTTGACTTGTTTCTTACTTCTCACCCTGATTAATATACAATGACTGTAACTTCTCCATTTGGCACTTCTGACCATTTTATCATTTCAGCTACTTCCTCGTCCTCCACCCATCCAGTTAAAGAAAATATCGTTATTGAAAGAACCAAATTTTCGCATGACCAAAAATTACGGCAAAAAATTCTGAAATGTCCCAAAGGGAGTTAGCATTGTTGGTCATTTGTAAAAAAATATTAAAAACTCCTCAACATCTTCGGTTCCAACGCTCATCGACAATAACAAACCGATTCATTTCGGTGCCAGATCCACGCTGCCTCACAGCAACGTTGCCCCTTCTCTACTTGAGAATGTGAACTTTTCAATAGGACAGATTTTTTTCCATGACCTTAGAAAGAAGGGATGTTAGTGCTATGGGTCGGTAGGAGGAGGGGGAGGATGGGTCACCTTTCACAGGCAGTACAAATGCTGTCTTCCATCTTCTAGGAATGATTCCAGAAGAGTAGGAGCGATGGAAAAGCTTTCGCAGTGGCTTTGCCATTGTGGAAGAACACCTCTTCAGAAGAATTGGGGGTATACCATCCGGGCCAACGGATTTGTGTATATCGAGATCTTTGAGAACTCTTGCTACTGTACGAGTGCGGCAAAAAATCTGTGCCATGGAAAAATTTACATTCTTAAGTACAGAAGGGGCAACGTTGCTGTGAGGCAGCGTGGACCTGCCAGCGAAATAGGTATCGAGCAAGCTTGTTTTCCCTGAAGAGTAAAGCATTGGTTTGTTATTGTCGATGAGCGTTTGAACCGAAGATGTTGAGGAATTTTTAATATTTTTCTACAAATGACCAAAAAAAATTACTGCCTTTGGGACACTGCAGAATTTTTTGCCGTAGTTTTTGGTCATGCAAAAATTTGGTTCTTTCAATAACGGAGTTGCATGAGTTCCTTGCTTGTTTTCCTATTTTTCTCTGTAGGGTTGGCTTTGTAAGATCGAAAACTTACTTCTTTGAGCCTGATAGCTTCTTGACACTCAGAATTAAACCAGGATTTTATTTAGGCTTGTTGCTTTATACTCTGCTAGGAATAAAAGCACGAATACCTAGAAGAATCACGTTCCTGATCATTTCAGCACTGGCATCAATGTCAATATCGATGAAGCATAGTGACCAGTTAAAGTTTAGGAAAAAAAATTCAGGCCGTCCCAGTTGGCTTTCTCGTATTGGAAAACGGTCCTGGTGGGAAGTTTTTGTTTAACTGGATGGGTGGAGGATGAGAAAATTTGGATTTTCACTGCACAGTTGGACTTAGTCGGTGTTGTGTTTTATATGTAAGTATTTTTAAATGGTAAGTGTCTTTTTGTGTCGTGTATTCTAATGTTCGCGGATTAAGAAAGAATTTCTTTTACGTGTACGTCTACAGTGATCAATACAGGCCAGCCGTTTTGGCATTAAGTGAAACTAAGGTTGGAGTAAATTCTGATTTATCAGAATTTGCTCTACATGGGTATAGCTTGGTGCCATTACTCTTTTCCCATCATGGTCTCGTGGTCTATGTTAGGAATGATATTGCTTGCCAGAGCCTTTCCCAATACGGGCAATGTTTCAACACAGACTTTAAGTTCTTGTGGCTCAAATTCGCTGTCCGCAAGCATGTCATTCATTATTGTTTTATTTACAGGAGTCCAAATCTCGACACTAGTTCAACCAGTTGATGCGCTGTCTGATTCCATCTCGAATTTTTTCTCCCTTTGTATTCGCACTGAAAGCGTTATTGCGGGTGATTTTAATGTATATAATTCCAATTGGTTTCGCTATTCTGGCCAGACAACACCCGAAGGAAGGTATGTCGAGCTCTTTGTCGTGTTACATTACCTTACCCAACTGATCGATGTGCCAACGCGTATACCGGATGTCGCTGGGCAGGCTGCCCATACTCTTGATTTGTTTCTTACTTCTCACCCTGATAAATATACCATAAGTGTAACTTCTCCATTTGTCACTTCGGAACATTGTATCATTTCAGCTACTTTCTCGTCCTCCACCCATCCAGTTAAAGAAAAACTTTCCACCAGGACCGTTTTCCAATACGAGAAAGCCAACTGGAACAGCCTGTATATATTTTTCCGAAACCTTAAATGGTCACTATGCTTCCTCGATAGTGACATTGATACCAGTGCTAAAATGATATTAAATGTGATTCTTCTAGGGATGCGTGATTTTATTCCTAGCAGAGTAAAAAACCAAAAAAATTCACACTCGTTCGAGTGGTCGCTGGAAGCAAGAATAAATACCCACTATCACTGTGAAAAAAAAATAATACACACTCGCGTCGCAAATACATCTTTTTATCTGTCCCATGACCTTTGTGCTATACTGCCTCTTTTAAGGGCATCCGAATCTGTCCTATTGTGCTGGATGTTTAAATTGATGTTTTGAATGCAAGCTGTCATATGGGCATAACACCTAAGACAGTTTGTTTATTGTGGAAATAAATTTGGACCTTCACTGCACAATTCGACATTGCCAGAGTTGTGTTTTGAATGTTAGTATTTTTAATAGTAAGTGATTTTTGTGTCGTCTGTTCAAATGTTCGTGGTTTAAGAAAGACTTTCTTTCACGTGTAAGTCTACACTGTTCAATACCAGCCAGCTGTTTTGGCATTAAGTAAAACTCAGGTTGGAGTAAAGACTAATTTATCACAATTTGCTCTACATGGGTATAGCTTGGTGCCATTACTCTTTTCCCATCATGGTCTCGTGATATATGATAGGAATAATATTGCTTGACAGAGCCTTCCCCAATATGGGCAATGTTCCAACATGGACTTTAACTTCTTGTGGCTCAAATTCACTATCCGCAAGCATATCCATAAATACGGTTTTATTTACAGGAGTCCAAATCTCGACTGTAATTCGACTTATAACAAGTTTGATACGCTGTCTGATTCCATCTCGAAAATTGTTTCCCTTTGTCCTCGCACTGAAATCGTTATTGCGGGTGATTTCTATGTACACAATTCCAATTGGCTCCGCTTTGTGGTTAGACAGCACCCGAAGGAAGGTATTTCGAGCTCTTTGCTGTGTTACATCACCTTACCCAACTGATTGATGTATCACCCCGTATACCGGATGTTGCTGGGCAAGCAGCCCACACTCTTGACTTGTTTCTTACTTCTCACCCTGATTAATATACAATGACTGTAACTTCTCCATTTGGCACTTCTGACCATTTTATCATTTCAGCTACTTCCTCGTCCTCCACCCATCCAGTTAAAGAAAATATCGTTATTGAAAGAACCAAATTTTCGCATGACCAAAAATTACGGCAAAAAATTCTGAAATGTCCCAAAGGGAGTTAGCATTGTTGGTCATTTGTAAAAAAATATTAAAAACTCCTCAACATCTTCGGTTCCAACGCTCATCGACAATAACAAACCGATTCATTTCGGTGCCAGATCCACGCTGCCTCACAGCAACGTTGCCCCTTCTCTACTTGAGAATGTGAACTTTTCAATAGGACAGATTTTTTTCCATGACCTTAGAAAGAAGGGATGTTAGTGCTATGGGTCGGTAGGAGGAGGGGGAGGATGGGTCACCTTTCACAGGCAGTACAAATGCTGTCTTCCATCTTCTAGGAATGATTCCAGAAGAGTAGGAGCGATGGAAAAGCTTTCGCAGTGGCTTTGCCATTGTGGAAGAACACCTCTTCAGAAGAATTGGGGGTATACCATCCGGGCCAACGGATTTGTGTATATCGAGATCTTTGAGAACTCTTGCTACTGTACGAGTGCGGCAAAAAATCTGTGCCATGGAAAAATTTACATTCTTAAGTACAGAAGGGGCAACGTTGCTGTGAGGCAGCGTGGACCTGCCAGCGAAATAGGTATCGAGCAAGCTTGTTTTCCCTGAAGAGTAAAGCATTGGTTTGTTATTGTCGATGAGCGTTTGAACCGAAGATGTTGAGGAATTTTTAATATTTTTCTACAAATGACCAAAAAAAATTACTGCCTTTGGGACACTGCAGAATTTTTTGCCGTAGTTTTTGGTCATGCAAAAATTTGGTTCTTTCAATAACGGAGTTGCATGAGTTCCTTGCTTGTTTTCCTATTTTTCTCTGTAGGGTTGGCTTTGTAAGATCGAAAACTTACTTCTTTGAGCCTGATAGCTTCTTGACACTCAGAATTAAACCAGGATTTTATTTAGGCTTGTTGCTTTATACTCTGCTAGGAATAAAAGCACGCATACCTAGAAGAATCACGTTCCTGATCATTTCAGCACTGGCATCAATGTCAATATCGATGAAGCATAGTGACCAGTTAAAGTTTCGGAAAAAAAAATTCAGGCCGTCCCAGTTGGCTTTCTCGTATTGGAAAACGGTCCTGGTGGGAAGTTTTTCTTTAACTGGATGGGTGGAGGATGAGAAAATTTGGATTTTCACTGCACAGTTGGACTTAGTCGGTGTTGTGTTTTATATGTAAGTATTTTTAAATGGTAAGTGTCTTTTTGTGTCGTGTATTCTAATGTTCGCTGATTAAGAAAGAATTTCTTTTACGTGTACGTCTACAGTGATCAATACAGGCCAGCCGTTTTGGCATTAAGTGAAACTTAGGTTGGAGTAAATTCTGATTTATCAGAATTTGCTCTACATGGGTATAGCTTGGTGCCATTACTCTTTTCCCATCATGGTCTCGTGGTCTATGTTAGGAATGATATTGCTTGCCAGAGCCTTTCCCAATACGGGCAATGTTTCAACACAGACTTTAACACAGACAACACCCGAAGGAAGGTATGTCGAGCTCTTTGTCGTGTTACATTACCTTACCCAACTGATCGATGTGCCAACGCGTATACCGGATGTCGCTGGGCAGGCTGCCCATACTCTTGATTTGTTTCTTACTTCTCACCCTGATAAATATACCATAAGTGTAACTTCTCCATTTGTCACTTTGGAACATTGTATCATTTCAGCTACTTTCTCGTCCTCCACCCATCCAGTTAAAGAAAAACTTTCCACCAGGACCGTTTTCCAATACGAGAAAGCCAACTGGAACAGCCTGTATATATTTTTCCGAAACCTTAAATGGTCACTATGCTTCCTCGATAGTGACATTGATACCAGTGCTAAAATGATATTAAATGTGATTCTTCTAGGGATGCGTGATTTTATTCCTAGCAGAGTAAAAAGCCAAAAAAATTCACACTCGTTCGAGTGGTCGCTGGAAGCAAGAATAAATACCCACTATCACTGTGAAAAAAAAATAATACACACTCGCGTCGCAAATACATCTTTTTATCTGTCCCATGGCCTTTGTGCTATACTGCCTCTTTTAAGGGCATCCGAATCTGTCCTATTGTGCTGAATGTTTAAATTGATGTTTTGAATGCAAGCTGTCATATGGGCATAACACCTAAGACAGTTTGTTTATTGTGGAAATAAATTTGGACCTTCACTGCACAATTCGACATTGCCAGAGTTGTGTTTTGAATGTTAGTATTTTTAATAGTAAGTGATTTTTGTGTCGTCTGTTCAAATGTTCGTGGTTTAAGAAAGACTTTCTTTCACGTGTAAGTCCACACAGTTCAATACCAGCCAGCTGTTTTGGCATTAAGTAAAACTCAGGTTGGAGTAAAGACTAATTTATCACAATTTGCTCTACATGGGTATAGCTTGGTGCCATTACTCTTTCCCATCATGGTCTCGTGATATATGTTAGCAATAATATTGCTTGCCAAAGCCTTCCCCAATATGGGCAATGTTCCAACACGGACTTTAACTTCTTGTGGCTCAAATTCACTATCCGCAAGCATATCATTAAATACGGTTTTATTTACAGGAGTCCAAATCTCGACAGTAATTCAACTTATAACAAGTTTGATACGCCGTCTGATTCCATCTCGAAAATTGTTTCCCTTTGTCCTCGCACTGAAATCGTTATTGCGGGTGATTTCAATGTACACAATTCCAATTGGCTCCGCTTTGTGGTTAGACAGCACCCGAAGGAAGGTATTTCGAGCTCTTTGCCGTGTTATATCACCTTACCCAACTGATTGATGTATCAACCCGTATACCGGATGTTGCTGGGCAAGCAGCCCATACTCTTGACTTGTTTCTTACTTCTCACCCTGATTAATATACAATGAGTGTAACTTTTCCATTTGGCACTTCTGACCATTTTATCATTTCAGCTACTTCCTCGTCCTCCACCCATCCAGTTAAAGAAAACATCGTTATTGAAAGAACCAAATTTTCGCATGACCAAAAATTACGGCAAAAAATTCTGCATTGTCCCAAAGGCAGTTAGCATTGTTGGTCATTTGTAAAAAAATATTAAAAACTCCTCAACATCTTCGGTTCCAACGCTCATCGACAATAACAAACCGATTCTTTACTCTTCAGATAAGGCAAACTGGCTTGCCGCCCATTTCGGTGCCAGCTCCACGCTGCCTCACAGCAACGTTGCTCCTTCCCTACTTGAGAATGTGAACTTTTCAATAGGACAGATTTTTTTCCGCAATCGTACAGTAGCAAAAGTTCTCAAAGATCTCGATATACACAAATCTGCTGGCCCGGATGATATGCCCCCCATACTTCTGAAGAGGTTCTTCCACACTATCAAAGCCACTGCTTCTACTCTTCTGGAATCTTTCCTAGAAGATGGAAAACAGCATTTGTCCAGCCTGTCTCTAAGAAAGGTGACCCATCCTCCTGCTCCTACTACCGACCCAAAGCATTAACATTCCTTCTTTCTTAGGTCATGGAAACGCTGATTAACCGTCAGCTAGTTGTTTTGGACAAGTTGTATTGGACGGATTCAAGTCTGATTCCTACAAAATAAATGCTGGTGTACCACAGGGCACACTTAACTGTTTTGCTGACAATTCTACCCTCAGCTTTTTTATATTCGTTCGATAAATTACGTCCTTTGCCTTCAGACGTAATTGCAACGGTACCGTATTTCAAGTTCATTAAACTCTGATTTGTGCAGCATTTTCAAATGGGTTAATAGGAATCGTGTGGAGTTTAATGCTTCGAAAACTCAATGCTGTCTTTTGTCGTCAAAGCTTAACATACCCCCAATTCCGTTGTCCATGAATGGCACTTACATCAAAGAAACCGAAAAGCTCTCAGTCCTCAGTGCTCATGTTTTCTGTATCGGTGTAAGAAGTATTTATTTTTCCCCTTCTGATCTGGCTACAATTTATAAAGCGTTTATACGCCCTAAACTCGAGTATAATTCCCACCTCTGGGCAGGTGCTTCGCAAACATCGCTTCACCTGCATAATAGAATACAAAATCGAGCGTTAAGGCTGATAGGAAAAAGAATTGCCTCTGAAACAATTGCCTTTCTCGAACAACGACGACAGGTTTCATGTCTTTCTTTATTTTATCGATTCTTTTATAAAAAAATGTTCTTTCGAAGTAGCCAGTTGCATTCCTACCTTTAAAATGTTCTCTCTTAATACTTGTCTCGCTAGGAATGCCCATCAGTTAACCCTTGTCCCCAATCTCAGACGTACCGTGAAATATACTGATTCTCTTTTTAGCTGAACCACACGAATTTGGAATAGTTTACTCGGCGAGATTTTCCTTTGCCATTTTGATCTACAAGCATTCAAAACCAATGTTTATCGACACCTCCTATCTTTCTCCTCCCTATCCTCTTAATGCCCGCGGGATTGGCTCTACTTTAAAGGGAAAACAAATAGTTCCTAGTGCGCGCGTTAATTAACAAAAAAAAAACAATATCCCCCCAAATTTATACGACAAATTACTTCACTTTTTAAATGTCGGACAAACGATGGAATCCTTAAATACCTGAGGGGCTTTACCTTGATATATATAAAATTTAAGGCATCAAGCATGTGTGTTAGAAACTCGAACTGTGATTTTTTATTTTTAGTTTTATAAAGACTCAGTTCCAATTCACTAAAAAAAGTCATCAGCTACAAAAGGTTCAGCATGTTGAAATCTGTACTCTTGCGAATGGTATGTTAACAGGACCTTGGAATGCTCAGTTGGTTTTCAGCAGATAAATTAATGTACTCAACAAATAAAATCTCAGGCTTTATGTCTTATTCTTAGTGTTTCGCTACGAACACTGATTGAATTCTTTAACTTACGAAGAAGATCAAAAGAAACTTTTCGTGCAGCCAAGCATTCCTGGTCAAACCACTTTTTCCTTCCGATATTTTTTGATAAGCTTGGCAGGTACAACTTGTTAAAAACACACATCTTTTTTCAGCAGGGTTTTCTAAAATTGTCTCACAGGTTCTCTGAAGTTTTCTCAATAATTTGGTTTAGTACAATAATAATAAGCTTTCTTTCCCCACAAGTGTTGGAGGTAGTGCAAAAGGGGCATATGATGAAAAGATTGATTTATCTTGATCCATTCCTTAGAAACTGCACAAAAGTCAATGAAAGATTTTTCTGATCATAAAGGATCTTTTTCGGTGCATCCATTTACAATAAAATTATCGTTTGTTTTCGTGAAATATTTCTTATGACTAAGAGCTCGTTCTTTCGAGTGTCGGATATTCCCTATGTCTGTCTCTATTAAATTACTTTCTTTATTCATCATCTGTTTGTTCGCTATACGAACATTAATATCACCAATGAGCAGACAATCATGAAGACCATTGAACTCTTTATCCAAGAAATTGCAGTTAGGTTATGTATGTATAATAAAATATTTCTTGCCTAGGTTTTTTGATTATAAAACATGATTGACAAAGATCAACCTATGGCTCTACTAAACTTATGTTCACGAGTGGCAGGTATCCAGTTTTTTTTTATAATTACCGCGCGCACAAGAGACTATTTGTTTCCCTTTTAATGTAGAGCACACTGCGCGGGTATTAAGAAGATAGCGAGGGAAAAGATAGGAGGTGTCGATTAACATTGTTTTTGAATGCTTGCAAGTCAAAATGGCAAGGGAAAATCTCGCCAGTGTAGGTTACACCCACTGATTTTTTAAAATGTTCTTTTTTTTACTATATCAGAATTTCATCCATAGCAAGCTTAAAGCAAGCTACGTTGGATCTTCAAAAGTTGTATCCGATGTTCATAAGGTGGGAGATTGTAAAGATCAGCTCATGGTATCCCTTTTAAAGCAAAACGGATACATTTATGTTGAACGGTCCCAAAACGAGTTCTATGAATTTCATAAAAGGAATTCCAGACTTGTTAGGCGTATTCAAGATGAGGGTGCGCATAACAATTATACAGAGAAAGAGTGACATAAGGATCGTTAAATTCTTTAGCACACCGTTTAATAAACCCAAGCATGGAATTGACCTTTTTAACTGCAAATATAAGAATCTCACTGTGATGCATACATGATATAACATCATTTATTGCAAGAATAAATAGATAAGGATGGTTTTCATGGGTAAAACAGGAGTAAGTAATAAAAGGATTTGAAAAGGTATTTCAGTGGATAAGATCTGGTTTTTAGGTAGGATGCGATCTATGTAATAATAAAAGGTGGATTTGAACATTTGTCTAAGAGTTTCCTTTCAGCACAAAACCATGTTGTTGTTCACATATTATGTTCTTTGAAAGGAAAGACACGCTTTCACAAACGATTTGTTCAAAAAGCTAATTAATACAGGACAATTTGGAAATTGATCTGTAGTTAAGAATATTAGTCTTATTTCCCTTTTTAAAGACAGGAATGAAAGGGGTAAAGGATTTCTTCATTAAGGAAGGAAATTTACCAGACCAAAGAGAGAGCCAAAACAAATATTAGGGAAGTTTCACGGAGATGTTAGAACATTAAACTTGGGAACAGTTAATTAAGTATTTCAAATATTCTTCATCAACACTTACCAAAGATTCACGAAAGGACTTTTGTGAAAGTTGTTAGCAAACGAATTGCATATGTGAGCTAAGTTTAGTAATAAGCAGTTAGCATACACGAAGTTTGTTGGGTAGCCGTTCGACTTTTTATTGGTGTTAACAAAATTCCAAAAGCTCTTGGGGTCGTCTTTCAGAGAGCATCCCATTTAATTAAATTAAATAATCTGGTAATAACTTTTTAATATAAGTCTTACCAGCCTTATTTCTCTAACAAAGCAATGATTTAAGGATGGCAAAAATTCGAGTTTTTGGATATTTTAGTTTTGATATTATTTTTCATGCAGTTTCCTAAAATCGTATATAATTTATCAACTGCGTCTTCAATATTAGCAGAGTCGTAAATTAATACCAGCGCTCCCTAACCTTGTTGAGAGCAACTGAAATTTGGATTTCTTGAAATCACTAATATATGAACAGACTGTAGGTTATAGTTTTAAAAATATTGACTGCTCAAGTCAAGATATTCAGGTGTGGATGATAATTATCTATACTAGTTATGCCTGAACTAGATTCAAAAACTACAGTACTAATTGCGTCAGATGAAAAAAACTAGATCAAGGATTCTATTTTTGGAGTTCATTATTCAACTTACTTGCTGGTAATCAGTTGAATTAATCCCACCGTCTGAACACACCTTGAAGAAGCAATATTTGTAGATGCAATTCCAACATTGACCAACATATGAATTAATCAATGTGTTTCCATCACCAACAGAAGGGGTTATTCTTAAGTATTAAAAACTGTGGAATTGCTTCTAATGCTTATGGAACGTTTCGGGGGAAAGTTTTTATTTTTCACAGCTGTTGCTACATCTTTTTTTGCTTTTTTGTCATATTTGCCTACTTTCAGTAATTGGAGAAAATGGACTTGACTTGTCATCGGTAGATGTAGAGACGTAAACAGAAATGATGGGAATGTTAATTTCTGAAATACTACCAACAGCTGCAGTAATTATTATTAGGCTCTTCACATCCTTTTGAGATTTTTGAAATATCTGCTTTCAAAGTGGATATTTTAAATGCCAGTAGTGAAATCTAAATTTTTCCATATTCGGCACAGTACACAACGCAATTTTAGAGAAGGTTATCTTTTCCATAAATGCATTAGTGCCTGTCCATACGTTGATTGTTGAGTGCACTCACGGGTGAGTTTGTGGACAGGAAGGGTGAAGTGGCGAAGGGTGCAGATACTCATGAACCGAACTGAATTTTTTGCGGATAGTACAGTTCCATTTCTATACTGTTCCGTTTTTCTATTATTGAGTTTGTAGGTGTGAAAGAGCCAAGGATATTTTATTATTATTTTTCCTTGTCACACTTAAGCAATAGTACATGGGTTATCACAACACAATATGGACACAGCTGTTGTGCCGTGAGTGCACTCAACAATCACCGTATGGACAGGCACTTAGGGGAGCCAAAGCATTTGGCATGGTAAATATAACCACAAGTACCATAACAGGTAATAAAAAGGGGCGAGCGGTATCCGAAGTGTCTTGCACTTCACAAAACAGCAAACCACCTTGAAATAAATGATCTAAAAAAGAGAGTCAATTTCGTTAAAATGCTGGCTTAAGTTGATCCCATTAATTTTGACAGGTTAAATTGGGATAATATTTAATCTGCAGATTGCTTGTGCTGGTGTAAAAGAGAAGACGATGGATAAGAATTTTTTGTTTGTGTCACTCGTCGTCAATCTAGTGTTCATAGACTAGTAAATAAACTATATGTGATGGGAATTATTTAACCGAGATTTGAGATTGTTGTTGCAAAAAATAAAATTATTAGTGAAAATTCATTAAAAACAAATAAAAATTGAACTTTTCTGAGTTAATTTTTATTTTGGTATTTTTTAAGCTGTTATACGTATTAAAAAGTAATAAATTTAATCAAGATACATTTTGTTCTTAAGGAAAAATGTACTATATTTATGTGGGAAATAAAGGCGAATAGTTGGTTAAAAATATTCGTTTTAATCCAATCGACACAGCCAAAAGATAAAATTGTGTCCATTTCGATGCAAACGTCAAAAATTTGCCAAATAAAACATTTTTTTTCCTGTATTTTGAACCTAGAACTTATACAAGAATGATATAAACAAGATTATGCCGTGCTGTCAAATCAAAGTTTGGATTTTTTTATGTGACGTAGGCAGTGACCTTTGCCACTTTGTTTATTTGATTTTAGTTCTCGGTTGTGCTTTAAAATTTTGTTATTTTAGTTCTTGTGTCAATATTTAACGAAAAGATATTGTTTTATTAAACGGATATATGTGCTTTTATATTAATCGTCAAAGTTTGTGTGGTCCTAACCATTTGTTCACTTAATTTTGCCATTTAAAATGAGGCAATTGGTGTTGGAATAGGATATTTTATATAAAAAATACAAAAAACATGCCTTTATAGACCAATAAAAAAAAGTTCCCCTGATGCAGTTCCTCGAGTTGTAATACCGCATCTGAAAAACATAGGAGGCCCTGCTGCTGACGATGCAAGGCAATGTGTTAAATCTTTACCAAATAGTCTGATGCGTATGTCACTTTCCTAATAAAAGAACCATTTCAAATGAATTAATCGACTCTGTATATAATGGGACCGACGTTTTTACAAAAAGCGATTTACCAGGAAGCCACATTGAGGTGAGCGGAAGCTTACAAGATGCTTGAAAATGTAGCTGACCCTTAATTTAATTACAGCTTCTGAAAATTACAGGAATTTGGTAAGTCTCAGGTACTTGGAAGAAGAAGACACGATTCGAAAAGAACTTAAGTCATACACCCTCTCTTTGAATGATTAACAGCAGGAAGCAGTGTAAGGTAGATCCTTCAAGACCGTCCTTAATGAGCCGTGGAAGTAAGCAATTCTAGTTACCATCTTTCGAATATCTTTTTTTTTTTATATATTTACCAATAAGTTTATTGAAAATGAAAAAAATAAACAAAGCAAAACAAAACAAAACTTACTGAATGAACAAAGTCCTATAATAAATAAAACTCAAAGTAAAATGCATTTATGGCATTTTTTTGTATTTCTATATTTTTCTAAAAAAAATTCAGATAAACACTCAAATAAATAGTAAAAATACATAAATAAACGCAGAAAATTTAATTTCTACTGCCACCAAAAAATATTTTTTTATTTTTTACTTAACATGGTCTCTGCCTACGTCATAACTCTCAAAGACAAAACGAACGCAATGGCTGATTTTCAGACGTCGTAATCTTGTATTCTATAATTCTTGGACCTAATACACCGGATTTCAATCCGACTACGCTACCATGCTGAGAAATATTTAAGTGAAATTTTACTTTAAAAAAAATTATATAATTTGTGAGTTTAATAATGTTGAATTGAATGAAAAGCTTTTGTGAAATTTTTTTAAAAATAATTACTATAGCCTTAACTGAAACAATCAATAAAAAAAACGAATTCAAATACACAAATAATTAAAATTAATACGAGAAAATTAGTTATTCATCAAAATAAAATTTAATTGTTATGAAACATGCACTTATTTAAAGAGATTTAAACTTTAAATGAGTGTAATAACATTCAAAATAAAGAAAATAAAAAACTAACTAGCGATCAATTAACTAAATACCAGTGCCGTGTATGTAGCAGTGTGTTCCTTTCATATGAACATTTAAAAAAAGAAGAATACATCACAACACAAAATGTTAGCAATGAAACAAAGTTAATATTGGTTTTCTCGACGATTCGACAAGAGTTTCTGTCCTCTTCAGGGGATCCTTTATTGAAACATAAAATAGCAAATATCATAAACATAAAAGCAATGCAAAAAAGTTAATGACTAACTTTAAAACAAACAGATAAAATAAATGTGAGTTGACAAACACAATTTCTTAACCAACAATTTAAATAAAAATCGAAAAATGTTCACAGAATTCTAAATTTTAGCAATATTTTAAAGCTCTTCGTTTAAAAAACTTTAGTATAGTGATTAGTCATTGTACTTTATTTCTTCGAGGAAGTAGACGGCAGAAATATTTTGTGTTACCTGTTTTCTATTCATGTTGTTTTTGGTGTTTAGTATGTGTAGTGTTTCCAGAGTGTATAGTTTTAAGGTATGCCTTAATATTTGAACTACTTTGACGTTTACGTAGTCTGTTTCGTTTTTTTCTTTCTATACTATGGGTGGCAAGCGCTGTCTAGGTCCAAAATACAAAAAAAAATAAAACGATTAAAAACTTCTTTTTTTTCAAAATTTTTTTCAAAAATTCTATATAAAAGTCAATGAAAAATGGTTTGTTAATAAAAGCGACATTGAGGGTCCTTTGGAAAAAAAGGTGGCTATTATCAATGGGTAAAAAAATTGCTTTGCCTGTAGATAAACATTCTTTCCAAATAATTGCTGACGGCGAAGAGGTGATAAGATATGTAAAAGAAGAAAGATAACAAGAAAAAACCCGAGCCGAATTCTCAAATATGCTGAACTCTTTCCAACCACGTTTAAAACATGATCAATATAAAAAGTACATAACCAAGGTACACAAAGTAACAATTTCATTTCCCAAGAGAAACAAAAATGTAATCAGTGTACCAGCTGCTGTTCGTCTTGCACAGAACAGCTTACGAAGAGAGAATGATGTGTTTACTTACGGGCCGGTCGACTTATATAAGCACACGCACTAACCCAACAACAACACTACAGACCAAAAACAACGAACTGGTAAAGTGGCTGTAAATAAACAAGATTATGTACGAAAGAGAAAAAATCAAAATGATGACATACACAGCACAACTCCCGTCTACCTACGGGTTGCCAAAAATTCACAAGGAAAATACTCCACTCATACCAATTACATCAGCCATGAAACTAAAATGTCATGAATTATACAAATTTGTTGGCAAACTTCTACAGTCTGCGACAAAAAATTCGAAATACTCGAGTAAAAATTCTTTCTAGTCCATAAATAAAGCCAGAAATGTTAAACTTTTGAAATATTATGTGTCAGTGTCGTTTGATGTAGTATCTTTATTTTCCAACATTCCAGCGCATCTGGCTTCAACGATTGTAAAGAAAAAATGGGATACGATAGAGCGCAATACTAAACCAATACCAAATTCTGAAATTTAAGATTTCAGCCTCTACGAAATCACGCAGAAGAATTTTCCTACGAAATCACGTAATTTTTTCCAAAGAACGGCCGAAAAAACTTTCGACCGCACATTTTGGCGACCGTGACAGGACCCTTCGCAATAAATCTCGGTATAAAATTACAAAATCTTGTAAATATTTGCATAAAAATGTGTTACAAATAAAATAAAAACTCTCATAAACCATATAAAATTTGGCATTTTAAGAAGAATCTGTAAATGTTTGAGCAAAATTTAATTTCATAAAAATAACTGGTAATGTGGAGTACCAGGTACCACACATTACCCTTTTCAAAGTTCTCCACATTATCCGAAAAGCAAAAAATAAAGAAAATTATAAAAAACAAATAATTTAATGCAAGACGAAACTCTAACTCACTTAATATTTCAAAAGATCACTGTTTCATAAGATAGAATAAAACACAGTTTTTTAAAAAAATATGTTTTTCTTACCTCTCACAAACTTTTTTCTCGAGTCCAAAATTAACATCGACTGCACTCTAAAACAAACAGTGTCAAACTGCGCAAAACCTTTCACCGCTGCACACGTGGAAGCAACTGGTTTGCGTTAGTAAGCTAATGCATGACAAACAAACAACAACTCATACTTGCTCAGGAAAGCGAATACCGTGGTACTCAACATCATCCGATCACTCCACATTACCCGAACTTACCTTACTTGGTAAACGATGTCTAGACGAAAAGATACTGGTTCCGTTTGGGGTACGAGTATTTATCTTTTTTTAAGACTTCTAGGTTTGGAGATATCCTTAATTTTATCTTTAATTTTCTCATTATCTTTGCATTTGGTTTTCAAAAGACAATTTTTTGCAACTTCAGTTGAAATAGAAAACTTTGAATGCAGTTTCTTCGCGAAGGCAAATCTGAGTCTGGAAATGTATTAATATTTTTTTTAGGACTTCGTAATTCGGAGATATCCTTAATTTTATTTTCAGTTTTCTCATTATCTTTGCATTTGGTTTTCAAAAGACAATTTTTTGAAACTTCATTCTAAATAGAAAGCTTTGAATGCAGTTTCTTGGCGGATTGAAACTTGAGTCTAGAAATTTTTTCTAGAATTTCTAGGTTTGGAGATATCATTAATTTTATTTTCAATTTTCTCACTATCGTGAATCACAACTCGAATTAAGAATTCAATCGAAACTAAAAAATTGTCAGTGACAGAGCTGGAATGCCGGTTGAGAATGGTCGAGTCCTATTTGAAAAAAGCATTGTCCTACCAAATACTAATTTAAGGATTGAATCCTTTGGACACTGGACGTAGTGATTTGAAAGGAATTTATGTTAATACCAAAACGAAAATTCTATGGAAAATAGGCAGTGAAAGAGAAAGCAATGCTTTAGAACTTTTATATATCAATTCCTCATTCTATCAACCATTTGCCCTTTGCAAAACTACCTCATTTCAGTGGCAAGTACTTTGAGTACAAGAACTTTATAAATACATTTAAGAAGCGTTTTCATAACGATTCTACTCTTTCAAAGATTAAAAAGTTCAATCACCTGCTAAATTGTTTAACAGACAAGGCTCTAGGCAATGTAAAACCATTCCAAATAATTGAACAAAATACGATAAGGCTATAGAAAGGTTAAAGAAACGCTACGATAACGATTGTCTTATTTTTTAGAACATATTTCTCAAATGTTTGAGCTTCCAAGAGTTCAAAAGGTTTCGGTTTCAAATGTAAGAGCTCTCGTTGACAATGTTTTTGCACTTTTTAATTAATTTCAGTCTATAGGAACTGAATCAGAAATATTGAGTTCAATCATAATTCACATTGCAATGTCGAAAGCAGATTTAGAACCACAAGCTAAGTGGTATGCACTGGTTGAATACGACAAACTACTAGAATGGAAACAGTGTTCAGAAGTTTTAAGGTAATACTTAGATATTCGGGGCAGCAAGACATTTCGATATAAGCAAGAAACAATTCAACAAGCCAAAATCTTTTCAACCCGAATACTTTACTTACAATAACTCTACAATATTGTTGGTCATGACAAGACTCACAAGATTTTTGGTTGTTCAGATTTTATTCAAACTATCTTTTCAAGACCGTTTCATGAACATAAAAAGGCTTGTATGTATTAATTGCCTTCAGAAAGGACAGAAAGTGGCTAAGTGTTCTTCAATTTACAAATGTAAATTTTGGAAACGATCACATCACTTGCTTCTCTTTAATGTTAATTAATGCTGTTAATTTGGCAATCAAAAGCGACTTAACTCAAGTCATATTAGCAACAGCCATTGTACTAGTGACTGACGCTCCAGGAAGTTTCCCGCTAGGAATACTAGTACTACTCCATTCGAGCTCGCTAGTTAATATATAGTTGAAGAAAAATTTGCCAAAACTATAAGGCTTTCAGTAAAAAGAAAAAATATCGACATACAAGGAATAGGCATGACGTTAACAAAGAGTGGCTTCGTCACTCAAACTACAATTAGAACCGGGTACTCACCATTTGCTAAAAATCGTTAGAATTCCTGGTCTTATCATCAATAACTGGTTACCAGCCCGATCCATCATTAGTCGTCAATAATTAGAAACTTCCAAAAAAATTAGAACTGTTGTTAGAACCAGAGATATTTTTTGATTTGTTATTGGAAGGTCAAATAAAACTTGGATGTGATCTACCATCGCTTCAAAACTCCCTTCTTGGATGAATTGTTTCGGAAAATGTACATCTTTAAAAGTTAATCAGCATCGGACTTGTTTCATAAATTCTTATGGTAGTCGTCTTGATAACCTCGTGCAGCGATTTTGCAAACTAAAATCCGTTTCTGAAAGCAAATACAAATAGTCGGAAGAACAAATCGAATGCGAAAAAGACTTCACAGAATCAATGAAAATGGTACCTACTGGGAGAATAATGCTAAAGCTACCATTCAAAGAGAATCATTCGGTGCTTGTCGAATCTTACGGGGTTGCCTTTCGTCGTTTCCTTTAATTAAAACACAGACTAGCCAAGGACCAAGAACTAAAGTCTTCGTATGTCGAGTTTCCTAAGGAATATGTGATATTAGCTCATATGTCAAGAGTTAAGAACCTGGACCTAAGTCAGCCATATTATTTTTTGCCTCACCAATGTGTGCTAAGGCCAAATAGCATCTCAACTAATTGGCTGCTTTACTAAGACAAAAGGTTTGGACTATAAACGCCAGACACCTTGCTCAAAAAATTGTTAACAACTGAGTACATTGTGTTCGCTACAAGCCCAAGCTTTTGCAGCAAGTAATGGGCAATCTTCTTTCAGAATGAATCGTCACCAGTCGGCCCTTTCTGCGTTGTGGCTTTGATTTCTTTGGGCGTATATATACTTTGAGATTCGGGGAACAGTCCCCTACAAGATATACATTTCAGTTTTTGTATGTTTCACTTCAAGGCCGTACATCTGGAACCAGTATAAGACATTTCAGCAGATACTTTTATTGCTGCGCATAAACGCATGATAAGTCGTCGTGAATAACCACAGAATATATTTTATGATAATACAACTGATTTCGTTGGAGCAAACCCAAAACTCACAGAACTTCACAACATTTTGTTTCGCAAAACTTCTCAAGATTCCATAGATAATTTTTGTAGCAATGAACATATTAAATTTTACTTTATTCCTCCTAGGGCCCCAATTTTGGCAGTATCTGGGAAGCTGTGGTTAAGTCGGCCAAAGGACATTTGCTTTGCACTATTCACAGCCCTAAGCTATCTTTTGAAGAGCTCGCTACAGTGCTATGCGAGATCGAAACCATCATGAACTCTAAGCCGTTCCGCCCTTGACGAATGATCCAAACGACTACGAAGCTTTAATTCCAGGGCACTTCCTTATAAACATAAGGACGCATTTCCTGAAGCGTTGGACTAATGAGTATCTGCACGAATTACAGCAGCGCGCAAACTGGTCTTTGCACCATCCAAACCTGGCCGATTCGATGAAGACAATGCTACTCCTCAAAGCTGGTTACTGGGGCTTGTTCAAAAAACATTCCCTGGCAAAGACGGAAAAATAAGGGTAGCAGAAATTCGGACACCAAAAAGCGTCTTGAGGACTCATCCACAAACTTGCCATTTTACCTTGTTGAAACCTATTGCTTTCAAAGGGGGTTGAATGTTCGGCCATACAACAGTATGGTTAAAATTATACTTTTATTACAGAAAAGTCTTTTCATTGCGTCTGTAACGTTGTAATAGATCACCGTTCGTTACAATTGCAATTTTAGTCCCATTCAGAAGTGTTATATAAGCACTATATAAAAGAATGACCCCTTAACTGATTCCAAATTATAATGTTGCATCAATTTATAAGATATTTTATCTTAAAATGTAATAAGAATTTAGAAATAATAAACTAAAGTTAACTGGGAAATCAATCGGAAACAAAATTGTTAGTTGGGCGCTATAGATCGACGAAGTAGTTTGTGGCGTGTGAAAGCGGTAAAAGTCTTTTAAGTCATGACTCAAATTCAAAAGCTTTATATTCTCCTGTTTTCTTGCATGAATTTTGTGAAATAACAAACAAGAAAAAGTTTAAATTAGAGGCACGAAAATTCGGTACACAACTCACTCCCATTGAGCTCTTCTTCCATCTTTTTTCTTTTGATTTTTTTTGTTCATACTTCATTTATGCATGCATGACGGTATTCCGTGTAATTCCGGACATATCGCAACTATAGCGTTCTCAAAGCACACTCTTGTTATTTTCAGAATGAACATAGAAACACAAGCTTAGCGAGTGTCTCTACAAGCAAGAATTTAAAGAAAGCTTGGTAGCATTTTATGAAGTATGTATGGAGACCGCAAACAGCATTCTGTAAAAAATTTGATTCTATACATTGCTCAGCTTTCTATAATGGGGTGAGTAAGCTGAAAAAAGTTTCACATCTGGCAACCATTGCGCCCTTTAGGATTTAGATAGTATATGAGTAGGTGAGCCTAAAAAGCCCGGGACACAATTATTTCTGGCTTTCTAGTGGCATTGATGACGTAATCAATATGGCGGTAATTTTTTTCACGATCCTTCATTAACTCGGATTTGAGTTTTTACATTTATCTATATTGTTACAGCCCTATTAAAAAAAACACCAGTCCACTCGTTAACCGTTTTTTATCTAACACAAGGATAGTCAACTTATCCGTTTGCTTAATCAAAAAAAAATAACAGGTCTATTAATAAATACAAAGTAGAGGCGAAACGACACAAACCCATATTTTAGCTCATAATTCTTAATAATAAGTGTGTCTCGACGTTAAATGACATTTGTCAATAAACGGATGACTTATCTGATCTCGCCGATTTTGGTATTTAACGAGTGGATAACCTTAGCTGCAAGATATATAAAAAACTTTTTGCTCACAAAAAAAGCTTTTCTCTTTTCCTCTCATTCTTTCTTCTCAAATAAAAGAAACCAAACAAACAACTAACTAAAACCAAGCTTACATTAGGTGTATCTTTGTGTGCACGCTTAATATATGCATGAAATAAAAGAAGTGTAAAGCGGCATATACACTGATAAAACATTCATCAAGCATGCGAGAGTGTGTTTATAAATTCTTTTTCACGTTGCATATACACTCATCAAGCATGAGCCTTCAAGAATTAATTTTTACGTACATTTTTCTTTTGATTTTATGTTCCACAATGCTGGGAGAGAACGATAAAATTCTAAAAATTCCAATATACAATTTTTATCACCCATTAAAAAAAACAACGTTGCGGTAAAAAAATCCCGATAAAACTGTTGTCTCGTTGCTGGCAACACAAAAATGAGAATTAATACTTGATCAACCACGTAATCACGAATAGACACTATGTCAAGCATTGACACCCGATTGAAGAAAAATCAAAACATTTTTGATTTTGCTTCAAGCAGACACAGAATGTATCCGTGTCTCATTTTCACTAACACACTTTCACATGCTTGATGAGTGATTGATCAGTGTATATGACGCTTAAAAAAAGCGCAGTTTTTTTTAAGTAAAGGAAATATTGGGGATAGTCCAGATTATTGTAAGCATAAATGTACTTCTGCATCCAAAAGAAGAAAACCCGATAAAAAGAATAAAAGAGGTTATTTTCGCACGCGTATATATACCAGAGTTTAAAATGAATCGAGGTTTCTTCACAAATATCGAGCATTCGCTTGAAAAAGAGAGTTCGAACAAACAAAATGAATATGTTCACGAGTTTTTTTTTCATGAGCTTGATACTCGTGAGTCAGCATACATTTGAAAAGATTCAAAAGAATTTTGGAAAGCGATAAAAATCATAAACGGGAGAAACCATAAAATCAGCGACAAACTTTCTGCTGCTTTATTAAAGGAGCATTTCCAACAACTGCTAAAACCTGCTTTCATTGCATCGCGCCAAATATTATGTATGCAAAACACTCTTATTTTAACGAAGTTCTGGATTCCCCATTTACTTATGAAGAGGTTCATTTGACATCAAGCAAACTCAAAGATGGTAAGGCTCCAGGAATAGATAGAATAACTGTAGAACTGCTGAAATATGGAACGGTGGACCTTACTTAGAAACATACTGAGGCATTCAATTATATATTGAGAACTGGAAGAATACCACATCAGTTTAAGGAAGCGATCGTTTTCCCAATTCATAAAAAAGGAGACATCCGATTCAAACAACTATTGAGAAATATCCTTTCTTAATACCTTCTACAAATTATTTGTATCTCTTTTAAACAACCGCTTGTATAGATGGATAAGCCAAAATAAAATGATAAAGGTATGCCCGGCCGGTTTTCGGATTGGCTACTCAACTATCGACAACATAATTATCTTAAGAACCATTGCGGGATATTTCTTAGAACAAAATAAAAAACTATACGTATTTTAAATTGAATTCAAGGCTGCTTTCGACACAATTGATAGGAGGGCTTTATTTTACAAGCTTTACAATTCGGGAATGTCTTCAATTATTGGAAAGCTCATAGAAAACCTGTACGAAGAAAACAAGGCAGTGGTGTGGAACGGAGAGGTCATGTCTGATCGGTATGATACAACAATGGGCGTTAAACAAGGTTGTCCCCTGAGTCCTAATCTTTTTTGCTCTTTTCATCAATGACCTTACTGACTACCTTCCAGGTAGAATAAAGTTTGCCGGAGTTTCGATTCAAGCCTTACTATTTGCATATGATGATCAACCGTCTAGATATGTCCTGCAGGTTGTGGAATTTGACGGTGAATTTAAGCAAATCTAAGGCGATGGTGTTTAAAAATGGCTCTAGCAGAGTGGCTAGGAACGAGAAATGGCATTTAAACAACGAACCAATCAGCTGAATCTGTGATTATGTATGCTGCGCAAGATTGGGGGTTTGGGAAGTATGCAATGGTAGAAAAACTGTTAAGATTTTTCCTAAAAAGATGTTTTCTGCTGCCGAGAAATACTCCAAACTACATGCTGGCTATTGAAACCGGATTGTCACCTCTGTTTATTAAAACACTCAAAATGCACATTGACATTGAGTATCTTTTGAAAGTCTTAAAAAATCCAGAAGAAAGACTTTCAAAAATAAAAAGTCCGTATATAATCGGAAGAGGGAGTCTGTTTTTTGGAAAACCGAGGGAGCTTGCAGATTTTTGTGGTCTGGCCTTTAACCTGAGTATACAGGGTATTGTAGGGAGACAAGTTGAGGATGTACTATACGACTTTATATCAAAAGCAGATGAGAGACACAGTTTGGACTGTATCAACTAGGCGACTGCTTCCCTGCCTGGGGCAACCTACAGTGTACTGCAACACAATCTGTGGGAAAAAATTATATTACAATAGCCAAAAGATAATATCAACTATATTCAAAATGAGCGGTGAGCTACTTCAATTAAATTTCATTCCGCACCGGGAAGACCTACCAATCATTTGCAGTCTTTGCAACCTTTTCGTGAAAGAAGACGTCGCGCATTTCATATGTTTATGTCCTGTTTTAAAAGAAATAAGAAGATCCTTCCTTGGAAGTAACCTCTTAACTGAAGAACAAGTACTAGAAATCCTTAACTGTGAAAATGACGTAAGACAAACTTACAGCTGTTATAGAAGAGCCATATCATATAGAAATCAAATTTTGAATGAAGCCTTTTAAAGCTAACCAAAAAAAAATTTTTTTTTACAATTGTTTACTATTTAAAATATAAATTAACAATAAGTAAAAAAAATTGCAAAAATAAGGTATTTTTGAGAAACAAAATATATTTACGTTATCTATATTAAGAATTTTCGAAATATGATTTTCTTGTGAAAATCGAGCAGACGGCATAAGCCATGCTTAACGATTTTTGTATTCATAAAAATGTATATTATATTTTTCAATAAATTGATAAAAAAATCTAATCTCATCTAAAATCTAATCTACATTTGAAACTAGTCAAACGGGTATGTTTTTTAAACCTGCCAAAAACGATTCAAGCGCTCGTGAACAAAATGCTTACGATCGCATGTTCAAACTTACTCGAATCGTAAGATGTATATTTTGTATCTGTTAGCCATGCGGTTGGTTTTGTTATACTCAATTGCTTTGATCTTCTATGTATCTATACATAAACATACATAAATACAAAAGTGAAAATGTATGATTTTTTGATCGTAGGCACGATTAAAAATACGTTTTTTCAACATGTTTTAAAAATAAAACAAAACTAAAAAAATCAAGAATGCAAGTTTAAGCCCATAAAACACCTACATTAAAAAAATTTAAAAAATCACAGACCAATTATCAAAACTTCGACAAAAAAATATTAAGGATACAAAAAAAAGTTATTTGAAAATAATTCAATGCAAAATAACAATCGCAAATAAAAACAGAAACCAATTCAAGCCTTTCGGGTGTAAATATATTTTGAACTTAAAAGGCCTCCGTTCTTTTTTTTTAAAGCAAAAAATTGCACAAACTGATATGAGATAATTGTAATTCGTATGTATTACAAACATATAAATTGAGTATCCAAGAATGGTGTTTTGGCTATGAAACCCCTGAAACCTTTTTTTAATTTTTGATTTTGTTTTCGTTCTATTTCAATATTTCTTGTTTCGTTAAAATTGCTCAAAGCTGCTCTACGCAAGTCATTTGTTAGTGAGATAGAGGCTTTCACCAGATAAACTGTATATGTCCTTTTAAAGGTAATGAACAGTTCTATAAAACGTCTGGAGAAGATTTTTACTTTTTATATAATTTTTTTGAATAATCCGGCCTTGAAAATTTGTATTTTTTATGTTTTAAAAAGTCACAAGTTTTTGAAATATAATACATTTTATAAACCTCTATTTTTTGTTCAAAATAACGTTTTTCGAAGATCATACACAGTTTTAGTTGACAAACTCACAACAATATAGATTAATTTCGATTTACAAAAAAAAAAAAAAAACAATAGATACCTCCTTCAAATGAAAAAAAAATAAGGCATTTGTAAGTGGTAGGAAAAGGTATGCCACTTGGTAAGGGAAAAAAGCACAACAAGTGTATGTGTAGGTTGTATATTCCATTCTAATGCCCAATGAGCGTTTTCAATTTCTTGTTTATCTGAGAAAGAAAGAAAGTGGGTATTATTTACATGACCGGTTTTAGGAGGCTAGAAAATAATATATGAAAGAGATGAAGGGTTAGATGGTTTGGTTAGATATGCCGGCCGGTTGAAAGATGGAAACCAGCACTATAGTTCTAGGAGTATATGTAGGCTGTAGACCCTAAAATCAATTTCCGATTCTTAGGAAAGAGGATGAAAGGGGTATTTTTTGCACGACCGGTTTTATGGAAAAAAAAAAGAAGTACTGCCTACAGCACAGAACCTGCAGTGAAAGAAAGGTGTATGTGTGTGCAGGCAATGTGTATGCTCTAGACCTAATTAATATACACAAAGAGCGTTTACAATTCCTGTTTTTATGAGAAGAGGAAGGTATTGGGTATTGTTTTCATAACCGGGTGTAGGGTTGTAGAAAAAAGAGATGAAGTACCACAGAATTTGAATTTTAGCTGGTGACAAGAAATATTTTGTTGGTTTTGCGTGTATCTCCCTACTACATACACATTATTGTATGATAGATAAGATAAGCAAATATCAAGTTTACTCATAAATACGTTTTATATGCTGAAAAATGTTTGCATTGCAATTTTGAGACTTATTTTGGATAAAGAACCTATGGTGTCGATCCTAAGCTCAAAGAGGACGGATGTAGAGGTGCGCGCACAATGAATTAAACAAAAGCCAAACAAATAATTATTGCGCGTTGTTATCGCGAGTGCTTTAAAAAAAAATAATACACACTCGTTAGAGAAATTGGAAAAAAACCCCCTCGCGTGTGCTGTAAAAAAAAAAATATTAATATTCACTCGCGTCGTAGGATGAATGATAAAGATGCCCACTCGCGCTGAGGAAGAAAAAAAAATAAATAAAACGCATTCGCATAACAAATTATCCTCTAATCTGTCCCAAGACCTTTGTGCTTAACTGCCTCTTTCTTATCTACTGTAGGCATCGTATGACCATACAATGCTTGCGGTAAATAGATAAGGGCATCTGAATTTGTCTTATTGTGCTGAATGTTTAGATTGATTTTTAAACAGGCTGTCTTATGGGCATAACACCTAAGACAGTTTGATTATTACAGAAGTTAATTTGGATTTTCACTGCGCAGTTCGACTAAATCAGAGTTGTGTTTTGTATGTAAGTATTTTTAAATGGTAAGTGATTTTTGTGTCGTGTATTCAAATGTCGGTGGTTTAAGAAAGAATTTCTTTCACGTGTACGTCTACACTGTTCAACACAGGCCAGCTGTTTTGGTATTAAGTGAAACTCAGGTTGGAGTAAATACAGATTTATCAGAATTTGCTCTACATGGGTATAGCTTAGTGCCATTACTCTTTTCCCATCATGGTCTCGTGGTCTATTTTAGGAATGAAATTGCTTGCCAGAGCCTTCCCCAATATGGGCAATGTTCCAACACGGACTTTAACTTCTTATGGCTCAAATTCACTGTCCGCAAGCATGTCATTCATTATTGTTTTATTTACAGGAGTCCAAATCTTGACAGTAATTCGACTTGTAACGAGTTTGATGCACTGTCTGATTCCATCTCGAAAATTGTTTCCCTTTGTCCTCGCACTGAAATCGTTATTGCGGGTGATTTCAATGTACACAATTCCAACTGGCTCCGCTATTCTGGTCAGACAACACCCGAAGGAAGGTATGTCGAGCTCTTTGCCGGGTTACATCACCTTAACCAACTGATCGATGTGCCAATGCGTATACCGGATGTTGCTGGGCAAGCCGCCCATACTCTTGACTTGTTTCTTACTTCTCACCCTGATAAATATACTATTAGTGTAACTTCTCCATTTGGCTCTTCAGACCATTGTATCATTTCAGCTAATTTCTCATCCCCCACCCATTCAGTTAAAGAAAAACTTCCCACCAGGACCGTTTGGCAATACGAGAAAGCCAACTGGGACGGCCTGAATTTCTTTTTCCGAAACTTTAACTGGTCACTATGCTTCCTCGATCGTGACATTGATGCCAGTGCTGAAATGATCACAAATGTGATTCTTCTAGGGATGCGTGCTTTTATTCCTAACAGAGTAAAAAGCATTAAACCTAAAGAAAAGTCTTGGTTTAATTCTGAGTGTAAAGAAGCTATCAGGCTCAAAGAAGTAAGTTTCCGATCTTACAAAGCCAACCCTACAGAGGAAACTCGGAAAAAGCACAAACAAGCAAGGAACTCATGCCACTCCGTTATAGAAAGAACGAAATTTTTGCATGACCAAAAATTACGGCAAAAAATTCTGCAGTGTCCCAAAGGCAGTAAAAATTTTTGGTCATTTGTAAAAAATATAAGAAACTCCTCGACATCTTCGGTTCAAACGCTCATCGACAATAACAAACCAATTCTTTACTCTTCAGAGAAGACAAGCTTGCTCGATGCCTATTTCGCTGGCAGGTCCACGCTGCCTCACAGCAACGTTGCCCCTTCTGTACTTAAGAATGTAAATTTTTCCATGGCACAGATTTTTTGCCGCACTCGTACAGTAGCAAGAGTTCTCAAAGATCTCGATATACACAAATCCGCTGGCCCGGATGGTATACCCCCGATTTTTCTGAAGAGGTGTTCTTCCACACTGGCAAAGCCACTGCGTAAGCTTTTCCATCGCTCCTACTCTTCTGGAATCTTTCCTAGAAGATGGAAAACAGCATTTGTCCAGCCTGTCCCTAAGAAAGGTGACCCATCCTCCCCCTCGTCCTACCCACCCATAGCACTGACACCCCTTCTTTCTAAGGTTATGGAAACACTGATTAACCGTCAGCTTAAGGAATATCTCGAAGATCGTAAGCTTCTCCATGACCGTCAGTATGGCTTCCGCAGCAACCGTTTCACTGGTGATCTGATGGCATATCTCACCGAACAGTGGAACAAATCTTTACATCGCTTTGGTGAAAGTAAGATTATTGCTCTTGATATCTCCAAGGCATTTGAGTTTGGCATGAAGCTCTCTTATCGAAAATGCGTGCTTTTGGGATCGATAATACTCTTGTTCGTTGGATTAGAAGCTATCTCCTGGACCGTTCAATGCAAGTTGTATTGGACGGATTCAAGTCTGATTTCCATAAAATAAATGCTGGTGTGCCCCAGGGCTCTGTCCTGTCTTCGACTTTTTTCCTCATTTTTATAAATGATCTTCGGTTTGTTACTTCTAATCCACTTAACTGTTTTGCTGACGACTCTACCCTCAGCTTTTCATATTCGTTCGATAATTCACGTCCTTCGCCTTCGGACGTACAATTGCAACGGTGCCGTATGTCAAGCTCATTAAACTCCGATTTATACAGCATTGTCAAATGGGCTAATAGAAATCGTGTGGAGTTTAATGCTTCGAAAACTCAATGCTGTCTTCTGTCGTTAAAGGTAAACATTCCCCCAATGCCATTGTCCATGAATGGCACTTACATCGAAGAAACCGAAAAGCTCTCAGTACTCGGTATGTGTGTCAACGACGACAGCCGTTGGAACGACCATATATTTGAGATCGCTAAGAATGCTGCAAAGTGCTTAGGTTTTCTGTATCGGTGTAAGAAGTATTTTTCCCCATCTGATCTGGCTACAATTTATAAAGCGTTTATACGCCCTAAACTCGAGTATAACTCCCACCTCTGGGCAGGTGCTTCGCAAACATCGCTTCACCTGCTTGATAGAATACAAAATCGAGCGTTAAGATTGATAGGTAATAGAACTGCCGCTGAAAAAATTGCCCCACTCGAACACCGACGCAATGTTTCATGTCTTTCCTTATTTTATCGTTTCTTTTACAAAAATTGTTCACTCGAAGTAGCCAGTTGCATTCCTTCCCTTAAAAGTTTTTCCCGTAATACTCGTCTCGCAAGGAATGCTCATCAGTTCACCCTTGAGCCTAATTTCGGACGTACCGTGAAATATAGGGATTCTTTTTTTAGCCGAACGACACGAATTTGGAATAGTTTACCCGGCGGGATTTTCCCTTGCCATTTTGATCTGCAAACATTCAAAACCAATGTTAATCGGCACCTCCTATCTCTTCCCTCCCTTTCTTCCGAATGGTCGCGCAGTGTGTTCTACATTAAAAGGGAAACACATAATCCCTTGTGCGCGCGTTAATTATAAAAAAAAAAAAAAATGGTATAGCAAAGGCAAAATATGAAGGACCAATCGATTCACCGGCAGTTTCCGGTATTTTTTCATTTTATAACTATAGGTATTAATTTATTTTTTGAATATTTTTACGACCTAATTGAATGTTTAATTAATAAATATTGATTTTAAAAAAAAAATAAAAAAAATAAAGAAATAAATCTGAAAAAAAGCTACAGGATTTATTATTTATTTATTTATTATTTATATATTATAAATATACACTGTGACGCCAATCGCATACAGCGAGATCATAAATTTATAAAATGAGATATATGTATAATATATATATATATATATACATATATATATATATATTATAAATAAATTTCGAAATTTGATGATGACCAACATTATTTTGCCTGGTTTCGAAATTGCTGGACTTTGAATTTGGGTTCGACTTTTTGTACGGAGGCCTCTTAAACTAACTATAATAAAATAATAAATAGTAGTTCATAGCTTAGAATCAACAATGCTGTTGTGACGATGTCGTATTATTTTATTTATTATTAAATATTCTTAGGACGGTACGCTGTCTCAATGCATAGGCTGCAACTGTTTACTAAGATATCTTAATTTACACTCTGCTCATACCCTTTCCAACCACTCCTTTTATACTATTTTGGATATCGATCAGTCCTCAATACTTACTATCAATCGCATGCATTATCATTGGTGATCCCAATATTCTCATGCAATTGTCTTATCATCGCTTTTTGATTATTGTTTAAGCCAACAATAGATTAATATGTTATTTCTAAACCAATAATAGAATAATATATTTTATTCAGAATTCCTTATTCAAACTTAGAACACCCTATTGCTAATAAAATACACATTCCATTCCCAATTTATTATTCCCACCAAATTGCAATATTTGCACTTTATTCAGGTGCACCACTATCCTATTACAATTATTTTCCCACAAAATCGAAGTACTATTTTGTTATTATGCTGACTTGCATTTATATAATTATGTATAAATAGCCATAGAATTTAAGAATAAAGTCACTTTGCATTCAGAAGTCAATACTTGAGTTTCATTAGCTTTGCTTCCCCCTACCCAAGGTAAGGAGCACTAATTCCAACATCAAATCGTAACCAAAAGAGGTTTCGACTACAAATATATGGTGTATTGCTATCCCCCACCCGAGGTAAGGAGCATTACAGCTGGTAAAACACATAAGTCAGAATCAAAAGAGATTTCGACTATAAACATTGGTGACCCCGACGTGATTTAAACACGTCAGTCAAGAGTTCCAGAGATCCAAGTATCTAGAGTTCCCGTGTTCCGGTGTTCCAGAGTCTACAAGCAGATGACGTAGATATTCAATTTATACTCGTGACGAAATCATTAGGATGGATGAAATAGAAATATACGGTATCATGGCCAGACAGAAGGCCATTACTGACGATCTACTACGGCTAAAAACCAACATTGGCAAAGACGGTTCTGGCCGAAAAACGGTCGACTATAAAGCCAAGAAACTGCAGTTATTAGAAGCTCTCTGGCTATAGTTCTATAACAATCATGAAAAGATTAAAGAGCATGTCAAAGTAGACACTCCGTATGTCCAAGCTAGAACGTACGAGAAAATTAAAAAGGCATACATTGATATAAAGCAATTCTTAGAATCAATTGTGCCTAAAGATATCGAGTCTGATCCTTCAAAGATACCGTTTGGGGCAGCCAGCTTAGCAGAGTCGATAAGTAAAATAGTAGACACAAATTCTGATAAAGACAACATTTCTGATGAAAAGAAAACCCTGGACACAAGAGTGCAAAATTCAGATTTCTCTAGAATTATCAGAAGACAGAACACAACCGTTAAGTTTTTACAGCGGTTACTATCAAGTCTTAAAACCACTGCCGAAGAAGCTTGGACGGAACTAGAGGAACCCCATAGGTTGTTGCATGAGCTTTCTGAGGATCCAGTCCAAGATGGGTACGACGTTAGCGAATTTTACTACCTGGAAAATGAAGTACAGCAATACGAGATATTATTAACAGCTAAAATTAAATTTTTTTCCGAACATCGCTAAGGAAAGCCTTCAATTACCAAAGGTAGCTTTGCCCAAATTTGATGGGAGCTATACAAAGTGGAAGCAGTATAGTAATTTGTTCACTGAATTGGTCGATAAACACGATATAGCGAGCTGTCGGAAGCTATTCTACCTAAAAACAACGTTAACTGGTGAAGCTGAAAAGCAGACATTTCACGACATCTGATAACAACTACAGTGCAGCCTGGCAAGTAGTTAAAGATCGATATGACAACCCCCGGCTGTTGGTAACAGCACACGTGCAGAGACTACTGATGCAGCCTGCAATTCAAAATGAAACTTCAAAGGCAATAAGGACGCTGCATGATACCACACAAGAATGCATGCTGAGTTTGAAAGGCCTTAATATTAACACCACCAATTGGGATCCTCTTCTTATGAGCGTTCTGGTCAAGAAACTTGATAGAAATACTTTAATACTTTGGGAGCAGTCACTTAAGCAGCCTAAAGCATTACCATCTTTGAACGGGTTCCTGTCATTCTAAGAACTACGGTTCCAATCATTAGAAGCCATGGGACCAAAAGTAGTACGAACAAATTCAGAAGACTTCAGTAAAAGGACAAAAGTAACTCTTGCTTCAACAAACAGAACCAATAGATGCATTGTTTGTGGACAGAAAAGACATGCCATATTTTTATGTCCAAATTTTCTTCAATTCTCACCACAAGAGAGGCTTAAAACTATAACATCTCTCAACCGCTGCATAAACTGCTTGCGCTTTGGACACCAAGCTTCATCATGTCGAGAAACACATTGCACTAAATGCAACAAGTTTCACTACACCTTGCTTCACGTAACAACAGAGAATCAGAAGCAGCAACAATTTCCAATGATCGACAATAGGACAAGCCTTTCAGCTACATCGAATATTGCAAAACTTTCAAAGTACGTACTATTGGTAACAGCAGTTGTGAATATTCTCAATCGGACAAAAAATCCGGTTAAAGCAAGAGCTCTGCTTGACTCCGGTTCGCAAATGAGCTTCATAACAGAGAATCTTGCTTCAAAGTTACACCTCATTACGAAACACGAAGTCTCAGGAATGGGAAACAAACCACTTAAGTTAAGCAAAAAGCTCGATGTGTGTATTCAATCTGGGGTTAGTGGCTATCACACGCAAATTCAAGTTTTTGTACTTGACACCATATTTACTCAACAACCCAGCGAATTTATTGATACCAGTCATTGGGAAATACCTCAAAACATTAAATTGGCTGATAACGACATCAATAAACCACATGAAGTTGAGCTTCTTATCGGAGCCGAGCTTTACCCAGAACTTCTCTCAGTTGGCCAAATTAAAATAAACCAAAGTGGACCAAACCTACAAAACACCTTGTTGGGATGAATAGTTATGGGGAAAATTATAAATAAGATCCCTATAACACTATTTTGCGGCAAAGGAGTAAACACATTATCTTGTAACTTGGACAATCTTGTGGAACGTTTTTGGAACCTAGAAGAAAACATAGCTGCTCGTTCACAAACGATCCAGAAACAGCTTACTAAAGAAGAACGTCAATGTGAGGAAATATTTCTTAAAACAATAACAAAATCTCAACAAAATTCAATAAACACACAAAATGTATCGAATTTTATCATTTACATTATTGTTTATTCACTCAATCACTCAACATTCATACAACATTCATATGTTGTCCACTTACTCACACAACGCATAAATTTACATTATTGTTTACTCACTCAGTCCTCCAACATTCATACAACATTCATATATTGTCCACTCGCTCACACAATCAACATTCATTCGCTTACAGATGCCCTCAATCATTTTATTCATCAATCACGCCCATACATATACACAGCATTCACTCTAAATAATAAATAATAATGGCTTCTGGTTTTGTCTTTTATTCAGTGTGCACGCGCTCAGTCATCATCCAAATTTAGTCAAAATTTAAAAAAAACAACTATTGTTGTTATTTAAACTACAAAAGCATTTCTTTTATTTAATACACGGTGTTTAGCCCCATAACTGGTGACCGCAGAAAATTAAAAACTGGTGAATACTCGTGTAATTCACATTTTACATCAAGTGCAAAAATCATCAAAAATTTCATTAAAACTCAACCATTTTTGTGTTATTCAGTTCAATGCACACATTTTAATGCAATTTTCATGAGAATCGGACAATTTTTACGAAAATTTATTATTTCACAAAATCAAAAAATCGCATCGGAAACCAAAAATCCCGTTAGCAGCATCAACGACAATTTCGTAACATTATCACTCACTCACACAATCACATGATCGTTCAATCGCAAGTGTTTCGTCAATTCACCAATTCAACCAATTCTTGAAGTCATCGCTAGTATGCTGCAGACCGCCCCGAAACAACACTCCACACTCTCGCAAATACGGCCGAGGCAGTGCTCGAATCGATGAACGATCCCGTTTCGTCATCAGCATCAATTGCCAGCACCTCAACGGTAAACTCAATCAGGGTATCGGACGATCGCATCGAAAAACTGGAGAAGCGCAGCGAAAAACAAATATGCTACGTTGCAGAAAATCAACGACAAACTTTCGCAGCTCTTCGCCGACAATCGTGGACGTCAACGTGATCGTGACCGTTCGCAAAACCAAACTCAACCAAGGAAATACCGCACCGCTCAATCAACGAACAATTGTAAAAAATATTAAAAACTCCTCAACATCTTCGGTTCCAACGCTCATCGACAATAACAAACCAATTGTTTACTCTTCAGAGAAGGCAAACTTGCTCGCCGCACATTTCGCTGCCAGCTCCGCGCTGCCGCATAGCAACGTTGCTCCTTCTCTACTTGAGAATGTGAACTTTTCAATAGGACAGATTTTTTTCCGCAATCGTGCAGTAGCAAAAGTTCTCAAAGATCTCGATATACACAAATCTGCTGGCCCGGATGATATGCCCCCCATACTTCTGAAGAGGTTCTTCCACACTATCAAAGCCACTGCTTCTACTCTTCTGGAATCTTTCCTAGAAGATAGAAAACAGCATTTGTCCAGCCTGTCCCTAAGAAAGGTGACCCATCCTCCCCCTCCTCCTACCGACCCATAGCACTGACACCCCTTCTTTCTAAGGTTATGGAAACGCTGATTATACAAGTTGTATTGGACGGATTCAAGTCTGATTCCCATAAAATAAATGCTGGTGTGCCCCAGGGCTCTGTTCTGTCTCCGACTCTTTTCCTCATTTTTATAAATGATCTTCTGTCTGTTACTTCTAATCCACTTAACTGTTTTGCTGACGACTCTACCCTCAGCTTTTCATATTCGTTCGATAATTTACGTCCTTCGCCTTCGGACGTACAATTGCAACGGTGCCGTATGTCAAGCTCATTAAACTCCGATACATACAGCATCGTCAAATGGGGTAATAGGAATCGTGTGGAGTTTAATGCTTCGAAAACTCAATGCTGTCTTCTGTCGTTAAAGCTTAACATACCCCCAATGCCATTGTCCATGAATGGCACTTACATCGAAGAAACCGAAGCTTTCAGTACTCGGTATGTGTGTCAACGACGACCTCCATTGGAACGACCATATATTTGAAATCGCTAAGAATGCTGCTAAGTGCTTAGGTTTTCTGTATCGGTGTAAGAAGTATTTTTCTCCATCTGATCTGGCTACAATTTATAAAACGTTTATACGCCCTAAACTCGAGTATAACTCCCACCTCTGGGCAGGTGCTTCACAAACATCGCTGCACTTGCTTGATAGAATACAAAATAGAGCGTTAAGATTGATAGGAAATAGAACTGCCGTTGAAACAATTGCCCCTCTCGAACACCGACGCAATGTTTCATGTCTTTCCTTATTTTATCGTTTCTTTTATAAAAAATGTTCACTTGAGGTAGCCAGCTGCATTCCTCCCCTTAAAAGTTTCGCCCGTAATACTCGTCTTGCTAGGAATGCCCATCCGTTCACCCTTGAGCCCAATTTCGGACGTACCGTGAAATATAGAGATTCTTTTTTTAGCCGTACAACACGAATTTGGAATGGTTTACCCGGCAAGATTTTCCCTTGCCATTTCAATATGCAAACATTCAAAACCAATGTTAATCGACACCTCCTATCTCTTCCCTCCCTATCTTCCTAATGCCCGCGCAGTGTGTTACATTAAAGGGAAACAAATAGTTCCTTGTGCGCGCGTTAATTATAAAAAAAAAAAAAAAAAAACAAGCATCGCCGACTTGCTGGATCCACCGCGAGGATGGTACTCAGGCTCGCAAATGCGTGAAACCATGCGATTTCACCGCGCCATCAAAAAACTGAATGCAGCATCCGTCGTGACCAACGCGCTCGACATCTCCGATGGGCAGGCTTCGCAGTCGAGCAATTAGTCACACAACAATCAAACCGACAGCATTGAACAATCACAAATCGAATTAAATCAATTTTTCGTGGAATTTCACGATTTCAGAAACAAAATATCCAATCATCGGCATGGATTTTCTTCGCAATTTCAATCTACTCATCGACATCAAAAATTCAAAACTCATTGATGCAATTACAGCACTGTCGCGATCAGGCATTTGCAGCCTCGAAGCGTGGACATTCATGAAAACATACAACGATACAACGGAATTTGTAGATTTATTTTCTCATCAAACACGGAATTTGTCAGCCAACAAAGAGCCCATATGCGTTGCCATTGCAATTTGGTCAAAAACCCGTCAAGCGAATGGCGCCCATGCGGTGATTATCGCTCACTCAACAAGCAAACGGTGAAGGATCGCTACCCTTTGCCACACATTCAAGATTTTACGCATTTTTTTATGGAAAAAAAGTGTTCAGCAAAGTTGACCTCAATCGTGCGTATCACCAAATCCAATCCAAGGGACATTCCCAAAACGGCAATCATCACGCCGTTTGGTCTCTTCGAATTCACCAAAATGACGTTTGGCTTGTGCGGAGCAGCCCAAACATTTAAACGCTTTATGCACGATATTCTCCGTGGACTCGATTTTGTATTTGTTTACATCGACGATAATTACATTGCATCGGAATACGTCTAGCGACACAAATCACATTTGCGACAAGTCTTTGAACGTCTCCAACACTTCCACCTCACAATCAATCCAACAAAATGCAAATTCGCTCAATAAACCATCGTATTCCTCGGGTATTTCTTCAACGCCGATGGCATCACACAAGCAGTCATCGACATTTCAATGCCTACAATCGCCTTGATGGCAGAAAAATATTCATCGCTGGACTCCCAGGAGCCCTGTCGGCAGTCCATAATGTCGCGCATTATTTCAAAATCAGATTTGGCGTTTCGAAATTGCCGCATCAGTGCGTCTCTCAAAGCTGGCCAGTCTGGGTGGTAATTCGACCTCTGGTACTGCCAACACCATTCGCTGGCGGCTCCTGAGAGCAGAAGGTGGAAGTCCCGCAGGATCTCAGCCCAGGAGCACTCATATTGTCCCTGTAGCATCTCAATCCTAAAAATAAAAGCTTCTACCGAGTGCTTCACCGGTTTGCTTTCAAAAACCACCCCCCATCTATCGATACAGATGGGTGGTCTACCTCTGCCCAGGAACGTCGTTGAGGATAGCATGGATTGAGTTGGTTGAAATCTTGGACGAGCGTCAGAAACGTTGTACCACGGATCCATTTGGGGGCCTGACTGGTGTACCCCAGGGTCGATAAACTGTCCTCTGCTTGGACGCACGTTCCGTTGGTATTCTTCGCGATTACCTACCACTGGAACAAATGGTCTTGACTTTGGATCCAGATGGGATGGCCTGGCAGGACCCACCGACGGTGGCTGGCCATGTGGTGGAGCTGGTGGTGGATTGGCCGCCGGTGACCGCATCCTTTCTATAGGGGGAGCCGGTCGAGTAGTGTGGTTGATCTCCCTCATAAATTCCATGAAGCCTTTCTGCACCTCCGCCCTCACTGACTCGGTTATATTTTCCCTCATGGAATCCCTTTGGGAATCGTACGCGTTGACGACAGCTAAGTTTATCGCGGTACGTGGATCAGCTGAGATGGAACCCCAGTCCGCCTCTCGTTCCCTAGCATCAAGGCGATTGTCGCCAGCGGTATCTATTGGCCAATCGTTACCCCCAGCTAGCACCCCGGTTGTTGGAAAATTTTCAGTTGTGTCTATACTGTTAGTGGCGCCTATTATGCTCAGATTGCTAAACGGAGGCGCTATCATAGAATTGGATGAGTTATCGGATGTGCTCGTGCCAACCGATGGAGGTGGATTGGACTCCGGACGTGACTGTATTCTTACCTGCTCCCCTAAAATTGATTGACCCACTAAAGGAGGGGAATTGGTAAGCCCCGATATTTCCCCTGGAGCGTTCGCCCTCCCAGTTGGTGAACGGCCTACCGGCATCTCCTCGGAGGGTACAGCGAAGTCTCTCAGCAAAGAACGGGTAACTGATTTGTTATTCAAATAATGCTTTAAAATATAAGTTTTCTGTTCTTCTTCCCAGGTCAGGTGGTTAGACATCCGCGATGCCACTTAAAAGGTGAACCAAGCAAGCAATAAAAAAAACAATTTTCTCAAAATGGGGCTAACAAAAAGCAAAAAAAAAAACAAGTAACTTTAAATGAATCCTTACTACTACGACAAAACTAAAACGAAAAACTATTATATCTACCAAATACTATACTTATAAATAATCTTTAATCTAACCTATACTCTAATATATATTTTTTTGATTTTAATCAATTTTATCTTATTTTGTAATTTTTTTTTCTCCTTTTTTCTCTCTTTTTTTTTTTTTTTTTTTACTAACCTTAAATCTAACCTACTATCTAAAGTAAACCTACAAAAAAAACTTAAATCAAACAAAAGATTATTATTATATATTATAAAAACAACCAACATATACACAACTATTCCTATCTTATATTTTATTTATTATATTTTTTTTATGATTCTTGTTTAAGCCGACAATAGATTAATATGTTATTTGAAAAACAATAATAGATTAATATATTTTATTCAGAACTCCCTATTCAAACTAAGAACACCCTATTGCTAATAAAATACACATTCCATTCCCAATTTATTATTCCCACCAAATTGCAATATTCGCACTTTATTCAGGTGCACCACCATTTTCCCACAAAATCGAAGTATTATTTTGTTATTATGCTGACTTGCATATATGTAATTATGTATAAATAGCCATAGAATTTAAGAATGAAATCTCTGCATTCAGAAGTCAATACTTGAGTTTCATTAGCTTTGCTTCCCCCTACCCAAGGTAAGGAGCACTAATTTCAACATCAAGTCGTAACCAAAAGAGGTTTCGACTACAAATATATGGTGTATTGCTACTTTCCACCCGTGGTAAGGAGCATTACAGCTGGTAAAACACATAAGTCAGAATCAAAAGAGGTTTCGACTATAAACATTGGTGACCCCGACGTGATTTAAACACGTCAGTCAAAAGCTTTGACATTGGCCTTCCGAGTTTCAGAGATCCAAGTATCTAGAGTTCCCGTGTTACGGTGTTCCAGAGTCTACAAACAAAAGACGTAGATATTCAATTCATACTCGTGAAAAAATCAATAGGATGGATGAAATAGAAGTATACAGTATCGTGGCCAGACAGAAGGCCATTACTGACGATCTACTACGGCTAAAAACCAACATTGGCAAAGACGGTCCTGACCGGTTGACTATAAAGCCAAGAAACTGCAGTTATTAGAAGTTCTCTGGCTTGAGTTCCATAACAATCATGAAAAGATTAAAGAGCATGTCAAAGTAGACACTCCATATGTACAAGCTAGAACGTACGAGAAAATGAAAAAGGCATACATTGATATAAAGCAATTATTAGAATCAATTGTGCCTAAAGATATCGAGTCTGACCCTTCAAAGATACCGTTTGGGGCAGCCAGCTTAGCAGAGTCGATTAGTAAAAAAGCAGAAACAAATTCTGCTAAAGACAACATTTCTGATGAAAAGAAAACCCTGGACACAAGAGTCCAAAATTCAGATTTCTTTAGAATTATCAGAAGACAGAACACAACCGTTAAGTTTTTACAGCGGTTACTATCAAGTCTTAAAACCACTGCCGAAGAAGCTTGGACGGAACTAGAGGAACCCCATAGGTTGTTGCATGAGCTTTCTGAGGATCCAGTCCAAGATGGGTACGACGTTAGCGAATTTTACTACCTGATAAATGAAGTACAGCAATACGAGATATTATTAACAGCTAAAATTAAAATTTTTTCCGAACATCGGTAAGGAAAGCCTTCAATTACCAAAGGTAGCTTTGCCCAAATTTGATGGGAGCTATACAAAGTGGAAGCAGTATAGTAATTTGTTCACTGAATTGGTCGATAAACACGATATAGCGAGCTGTCGGAAGCTATTCTACCTAAAAACAACGTTAACTGGTGAAGCTGAAAAGCAGACATTTCACGACATCTGATAACAACTACAGTGCAGCCTGGCAAGTAGTTAAAGATCGATATGACAACCCCCGGCTGTTGGTAACAGCACACGTGCAGAGACTACTGATGCAGCCTGCAATTCAAAATGAAACTTCAAAGGCAATAAAGACGCTGCATGATACCACACAAGAATGCATGCTGAGTTTGAAAGGCCTTAATATTAACACCACCAATTGGGATCCTCTTCTTATGAGCGTTCTGGTCAAGAAACTTGATAGAAATACTTTAATACTTTGGGAGCAGTCACTTAAGCAGCCTAAAGCATTACCATCTTTGAACGGGTTCCTGTCATTCTAAGAACTACGGTTCCAATCATTAGAAGCCATGGGACCAAAAGTAGTACGAACAAATTCAGAAGACTTCAGTAAAAGGACAAAAGTAACTCTTGCTTCAACAAACAGAACCAATAGATGCATTGTTTGTGGACAGAAAAGATATGCCATATTTTTATGTCCAAATTTTCTTCAATTCTCACCACAAGAGAGGCTTAAAACTATAACATCTCTCAACCGCTGTATAAACTGCTTGCGCTTTGGACACCAAGCTTCATCATGTCGAGAAACACATTGCACTAAATGCAACAAGTTTCACTACACCTTGCTTCACGTAACAACAGAGAATCAGAAGCAACAATTTCCAATGATCGACAATAGGACAAGCCTTTCAGCTACATCGAATATTGTGAATATTCTCAATCGGACAAACAATCCGGTTAAAGCCAGAACTTTGCTCGACTCCGGTTCTAAAATGAGCTTCATAACAGAAAAGTTTGCTTCAAAGTTACACCTCATTACGAAACACGAACCCATTAAAGTCTCAGGAATGGGAAACCAACCACTTAAGTTAATTAAAAAGCTCGATGTATGTATTCAATCTCGGGTTAATGGCTATCACACGCAAATTCAAGTTTTTGTACTAGACACCATAACTACTACACAACCCAGCGAATTTATTTATACCAGTCATTGGGAAATACCTCAAAACATTAAATTGGCTGATAAAGACTTCAATTAACCACATGAAGTTGATATTCTTATCGGAGCCGAGCTTTACCCAGAACTTCTCTCAGTTGGCCAAATTAAAATAAACTAAAGTGGACCAAACCTACAAAACACGTTGTTGGGATGGATAGTAATGGGGAAAATTATAAATAAGATCCCTTCAACACTTTTTTGCGGCAGAGGAGTAAACACATTATCTTGTGGAACGTTTTTGGAACTTAGAAGAAAACATAGCTGCTCCTTCACAAACGATCCAGAAACAGCTTACTAAAGAAGAGCGTCAATTTGAGGAAATATTTCTTAAAACAACAACAACATCTCAATCTGGGCGTTACATCGTATCTCTTCCTTTTTTGAATGACACAGCAGGTCTAGGGGAATCGAAAGAAATAGCTGTTCGACGGTTCTATAGTCTTGAAAAATGATTACAAAAGAATCCAGAAATCCATAAGCAATATATCAAGAAAACTTAGAGCAGTGTTTGATGAGTCATCAAAGACTTCCACAAACATATTGCTCAATCAAATCTTGCACACTGGACCAGATTTACAGAACGACCTTTTTTCAATTCTTTTAAAGTTCCGGACTCACAGATATGTATTCACAGCCTTTATATCTAAAATGTATCGCCAAATACTTGTAAACGACTATAGAAAACGATTTCAGCGTATAGTTTGGCGGGAATCGTGCAATGAACCTATGAAGACATATCAATTAAATACGGTAACTTATGGGACTAAATCTGCGCCTTACATCGCTGCCTTCATGATCTTGCAGAAGGAGCAGGCAACCACCATTTACTTGGCGCAAATATTATTCGTCAAGATATTTACATGGATGACATACTAACCGGTAGCGACAATCTAAGAACAGCTACTCACATGCAGTCAGAACTGATAAAACTTCTCGCTGAAGGCAAGTTTCATCTCCGAAAATGGTGCTCCAACACACCTTCACTCTTGAAAGAAATACCACAATAAGATTGCGGAACTGAAACGATCCTTCATGACGAAGAAGAAGGCTATATAAAATCATTGGGATTAACCTGGTTACCAGCGTCAGACCAATTTCTCATCAAAACAAATTGGAATGAAATTTCAAAAGTTACAAAGAGATCCATACTATCTGACACTGCTCACATTTTCGACCCATAAGGAATAGTAAGCCCAGTGGTAGTGTTGGCAAAAATATTTATGCAGGAACTATGGGCATTAAAACTAGACTGGGATGCCGTATTACCGATGGCGATGAATACAAAATGGAAAACCTTTCGAAAAGATCTTCAAGAATTAAACAACCTTAAAATACCACGTCACATCATTACGAACAACGCAACAAGTATTGAGTTTCATGCATTCTCAGATGCTTCCCAACGTGCCTATGGGGCTGTGGTCTACTTCAAATCAACAAATCTGAAAGGGGAAGTCAATGTCCAATTAGTATGCTCAAAAACTCGAGTTGCACCTATAAAGCAAAAAACGATCCCTCGTTCAGAACTCTGTGCCGCCAAGCTTTTAGTAGAGTCAGTTAAATTAGTAAAAGAAAGCCTTCCTATCAAATTCCAAGAAATAACATACTGGACTGATTCACAAATTGTTTTATCTTGGATAAACACAACCTCTCCACTGAAGACTTTTGTAGCTAATCGTATAACAATGATCCAAGATGAAACCACAAAATCTCAATGAAAGTTAATAACATCAGAACTCAACCCAGCTGATCTTCTATCTCGAGGAGTTTTCCAGAACAACTTTTGAAGTCAACAGTTTGGATCGAAGGTCCTACATTTTCGAAGAAGGCTAAATCAGAATGGCCAAAACAACCATTAAAAAAAAAAAAGGACGGCAGATATTAGAGATGAAAGTTATGAAAACTGTACTCATAGCAACATCGAACAAGAAGGGCCATTTTATTAAACGAATCAATCATAAAAAACTCGTTCAAAGTTCTACAGAAGGTTTCAACGTACTGTATACGCTTTATCAGTAATTTAAAACGAGCCAAAAATTACCGGCTTGTAGACTCTCTTTTTTCTCTCCAAGAACTGAAATTAGCAACGTGCGCTATAGTAAAACCCATTCAAGAAATCGCATTTTCAGAAGATTTAAAAGCACTTAATAAGTATGGTTGTGTCTCTCAAAGTAGCCATTTAAACTCTCTCGCACCATTTCTTGACAAAAGAAATATTATCAGAGTAGGAGAACGAATAGACGCCTCCCATCTACCATATGAAGCAAAGCATCAGATGATTCTTCCAAGCTCGCATGACTTTACAAAATTATTGATGTCTGAACTACACAAAGAACATTTACACGCTGGAACTCAAGCCCTACTTTCAATTTCGAGGCAAACCTATTGGATTCTCGGAGGAAAACGGTTGGCACAATTAATAGTAAATAATTGTATGAACTGCTTCAAGGCCAAACCAAAGAGTATCGAGCAACTAATGGGGAATTTACCACCAGAACGTATCCAACCTGCAAGACCATTTATGAATGTAGGCGTAGACTTCTTCGGGCCATTATACATTCACTATAGAATACGTGGTAAGCAAGCAACAAAGGCATATGTTTCCGTCTTTGTATGCTTCTCAACTAAACTCACCTAGAATTGGTAACAGATCTTACTACTCAGGCGTTTCTTGGAGCCCTGAAGAGATTTGTGGCAAGGCGAGGCTGTCCAGCAAAAATCTTCTCTGACAACGCTACAAACTTTGTGGGAGCTCGAAATGAATTAAATGAACTCAATTTGAAAGTTTTTACTGAAAAGGGCGAGGAGTGTATCGAAAATTATTGCAATGGCCAAACCATTGACTGGAAAACTATTCCTCCTCGTTCTTCTCACTTCGGAGGATTGTGGGAGGCAGCTCTAAAATCAGCCAAGCATCATATGAAGCGTATATTTTCAAGTGCATCAATAACACAAGAAGAATTAACAACAGCTCTTGCGCAAATAGAAGCAATTCTTAACTCTAGACCATTAACTCCAATTTCAAATGACCCAAATGATCTTGAGGCCATCACACCTGGACATTTTTTAATTGGAGCCCCTTTAATTTCAATGGTTGACTCAGAAGCTGCGAAGGCACCTCAGCTTACGCATGTTGCAAGATGGAACCTAGTCACGTCTATTCACCGGGAGTTCTGGCGCAGGTGGACAAACGAATATCTACAAGAGATTCAACAAAGGTATAAATGGAAAAATCCTCAAGCTGATATCCAACCAGGCACGTAAGTTCTCATTAAAGAAGATAATTTGCCTCCTCTCAAATGGCTTATGGGCAGAGTTTTGAGAACCATTTCCGGACCAGACATATTCGCGAGAATAGTAGACATGCTTCAGGTGAACTTAGACGATCCGTTGCTAAAGTGTGTCCTCTCCCTGCTGAGGTTCAACTAAACAAAAACAGGGAAGAATCATGTCAGGAGTTAACAAGTGCAGACCAAATAAAGGAAACAACCCGAGCTCCACTCCCTTAAGCTACTTGTTGGTCTTCTCGTCTAAGAATCAAAAGTAAAGCTAAACATCCACTTAAAGGCCGCTTCCTTCCAAACGAAGCAATCAAGAACCATCTTCTGTGCCATGTCAAAAAATGAAACTAAGTCCAATTAAAACACTATTGGTTTGCTTATTTCTACTTGCCACAGCAATGGGACAAAACACAAAACCAAGTGCAGTAGATGTTCAGCACTTTGACAGCAACGCCGCGCTATTTTTCGAAGACATTGGCGAAGCAAGGCTCATAACTGATGAATGGAATCTTTTGATTTACTTTAATATGACAAGTTATTGGCAAGAGTTCCAAGAAATACAAAGAGGCATAACACAACTGAAGGCAAAATGCGAGGAACAACAGATTCAGAACAAAATCAGTATTTGCAATGCCATCATCAAACATCTAGAAATGCGTCTACTGGAATCAGAAAATCTTAATGAAATTCTAAATTGCAGAAATGGCATCGCAATTCGAAAGAGAAGATCTCCATTTGACTTTGTAGGAACCGTTGCAAACAAGTTATTCGGTGTCCTTCACCAAGAATATGCGTAATATATTGAAGATAACATCAAGATGGCCCAAAATAATGAAAAACATTTACTGGATTTGAGCCGCAATCAAACAACAATAATTGAGTCAACGACCAATATTCTGAATAAATCATTATCACCAATAAAGGAACAGTTGAATGAAGTAAAACAGCAATTAACAATTGCTAATGACTCTTTAAGCGCTCTGAATCAAACTCAAAATTGCCTCTATTGAATTCACAGATGTTCCAGTTGTTCAAATTTATTCCATTACCGGTTCAGAAAGATACATCCTTCATCTTCATACAACCATCAACAGTGTTCCTTGCAGTAACTTCATTCAGAGATCAGCACTTTGCACTGTCACAATCTGAATATCAGGCATGTATACATATCGACGACAAAAAATATCTATGTAAGCAACGCCATCCAATATTCAACACACACTCAGTTGAAAATCAATGCGAAATTAACATGCTTAATCATAATAAGCAGATTTCATCATATTGTGAACTTAAATCTACCAATGTGGACAATATGTGGATTCAACTTCATAATCCTATCCACTGGATTTTCGCCTTTCATCATGATGAAGTGTTCTCAGTAGTATGCGGTTCTGATATAATCGCAACGAAACTACAAGGCGTTGGACTTATGAAAATGTCAACCGACTGTGTTATTAAAAAACCATCCATGACGATCAATGCTCATAATGTCTACACGTCAAAGTCAACTGTGCCTTTTTTGCCGACACACAACTTAAGTCTATTTTTCGAAAAATTTCCCATTGAACCACTTCAATATGAAATCCAGAAAAGGCAGGTGTTAAAAGTATTGTCAGCAATACTTCAACTGTGGGAACAATTTAATAAATTCAGGTTCACGCATATCGTGTATATTAAATATCAATTATAAATGTCTGGTCCCACAGTTGAGGTATTGCACGCGCAACACAGTTTTGCATGCTTGCAATTCTTGTGTATCGCCAAACTCTAATATATAGACTATCGAAAAATAAATGTGTTGACTGATGTAGTCTTTAGTAAACCGCCGAAGTCGTTGCTTTATTTCTTGTTCGTAGTTGCTTCCACTTTTTTACATTTTGGCGACCGTGACAGGACCCTTAACTAAAAAATTTTAGTTTTTTTTTTATAATTAACGCGCGCACAAGGAACTACTTGTTTCCATTTTAATGTAACACACTGTGCGGGCATTCGGAAGATAGGGAGGGGAGAGATAGGAGGTGTCGATTAACATTGGTTTTAAATGTTTGCAGATCAAAATGGAAAGGGAAAATCCCGCCGGGTAAACTATTCCAAATTCGTGTCGTTCGGCTAAAAAAAGAATCCCTATATTTCACGGTACGTCCGAAATTGGGCTCAAGGGTGAACTGATGAGCATTCCTTGCGAGACGAGTATTACGGATGAAACCTTTAAGGGGAGGAATGCAACTGGCTACTTCGAGTGAACATTTTTTGTAAAAGAAACGATAAAATAAGGAAAGACATGAAACATTGCGTCGGTGTTCGAGAGGGGCAATTGATTCAGTGGCAGTTCTATTTCCTATCAATCTTAACGCTCTATTTTGTATTCTATCAAGCAGGTGAAGCGATGTTTGTGAAGCACCTGCCCAGAGGTGGGAGTTATACTCGAGTTAAGGGCGTATAAACGCTTTATAAATTGTAGCCAGATCAGATGGGGAAAAATACTTCTTACACCGATACAGAAAACCTAAGCACTTAGCAGCATTCTCAGCGATTTTGCCTGCTTTATTTTGTTTTCTTTAAAATAACTGTAATTTCAAGTGATTTTTTTGTTGTTTGCGTGGTTAAGTGTTGTGTGAACTGAAGAAATAAATAAAAAAAAAATTAAAATGAGTCAAGCAGAAAGTGTTAGTAATGTATTACTCTGGAAACCAGGAAAGATTGGGAGATGAAATTTGCCTCATAAGCTGCAATTATGCAAAGGATTCCGAAACAAGGAAAACCTTAAGCTACTTGGTGGAGCTTCGGGCCAATTTAGAAACAAATTGGCAGAGCTTCGATGAGACGGATAGCATTATCCTGGATAAATTCGCTAAACAGCTTGAACATCAGTACTTCAAAAAAGACTATTACGAAGCAATACGAAAGATCAAAGAGCGAATGTAAAGTGATCTTAATATTCGCATAGACGAAATAGATAACGGACTTCAGGAAACTTCTGCTGATGGGAAGGCACGAACTCAGAAAGTTTCCAAGAGTAAGGTAAAGACACCTGCTGTTGACACAGAAGGAAGCTAACAAACATCTGCAGCGGCAACTAATAATCAGCCTTCCATAACGGCCACCAAGGAGATCTTTCTATTGCTCGTAAGCAACCTGGAGAAGACGCTGGAGAGAGTTTCTACCGAGCTGGCTCTGGGACAAAGCGAAGCTTACTGCAAGATTAAGTCCAGGTCAATTGAGCGGAGTTGGAGCGATGTTGTGGAACTATTCAGGAGACTCGACAAAAACATATTCATTCACGAGGTCGAACGCTATTTCGACGTGCAAGACCGAGTTGAGCAGGCGTTGGTGGAGCTGTGTGATCGAATAGACAATCCCAAATCTATTAAGAAACCATCACAGTCACCAGTCGCTCCAACTATAAAATTGCCCAAAATTGAGTTGCCAAAGTTCGATGGGAACTATCTCAACTGGCGTCAATTTTATGATCTGTTTAAGCAGCTTATACATGACCAACCGATTCCTCCTGCGCAAAAGCTATACTTCTTACGTGCGAATGTAACAGGAGAAGCGCACAGTTTAATACAGCATTTCCAGCCCACTGACAAAAATTATGACGTGGCATGGAATACTCTTGTTGATCGGTTCGATAACAGAAGGTTGTTGCTAACATCTCAATTGTCAAAATTGCTGTCACAATCACCAGCAATTGGAACAGCTTCCAGTCTGAGACAATTGCATGATACGACAAAGGAGGGAATGCAGGCAATCTCCAATCTTGGATACGAAGTCACCAATTGAGACCCTATAGTGGTCTATCTAATGCTCCAAAAGTTGGACAAGGAGAGCAGGACGCTGTTTGAACAAAACTTAGAGAATCCCATAAGCAGCCCCAGCTTAGATGCTTTCTTTAAATTTGTGGAAACACGGTTTCAAACATTGGAAGCAATTTGCAGTCGTTAGGGGAGAAAAAAACATCAGCGTTAGTCGCTGCCACTAGTGCCAATAGTATCGATTGCGCTATGTGCAGTTCAAGTAAGCATGGCATATATAACTATACTAATTTTTTGTCTCTTACAGGTCCAGAACGAGGAAAAGCTGTGTACAAGCTGATGCCATGCTAGAATTGCCTGAAGAAAGGAAATTTCGCCCAATCATGCCAGTCCCGAGGAGCCAAAAATGCGAAGGAAGACATAACACACTTCTTCATCCCCAGCAGGCTAAGCTAGACTACTCTCCAAATAAGCAGATCAACAAACCAGAAAACTCAACAAATATTGGTAAGCGTTATAAAAAATTCCTAAACTCAAAATCTGCAAATACTGCATCCGGGCCAGAAAGAATGCGTCAGGTTTATCTCGCCACAGCGGTTATAAACTGCATTTAATCCAACGGAACGAGCATCCCTTGCGTGCAATGCTAGATTCAGGCTCGCAATTACATTTCTTAACGCAATCCCTTGCCACTGAGTTGGGCCTTAAGCAACGTCGCAAGAGTGTGCCAATAACGGGAATAGGGGGTAAATAATGTTAGGCAGATTTCGTCACTAATGTAACGTTTGAGTCAAGAACATCCGGATTCCAGGCAACTATAGAGGCAAGCATTATGCCTCGCATTAGTGACTATAATTAAAGTGCGCAAAGTGACATGTCTCGTTGGAAAATTCCACCTAATATACGACTGGCAGATCCTTCAAGCTTTAAGAATCAACGTATAGACATGTTGATAGGGGCCGGCATATTTTTTGAGCTATTCTTGCTAGGAGAAGTCAAGATTTCAAATGATCTTCCTTTATTACCAAATACAAAGCTTGGTTGGATATTGGCTGGAAGCATACCAATACCAACAGAAACGTCAACTCCCGTTCATTGCCACATAGCTACAGGTCCTACGCTATCTTCTTTAGACAAATTGGTGCGGAGATTCTGGGAAACGGAAAATCATGATTTGCTGGCATGCAAATACCATGAGCAAAGAGAAACATGACTGTGAAGAACATTTCAAGAAAAATGTAAGAGTAAATGATAGCCATCAGTTTGTTGTGCGGTTACCATGTAAAGAGGATCCAAGCGTTGTTGTGGGAGACTCACTCGAAGTAGCTAAAAGGCGCGGAAACTAGACAAAAGTCAAGAGCTGAAATTGTTATACGCAGACTTTATGCGAGAGTACGAAGCTCTTGGTCATATGAGTCCAATTGATGAAAGCCAACTGTACAACACTCATTTTGTAATCCCTCATCACTGTGTTATAAAACCCGAAAGCACATCAACAAAGCTAAGAGTGGTATTTGATGCATCAGCTAAAAGTACCTCTGGATATTCACTTAATGACAGTTTAATGGTTGGTCCAACAGTTCAACCAGACTTATTTTCCATTATAACCATGTTTCGAATGCACAAATATGTTTTCACGGGTGACATTAGCAAAATGCACCGACAAGTTTAAGTAGATCCTTGTGATAGAATGTTGCAGCTTATTTTGTGGAGATCGGAACGCAGCAGTCCGCTCCAATTGTACCAGCTGAACACAGTAACTTATGGTACAGCATCAGTGTCATATCTGGCCACTAGATGCTTAGTAAAGCTCGCTGAAGATGTTGAAGAACAATATCCTCTTGCATCGCAAATTATAAAAAACAATTTTATGTAGACGATTGTCTTGCAGGTGCTGAGACTATAGACGAGGCTAAAAACATATTAACAGATGTCATCAATGTCTTAAAAATGGGCCACTTTGAGCTAAGAAAATTTTGTTCTAATCATCCTGATATATTGCAGAACATTCCTGAAGAGCCTAAAGAACAACTAGTTGCATTTCATCAATCTGAAGTAATCAAAACGTTGGGATTGATCTGGGATCCCTCTTTGAATGCATTCAAATTTAAATTTGACTTTGATGAATTTAATCAATACGAGAAAGTATGCAAACGAACCGTACTAGCCAATCTTGCAAGGTTATTTGATCCTTTGGGACTACTGGGAAAACTATTCTTCCAGGAGCTATGGAAAACAAATTTATCATGGGATGACCACGTCCCTGAAGATCAAGCAAATAAGTGGATTCGTTATTTGAAAAGTTTTTCGATATTGAAAGATTTAAGCTTACCAAGATATGCCTCTTGTCCAAGCAGTAAAAGAAACATCCAACTGCACGCATTCTCAGACAGCAATCAGAACGCCTATTGGTCATGTGTGTATTTAAGATCTGTAGAGGACAATGGAACTATTCATTCTCAACTGTTATGTTCTAAATCAAGGGTTGGCCCTCTGAAGGCAACTACTATAGTGAGGTTGAAGCTACAAGGAGCTGTTCTCATGGTTGAACTAGTAGCTAAGTTGCTCCCACTACTATCTGATCAAATAAAAAAGGTATGTTACTATACTGATTCAACCACGGTACTAGCATGGATAAGACCGCCTTCCTACACATGGGATAATTACGTTGCGAACAGGTTGGCCAAAATTCAAGCGAACAGAGAGAAATGACAATGGCATTTTGTATTTGTATCAACCCGGCCGATATTGTATCTAGAGGGTTCGATCTACAAACACTTCTAAATACACCAACTTGGTTTAGCGGCCCAGATTTTCTTTCAACGGATGAGATATTGTTGGAAACAAGGCCTTCATTGGCTCCAGAAGACATTCCAGAACGCCGAAAAGTGAAGTCTGTATTAACAGTGTCAGCAAATACCGATAATGATATCCAAATAGAACGTATCCATCACAAAAATTCCTTTCGGGCACTACAAAACATATTTGCATACTGCTGTATGCATGTATTTTACAGTAACTGCAGAAAGCACAAAACATTCAGAAATGGTGATCAGCTAACCGTAGATGAGCTGCAGCATTTTTTTTTTTTTTTTTTTTTTTTTTTTTTTTTTTTATAATTAACGCGCGCACAAGGGACTATTTGTTTCCTTTTTAATAAAGCATGGTACTCCAATGATTTGGGAGAAAGAGAGAATTTCCAAACGACTACCGTTTTCTTCAAAGAGGTTTAAATGTGCATAAAGGATCCAGCATAGCATCTTTAGCTCCATTCTTTGATGAAAAAAACAAAGCTAATTAAAGTTGGTGGGAGACTTAAAATTGCATCAAATATGGTGGATGCAAAGCATCAAATCTTATTGGATCTAAATCATGCAATGATAAACCCACAAATAATAACCCCAAATTAACTGACCGAACAAATTATGGTAATTAAGGCACACCTTCCATCAACATTGACACTGGCTAAGGGATCAACAATGGACTTGTATAAGATGGTGGCTGTAAGAGGGAGAGTTCTTAAAGAAACAGTAGTTTTTGAAATACGACTATCACTGGTGGATACCACTGAGTTCCAGTTGTTTAATGTGCATCCGATCCCTATTTTAAAAGAGTCCTCAAGCTTTTTAGTTGAAGTTACATCCCAATTTCTTGCAATTTCATTGACAAGGGATGTATTTTTCCCGCTGTCCGAGCTAGAACTTAGTCAATGCCGCATTCTATCACCTCAACAGTTTCTCTGCAAAAAATTGCATCCTATAAATACACAAAGCAAGCTGTCACGAGTAGTTGTGAAATAGCCTTGCTAAATCCTAAAAGCAATGCGTTGCACGAATGCAAACTAAATAAAATACCTGTCGCAGATTATTGGAAGCCACTACACAACTCAAACACTTGGATATTTTCTACAGTTTCCAATACAACTAGGCATCTAGTATGCGAAGATTCTACTGAAAGCCTTGCAGTATTCGGTAATGGCTTACTCGAATTTAAGGAATCTTTTTTGCTCAAAATGCCATCCTTGACCATTGAAGGGGAACTGGAATACAAAAACAATGTCGCAATAAAAAATTCCTTTATTCCAAAGACCAACATAAACGCTTGGATTACTAATTACACAGAATCCAACATCAGCAGTCCTCCACAAATAATGGAAATAGAAAAAATAGATAGACAGTGTGATGCAGCAATCAAAAGACGCCACAACGAAATTTAATGTTCACGATTACCATCACTACGGGCTGGGCTACTTGTTATTGGCTGGCATGATTGGGATTGGCATCGGTCACTGCTACCGACGAAGACACCCAGTCGCTGCTAGATTTATTGTAAATATTTAATACATATACGTCATTGAATGACCTTACTTTGTATTGTTAAAGTAAATATCATTTTGCATTTTATAAATTTTGTGTAAACAGTAAATTAATAATGGTTACATTTGTTTTGTTTGTGTGCGTTTGTATGCGATATTCGTTAAAAGCTTAGTTTAGAGAGTTAAAAACCCTCAAAGGGGAAAGTATGTTAAAAGTATTGTCAGCAATACTTCAACTGTGGGAACAATTCAATAAATTCAGGTTCACGCATATCGTGTATCCAAAATATCAATTATAAATGTCTGGTCCCACAGTTGAGGTATTGCACGCGCAACACAGTTTTGCATGCTTGCAATTCTTGTGTATCGCCAAACTCTAATGTATAGACTATCGAAAAATAAATGTGTTGACTGATGTAGTCGTTAGTAAACCGCCGAAGTCGTTGCTTTATTTCTTGTTCGTAGTTGCTTCCACTTTTGTACAGCAGGAATTTATCATTCGAGGAGAAAAAGACTTAGAATTACTTAAGAAGCAAATATCATATCATAAAACACAGCAGACCTTGCTGGAAAACTTTCTCATCACGATATCCATCAATATACTATTGGGTACCTATCATTCTTGACTGCTTTAGTCCTAAATATACTATTTCTGCTCAAACGAAGGAAAATGAAGACTACACGATTACCAAACAACATAGGATTTGAGCTCAAAGATCTCAACGCTGGGGGGGATGTTTAAGCAAACAATAGATTAATATGTTATTTTTAAACCAATAATAGATTAATATATTTTGTTCAGAACTCCCTATTCAAACTAAGAACACCCTATTGCTAATAAAATACACATTCCATTCCCAATTTATTATTCCCACCAAATTGCAATATTCGCACTTTATTCAATCCTATTACAATTATTTTCCCACAAAATCGAAGTATTATTTTGTTATTATGCTGACTTGCATTTATGTAATTATGTATAAATAGCCATAGAATCTAAGAATAAAATCTCTTTGCATTCAGAAGTCAATACTTGAGTTTCATTAGCTTTGCTTCCCCCCATCCAAGGCAAGGAGCACTAATTTCAACATCAAGTCGTAACCAAAAGACGTTTCGACTACAAATATATAGTGTATTGCTACCCCTCACCCAAGGTAAGGAGCATTATAGCTGGTAAAATACATAAGTCAGAATCAAAAGAGATTTCGACTATAAACAATTCTTTTTAACTGATTAAGTTTGGGTACCTACTAACTTCCTGGAACCTCTGGGGGAGTTTGCGTCGAACGTGATTCCTCTGCTGACCTCGCGTCCCTGCCTCGGTTTTCCGGGTTACATAATGGGCATTTGGGCGTAATCACCCCCTCATGTCCGCATCTGTAACAAAAGATATTCCTTTTCACCGACGGACAATCCATAAATGAGTGGCCTTCCACTCGCCAATTCCAGCACGCTGTTTGCCTTGAATCACCTTGCATCCTGGTATTCTTTGGCCGCACACCGGTATGTTGATATGCCGTAAAGAATTCTTCCTGGCCAAATTTCCCTTCCGGTTCTAATTCCAGCTCGTTCACCACGTAACGTGAAGACGGCCGCTGGTGTTTCTGATTATCTCCATCCCGACCAGGAAGGACATTTTCAGCATCCTTCTGGGCGGTAATTCGACCTCTGGTACTGCCAATACCATTCGCTGGTGGCTCCTGAGAGCAGGAGGTGGAAGCCCCGTAGGATCTCAGCCAAGGAGCCCTCATATTGTCCCTGTAGCATATCAATCCTTAAAATAAAATCTTCTACCGAGAGCTTCTCCGGTTTACCTTCAAAAACCACCCCCCATCTATCGATACGGATGGGTGGTCTTCCTCTGTCCGGGAACCTCGTTGAGGATAGCTGGGATGGAGTTGGTTGAAATCTCGGAGGAGCTTCAGAAACGTTGTACCACGGATCCATTTGGGGGCCTGACTTGTGTACCCCAGGGTCGATAAACTGTCCTCTGCTTGGACGCACGTTCCGTTGGTATGCTTCGCGATTACCTACCACTGGAACGAATGGTCTCTACTTTGGATCCAGATGGGATGGCCTGGCAGGACACACCGACGGTGGCTGGCCATGTGGTGGAGCTGGTGGTGGATTGGCCGCCAGTGACCGCATCCTTTCTTCTATAGGGGAAGACGGTCGAGTAATGTGGTTGATCTCCCTCATAAATTCCATGAAGCCTTTCCGCACCTCCGCCCTCACTGACTCGGTTATATTTTCCCTCATGGAATCTCTGGGGGAATAGTACGCGTTGACGACAGCTAAGTTTATTACGGTACGTAGTTCAGCTGAGATGGAACCCGAGTCCGTCTCTCGCTCCCTAGCATCAAGGCGATTGTCGCCAGCGGTATCTATTGGCCAATCGTTACCCCCAGCTAGCACCTCGGCTGTTGGACAATTTTCAGCTGTGTCTATACTGTTAGCGGCGCCTATTATGCTCAGATTGCTAAACGGAGGCGCTATCATAGAATTGGATGATTAATCGGATATGCTCGTGCCAACCGATGGAGGTAGTTTGGTACGCCCCGATATTTCCCCTAGAGCGTTCGCCCTCCCAGTTGGTGAACGGCCTACTGGCATCTCCTCGGAGGGTACAGCGAAGTCTCTCAGCAAAGAACGGGTAACTGATTTGTTATTCAAATAATGCTCTAAAATATAAGTTTTCTGTTTTTCTTCCCAGGTCAGGTGGTTAGACATCCGCAACGCCAATTAAAAGGTGAACTAAGCAAGCAATAAAAAAAAACAACTATCTTAAAATAGGGCAAACAACCGTAGGCCAGTACACTAATAAAAAAAAACAAGTAACTTTAAATGAATCCTTACTACTAAGACAAAACTAGAACGAAAAACTACTATACTTACCAAATACTATACTTATAAATAATTCTTAATCTAATACTCTAATTTATATATATTTTTTTTGATTTTTATCAATTTTTTAATTTTTTCTCCTTTTTTCTCTCGTTTTTTTTTTTTTTACTTACCTTAAATCTAACCTACTATCTAAACTAAACCTAACAAAAAAAATCTTAAATCAAACAAAAGGTTATTATTATATATTATAAAAACAACAAACATATACACAACTATTCCTATCTTATATTTTATTTATTATATTTTCTATGATTCATTTTAACTGATCCTGTCTTATACTCCGAACGCAATCTAAGCTTAATATCTTTAAGTAAACCTATATAAACACACTAAACTTACTTCCACTACAACTATCTAACCACTATCTCATAAGCAAACAAAAAAAAACGAAACTTTCTTAGTATCTATAGAAAAAATTACCTTAAGACTAATTTATGATCTTATTAAAGCACGAACAAAAATAAGCTTAATCGAATTCAACTTATAAATAAATAAAAAAAAGAAAAAAAAAGATGAATCTTAGCAATTAACTCAGCATTCTTACGAGCTATCCTGGTTAAGACTTCTGATTCGTTTTCAACCTGGCCGCAATTCCAATTGGAACAGGATACACAGTAGCTGCTAACACTGTCAGACCTGCTGAATCCTGGCGCTATTAAAACGTTACGTTCCAAAACCTTACGCATGAAGACTTCCAGGACCAACAGACCCGTCAGCGACAGCAATCTAGCACAACACGACGAATGCAGTGGTTGTTTCCGTTGATGATTTTGACGCAACTCGTCGTAATTAGCTGGGCATGCTAAAGAGCCATCCCAGCTAAGACTTACGATTTGCTTCAACTTTAACCACGAAGACGATCATTACATTGGGATAAACTAGGACACAAAACGTTGGGCGCCATTTGAAATGAGAGGTAACAGGAGAGGAATTGTGGGAAGTTAGGGCTGGATGAATAATGATGAATAAGATAAGATAGTGGGTAGGTGGTAGGACCGGACTCAGAATAGGAATGGTTAGGATACACATGGTGGTATTAGGATAGGATAAGGATAGGATAAAGGATAGAATATATAGAGGATAGGAGGGGACGAGAAGGGATAGAATGTCCGCTGCAGGAGCAGTGGCATGCTGGCTGGCATGGCTTAGCTCGCCGGAATAGGGGGGATCTTGCCCCCACAAACGGACCTCACCTCTTTCAAAAAACATAGAAACATGCCAAAAAATTAAGAAAAACTCACCAAAAACCCCTGATGGCCGTACCTCCGGTGGTAACTCCGCACCTGAAAATCGAAAGAGGCCCTGCTGGTGATGATGCAGGGCGATGTTCCCACCCCTCCTGAATCCGGTCAGTGATTCAGGGCGTGATTCACAAACATTTTGCAACTTTATTAAAATTAAGGACTTGACAATTTAAATAATAGCAACAAAACATCCAAACAAAGGTTGGCACTATTTATATCTATTAAAAGGATTAAAAATTTAAATTTTTACCAAGGTTCAAGATTTAAGAAAAAGTTGGTGCGTTATGTGAAAAGATAGAATTCTTTAATATTGGATTTGGCCCTCGGAGGATGGACCCCTGAAGCACCGCCTAGTTTTTGATCGCCTCTATTAGTTTGCGGTTTTTGATCCCTGCTTGATCCTACCTAGCAAAAGCTCTCGTTAAGTATTACGGGGTTAAATTGCAACACAAACTTGCTCGCGATTGACGGGGCTTTCACGAGTCTATTCCTCTTTTGCCTTTATATATAGAAAACAAAAAAAAACGTATATACACCCGCGACCTTTTCAATCTCAAATTCGACACCACAGACAAAATTCACACAAAAATATAATCGAGACTAAGAAAAGAAAAATAAAAATAAATTGAAAGTATATATATACAAATATTTAAAACTAATGCACCAAATAACTGATTTAAAAGAAAACTATCACGCCTTGAAGCCTCCTTTGGATCCGCTACCTTCGAGCGGTTTTATTTCGCAAGTCCTGCTTGCGGGATTTTCCACTGGGACCTTCTCTTTTGGAAGGTTTTTTTTCTTAAACTACACCTTTTTCTTTAAAACTCCTTTAAGAAATTAAGGGCGATCCTGGGATATAATCGGTAAAAAAAACTAATTTAATAATTACTTACTTCCGGGTCTCCCACGGACGTTGTTCCTTGGCTCTTTGGGGCTCGGCTGAGCGCTTCTTAAATTTTCCTTTGTGAGCACCTCTTTAATCGCTGCTTAATCTTCTTGGATTTGGATACACATCGGCGGTCGACAGCCACAATCCCCGTTCTCGTATGCCAGAAATCGCCCTTAACTACATTATAAAAAAAAATTTATTTATTTTACGTGCCAATATCCCAAAGTTCAATTTATTGCACTCAACCCTTATTGGTATAACTTCCATCTGTAAGGATGGTACTCAAGCTCGCAAATGCCTGAAATCTTGCGATTTCAATGCACCATCAAAAAACTGAATGCAGCATCCGTCGTAACCAACGCGATCGACATCTCTGATGGCCAACCTTCGCGATCGAGCACTCAATCACACAACAATAAATCCAACAGCATTCAATGATCACTCAAAGACCAATCAAACAACAATCAAATCGAATTAAATCAATTTTTCCGGAATTCAATTAACAATCAGGAGGTAAATCGACTTTTCATTCCAGACATTAAATCTGGTCAGAAATTTTTAATCGATACCGGCGCAGAATTGTCCGTCATTTCTTCCACACGAATGCATCGTCACAACAACAAGGAAAATCCACTTTTCGCAGCAAATGGTACGATCATCAAAATAAACGGCGTTACGCGTCTCACGCTCGACTTGGGTTTGCGACGTCTATTCACGTGAAATTTTACGATTGCAGACACAAAATATCCAATCATCGGCATGGATTTTGTTCGCAATTTGAATCTACTCATCGACGTCAAAAATTCAAAACTCATCACTGCAATCACAGCACTGTCACGACCGTGCATTTGCAGCCTCGAGGCGTCGACATTCATCAAAACATACAACGATACAACGGAATTTGCAGATTTACTTTCTCATCAAACACGGATTTTGTCGGCCATCAAAGAGCCCATATGCGTCGCCATTGCATTTGGTCAAAAAACCGTCCGGCGAATGGCGCCCGTGCGGTGGTTATTGCTCACTTACTAAGCATACGGTGAAGGATCGCTACCCTTAGCCACACATTCAAGATTTCACGCATTTTTTACATGGAAAAAAAGTGTTCAGCAAAGTTGACCTCAACCGTGCGTATCACCAAATTCCAATCGAGCCAAGGGACATTCCCAAGACAGCAATCATCACGCCGTTTGGTCTCTTCGAATTCACCAAATTGACGTTTGGCTTGTGCGGAGCAGCCCAAACAATTCAACGCTTTATTCACGATGTTTTCCGCGGACTCGATTTTGTATTTGTTTACAACAAGTCTTCAAATGTCTCCAACACTTCCAGCTCACAATCAACCCAGCAAAATGCAAATTCGCTCAATCAACCATCGAATTCCTTGGGTATTTCGTCAACGCCGATGGCATCACACCATTGCCAGCAAAAATCCAACCAAGCAATCATCAACATTCCAATGCTTACAATCGCCAAAGGACTTCGTCGATTTTTGGCGATGATCAACTTTTATCATCGTTTTTTGCCAAATGGCGTCAATCATAAAATTCCACTTGTCAAACTCATTCTCGGCAATCGAAAAAACGATCCAACACCAATCAACTAAACCGACGAAACAATCGAACACTTCAAACAATGCAAAAACCAACTCACAAACGTAGCCTATTGAATTTTTAGCCTCAGACTTTTTGCGATGCAACGCAAGTACAATACCTACGACAGAAAGCTTCTTGCGATTTATCTCGACATCAGGCATTTTCGCTGCATGCTTCAAGGGAGAGATTTCGACGTCCGAACAGATCACAAACCATTGGTCTTTGCTTTCAAACAAAAGCTAGACAAGGCCTCACTGCGTCAAGTGCGTCATTTGGATTTCATTGGATAGTTCACGACGGACATCATCCACATCACAGGCGTTGAGAATACCACAGCAGATGCACTCTCACGTATCGATGCAATCAACTCAACAGCGTCGACTACAATCCAATCGCTGCAACACAGTCAAATTGTACCGAGCTCAAAAAACTCATCATACCAATTCGAAAGCAACAGTCTACTGTAATATTTCGACACCAAAGGTTCGTCCATTCATCCCTCGTCAACAGAAAGGCGATCATCGACATGGCGGTATGTGCGCAACCACCGAACTCATAAAATCACGCTTCGTTTGGCCAGAAATGGGCAAACAAATCCCTTATTTTGTCCAAAAATGCCTCAGCTGCCAAAAGTCAAAGGTCTGCCGGTACGTTCATTCACTTTTTCAATCAATTTTACCTTCATCGAAAAGGTTCGATCACATCAATATCGATCTCATCGGACCTTTGCCACAAACAAACGAATACCGATACTGCCTCGCAATCATCGATCGGTGCACTCGATGGCCCGAAGCCATCCCACGCCAAGATATAACATGGAAACAGTTACACTAGAACTCGTGATTGTTTGGATTGCACGTTTCGGTATACCCGTTTGCATCACCACGGACCAAGACAGACAATTTGAATCGCATCTCTTCAAAGAATTGCCGAACCGGTTGGGAATCAATCACCTGCGCACAATGGCATATCATCCACAAGCAAATGGACTCATCCAACGTTGGCACCGCACACTCAAATCATCGCTCATGGCGCACGAACAGTACGATTGGCCAAATCGCTTGCTAATAATTTTTCTTGGACTACGCTCAGCATTCGAACCCGACATCGAAGCGACAGCAGCTCAACTCGTCTACGACATAACATAACGATTGCCGGGCGAATTTTTCAACGACAGTTAATTTCATCATCTTCAAGCGAAACGACAAAGTACGTCCATCACTTAAACCGCCATACGATGGACCCTTTCCAGTCGTCTCCAAGCAGGAAAAACATTTCACTATCCAACTCAAGCGAGAAAGGGTCAACTATCGATCGACTCAAACAAGCATATATTGAAATGCATCATGACGATATTCAACCAGCTGCAGCTGTTAAAAAAACAAATCATACAGCAATCAACCGAAACATCATCAACATCAGCCCATTCATCCCAAACTTAGCATTCGCCCGCATCAGAGTCGTCAACTCAGCCGTCCAAAACAACCTAACACGGCCGCAAAGTCAAACTTACCGTTCGCTTCGCAACTTGGAAGTTTAGGGGGAACACTGTGACGATCAAATCATATTCAATCATATATATCAAAAACCGTAAATTTTCGCGCGTCATGGGGAACAACTGATTCAAAAATCGCATCGGCAATCGAAAATCCCGTAAGGGGCATCAACGACAATTTCGCAATATTATCACTCACTATCCTTATCACACAATCACATCATCGTTCCATCGCAAGTGTTTCGTCAACTCACCAATTCAACCAATTTGTGCCGTTATCGCTGGCATGCTGCAGACCGCACCGGAAACAACACTCCACAACTCGCAAATACGGCCGTCACAGTGCTGGAATCGATGAACGATCCCGCTTCGTCATCAGCATCAATTGCCAGCACCTCAACGGTAAACGCAATCAGGGCATCGGACGATCCCATCGAAAAACTGGAGAAGCGCAGCGAAAAACAAAGATGCTACGTTGCAGAAAATCAACGACAAACTTTCGCAGCTCCTCGCCGACAATCGCGGACGTCAACATTATCGTGACTGTTCGCAAAACTAAACTCAACGCAAGGAAACACCGCACCGCTCAATCAACGAACAGCAAGCATCGCCGACTTGCTGGTTCCACCGTAAGGATGGTACTCAGGCTTGCAAATGCCTGAAATCCAGCGATTTCACGGCGCCATCGGCGTCGTGACCAACGCGCTCGACATCTCCAACGGCCAAGCTTCGCAGTCGAGCACTTAATCACACAACAATCAAACCGACAGCATACAACAATCAAACAACAATCAAATCGAATTAAATCAATTTTTCCGGAATTCAATCAAAAATAAGGAAGTAAATTCTGTGAAATCGCAAATTTCTAGTCGACTTTTCATTCGAGATATTAAATCTGGTCAGACATTTTTGATCGACACCGGCGCAGAATTGTCCGACATTTCTTTCACTCGAATGCATCGTCAGAACAACAAGGAAAATCCACTTTTCGCAGCAAATGGTACATCGAAACATACGGCGTTACGCGTCTCACGCTCGACTTGGGTTTGCGACGTCAATTCGCGTGGAATTTTACGATTGCAGACACAAAATATCCAATCATCGGCATGGATTTTTTTCGCAATTTGAATCTACTCATCGACATCAAAAATTCAAAACTCATCGATTCAATTACAGCACTTTACTTTTACTTTCTCATCAAACATGGAATTTTTCGGTCATGAAGGAGCCCATATGCGTCGGCATTGCATTTGTTCAAAAAACCGTCCGGCGCATGGCGCCCGTGCGGTGATTATCGCTCAGTCTCAAAGCAAACGGTGAAGGATTGCTACCCTTTGCCACACATTCAAGATTTATCAATTGAATTCAATTCAATTCTTCATTGGCAACAATACAGTAAGACAATGTGTCTCTTTTAGTATTTTATAAAATGGTTTACACTTGGAAGTATATTAAAATTAAAGTTTATACAAAAATAAATGAAAAATAGTTAACTTAACCTATATTAAAATGTTTTTTTTTAATTTTTCTTCCTTTCCCATTTTCCTAAAAATAAATAAAGCAAAACAAATACTTATTGATTGTTTGAGAAATGAATAAATACTTCAGATTTGAATTTACCTTGATCTGTTATCCGGTTGATGTCTATAGGTAGTGAATTCCATAGGCGAATGCTGCATACAAAAAACAAACGTGACGAGTTTAGATACCTATAGCTTGGAATAATCAGGTTAATTGTTCTTAATGATGTAGAAGATTGAATTATTTCATATAGGTACTCTGGTGTTTTGGTGTGAATTATCCTGTGTAGGAAGATGCAATTTCGATAGTTTATGTATTTAAACAGTGTGCAATTAAGAATGTTTATGTATATGGTCATATCTTCAAACGCCATAAACATAACGAGTCATGTCATTAAAAGCAACACGTTATTTGTGTTCAAATAAGGAATCAAACTTCGGATACACAACCTCAGAAAAAGAAATTATAGGTATTAGTAAAGTTCTCATTAGACGGAGTCTAGTTTCTTGCGGAGTGAAGTTGCTAGATATTCATAGTTTTCTCAATGTTCCATAGATACGACAGATCGTTAATATATGTGCTAAACAAAATCGGACCTAAAATTGAGCCTTGGGGCACACCCACCTTCAAAATTGATAGTGTTGAGAGATTTTCTCCAACAGCTACACGTTGAGTTCTATCACACAAGTAGCTTTGCATTAGACAAACAGCAGAATCGGAAAAACCAAAATAATGCTTTAATTTTTCACAGAGTACTTTGTGGTCAATTTTGTCAAAAGCCTTTGAGAAATCCAAAAAGCACAGTATTGTAACATTGTCCCTATCATATTGGACTCTTATGTTCTCTAAAATCTTAACCATGGCAGTGGAACAGGAGTGGTTAGCTCAAAATCCAGATTGAAAGCGGGATAACAATCTTTTGGAGGTGAGATGTTCAATAATTTGCCTGCTAAGAATTTTTTCAAGGACTTTTGACATGCATGGTAAAATGCTTATTGGCCGATAATCAGCGAGTATCATTGGTGTTAATTTTTTTGGAACAGGAGTTATTCTCGCTGTTTTCCAAGCGGTTGGAAAAGTGGAAGTGACTACACAGTGATTGTAAAGATGGGTAAGAGCATAAATTACATATTTAAATTTTAGAAATCTATATATATTATAAATATATATATTATTATTAATTTTTTGAAATCTCATAGGAATATCATCTTCGCCTATTGCCTCGGATTTCAAAGCTCCAAAAGTTCGGATATCTTCGTCTTCGGTTACCGTTTTGAAATCAAAAGTGTCCGGTTGCTTTCAACATTCATACAACATTCATATATTGTCCACTCGCTCACACAATCAACATTCATTCGCTTACAGATGCGCTCACTCATTTTATTTAGCATTCACGCACATACATATACACAGCATTCACTCTATATACAAATAATCATGGCTTCCGGTTTTGTCTTTTATTCCGTGTGCACGCGCTCAGTCATCATCCAAATTTAGTCAAAATTAAAAAACTACAATTGTTGTTATTTAAACTACAAGAGCATTTCTTTTATTTTATACACGGTGTTTATCCCCATAACTGGTGACCGCGAAAATTAAAAATTGGTGAATACTCGTGTAATTCACATTTTACATCAAGTACAAAAATCATCAAAAACGGCATCAAAACTCATCCATTGTTGTGTTATTCAGTTCAGTGCACACATTTTAATGCAATTTTCGTGAGAATCGGACAATTTTTAAGAAAATTTATTATTTCACAAAATCTAAAAATCGAATCGGCAACCGAAAAGAAACAACGACAATCTCACAATATTATCACTCACTCACCTTATACAACTCATCGATGCAAGTACAGCACTGTCGCGACCGGGCATTTGCAGCCTCGAGGCGTCGACATTTATGAAAACATACAACGATACAACAGAATTTGCAGATTTACTCTCTCATCAAACATGGAATTTGTCGGCCATTAAAGAGCCCATATGCGTCGCCATTGCATTTGGTAAAAAAACCGTCCAGCGCATGGTGCCCGTGCGGTAATTATCGCTCACTCACCAAGCAAACGGTGAAGGATCGCTACCCTTTGCCACACATTCAAGATTTTTCAATTCAATTTAATTCAATTCTTCATTGGCAACAATACAGTACGACAATGTGTCTCTTTTAGTATTTTATAAAATGGTTTACACTTGGAAGTATACTAAAATTAAAGTTTATACAAAAAAAATGAAAAATAGTTAACTTAACCTATATTAAAGTGTTTTTTCTTATTAAAAAATAAATAAAGCAAAACAAAAACTTATTGATTGTTTGAGAAATGATTAAATACTTCAGATTTGAATTTACTTTGATCTGTTATCCGGTTGATGTCTATAGGTAGTGAATTCCAAAGGCGAATGCTGCATACAAAAAACAACCGTGACGAGTTTAGATACCTATAGCTTGGAATTGTCAGGTTATTTGTTCTTGATGATGTACAACATTGAATTATTTCATATAGGTACTCTGGTGTTTTGGTGTGAATTATCCTGTGTAGGAAGATGCAATTTCGATAGTTTATGTATTTAAACAGTGTGCAATTAAGAATGTTTGTACTAAAAGCAGATATATGGTCCTATCTTCAAACGCCATAAACATAACGAGTCATGTCATTAAAAGCAACACGTAGTTTGTTTTCAAATAAGGAATCAAACTTCGGATACACAACCTCAGAAAAAGAAATTATAGGTATTAGTAAAGTTCTCATTAGACGGAGTCTAGTTTCTTGCGGAGTGAAGTTGCTAGATATTCATAGTTTTCTCAATGTTTCATAGATACGACAGATCGTTAATATATGTGCTAAACAAAATCGGACCTAAAATTGAGCCTTGGGGCACAACCACCTTCAAAATTGATAGTGTTGAGAGATTTTCTCCAACAGCTACACGTTGTGTTCTATCACACAAGTAGCTTTTCATTAGACAAACAGCAGAATTGGAAAAACCAAAATAATGCTTTAATTTTTCACAGAGTACTTTGTGGTCAACTTTGTCAAAAGCCTTTGAGAAATCCAAAAAGCACAGTATTGTAACATTGTCCCTATCATATTGGACTCTTATGTTCTCTAAAATCTTAACCATGGCAGTGGAACAGGAGTGGTTAGCTCTAAATCCAGATTGAAAGCGGGATAACAATCTTTTGGAGGAGAATTTTTTCAAGGACTTTTGACATGCATGGTAAAATGCTTATTGGCCGATAATCAGCGAGTATCATTGGTGTTAATTTTTTTGGAACAGGAGTTATTCTCGCTGTTTTCCAAGCGGTTGAAAAAGTTGAAGTGACTACACAGTGATTGAAAAGATGGGTAAGAGCATTAATTACATAGGGCATATTAATTTTTAGAAATCTCATAGGCATATCATCTTCGCCTATTGCCTCGGATTTCAAAGCTCCAAAAGTTCGGATAACTTCGTCTTCGGTTACCGTTTTGAAATGAGAAGAGTCTGGTTGATCAAAAAGCAAAGCATCTTCGGGCTCAAAGCTAGTTAGAAGTTGGATGGTCTGTGTAAATAGGTTGTTTAGATCATTGGAATCTAGCTCACATTTGGTATTTTGTTTTTTTCCTACACCGATCTCGCGAAAATTATTCCAAAGCTGCTTTAAAGAAAGATCTAAGCTAAGTTTTGAAAAGAAAAAACTTTTTTTGGCAGCACGAATGATTGAAGTTGCTTGATTACGGAAGAAGCAGTATTGCCGCCAAGTTGTTGGATTTTGTGATCTCTTCCACTTAATGTAAATTTTCTTACGGTTTTCAATTGCATTCCTGACTTCAAGTGTGTACCAAGGACACTTTTTATTCTGAACCCTTACCGTCTTTAAGGGGACGGGTCTTTTAAATAACCTTGTTATATGGTTAGAAATGAAATCAAGCTTATTGTCTACGTGAGGAATCTTAAAACATTCCCCCCAACCCACACTGTAAGCATCAGTGAAAAGGTTTTCAGTATTTATTAATTTAAAATTTCTGAAAATAAAGGTAGATGGAACTTGAGAATGTAAAAAATCAATGTTATAAGTACAGAATATAAGGTCGTAATCCGATATTCCATCCAAGCAAAATTGATCATTAAGTAAAATATTTCACGCATTTTTTGCATGGAAAAAAAGCGTTCAGCAAAATTGACCTCAATCGTTCAAATCACCAAATTCCAATCGAGCCAAGGGACATTCCCAAAACAGCAATCATCGTCGTTTGGTCTCTTCGAATTCACCAAAATGACGTTTGGCTTGTGCGGAGCAGCCCAAACATTTCAACGCTTTATGCGCGATATTTTCCGCGGACTCGATTTTGTACTTGTTTACATCGACGATAATTGCATTGCATCGGACGACGTCGGGCGACACAAATCGCATTTGCGACAAGTCTTCAAATGTCTCCAACACTTCCACCTCACAATCAACCCAGCAAATGCAAATTCGCTCAATCAACCATCGAATTCCTAGGGTATTTCGTCAACGCCGATGGCATCACACCATTGCCAGCCAAAATCCAGCCAAGCAATCATCGACATTCTAATGCCTTCAATCGCCAAAGGACTTCGTCGATTTTTGGCGATGATCAACTTTTATCCTCGTTTTTTGCCAAATGCCGTCAATCATTAAATTCCACTCGTCAAATTCATTCCCGGCAATTGAAAAAATGATCCAACAACAATCAACTGGACCGACAAAACAATCGAACACTTCAATCAATGCAAGAATCAACGCGTAAACGCAGCGTGACACAGATATCGGCGCCGCACTGCATCAAATCGTCAATTACAAATTCCAGCCGATTGGATTTTCAACCTCAAACTCTCTAAAATGGAACGCAAGTAAAGTACCCACGACAAAAAGCTACTTGCGATTGATCCCGCCATCAGGCATTTTTGCTGCATGCGTCAAGACAAAGATTTCGACGTCCGAATGGATCACAAACCATTGGTGCTCGCTTTCAAACAAAAGCTAGACAAGGTCTCACCGCGTCAAGTCCGTCATTTGAATTTCATCGTACAGTTCACCACGAACACCATCCACATCGCAGGCGTTGAGAATACCACAGCAGCTGCACTCTCACGCATTGATGCAATCAACTCAAACATCCTCGACTTCAATCAAATCGCTGCAACACAGTCTAATCTAAAATCAAACAAATCAGCATACCAAATTCGACAGTAACAGTCTACTGTGATATTTCGACACTCAGCTGCCAAAAGTCAAAGGTCAGCCGGTACGTTCATTCACCTTTTCAATCAATTTTACTTTCATCGGAAAGGTTTGATCACATCAATATCGATCTCATCGGACCTTTGCCACAATCAAACGAATACCGATACTGCCTCACAATCATCGATCGGTACACTCGATGGCCCGAAGCCATCCCACGCAAAGATATGACAATGGAAACAGTTACACTGGAACTCGTGATTGTTTGGATTGCACGTTTCGGCATACCCGCTTGCATCACCATGGACCAAGGCAGACAATTTGAATCGCATCTCTTCAAAGAATTGTCGAACCGGTTGGGAATCAATCACCTGCGCACAATGGCATATCATCCACAAGCAAATAGACTCATCCAACGTTGGCACCGCACACTCAAATCATCGATCATGGCGCACGAACAGTACGATTGGCCAAATCGCTTGCCAATCATTTTGGATTACGCTCAGCATTCGAACCCGACATCGAAGCGACAGCAGCTCAACTCGTCTACGACATAACATAACGATTGCCGGGCGAATTTTTCAGCGACAGCAAATTTCATCATCCTCAAGCGAAACGACAAAGTACGTCCATCACTTAAACCGCCATACGATGGACCCTTTCCAGTCGTCTCCAAGCAGAAAAAACATTTTACGATCGACTCAAACAAGCATATATTGAAATGCATCATGAAGATATTCAACCAGCCACAGCTGTTAAAAAAAAACAAATCATACAGCAATCAACCAAAACATCATGAACATCAGCCCATTCATCACAAACTCAGCATTCGCCCGCATCAGAGTCGTCAACTCAGCCATCCAAAACAACCTAACACGGCCGCAAAGTCAAACTTACCGTCCGCTTCGCAACTTGGAAGTTTAGGGGGAATACTGTGACGATCAAATCATATTCAATCAACACACAAAATGTATCGAATTCTATCATAGATATCACTGTTCACTCACTCAATCACTCAACATTCATACAACATTCATATATTGTCCACTCGCTCACACAATCAACATTATTTCACTTACATTTACATTATTTTTCACTCACTCAGTCATTCATCATTCAAACAACATTCATATATTGTCCACGGGCTCACACAACGCTTGCATTTACATTTTGTTTACTCACTCAGTCACCCAACATTCATACAACATTCATATATTGTCCACTCGCTCAAACAATCAACATTCATTCACTTACAGATGCGCTCACTCATTTTATTCAGCATTCACGCACATACATATACACAGAATTCATTCTATATACAAATCTTCATGGCTTCTGGTTTTGTCTTATATTCAGTGTGCACGCGCTCAGTCATCATCCAAATTTATTCAAAATTAAAAAACTACTATTATTGTTATTTAAACTACAAAAGCATTTCTTTTATTTTATACACGGTATTTATCCCCATAACTGGTGACCGCGAAAATTAAAAATTGGTGGATACTCGTGTAATTCACATTTCACATCAAGTGCAAAAATCATCAAAATTGCATCAAAACTCAACTATTGTTGTGTTATTCAGTTCAGTGCACACATTTTAATGCAATTTTCGTGAGAATCGGACAATTTTTTACGAAAAATTATTATTTCACAATCATACATTCAGGTCGTGCAAGAACAAAACCGTAAATTTTCGCGCGTCATCGAGAACAACTGATTCAAAAATCGCATCGGCAATCGAAAATCCCGTAAGGAGCATCAACGACAATTTCGCAATATTATCACTCACTCACCTTATCACACAATCACATCATCGTTCCATCGCAAGTGTTTCGTCAACTCACCAATTCAACCAATTTGTGCCGTTATCGCTGGCATGCTGCAGACCACGCCGGAAACAACACTCCACAACTCGCAAATACGGCCGTCGCAGGGCTTGAACCGATGAACGTTCCCGCTTCGTCATCAGCATCAATCGCCAGCACCTCAACGGTAAACGCAATCAGGGCATCGGACGATCCCATCGAAAAACTGGAGAAGCGCAGCGAAAAACAAAGATGCTACGTTGCAGAAAATCAACGACAAACTTTCGCAGCTCCTCGCCGACAATCGCGGACGTCAACATTATCGTGACTGTTCGCAAAACTAAACTCAACGCAAGGAAACACCGCACCGCTCAATCAACGAACAGCAAGCATCGCCGACTTGCTGGTTCCACCGTAAGGATGGTACTCAGGCTTGCAAATGCCTGACACCCAGCGATTTCACGGCGCCATCGGCGTCGTGACCAACACGCTCGACATCTCCAACGGCCAAGCTTCGCAGTCGAGCACTTAATCACACAACAATCAAACCGACAGCATAAAACAATCAAACAACAATCAAATCGAATTAAATCAATTTTTCCGGAACTCAATCAAAAATAAGGAAGTAAATTCTGTGAAATCGCAAATTTCTAGTCGACTTTTCATTCGAGATATTAAATCTGGTCAGAAATTTTTGATCGACACCGGCGCAGAATTGTCCGTCATTTCTTCCACTCGAATGCATCGTCAGAACAACAAGGAAAATCCACTTTTCGCAGCAAATGGTACATCGAAACATACGGCGTTACGCGTCTCACGCTCGACTTGGGTTTGCGACGTCAATTCGCGTGGAATTTTACGATTGCAGACACAAAATATCCAATCATCGGCATGGATTTTTTTCGCAATTTGAAGTAAGACAATGTGTCTCTTCTAGTATTTTATAAAATGGTTTACACTTGGAAGTATATTAAAATTAAAGTTTATACAAAAAGAAATGAAAAATAGTTAACTTAACCTATATTAAAATGTTTTTTTTTTTTTATTTTTCTTCCTTTCCCATTTTCCTAAAAATAAATAAAGCAAAACAAAAACTTATTGATTGTTTGAGAAATGAATAAATACTTCAGATTTGAATTTACCTTGATCTGTTATCCGGTTGATGTCTATAGGTAGTAAATTCCATAGGCGAATGCTGCATACAAAAAAGAACCGTGACGAGTTTAGATACCTATAGCTTGGAATGATCAGGTTATTTGTTCTTGATGATGTAGAAGATTGAATTATTTCATATAGGTACTCTGGTGTTTTGGTGTGAATTATCCTGTGTAGGAAGATGCAATTTCGATAGTTTATGTATTTAAACAGTGTGCAATTAAGAATGTTTATGTATATGGTCATATCTTCAAACGCCATAAACATAACGAGTCATGTCATTAAAAGCAACACGTTATTTGTGTTTAAATAAGGAATCAAACTTCGGATACACAACCTCAGAAAAAGAAATTATAGGTATTAGTAAAGTTCTCATTAGACGGAGTCTAGTTTCTTGCGGAGTGAAGTTGCTAGATATTCATAGTTTTCTCAATGTTCCATAGATACGACAGATCGTTAATATATGTGCTAAACAAAATCGGACCTAAAATTGAGCCATGGGGCACACCCACCTTCAAAATTGATAGTGTTGAGAGATTTTCTCCAACAGCTACACGTTGTGTTCTATCACACAAGTAGCTTTGCATTAGACAAACAGCAGAATCGGAAAAACCAAAATAATGCTTTAATTTTTCACAGAGTACTTTGTGGTCAACTTTGTCAAAAGCCTTTGAGAAATCCAAAAAGCACAGTATTGTAACATTGTCCCTATCATATTGGACTCTTATGTTCTCTAAAATCTTAACCATGGCAGTGGAACAGGAGTGGTTAGCTCTAAATCCAGATTGAAAGCGGGATAACAATCTTTTGGAGGTAAGATGTTCAATAATTTGCCTGCTAAGAATTTTTTCAAGGACTTTTGACATGCATGGTAAAATGCTTATTGGCCGATAATCAGCGAGTATCATTGGTGTGAATTTTTTTGGAACAGGAGTTATTCTCGCTGTTTTCCAAGCGGTTGGAAAAGTTGAAGTGACTACACAGTGATTGTAAAGATGGGTAAGAGTATAAATTACATATTAAAATTTTAGAAATCTATATATATTATATATATATATATATATATTGTTATTAATTTTTTGAAATCTCATAGGAATATCATCTTCGCCTATTGCCTCGGATTTCAAAGCTCCAAAAGTTCGGATATCTTCGTCTTCGGTTACCGTTTTGAAATCAAAAGTGTCCGGTTGCTTTCAACATTCATACAACATTCATATATTGTCCACTCGCTCACACAATCAACATTCATTCGCTTACAGATGCGCTCACTCATTTTATTTAGCATTCACGCACATACATATACATAGCATTCACTCTATATACAAATAATCATGGCTTCCGGTTTTGTCTTTTATTCCGTGTGCACGCGCTCAGTCATCATCCAAATTTAGTCAAAATTAAAAAACTACAATTGTTGTTATTTAAACTACAAGAGCATTTCTTTTATTTTATACACGGTGTTTATCCCCATAACTGGTGACCGCGAAAATTAAAAATTGGTGAATACTCGTGTAATTCATATTTTACATCAAGTACAAAAATCATCAAAAACGGCATCAAAACTCATCCATTGTTGTGTTATTCAGTTCAGTGCACACATTTTAATGCAATTTTCGTGAGAATCGGACAATTTTTAAGAAAATTTATTATTTCACAAAATCTAAAAATCGGATCGGCAACCGAAAAGAAACAACGACAATTTCACAATATTATCACTCACTCACCTTATACAACTCATCGATGCAATTACAGCACTGTCGCGACCGGGCATTTACAGCCTCTAGGCGTCGACATTTATCAAAACATACAACGATACAACGGAATTTGCAGATTTACTCTCTCATCAAACATGGAATTTGTCGGGCATTAAAGAGCCCATATGCGTCGCCATTGCATTTGGTAAAAAAACCGTCCAGCGCATGGTGCCCGTGCGGTGATTATCGCTCACTCACCAAGCAAACGGTGAAGGATCGCTACCCTTTGCCACACATTCAAGATTTTTCAATTCAATTTAATTCAATTCTTCATTGGCAACAATACAGTACGACAATGTGTCTCTTTTAGTATTTTATAAAATGGTTTACACTTGGAAGTATACTAAAATTAAAGTTTATACAAAAAAAATGAAAAATAGTTAACTTAACCTATATTAAAGTGTTTTTTCTTATTCAAAAATAAATAAAGCAAAACAAAAACTTATTGATTGTTTGAGAAATGATTAAATACTTCAGATTTGAATTTACCTTGATCTGTTATCCGGTTGATGTCTATAGGTAGTGAATTCCATAGGCGAATGCTGCATACAAAAAATAACCGTGACGAGTTTAGATACCTATAGCTTGGAATTGTCAGGTTATTTGTTCTTGATGATGTACAACATTGAATTATTTCATATAGGTACTCTGGTGTTTTGGTGTGAATTATCCTGTGTAGGAAGATGCAATTTCGATAGTTTATGTATTTAAACAGTGTGCAATTAAGAATGTTTGTACTAAAAGCAGATATATGGTCCTATCTTCAAACGCCATAAACATAACGAGTCATGTCATTAAAAGCAACACGTAGTTTGTTTTCAAATAAGGAATCAAACTTCGGATACACAACCTCAGAAAAAGAAATTATAGGTATTAGTAAAGTTCTCATTAGATGGAGTCTAGTTTCTTGCGGAGTGAAGTTGCTAGATATTCATAGTTTTCTCAATGTTTCATAGATACGACAGATCGTTAATATATGTGCTAAACAAAATCGGACCTAAAATTGAGCCTTGGGGCACAACCACCTTCAAAATTGATAGTGTTGAGAGATTTCCTCCAACAGCTACACGTTGAGTTCTATCACACAAGTAGCTTTGCATTAGACAAACAGCAGAATCGGAAAAACCAAAATAATGCTTTAATTTTTCACAGAGTACTTTGTGGTCAACTTTGCCAAAAGCCTTTGAGAAATCCCAAAAGCACAGTATTGTAACATTGTCCTATCATATTGGACTCTTATGTTCTCTAAAATCTTAACCATGGCAGTGGAACAGGAGTGGTTAGCTCTAAATCCAGATTGAAAGCGGGATAACAATCTTTTGGAGGAGAATTTTTTCAAGGACTTTTGACATGCATGGTAAAATGCTTATTGGCCGATAATCAGCGAGTATCATTGGTGTTAATTTTTTTGGAACAGGAGTTATTCTCGCTGTTTTCCAAGCGGTTGAAAAAGTTGAAGTGACTACACAGTGATTGTAAAGATGGGTAAGAGCATTAATTACATAGGGCATATTAATTTTTAGAAATCTCATAGGCATATCATCTTCGCCTATTGCCTCGGATTTCAAAGCTCCAAAAGTTCGGATAACTTCGTCTTCGGTTACCGTTTTGAAATGAGAAGAGTCCGGTTGATCAAAAAGCAAAGCATCTTCGGGCTCAAAGCTAGTTAGAAGTTGGATGGTCTGTGTAAATAGGTTGTTTAGATCATTGGAATCTAGCTCACATTTGGTATTTTGTTTTTTTCCTACACCGATCTCGCGAAAATTATTCCAAAGCTGCTTTAAAGAAAGATCTAAGCTAAGTTTTGAAAAGAAAAAACTTTTTTTGGCAGCACGAATGATTGAAGTTGCTTGATTACGGAAGAAGCAGTATTGCCGCCAAGTTGTTGGATTTTGTGATCTCTTCCACTTAATGTAAATTTTCTTACGGTTTTCAATTGCATTCCTGACTTCAAGTGTGTACCAAGGACACTTTTTATTCTGAACCCTTACCGTCTTTAAGGGGACGGGTCTTTCAAATAACCTTGTTATATGGTGAGAAATGAAATCAAGCTTATTGTCTACGTAAGGAATCTTAAAACATTCCCCCCAACCCACACTGTAAGCATCAGTGAAAAGGTTTTCAGTATTTATTAATTTAAAATTTCTGAAAATAAAGGTAGATGGAACTTGAGAATGTAAAAAATCAATGTTATAAGTACAGAATATAAGGTCGTAATCCGATATTCCATCCAAGCAAAATTGATCATTAAGTAAAATATTTCACGCATTTTTTGCATGGAAAAAAAGCGTTCAGCAAAATTGACCTCAATCGTTCATATCACCAAATTCCAATCGAGCCAAGGGACATTCCCAAAACAGCAATCATCGTCGTTTGGTCTCTTCGAATTCACCAAAATGACGTTTGGCTTGTGCGGAGGAGCCCAACCATTTCAATTCTTTATGCGCGATATTTTCCGCGGACTCGATTTTGTATTTGTTTACATCGACGATAATAGCATTTCATCGGACGACGTCAGGCGACACAAATCGCATTTGCGACAAGTCTTCAAACGTCTCCAACACTTCCACCTCACAATCAACCCAGCAAATGCAAATTCGCTCAATCAACCATCGAATTCCTAGGGTATTTCGTCAACGCCGATGGCATCACACCATTGCCAGCCAAAATCCAGCCAAGCAATCATCGACATTCTAATGCCTTCAATCGCCAAAGGACTTCGTCGATTTTTGGCGATGATCAACTTTTATCCTCGTTTTTTGCCAAATGCCGTCAATCATTAAATTCCACTCGTCAAATTCATTCCCGGCAATCGAAAAAATGATCCAACAACAATTAACTGGACCGACAAAACAATCGAACACTTCAATCAATGCAAGAATCAACGCGTAAACGCAGCGTGACACAGATATCGGCGCCGCACTGCATCAAACCGTCAATAACAAATTCCAGCCGATTGGATTTTCAACCTCAAACTCTCTAAAATGGAACGCAAGTACAGTACCCACGACAAAAAGCTACTTGCGATTGATCCCGCCATCAGGCATTTTTGCTGCATGCGTCAAGGGAAAGATTTCGACGTCCGAACGGATCACAAACCATTGGTGTTCGCTTTCAAACAAAAGCTAGACAAGGTCTCACCGCGTCAAGTCCGTCATTTGAATTTCATCGTACAGTTCACCACGAACACCATCCACATCGCAGGCGTTGAGAATACCACAGCAGCTGCACTCTCACGCATTGATGCAATCAACTCAAACATCCTCGACTTCAATCAAATCGCTGCATCACAGTCTAATTGTACCGAGCTCAAAAAACTCATTGAAGACAACGACACGTCGCTGCAGCTCAAACAAATCAGCATACCAAATTCGACAGTAACAGTCTACTGTGATATTTCAACACGAAAGGTTTCCATTCATCCCTCGCCAACAGAAAGGCGATCATCGACAAAATGCACAGCGTCTCTCATGGGGGTGTGCGCGCAACCACCGAACTCATTAAATCACGTTTCGTTTCGTGGGCAAAGAAATCGCTTATTTCGTCCAAAAATACCTCAGCTGCCAAAAGTCAAAGGTCAGCCGGTACGTTCATTCACCTTTTCAATCAATTTTACTTCCATCGGAAAGGTTTGATCACATCAATATCGATCTCATCGGACCTTTGCCACAATCAAACGAATATCGATACTGCCTCAAAATCATCGATCGGTACACTCGATGGCCCGAAGCCATCCCACGCAAAGATATGACAATGGAAACAGTTACACTGGAACTCTTGATTGTTTGGATTGCACGTTTCGGCATACCCGCTTGCATCACCATGGACCAAGGCAGACAATTTGAATCGCATCTCTTCAAAGAATTGTCGAACCGGTTGGGAATCAATCACCTGCGCACAATGGCATATCATCCACAAGCAAATAGACTCATCCAACGTTGGCACCGCACACTCAAATCATCGATCATGGCGCACGAACAGTACGATTGGCCAAATCGCTTGCCAATCATTTTGGATTACGCTCAGCATTCGAACCCGACATCGAAGCGACAGCAGCTCAACTCGCCTACGACATAACATAACGATTGCCGGGCGAATTTTTCAACGACAGCAAATTTCATCATCCTCAAGCGAAACGACAAAGTACGTCCATCACTTAAACCGCCATACGATGGACCCTTTCCAGTCGTCTCCAAGCAGAAAAAACATTTTACGATCGACTCAAACAAGCATATATTGAAATGCATCATGAAGATATTCAACCAGCCACAGCTGTTAAATAAAAACAAATCATACAGCAATCAACCAAAACATCATGAACATCAGCCCATTCATCACAAACTCAGCATTCGCCCGCATCAGAGTCGTCAACTCAGCCGTTTAAAACAACCTAACACGGCCGCAAAGTCAAACTTACCGTCCGCTTCGCAACTTGGAAGTTTAGGGGGAACACTGTGGCGATCGGACTAAATATAGACGATCAAATCATATTCAATCAACACACAAAATGTATCGAATTTTATCATTTACATCATTGTTCACTCACTCAATCACTCAACATTCATACAACATTCATATATTGTCCACTCGCTCACACAATCAACATTATTTCACTTACATTTATATTATTTTTCACTCACTCAGTCACTCATCATTCATACAACATTCATATATTGTCCACTCGCTCACACAATCAACATTAATTCGCTTACATTTACATTATTGTTTGTTTACTCACTCAGTTACTTAACATTCATCACACAACGCTCACACAGCGCTTGCATTTACATTATTGTTTACTCACTCAGTCACCCAACATTCATACAACATTCATATATTGTCAACTCGCTCACACAATCAACATTCATTCGCTTACAGATGCGCTCACTCATTTTATTCAGCATTCACGCACATACATATACAAAGCATTCACTCTATATACAAATTATCATGGCTTCTGGTTATGTCCTTTATTCAGTGTGCACGCGCTCAGTCGTCATCCAAATTTAGTCAAAATTAACAAAATTAAAAACTACTATTGTTGTTATTTAAACTAAAAAAAATTTCTTTTATTTTAAACACAGTGCTTATCCCCATAACTGGTGACCCCGAAAATTGAAAATTGGTGGATACTCTTGTAATTCGCATTTTACATCAAGTGCAAAAATCATCATCATCGCATCAAAACTCAACCATTTTTGTATTATTCAGTTCAGTGTACACATTTTAATGCAATTTTCGTGAGAATCGGACAATTTTTACGAAAAAATTATTATTTCACAATCATACATTCAGGGCGTGCAAGAACAAATTGATTCAAAGATCGCATCGCAAGTGTTTCGTCAACTCACCAATTCAACCAATTCGTGCCGTCATCGTTGGCATGCTGCAGACCGCACCGGAAACAACACTCCACAACTCGCAAATACGGCCGTCACAGTGCTGGAATCGATGAACGATCCCGTTTCGTCATCAGCATTAATCGCCAGCACCTCAACGGTAAACGCAATCAGCGAAAAACAAAAATGCTACGTTGCAGAAAATCAACGACAAACTTTCGCAGCTCCTCGACGACAATCGTGGACGTCAACGTGATCGTCGCCGTTCGCAAAAAAAAAATCAACGCAAGGAAACACCGCACCGCTCAATCAACGAACAGCAAGCATCGCTGACTTTCTGGCTCCACCGCGAGGATGGTACTCAGGCTCGCAAATGCCTGAAACCATGCGATTTCACCGCGCCATCAAAAACTGAATGCAGCTTCCGTCGTGACCAACGCGCTCGACATCTCCAACGGTCAAGGTTCGCAGTCGAGCACTCAATCACACAACAATCATACCGACAGCATTCAACAATCACTCAAAGACCAATCAAAGAACAATCAAATTGAATTACATGAATTTTTCCGGAATTCAATCAACAATCAGGAGGTAAATTCTGTGAAATCGAAAATTTCTAATCGACTTTTCATTCCAGATATTAAATCTGGTCAGAAATTTTTGATTAACACCGGCGTAGAACTGTCCGTCATTCCTTCCACACGTATGCATCGTCACAACAACAAGGAAAATCCACTTTTCGCAGCAAATGGTACGATCATATAAATAAACGGCGTTACGCGTCTCACGTTCGACTTGGGTTTGCGACGTCAATTCAATTGCAAAATATGCAATCATCGGCATGGATTTTTTTCGCAATTTCAATCTTATCATCGAAATCAAAAATTCAAAACTCATCGATGCAATCACAGCACTGTCACGACCAGGCATTTGCAGCCTCAAGGCGTCGACATTCATCAAAACATACAACGATACAACGGAATTTGCAGATTTACTTTCTCATCAAACACGGAATTTGTCGGTCAACAAAGAGCCCATATGCGTCACCATTGCAGTTGGTCAAAAAACCGTCCAGCGAATGGCGCCCGTGCGGTGATTATCGCTCACTCACCAAGCAAACGGTGAAGGATCGCTACCCTTTGCCACACATTCAAGATTTCACGCATTTTTTTATATGGAAAAAAAGTGTTCAGCAAAGTTGACCTCAATCGTGCGTATCACCAAATTCCAATTGAGCCAAGGGACATTCCCAAGACAGCAATCATCGTCGTTTGGTCTCTTCGAATTCACCAAAATGACGTTTGGCTTGTGCGGAGCAGCCCAAACATTTCAACGCTTTATGGACGATGTTCTCCGATTTTGTATTTGTTTACATCGACGATAATTGCATTGCATCGGACGACGTCGGGCGACACAAATCGCATTTGCGAGAAGTCTTCAAACGTCTTCAACACTTCCACCTCACAATCAACCCAGCAAAATGCAAATTCGCTCAATCAACCATCGCATTCCTCGGGTATTTCGTCAACGCCGATGGCATTACACTATTGCCAGCTTAAATCCAGCCAAGCAATCATCGACATTCTAATGCCTTCAATCGCCGAAGGACTTCGTCGATTTTTGGCGATGATCAACTTTTATCGTCGTTTTTTTCCCAATGCCGTCAATCATAAAATTCCACTTGTCAAACTCATTCTCGGCAATCGAAAAAACGATCCAACTCCAATCAACTAATCCGACGAAACAATCGAACACTTCAATCAATGCATAAATCAACTCACAAACGCAGCCCTGTTGGTGCAACAAGCGCCAGAAGTATAAATTACACTCAGTACGGATGCCAGTGACACAGATGTTGGCGCCGCACTGCATCAAATCATCAACAACAAATTCCATCCTATTGTATTTTCAGCCTCAAACTCTCTGCGATGCAACGCAAGTACAGAACCTACGACAGAGAGCTACTTGCTTATCTTATCTCGCCATAAGGCATTTTACCTGCATGCTTCAAGGGAGAGATCCGAACGGATCACACACCATTGGTCTTTGCTTTCAAATAAAAGCTAGACAAGGCCTCACCGGACAGTTCACCATGAACACCATTCACATCGCAGGCGTTGACAATACCACAGCAGATGCACTCTCACGCATTGATGCAATCAACTCAAACATCCGCGACTTCAATCAAATCGCTGCAACACAGTCTAATTGTACCGAGCTCAAAAAACTCATTGAAGACAACGACACGTCGCTGCAGCTCAAACAAATCAGCATACCAATTTCGACAGTAACAGTCTACTGTGATATTTCGACACCAAAGGTTTGTCCATTCATCCCTCGCCAACAGAAAGGCGATCATCGACAAATTGCACAGCGTCTCTCATGGTGGTGTGCGCGCAACCACCGAACTCATTAAATCACGTTTCTTTTGGCCAGAAATGGGCAAAGAAATCGCTTATTTCGTCCAAAAATACCTCAGCTGCCAAAAGCCAAAGGTCAGCCGGTACGTTCATTCACCTTTTCAATCAATTTTACTTCCATCGGAAAGGTTTGATCACATCAATATCGATCTCATCGGACCTTTGCCACAATCAAACGAATACCGATACTGCCTCACAATCATCGATCGGTACACTCGATGGCCCGAAGCCATCCCACGCAAAGATATGACAATGGAAACAGTTACACTGGAACTCGTGATTGTTTGGATTGCACGTTTCGGCATACCCGCTTGCATCACCATGGACCAAGGCAGACAATTTGAATCGCATTTCTTCAAAGAATTGTCGAACCGGTTGGGAATCAATCACCTGCGCACAATGGCATATCATCCACAAGCAAATGGACTCATCCAACGTTGGCACCGCACACTCAAATCATCGATCATGGCGCACGAACAGTACGATTGGCCAAATCGCTTGCCAATCATTTTTCTTGGATTACGCTCAGCATTCAAACCCGACATGGAAGCGACAGCAGCTCAACTCGTCTACGACATAACATAACGATTGCCGGGCGAATTTTTCAACGACAGCAAATTTCATCATCCTCAAGCAAAACGACAAAGTACGTCCATCACTTAAACCGCCATACGATGGACCCTTTCCAGTCGTCTCAAACATTTCACTATCCAACTCAAGCGAGAAAGAGTCAACTATCGATCGACTCAAACAAGCATATATTGAAATGCATCATGACGATATTCAACCAGCCGCAGCTGTTAAAAAAAAACAAATCATACAGCAATCAACCAAAACATCATCGAAATCAGCCCATTCATCCCAAACTCAGCATTCGCTCGCATCAGAGTCGTCAACTCAGCCGTCCAAAACAACCTAACACGGCCGCAAAGTCAAACTTACCGTCCGCTTCGCAACTTGGAAGTTTAGGGGGAACACTGTGGCGATCGGACTAAATATAGACGATCAAATCATATTCAATCAACACACAAAATGTATCGAATTTTATCATTTACATCATTGTTCACTCACTCAATCACTCAACATTCATACAACATTCATATATTGTCCACTCGCTCACACAATCAACATTATTTCACTTACATTTATATTATTTTTCACTCACTCAGTCACTCATCATTCATACAACATTCATATATTGTCCACTCGCTCACACAATCAACATTAATTCGCTTACATTTACATTATTGTTTGTTTACTCACTCAGTTACTTAACATTCATCACACAACGCTCACACAGCGCTTGCATTTACATTATTGTTTACTCACTCAGTCACCCAACATTCATACAACATTCATATATTGTCAACTCGCTCACACAATCAACATTCATTCGCTTACAGATGCGCTCACTCATTTTATTCAGCATTCACGCACATACATATACAAAGCATTCACTCTATATACAAATTATCATGGCTTCTGGTTATGTCTTTTATTCAGTGTGCACGCGCTCAGTCGTCATCCAAATTTAGTCAAAATTAACAAAATTAAAAACTACTATTGTTGTTATTTAAACTAAAAAAAATTTCTTTTATTTTAAACACAGTGTTTATCCCCATAACTGGTGACCCCGAAAATTAAAAATTGGTGGATACTCTTGTAATTCGCATTTTACATCAAGTGCAAAAATCATCATCATCGCATCAAAACTCAACCATTTTTGTATTATTCAGTTCAGTGTACACATTTTAATGCAATTTTCGTGAGAATCGGACAATTTTTACGAAAAATTATTATTTCACAATCATACATTCAGGGCGTGCAAGAACAAATTGATTCAAAGATCGCATCGCAAGTGTTTCGTCAACTCACCAATTCAACCAATTCGTGCCGTCATCGTTGGCATGCTGCAGACCGCACCGGAAACAACACTCCACAACTCGCAAATACGGCCGTCACAGTGCTGGAATCGATGAACGATCCCGTTTCGTCATCAGCATTAATCGCCAGCACCTCAACGGTAAACGCAATCAGCGAAAAACAAAAATGCTACGTTGCAGAAAATCAACGACAAACTTTCGCAGCTCCTCGACGACAATCGTGGACGTCAACGTGATCGTCACCGTTCGCAAAAAAAAAATCAACGCAAGGAAACACCGCACCGCTCAATCAACGAACAGCAAGCATCGCTGACTTTCTGGTTCCACCGCGAGGATGGTACTCAGGCTCGCAAATGCCTGAAACCATGCGATTTCACCGCGCCATCAAAAACTGAATGCAGCTTCCGTCGTGACCAACGCGCTCGACATCTCCAACGGTCAAGGTTCGCAGTCGAGCACTCAATCACACAACAATCATACCGACAGCATTCAACAATCACTCAAAGACCAATCAAACAACAATCAAATTGAATTACATGAATTTTTCCGGAATTCAATCAACAATCAGGAGGTAAATTCTGTGAAATCGAAAATTTCTAATCGACTTTTCATTCCAGATATTAAATCTGGTCAGAAATTTTTGATTAACACCGGCGCAGAACTGTCCGTCATTCCTTCCACACGTATGCATCGTCACAACAACAAGGAAAATCCACTTTTCGCAGCAAATGGTACGATCATATAAATAAACGGCGTTACGCGTCTCACGTTCGACTTGGGTTTGCGACGTCAATTCAATTGCAAAATATGCAATCATCGGCATGGATTTTTTTCGCAATTTCAATCTTATCATCGAAATCAAAAATTCAAAACTCATCGATGCAATCACAGCACTGTCACGACCAGGCATTTGCAGCCTCAAGGCGTCGACATTCATCAAAACATACAACGATACAACGGAATTTGCAGATTTACTTTCTCATCAAACACGGAATTTGTCGGTCAACAAAGAGCCCATATGCGTCACCATTGCAGTTGGTCAAAAAACCGTCCAGCGAATGGCGCCCGTGCGGTGATTATCGCTCACTCACCAAGCAAACGGTGAAGGATCGCTACCCTTTGCCACACATTCAAGATTTCACGCATTTTTTTATATGGAAAAAAAGTGTTCAGCAAAGTTGACCTCAATCGTGCGTATTACCAAATTCCAATTGAGCCAAGGGACATTCCCAAGACAGCAATCATCGTCGTTTGGTCTCTTCGAATTCACCAAAATGACGTTTGGCTTGTGCGGAGCAGCCCAAACATTTCAACGCTTTATGGACGATGTTCTCCGATTTTGTATTTGTTTACATCGACGATAATTGCATTGCATCGGACGACGTCGGGCGACACAAATCGCATTTGCGACAAGTCTTCAAACGTCTTCAACACTTCCACCTCACAATCAACCCAGCAAAATGCAAATTCGCTCAATCAACCATCGCATTCCTCGGGTATTTCGTCAACTCCGATGGCATCACACCATTGCCAGCCAAAATCCAGCCAAGCAATCATCGACGTTCTAATGCCTTCAATCGCCAAAGGACTTCGTCGATTTTTGGCGATGATCAACTTTATCGTCGTTTTTTTCCCAATGCCGTCAATCATAAAATTCCACTTGTCAAACTCATTCTCGGCAATCGAAAAAACGATCCAACTCCAATCAACTAAACCGACGAAACAATCGAACACTTTTTTTTATTTTATTTATTTATTTTATTTATTTTATTGATTTCAAAATCACTTACAGTTAGGACATGTTTGTGTCTTATAAAATCCGTAAGCCTTTATATGGGTCTTAGCAAAATTTAGTTTTAAAATTAAATAAATTTAAATTAACAATATATTTATTTGCATATATGCATATATTGAGAGAAAAAAAAACAAAAAGAAAAAGAAGAGAATGAAAATAAAAATGAGAAAAGACATCATTTCGTATTTTCAATTATTTGCCAAATAGTTGAATAATAGAGATTTAAACCTTCTTATGCATCCTACTCTTCTCAACGCGATAGGCAGGGAGTTCCACAGGCGAACAACATGGACAAAAAAGTGACGTTCTGGGATGAGATAATTATATCTTGGTTGAATAAGAACAAATGACCGAGTCGAGTGAGGGAAGTTCAAGATACTGTGAAGATAGTCAGGCTGTTGAGTTTGAATAATCTCATGCAGATAGCTGATCGAACGGAAGTTCATTAGGTTGACGAGGCTACAGCCAGTTATACATTTAGAAAAAATTGAAATGTGGTCATAACGTCGAAGATTGTAGACATAGCGCGTGATATTATTAAATGCGACATTTAATTTGCGGCTAGAAGCATTCACTTCCATATAACAAAATGGGCAATAAAAGGGTTTTGGCAAGGAGTAATTTAACTTTAAAAGGGACGTATTTTGCAGGGACTTGAAGCACCCGGAGGCTTCCATAGACTTTCCCTATGACACTATTAAGATGATCAGTCCATGTAAGGGTACGATTGAAAATGATTCCAAGGTTTCTCGCGGTGACGACGTATTCAATGGTCTCATCTTGATGTTTTACATGACGTTTTTCTGTAAATAGGAAGAGTCATGGATTTGGCAGGGTTAAGGCAAAGTTGATTTATTTTAGACCATTGTAAAATGTTCAGCATGTCCTCATTCATTAAGGCTATGGCCTCATTTTTTATTGCAAATGGTCGATCAATGATAAGCTGCACATCATCTGCATAAAGATGTATTAAACAATGTTTGACAACTGTTGGTAGATCATTTATGTATAGAGAGAAAAGAATTGGCCACAAAATTGAACCCTGTGGCACTCCAGATAGAACATTTAAGAAAGAGGAAGAACGTCCGTTTCCCACTACACATTGTTGTCTTCCGCTTAGATACGCGTTAATTAGCTTACAGGATACTGAACTGAACCCAAACAAATTCCGCAGTTTATTACATAGAATCATATGACTGACAGTGTCGAAAGCTTTAGAAAAATCTAAAAGCGTTAAAAAAGCGATAGAGTCTTTGTCCAATGCAACTCTTATTTTTTCAGTTACGAAAAGTAAAGCTGACTTGCAGCTCCGCTTTGAACGAAAGCCAGATTGTGAGAGACTCAACAGGTTGTTAATTGAAAGGTGTCGGTTAATTTGTTTCAGAATAGTTTTTTCGAACACTTTTGAAAGAAATGGAAGAATAGCAATCGGGCGATATTCTGTAGCCGTACCTCTTTGCTTTTTAGGAACAGGAACAATTTTGGCCATTTTCCATTGCAATGGAAATTCAGAAAACGTTATAATACTATTAAAAATATGTGCAGTATATTGTAATAAATATGGAAGCAGCAGCCTTAAAAACTTAGGTTGCATTAAGTCTAGACCTGTAGCGTTCGATTTTATGGCTAATACTGCCTCTACAATGTCTTCCTCTCGTATTCGTATAAAATTAAAATTTAGGTGGCTGTTGATGGCTGTGGAATTCTCAATAGTAAGATGTATAGATGAGTTAGTGTTCAGAGGGAGAGGAGAAGATGTGAACTTTTTGTTGACAACGTCGCAATCAAAGTCATCAGCTAATTTATTGGACGATTTGCCTATACCGATTTCTCTCAAATTACTCCATAACTTCTTTCCAGAAATCGAAAAACTAAGTCTACTCTCATAAAATAGTTTTTTTGCATTTCTGATCATCTTTACCACTTGATTGCGTAGCCTGCAAAAGGTTCGGCGAAAGTATTCCACTTTGTAGCGCCGCCATAGACTGTAAGCAGCATCTCGACGTGACATCAGTGCTATGATGTTGCCATTCAGCCAAGGAGGTGAACCATGCTTTACAATTTTGCTTCTTAAGGGGACATGTTGATCGAATAGTTGGTTGACATTGTGCTGTAGAAAACTAACTTGGTCGTTAATATTATGCATACCATAAATAAGATGCCATTCAATGCGGTTAAAGTTGTGCAACAATTCGATAGTATTTACATTTTTGTAGTCTCGATACTGAAAACTTTGTTGATCATATCGACATTTGACATCTAAACACAAGAAAATCAAGTCATGATTTGAAAAACCAGGCGCCAAAAGCTGGCTGTAAAGCAACACCTTACTGACATCACTAGCTAAATAAAGATCTAATAGCGAGCTGGATTCTTTAGTAAAGTGAGTAGGCGTTGAGTTATTAACTGGACTTAAATTGAGCGCTCTAAATCCACTAAGAAAGTTTTCCGCTAAGCGTTTATTTATCAAGTTACAATTAAAATCACCACACAGTATAGTATAAGAATAGTTGCAAGAAATTGACTCTTAAGTTGTTATTAACGGAGTAGCGCTTATACTATTATAAGGTCGGTAGACTGAACCTACTAATAAACTCTCATTATTGCATATGTCATTGACGAATACTACTAATAAACTCTCATTATTGCATATGACATTGACGAAAAGATATTCAAAAGGACAATTATCTTCCGATTTACATATAAATCTACAGCTCAGCCCGTCGCGCACGTATAGTGCAACACCTCCACCAGAAGAGAACTTTCTATCGGCTCTAAAAAGTCTAAGACCCTTCAAACAGTAGAAATCGTCACATATTTCAGTCTGAAACCAGGTTTCACACACAGAAACGATATCTATTCCTGACTCCACAAACAGATACCTTAACTCCCCTAACTTATTAGTCAGACTCTGGGCATTCAAATGACACATCTTAAATCCATTATTATTTTGCATTCTTAAAATTCGAATCATGTCATACAAATTCCTACTCATGCTGCTGCCAGTGGAACCCCCAACGTTGTTAGCTGCACTCGCGATGGAAAAATGAAGAAGAATATGATGCAAAGAAGGCGACGAAAAAATATAATAAAAAACACATTTGGCAAAACATTGTTACAGGGATAGTACGAAAATTAAATGAAAAGAATGAATCAAAAATGAAAATGAAAATAATTATAATAATTAAGAGCAAAATTAAGAGATAAGAAAATAGAAGAAAAGAATTAATTTTATAGAGATAAGAAAATATAAAAAAATAATTAATTAAACAGCAATGCAAAAAGAGTGATTTGCACATCGATAAGGCTTACGGCAAGATGAATTTGACGTCACAGCAGCTTCTAGACCTTCAACGTTGTAAACAGCAACACTTTCTCCATCAGCTGATAGCTCAATGTAAACATTGCCATTAACTGTGTATACGCTAAAGAGTTGGTAATCATTTCTTAAACGAATTGCATGGCGAAGCAGAGTGCGGGTGTTTTTGGAAAGGCTTTCATTTAAGAAACATGCATTGTCGGACTCTATAACAAAATCACGCAGTGAGAGTTGATGACGCTGTTGAAGTTTTCGGTAGGCAGTAATGCACTTCAGTGTGGAGTTTTTCTCTTGCACACTATTAAATTTTATAATGATAGGTGGCGAAGCCGTACTCTTATTGTTTCGTGTGCGAGAGCGGAAAGTATTTTTCTGGGTAGGAGTTTTGCATTTGGCTGTCGTACACAGTTGATTAAAAAGCGATGTTAGATCTTCAGCAGGCACACATGGAAGTCCAAACAAGATAGCATCCGCGGCAATTTCTTTCTTCTCTGCGGTGTCGATCTGTTGTTGGAGACATAAAAGCTTGCTATTAAGCTCACGCACATCAGGTGAATTTGCATCAATTTGATCTACTCTATGCACAACGTCTGCAATCGCTTTGTTTGTACTTATCAGCTTGTTGTCAAGAGTGAGTGCATCAGCTGCGCTGGCTTCGATTGATTCAACGCGGCTTACAATTTCCTTTATTGTTGTATTTACTTTTTGAATTTTCTCTGATCATTTAGCTTCAGTTTTCTCTAATCTCGCAAAGAGTTCAGAGCGGATTTTTGAAAGCTCTTCCGTAATACGATTTATAATCATGTCGGTGTGTCTGTTGAGGCGTTTCTCAAGTTCCTCAAGCGTGAGATTGGATTCAGCACTAGAGGTGGTTTTGATGTTTTAAGAGCTGTTTCAGCTGGGGAATTAATGGTGTGGGATGGTGGAGGTGTAGAGATTTGCTTAGAGATAGAGACCGTTGATTGAGAGTCCAGTCTTGTTGGTGATGGTGCATGTAGAGATGTTTGTTGTATAGCTGCCTTCGAACGTGTAGTAATTGTATTTATTCGTATGTAGTAGTAGGTACGTGAAATTGACTTGGTATAAGAAATAATTAAAACTTCAATTTATAGAAAGTTTAAAAACTTAAAAAATATAAATTTTTACTGCTCGAAGTGGCGATATTTATATATTTTATGTTAGTTTATTATTTTAGTAGTTCATGTTCGCGCACTTGAAAAATTTAATTTAGCAAAATAGGGTGTACACGAATTTCAAGTCAAGTCAAGTCAAGTCCGTCATTTGAATTTCATCGTACAGTTCACCACGAACACCATCCACATCGCAGGCGTTGAGAATACCACAGCAGCTGCACTCTCACGCATTGATGCAATCAACTCAAACATCCTCGACTTCAATCAAATCGCTGCATCACAGTCTAATTGTACCGAGCTCAAAAAACTCATTGAAGACAACGACACGTCGCTGCAGCTCAAACAAATCAGCATACCAAATTCGACAGTAACAGTCTACTGTGATATTTCAACACGAAAGGTTTCCATTCATCCCTCGCCAACAGAAAGGCGATCATCGACAAAATGCACAGCGTCTCTCATGGGGGTGTGCGCGCAACCACCGAACTCATTAAATCACGTTTCGTTTCGTGGGCAAAGAAATCGCTTATTTCGTCCAAAAATACCTCAGCTGCCAAAAGTCAAAGGTCAGCCGGTACGTTCATTCACCTTTTCAATCAATTTTACTTCCATCGGAAAGGTTTGATCACATCAATATCGATCTCATCGGACCTTTGCCACAATCAAACGAATACCGATACTGCCTCAAAATCATCGATCGGTACACTCGATGGCCCGAAGCCATCCCACGCAAAGATATGACAATGGAAACAGTTACACTGGAACTCTTGATTGTTTGGATTGCACGTTTCGGCATACCCGCTTGCATCACCATGGACCAAGGCAGACAATTTGAATCGCATCTCTTCAAAGAATTGTCGAACCGGTTGGGAATCAATCACCTGCGCACAATGGCATATCATCCACAAGCAAATAGACTCATCCAACGTTGGCACCGCACACTCAAATCATCGATCATGGCGCACGAACAGTACGATTGGCCAAATCGCTTGCCAATCATTTTGGATTACGCTCAGCATTCGAACCCGACATCGAAGCGACAGCAGCTCAACTCGCCTACGACATAACATAACGATTGCCGGGCGAATTTTTCAACGACAGCAAATTTCATCATCCTCAAGCGAAACGACAAAGTACGTCCATCACTTAAACCGCCATACGATGGACCCTTTCCAGTCGTCTCCAAGCAGAAAAAACATTTTACGATCGACTCAAACAAGCATATATTGAAATGCATCATGAAGATATTCAACCAGCCACAGCTGTTAAATAAAAACAAATCATACAGCAATCAACCAAAACATCATGAACATCAGCCCATTCATCACAAACTCAGCATTCGCCCGCATCAGAGTCGTCAACTCAGCCGTTTAAAACAACCTAACACGGCCGCAAAGTCAAACTTACCGTCCGCTTCGCAACTTGGAAGTTTAGGGGGAACACTGTGGCGATCGGACTAAATATAGACGATCAAATCATATTCAATCAACACACAAAATGTATCGAATTTTATCATTTACATCATTGTTCACTCACTCAATCACTCAACATTCATACAACATTCATATATTGTCCACTCGCTCACACAATCAACATTATTTCACTTACATTTATATTATTTTTCACTCACTCAGTCACTCATCATTCATACAACATTCATATATTGTCCACTCGCTCACACAATCAACATTAATTCGCTTACATTTACATTATTGTTTGTTTACTCACTCAGTTACTTAACATTCATCACACAACGCTCACACAGCGCTTGCATTTACATTATTGTTTACTCACTCAGTCACCCAACATTCATACAACATTCATATATTGTCAACTCGCTCACACAATCAACATTCATTCGCTTACAGATGCGCTCACTCATTTTATTCAGCATTCACGCACATACATATACAAAGCATTCACTCTATATACAAATTATCATGGCTTCTGGTTATGTCCTTTATTCAGTGTGCACGCGCTCAGTCGTCATCCAAATTTAGTCAAAATTAACAAAATTAAAAACTACTATTGTTGTTATTTAAACTAAAAAAAATTTCTTTTATTTTAAACACAGTGCTTATCCCCATAACTGGTGACCCCGAAAATTGAAAATTGGTGGATACTCTTGTAATTCGCATTTTACATCAAGTGCAAAAATCATCATCATCGCATCAAAACTCAACCATTTTTGTATTATTCAGTTCAGTGTACACATTTTAATGCAATTTTCGTGAGAATCGGACAATTTTTACGAAAAAATTATTATTTCACAATCATACATTCAGGGCGTGCAAGAACAAATTGATTCAAAGATCGCATCGCAAGTGTTTCGTCAACTCACCAATTCAACCAATTCGTGCCGTCATCGTTGGCATGCTGCAGACCGCACCGGAAACAACACTCCACAACTCGCAAATACGGCCGTCACAGTGCTGGAATCGATGAACGATCCCGTTTCGTCATCAGCATTAATCGCCAGCACCTCAACGGTAAACGCAATCAGCGAAAAACAAAAATGCTACGTTGCAGAAAATCAACGACAAACTTTCGCAGCTCCTCGACGACAATCGTGGACGTCAACGTGATCGTCGCCGTTCGCAAAAAAAAAATCAACGCAAGGAAACACCGCACCGCTCAATCAACGAACAGCAAGCATCGCTGACTTTCTGGTTCCACCGCGAGGATGGTACTCAGGCTCGCAAATGCCTGAAACCATGCGATTTCACCGCGCCATCAAAAACTGAATGCAGCTTCCGTCGTGACCAACGCGCTCGACATCTCCAACGGTCAAGGTTCGCAGTCGAGCACTCAATCACACAACAATCATACCGACAGCATTCAACAATCACTCAAAGACCAATCAAACAACAATCAAATTGAATTACATGAATTTTTCCGGAATTCAATCAACAATCAGGAGGTAAATTCTGTGAAATCGAAAATTTCTAATCGACTTTTCATTCCAGATATTAAATCTGGTCAGAAATGTTTGATTAACACCGGCGCAGAACTGTCCGTCATTCCTTCCACACGTATGCAACGTCACAACAACAAGGAAAATCCACTTTTCGCAGCAAATGGTACGATCATATAAATAAACGGCGTTACGCGTCTCACGTTCGACTTGGGTTTGCGACGTCAATTCAATTGCAAAATATGCAATCATCGGCATGGATTTTTTTCGCAATTTCAATCTTATCATCGAAATCAAAAATTCAAAACTCATCGATGCAATCACAGCACTGTCACGACCAGGCATTTGCAGCCTCAAGGCGTCGACATTCATCAAAACATACAACGATACAACGGAATTTGCAGATTTACTTTCTCATCAAACACGGAATTTGTCGGTCAACAAAGAGCCCATATGCGTCACCATTGCAGTTGGTCAAAAAACCGTCCAGCGAATGGCGCCCGTGCGGTGATTATCGCTCACTCACCAAGCAAACGGTGAAGGATCGCTACCCTTTGCCACACATTCAAGATTTCACGCATTTTTTTATATGGAAAAAAAGTGTTCAGCAAAGTTGACCTCAATCGTGCGTATCACCAAATTCCAATTGAGCCAAGGGACATTCCCAAGACAGCAATCATCGTCGTTTGGTCTCTTCGAATTCACCAAAATGACGTTTGGCTTGTGCGGAGCAGCCCAAACATTTCAACGCTTTATGGACGATGTTCTCCGATTTTGTATTTGTTTACATCGACGATAATTGCATTGCATCGGACGACGTCGGGCGACACAAATCGCATTTGCGACAAGTCTTCAAACGTCTTCAACACTTCCACCTCACAATCAACCCAGCAAAATGCAAATTCGCTCAATCAACCATCGCATTCCTCGGGTATTTCGTCAACGCCGATGGCATTACACTATTGCCAGCTTAAATCCAGCCAAGCAATCATCGACATTCTAATGCCTTCAATCGCCGAAGGACTTCGTCGATTTTTGGCGATGATCAACTTTTATCGTCGTTTTTTTCCCAATGCCGTCAATCATAAAATTCCACTTGTCAAACTCATTCTCGGCAATCGAAAAAACGATCCAACTCCAATCAACTAATCCGACGAAACAATCGAACACTTCAATCAATGCATAAATCAACTCACAAACGCAGCCCTGTTGGTGCAACAAGCGCCAGAAGTATAAATTACACTCAGTACGGATGCCAGTGACACAGATGTTGGCGCCGCACTGCATCAAATCATCAACAACAAATTCCAGCCTATTGTATTTTCAGCCTCAAACTCTCTGCGATGCAACGCAAGTACAGAACCTACGACAGAGAGCTACTTGCTTATCTTATCTCGCCATAAGGCATTTTACCTGCATGCTTCAAGGGAGAGATCCGAACGGATCACACACCATTGGTCTTTGCTTTCAAATAAAAGCTAGACAAGGCCTCACCGGACAGTTCACCATGAACACCATTCACATCGCAGGCGTTGACAATACCACAGCAGATGCACTCTCACGCATTGATGCAATCAACTCAAACATCCGCGACTTCAATCAAATCGCTGCAACACAGTCTAATTGTACCGAGCTCAAAAAACTCATTGAAGACAACGACACGTCGCTGCAGCTCAAACAAATCAGCATACCAATTTCGACAGTAACAGTCTACTGTGATATTTCGACACCAAAGGTTTGTCCATTCATCCCTCGCCAACAGAAAGGCGATCATCGACAAATTGCACAGCGTCTCTCATGGTGGTGTGCGCGCAACCACCGAACTCATTAAATCACGTTTCTTTTGGCCAGAAATGGGCAAAGAAATCGCTTATTTCGTCCAAAAATACCTCAGCTGCCAAAAGCCAAAGGTCAGCCGGTACGTTCATTCACCTTTTCAATCAATTTTACTTCCATCGGAAAGGTTTGATCACATCAATATCGATCTCATCGGACCTTTGCCACAATCAAACGAATACCGATACTGCCTCACAATCATCGATCGGTACACTCGATGGCCCGAAGCCATCCCACGCAAAGATATGACAATGGAAACAGTTACACTGGAACTCGTGATTGTTTGGATTGCACGTTTCGGCATACCCGCTTGCATCACCATGGACCAAGGCAGACAATTTGAATCGCATTTCTTCAAAGAATTGTCGAACCGGTTGGGAATCAATCACCTGCGCACAATGGCATATCATCCACAAGCAAATGGACTCATCCAACGTTGGCACCGCACACTCAAATCATCGATCATGGCGCACGAACAGTACGATTGGCCAAATCGCTTGCCAATCATTTTTCTTGGATTACGCTCAGCATTCAAACCCGACATGGAAGCGACAGCAGCTCAACTCGTCTACGACATAACATAACGATTGCCGGGCGAATTTTTCAACGACAGCAAATTTCATCATCCTCAAGCAAAACGACAAAGTACGTCCATCACTTAAACCGCCATACGATGGACCCTTTCCAGTCGTCTCAAACATTTCACTATCCAACTCAAGCGAGAAAGAGTCAACTATCGATCGACTCAAACAAGCATATATTGAAATGCATCATGACGATATTCAACCAGCCGCAGCTGTTAAAAAAAAACAAATCATACAGCAATCAACCAAAACATCATCGAAATCAGCCCATTCATCCCAAACTCAGCATTCGCTCGCATCAGAGTCGTCAACTCAGCCGTCCAAAACAACCTAACACGGCCGCAAAGTCAAACTTACCGTCCGCTTCGCAACTTGGAAGTTTAGGGGGAACACTGGCGATCGGACTAAATATAGACGATCAAATCATATTCAATCAACACACAAAATGTATCGAATTTTATCATTTACATCATTGTTCACTCACTCAATCACTCAACATTCATACAACATTCATATATTGTCCACTCGCTCACACAATCAACATTATTTCACTTACATTTATATTATTTTTCACTCACTCAGTCACTCATCATTCATACAACATTCATATATTGTCCACTCGCTCACACAATCAACATTAATTCGCTTACATTTACATTATTGTTTGTTTACTCACTCAGTTACTTAACATTCATCACACAACGCTCACACAGCGCTTGCATTTACATTATTGTTTACTCACTCAGTCACCCAACATTCATACAACATTCATATATTGTCAACTCGCTCACACAATCAACATTCATTCGCTTACAGATGCGCTCACTCATTTTATTCAGCATTCACGCACATACATATACAAAGCATTCACTCTATATACAAATTATCATGGCTTCTGGTTATGTCTTTTATTCAGTGTGCACGCGCTCAGTCGTCATCCAAATTTAGTCAAAATTAACAAAATTAAAAACTACTATTGTTGTTATTTAAACTAAAAAAAATTTCTTTTATTTTAAACACAGTGTTTATCCCCATAACTGGTGACCCCGAAAATTAAAAATTGGTGGATACTCTTGTAATTCGCATTTTACATCAAGTGCAAAAATCATCATCATCGCATCAAAACTCAACCATTTTTGTATTATTCAGTTCAGTGTACACATTTTAATGCAATTTTCGTGAGAATCGGACAATTTTTACGAAAAATTATTATTTCACAATCATACATTCAGGGCGTGCAAGAACAAATTGATTCAAAGATCGCATCGCAAGTGTTTCGTCAACTCACCAATTCAACCAATTCGTGCCGTCATCGTTGGCATGCTGCAGACCGCACCGGAAACAACACTCCACAACTCGCAAATACGGCCGTCACAGTGCTGGAATCGATGAACGATCCCGTTTCGTCATCAGCATTAATCGCCAGCACCTCAACGGTAAACGCAATCAGCGAAAAACAAAAATGCTACGTTGCAGAAAATCAACGACAAACTTTCGCAGCTCCTCGACGACAATCGTGGACGTCAACGTGATCGTCGCCGTTCGCAAAAAAAAAATCAACGCAAGGAAACACCGCACCGCTCAATCAACGAACAGCAAGCATCGCTGACTTTCTGGTTCCACCGCGAGGATGGTACTCAGGCTCGCAAATGCCTGAAACCATGCGATTTCACCGCGCCATCAAAAACTGAATGCAGCTTCCGTCGTGACCAACGCGCTCGACATCTCCAACGGTCAAGGTTCGCAGTCGAGCACTCAATCACACAACAATCATACCGACAGCATTCAACAATCACTCAAAGACCAATCAAACAACAATCAAATTGAATTACATGAATTTTTCCGGAATTCAATCAACAATCAGGAGGTAAATTCTGTGAAATCGAAAATTTCTAATCGACTTTTCATTCCAGATATTAAATCTGGTCAGAAATTTTTGATTAACACCGGCGCAGAACTGTCCGTCATTCCTTCCACACGTATGCATCGTCACAACAACAAGGAAAATCCACTTTTCGCAGCAAATGGTACGATCATATAAATAAACGGCGTTACGCGTCTCACGTTCGACTTGGGTTTGCGACGTCAATTCAATTGCAAAATATGCAATCATCGGCATGGATTTTTTTCGCAATTTCAATCTTATCATCGAAATCAAAAATTCAAAACTCATCGATGCAATCACAGCACTGTCACGACCAGGCATTTGCAGCCTCAAGGCGTCGACATTCATCAAAACATACAACGATACAACGGAATTTGCAGATTTACTTTCTCATCAAACACGGAATTTGTCGGTCAACAAAGAGCCCATATGCGTCACCATTGCAGTTGGTCAAAAAACCGTCCAGCGAATGGCGCCCGTGCGGTGATTATCGCTCACTCACCAAGCAAACGGTGAAGGATCGCTACCCTTTGCCACACATTCAAGATTTCACGCATTTTTTTATATGGAAAAAAAGTGTTCAGCAAAGTTGACCTCAATCGTGCGTATCACCAAATTCCAATTGAGCCAAGGGACATTCCCAAGACAGCAATCATCGTCGTTTGGTCTCTTCGAATTCACCAAAATGACGTTTGGCTTGTGCGGAGCAGCCCAAACATTTCAACGCTTTATGGACGATGTTCTCCGATTTTGTATTTGTTTACATCGACGATAATTGCATTGCATCGGACGACGTCGGGCGACACAAATCGCATTTGCGACAAGTCTTCAAACGTCTTCAACACTTCCACCTCACAATCAACCCAGCAAAATGCAAATTCGCTCAATCAACCATCGCATTCCTCGGGTATTTCGTCAACTCCGATGGCATCACACCATTGCCAGCCAAAATCCAGCCAAGCAATCATCGACGTTCTAATGCCTTCAATCGCCAAAGGACTTCGTCGATTTTTGGCGATGATCAACTTTATCGTCGTTTTTTTCCCAATGCCGTCAATCATAAAATTCCACTTGTCAAACTCATTCTCGGCAATCGAAAAAACGATCCAACTCCAATCAACTAAACCGACGAAACAATCGAACACTTTTTTTTATTTTATTTATTTATTTTATTTATTTTATTGATTTCAAAATCACTTACAGTTAGGACATGTTTGTGTCTTATAAAATCCGTAAGCCTTTATATGGGTCTTAGCAAAATTTAGTTTTAAAATTAAATAAATTTAAATTAACAATATATTTATTTGCATATATGCATATATTGAGAGAAAAAAAAACAAAAAGAAAAAGAAGAGAATGAAAATAAAAATGAGAAAAGACATCATTTCGTATTTTCAATTATTTGCCAAATAGTTGAATAATAGAGATTTAAACCTTCTTATGCATCCTACTCTTCTCAACGCGATAGGCAGGGAGTTCCACAGGCGAACAACATGGACAAAAAAGTGACGTTCTGGGATGAGATAATTATATCTTGGTTGAATAAGAACAAATGACCGAGTCGAGTGAGGGAAGTTCAAGATACTGTGAAGATAGTCAGGCTGTTGAGTTTGAATAATCTCATGCAGATAGCTGATCGAACGGAAGTTCATTAGGTTGACGAGGCTACAGCCAGTTATACATTTAGAAAAAATTGAAATGTGGTCATAACGTCGAAGATTGTAGACATAGCGCGTGATATTATTAAATGCGACATTTAATTTGCGGCTAGAAGCATTCACTTCCATATAACAAAATGGGCAATAAAAGGGTTTTGGCAAGGAGTAATTTAACTTTAAAAGGGACGTATTTTGCAGGGACTTGAAGCACCCGGAGGCTTCCATAGACTTTCCCTATGACACTATTAAGATGATCAGTCCATGTAAGGGTACGATTGAAAATGATTCCAAGGTTTCTCGCGGTGACGACGTATTCAATGGTCTCATCTTGATGTTTTACATGACGTTTTTCTGTAAATAGGAAGAGTCATGGATTTGGCAGGGTTAAGGCAAAGTTGATTTATTTTAGACCATTGTAAAATGTTCAGCATGTCCTCATTCATTAAGGCTATGGCCTCATTTTTTATTGCAAATGGTCGATCAATGATAAGCTGCACATCATCTGCATAAAGATGTATTAAACAATGTTTGACAACTGTTGGTAGATCATTTATGTATAGAGAGAAAAGAATTGGCCACAAAATTGAACCCTGTGGCACTCCAGATAGAACATTTAAGAAAGAGGAAGAACGTCCGTTTCCCACTACACATTGTTGTCTTCCGCTTAGATACGCGTTAATTAGCTTACAGGATACTGAACTGAACCCAAACAAATTCCGCAGTTTATTACATAGAATCATATGACTGACAGTGTCGAAAGCTTTAGAAAAATCTAAAAGCGTTAAAAAAGCGATAGAGTCTTTGTCCAATGCAACTCTTATTTTTTCAGTTACGAAAAGTAAAGCTGACTTGCAGCTCCGCTTTGAACGAAAGCCAGATTGTGAGAGACTCAACAGGTTGTTAATTGAAAGGTGTCGGTTAATTTGTTTCAGAATAGTTTTTTCGAACACTTTTGAAAGAAATGGAAGAATAGCAATCGGGCGATATTCTGTAGCCGTACCTCTTTGCTTTTTAGGAACAGGAACAATTTTGGCCATTTTCCATTGCAATGGAAATTCAGAAAACGTTATAATACTATTAAAAATATGTGCAGTATATTGTAATAAATATGGAAGCAGCAGCCTTAAAAACTTAGGTTGCATTAAGTCTAGACCTGTAGCGTTCGATTTTATGGCTAATACTGCCTCTACAATGTCTTCCTCTCGTATTCGTATAAAATTAAAATTTAGGTGGCTGTTGATGGCTGTGGAATTCTCAATAGTAAGATGTATAGATGAGTTAGTGTTCAGAGGGAGAGGAGAAGATGTGAACTTTTTGTTGACAACGTCGCAATCAAAGTCATCAGCTAATTTATTGGACGATTTGCCTATACCGATTTCTCTCAAATTACTCCATAACTTCTTTCCAGAAATCGAAAAACTAAGTCTACTCTCATAAAATAGTTTTTTTGCATTTCTGATCATCTTTACCACTTGATTGCGTAGCCTGCAAAAGGTTCGGCGAAAGTATTCCACTTTGTAGCGCCGCCATAGACTGTAAGCAGCATCTCGACGTGACATCAGTGCTATGATGTTGCCATTCAGCCAAGGAGGTGAACCATGCTTTACAATTTTGCTTCTTAAGGGGACATGTTGATCGAATAGTTGGTTGACATTGTGCTGTAGAAAACTAACTTGGTCGTTAATATTATGCATACCATAAATAAGATGCCATTCAATGCGGTTAAAGTTGTGCAACAATTCGATAGTATTTACATTTTTGTAGTCTCGATACTGAAAACTTTGTTGATCATATCGACATTTGACATCTAAACACAAGAAAATCAAGTCATGATTTGAAAAACCAGGCGCCAAAAGCTGGCTGTAAAGCAACACCTTACTGACATCACTAGCTAAATAAAGATCTAATAGCGAGCTGGATTCTTTAGTAAAGTGAGTAGGCGTTGAGTTATTAACTGGACTTAAATTGAGCGCTCTAAATCCACTAAGAAAGTTTTCCGCTAAGCGTTTATTTATCAAGTTACAATTAAAATCACCACACAGTATAGTATAAGAATAGTTGCAAGAAATTGACTCTTAAGTTGTTATTAACGGAGTAGCGCTTATACTATTATAAGGTCGGTAGACTGAACCTACTAATAAACTCTCATTATTGCATATGTCATTGACGAATACTACTAATAAACTCTCATTATTGCATATGACATTGACGAAAAGATATTCAAAAGGACAATTATCTTCCGATTTACATATAAATCTACAGCTCAGCCCGTCGCGCACGTATAGTGCAACACCTCCACCAGAAGAGAACTTTCTATCGGCTCTAAAAAGTCTAAGACCCTTCAAACAGTAGAAATCGTCACATATTTCAGTCTGAAACCAGGTTTCACACACAGAAACGATATCTATTCCTGACTCCACAAACAGATACCTTAACTCCCCTAACTTATTAGTCAGACTCTGGGCATTCAAATGACACATCTTAAATCCATTATTATTTTGCATTCTTAAAATTCGAATCATGTCATACAAATTCCTACTCATGCTGCTGCCAGTGGAACCCCCAACGTTGTTAGCTGCACTCGCGATGGAAAAATGAAGAAGAATATGATGCAAAGAAGGCGACGAAAAAATATAATAAAAAACACATTTGGCAAAACATTGTTACAGGGATAGTACGAAAATTAAATGAAAAGAATGAATCAAAAATGAAAATGAAAATAATTATAATAATTAAGAGCAAAATTAAGAGATAAGAAAATAGAAGAAAAGAATTAATTTTATAGAGATAAGAAAATATAAAAAAATAATTAATTAAACAGCAATGCAAAAAGAGTGATTTGCACATCGATAAGGCTTACGGCAAGATGAATTTGACGTCACAGCAGCTTCTAGACCTTCAACGTTGTAAACAGCAACACTTTCTCCATCAGCTTATAGCTCAATGTAAACATTGCCATTAACTGTGTATACGCTAAAGAGTTGGTAATCATTTCTTAAACGAATTGCATGGCGAAGCAGAGTGCGGGTGTTTTTGGAAAGGCTTTCATTTAAGAAACATGCATTGTCGGACTCTATAACAAAATCACGCAGTGAGAGTTGATGACGCTGTTGAAGTTTTCGGTAGGCAGTAATGCACTTCAGTGTGGAGTTTTTCTCTTGCACACTATTAAATTTTATAATGATAGGTGGCGAAGCCGTACTCTTATTGTTTCGTGTGCGAGAGCGGAAAGTATTTTTCTGGGTAGGAGTTTTGCATTTGGCTGTCGTACACAGTTGATTAAAAAGCGATGTTAGATCTTCAGCAGGCACACATGGAAGTCCAAACAAGATAGCATCCGCGGCAATTTCTTTCTTCTCTGCGGTGTCGATCTGTTGTTGGAGACATAAAAGCTTGCTATTAAGCTCACGCACATCAGGTGAATTTGCATCAATTTGATCTACTCTATGCACAACGTCTGCAATCGCTTTGTTTGTACTTATCAGCTTGTTGTCAAGAGTGAGTGCATCAGCTGCGCTGGCTTCGATTGATTCAACGCGGCTTACAATTTCCTTTATTGTTGTATTTACTTTTTGAATTTTCTCTGATCATTTAGCTTCAGTTTTCTCTAATCTCGCAAAGAGTTCAGAGCGGATTTTTGAAAGCTCTTCCGTAATACGATTTATAATCATGTCGGTGTGTCTGTTGAGGCGTTTCTCAAGTTCCTCAAGCGTGAGATTGGATTCAGCACTAGAGGTGGTTTTGATGTTTTAAGAGCTGTTTCAGCTGGGGAATTAATGGTGTGGGATGGTGGAGGTGTAGAGATTTGCTTAGAGATAGAGACCGTTGATTGAGAGTCCAGTCTTGTTGGTGATGGTGCATGTAGAGATGTTTGTTGTATAGCTGCCTTCGAACGTGTAGTAATTGTATTTATTCGTATGTAGTAGTAGGTACGTGAAATTGACTTGGTATAAGAAATAATTAAAACTTCAATTTATAGAAAGTTTAAAAACTTAAAAAATATAAATTTTTACTGCTCGAAGTGGCGATATTTATATATTTTATGTTAGTTTATTATTTTAGTAGTTCATGTTCGCGCACTTGAAAAATTTAATTTAGCAAAATAGGGTGTACACGAATTTCAACTGCGGACGTTTTTAAACTTGCATCTATTCGCTATGCATATTATTATATTATTATGATCAAATAAAAGCTAGACAAGGCCTCACCGGATAGTTCACCATGAACACCATCCACATCGCAGGCGTTGAGAATACCACAGCAGATGCACTCTCACGCATTGATGCAATCAACTCAAACATCCTCGACTTCAATCAAATCGCTGCAACACAGTCTAATTGTACCGAGCTCAAAAAACTCATTGAAGACAACGACACGTCGCTGCAGCTCAAACAAATCATACCAAATTCGACAGTAACAGTCTGCTATGATATTTCGACACCAAAGGTTTGTCCATTCATCCCTCGCCAACAGAAAGGCGATCATCGACAAATTGCACAGCGTCTCTCATGGTGGTGTGCGCGCAACCACCGAACTCATTAAATCACGTTTCGTTTGGCCAGAAATGGGCAAAGAAATCGCTTATTTCGTCCAAAAATACCTCAGCTGCCAAAAGTCAAAGGTCAGCCGGTACGTTTATTCACCTTTTCAATCAATTTTACTTTCATCGGAAAGGTTTGATCACATCAATATCGATCTCATCGGACCTTTGCCACAATCAAACGAATACCGATACTGCCTCACAATCATCGATCGGTACACTCGATGGCCCGAAGCCATCCCACGCAAAGATATGACAATGGAAACAGTTACACTGGAACTCGTGATTGTTTGGATTGCACGTTTCGGCATACCCGCTTGCATCACCATGGACCAAGGCAGACAATTTGAATCGCATCTCTTCAAAGAATTGTCGAACCGGTTGGGAATCAATCACCTGCGCACAATGGCATATCATCCACAAGCAAATGGACTCATCCAACGTTGGCACCGCACACTCAAATCATCGATCATGGCGCACGAACAGTACGATTGGCCAAATCGCTTGCCAATAATTTTTCTTGGATTACGCTCAGCATTCAAACCCGACATCGAAGCGACAGCAGCTCAACTCATCTACGACATAACATAACGATTGCCAGGCGAATTTTTCAACGACAGCAAATTTCATCATGCTCAAGCAAAACGACAAAGTACGTCCATCACTTAAACCGCCATACGATGGACCCTTTCCAGTCGTCTCCAAGCAGAAAAAACATTTCACTATCCAACTCAAGCGAGAAAGAGTCAACTATCGATCGACTCAAACAAGCATATATTGAAATGCATCATGACGATATTCAACCAGCCGCAGCTGTTACAAAAAAACAAATCATACAGCAATCAACCAAAACATCATCAAAATCAGTCCATTCATCCCAAACTCAGCATTCGTTCGCAATTGGAAGTTTAGGGGGAACTCTGTGGCGATCGGACTGAATATAGACGATCAAATCATATTCAATCAACACACAAAATGTATCGAATTTTATCATTTACATCATTGTTCACTCACTCAATCACTCAACATTCATACAACCTTCATATATTCTCCACTCGCTCACACAATCAACATTATTTCACTTACATTTATATTATTTTTCACTCACTCAGTCACTCATCATTCATACAACATTCATATATTGTCCACTCGCTCACACAATCAACATTAATTCGCTTACATTTACATTATTGTTTGTTTACTCACTCAGTTACTTAACATTCATATATTGTCCATGGGCTCACACAACGCTTGCATTTACATTATTGTTTACTCACTCAGTCACCCAACATTCACGCACATACATATACAAAGCATTCACTCTATATACAAATTATCATGGCTTCTGGTTATGTCTTTTATTCAGTGTGCACGCGCTCAGTCGTCATCCAAATTTAGTCAAAATTAACAAAATTAAAAACTACTATTGTTGTTATTTAAACTAAAAAAAATTTCTTTTATTTTAAACACAGTGTTTATCCCCATAACTGGTGACCCCGAAAATTAAAAATTGGTGGATACTCTTGTAATTCGCATTTTACATCAAGTGCAAAAATCATCATCATCGCATCAAAACTCAACCATTTTTGTATTATTCAGTTCAGTGTACACATTTTAATGCAATTTTCGTGAGAATCGGACAATTTTTACGAAAAATTATTATTTCACAATCATACATTCAGGGCGTGCAAGAACAAATTGATTCAAAGATCGCATCGCAAGTGTTTCGTCAACTCACCAATTCAACCAATTCGTGCCGTCATCGTTGGCATGCTGCAGACCGCACCGGAAACAACACTCCACAACTCGCAAATACGGCCGTCACAGTGCTGGAATCGATGAACGATCCCGTTTCGTCATCAGCATTAATCGCCAGCACCTCAACGGTAAACGCAATCAGCGAAAAACAAAAATGCTACGTTGCAGAAAATCAACGACAAACTTTCGCAGCTCCTCGACGACAATCGTGGACGTCAACGTGATCGTCGCCGTTCGCAAAAAAAAAATCAACGCAAGGAAACACCGCACCGCTCAATCAACGAACAGCAAGCATCGCTGACTTTCTGGTTCCACCGCGAGGATGGTACTCAGGCTCGCAAATGCCTGAAACCATGCGATTTCACCGCGCCATCAAAAACTGAATGCAGCTTCCGTCGTGACCAACGCGCTCGACATCTCCAACGGTCAAGGTTCGCAGTCGAGCACTCAATCACACAACAATCATACCGACAGCATTCAACAATCACTCAAAGACCAATCAAACAACAATCAAATTGAATTACATGAATTTTTCCGGAATTCAATCAACAATCAGGAGGTAAATTCTGTGAAATCGAAAATTTCTAATCGACTTTTCATTCCAGATATTAAATCTGGTCAGAAATTTTTGATTAACACCGGCGCAGAACTGTCCGTCATTCCTTCCACACGTATGCATCGTCACAACAACAAGGAAAATCCACTTTTCGCAGCAAATGGTACGATCATATAAATAAACGGCGTTACGCGTCTCACGCTCGACTTGGGTTTGCGACGTCAATTCAATTGCAAAATATGCAATCATCGGCATGGATTTTTTTCGCAATTTCAATCTAATCATCGACATCAAAAATTCAAAACTCATCGATGCAATCACAGCACTGTCACGACCAGGCATTTGCAGCCTCAAGGCGTCGACATTCATCAAAACATACAACGATACAACGGAATTTGCAGATTTACTTTCTCATCAAACACGGAATTTGTCGGTCAACAAAGAGCCCATATGCGTCACCATTGCAGTTGGTCAAAAAACCGTCCGGCGAATGGCGCCCGTGGGGGGATTATCGCTCACTCACCAAGCAAACGGTGAAGGATCGCTACCCTTTGCCACACATTCAAGATTTCACGCATTTTTTTATATGGAAAAAAAGTGTTCAGCAAAGTTGACCTCAATCGTGCGTATCACCAAATTCCAATTGAGCCAAGGGACATTCCCAAGACAGCAATCATCGTCGTTTGGTCTCTTCGAATTCACCAAAATGACGTTTCGCTTGTGCGGAGCAGCTAAAACATTTCAACGCTTTATGGACGATGTTCTCCGATTTTGTATTTGTTTACATCGACGATAATTGCATTGCATCGGACGACGTCGGGCGACACAAATCGCATTTGCGACAAGTCTTCAAACGTCTTCAACACTTCCACCTCACAATCAACCCAGCAAAATGCAAATTCGCTCAATCAACCATCGAATTCCTCGGGTATTTCGTCAACTCCGATGGCATCACACCATTGCCAGCCAAAATCCAGCCAAGCAATCATCGACGTTCTAATGCCTTCAATCGCCAAAGGACTTCGTCGATTTTTGGCGATGATCAACTTTATCGTCGTTTTTTTCCCAATGCCGTCAATCATAAAATTCCACTTGTCAAACTCATTCTCGGCAATCGAAAAAACGATCCAACTCCAATCAACTAAACCGACGAAACAATCGAACACTTTTTTTTATTTTATTTATTTATTTTATTTATTTTATTGATTTCAAAATCACTTACAGTTAGGACATGTTTGTGTCTTATAAAATCCGTAAGCCTTTATATGGGTCTTAGCAAAATTTAGTTTTAAAATTAAATAAATTTAAATTAACAATATATTTATTTGCATATATGCATATATTGAGAGAAAAAAAAACAAAAAGAAAAAGAAGAGAATGAAAATAAAAATGAGAAAAGACATCATTTCGTATTTTCAATTATTTGCCAAATAGTTGAATAATAGAGATTTAAACCTTCTTATGCATCCTACTCTTCTCAACGCGATAGGCAGGGAGTTCCACAGGCGAACAACATGGACAAAAAAGTGACGTTCTGGGATGAGATAATTATATCTTGGTTGAATAAGAACAAATGACCGAGTCGAGTGAGGGAAGTTCAAGATACTGTGAAGATAGTCAGGCTGTTGAGTTTGAATAATCTCATGCAGATAGCTGATCGAACGGAAGTTCATTAGGTTGACGAGGCTACAGCCAGTTATACATTTAGAAAAAATTGAAATGTGGTCATAACGTCGAAGATTGTAGACATAGCGCGTGATATTATTAAATGCGACATTTAATTTGCGGCTAGAAGCATTCACTTCCATATAACAAAATGGGCAATAAAAGGGTTTTGGCAAGGAGTAATTTAACTTTAAAAGGGACGTATTTTGCAGGGACTTGAAGCACCCGGAGGCTTCCATAGACTTTCCCTATGACACTATTAAGATGATCAGTCCATGTAAGGGTACGATTGAAAATGATTCCAAGGTTTCTCGCGGTGACGACGTATTCAATGGTCTCATCTTGAAGTTTTACATGAGAGAGAAGCGAGATATCAAACGTTTTTCTGTAAATAGGAAGAGTCATGGATTTGGCAGGGTTAAGGCAAAGTTGATTTATTTTAGACCATTGTAAAATGTTCAGCATGTCCTCATTCATTAAGGCTATGGCCTCATTTTTTATTGCAAATGGTCGATCAATGATAAGCTGCACATCATCTGCATAAAGATGTATTAAACAATGTTTGACAACTGTTGGTAGATCATTTATGTATAGAGAGAAAAGAATTGGCCACAAAATTGAACCCTGTGGCACTCCAGATAGAACATTTAAGAAAGAGGAAGAACGTCCGTTTCCCACTACACATTGTTGTCTTCCGCTTAGATACGCGTTAATTAGCTTACAGGATACTGAACTGAACCCAAACAAATTCCGCAGTTTATTACATAGAATCATATGACTGACAGTGTCGAAAGCTTTAGAAAAATCTAAAAGCGTTAAAAAAGCGATAGAGTCTTTGTCCAATGCAACTCTTATTTTTTCAGTTACGAAAAGTAAAGCTGACTTGCAGCTCCGCTTTGAACGAAAGCCAGATTGTGAGAGACTCAACAGGTTGTTAATTGAAAGGTGTCATCAGCTAATTTATTGGACGATTTGCCTATACCGATTTCTCTCAAATTACTCCATAACTTCTTTCCAGAAATCAAAGGACTAAGTCTACTCTCATAAAATAGTTTTTTTGCATTTCTGATCATCTTTACCACTTGATTGCGTAGCCTGCAAAAGGTTCGGCGAAAGTATTCCACTTTGTAGCGCCACCATAGACTGTAAGCAGCATCTCGACGTGACATCAGTGCTATGATGTTGCCATTCAGCCAAGGAGGTGAACCATGCTTTACAATTTTGCTTCTTAAGGGGACATGTTGATCGAATAGTTGGTTGACATTGTGCTGTAGAAAACTAACTTGGTCGTTAATATTATGCATACCATAAATAAGATGCCATTCAATGCGGTTAAAGTTGTGCAACAATTCGATAGTATTTACATTTTTGTAGTCTCGATACTGAAAACTTTGTTGATCATATCGACATTTGACATTTAAACACAAGAAAATCAAGTCATGATTTGAAAAACCAGGCGCCAAAAGCTGGCTGTAAAGCAACACCTTACTGACATCACTAGCTAAATAAAGATCTAATAGCGAGCTGGATTCTTTAGTAAAGTGAGTAGGCGTTGAGTTATTAACTGGACTTAAATTGAGCGCTCTAAATCCACTAAGAAAGTTTTCGGCTAAGCGTTTATTTATCAAGTTACAATTAAAATCACCACACAGTATAGTATAAGAATAGTTGCAAGAAATTGACTCTAAAGTTGTTATTAACGGAGTAGTGCTTATACTATTATAAGATCGGTAGACTGAACCTACTAATAAACTCTCATTATTGCATATGACATTGACGAAAAGATATTCAAAAGGACAATTATCTTCCGATTTACATATAAATCTACAGCTCAGCCCGTCGCGCACGTATAGTGCAACACCTCCACCAGAAGAGAACTTTCTATCGGCTCTAAAAAGTCTAAGACCCTTCAAACAGTAGAAATCGTCACATATTTCAGTCTGAAACCAGGTTTCACACACAGAAACGATATCTATTCCTGACTCCACAAACAGATACCTAAACTCCCCTAACTTATTAGTCAGACTCTGGGCATTCAAATGACACATCTTAAATCCATTATTATTTTGCATTCTTAAAATTCGAATCATGTCATACAAATTCCTACTCATGCTGCTGCCAGTGGAACCCCCAACGTTGTTAGCTGCACTCGCGATGGAAAAATGAAGAAGAATATGATGCAAAGAAGGCGACGAAAAAATATAATAAAAAACACATTTGGCAAAACATTGTTACAGGGATAGTACGAAAATTAAATGAAAAGAATGAATCAAAAATGAAAATGAAAATAATTATAATAATTAAGAGCAAAATTAAGAGATAAGAAAATAGAAGAAAAGAATTAATTTTATAGAGATAAGAAAATATAAAAAAATAATTAATTAAACAGCAATGCAAAAAGAGTGATTTGCACATCGATAAGGCTTACGGCAAGATGAATTTGACGTCACAGCAGCTTCTAGACCTTCAACGTTGTAAACAGCAACACTTTCTCCATCAGCTGATAGCTTAATGTAAACATTGCCATTAACTGTGTATACGCTAAAGAGTTGGTAATCATTTCTTAAACGAATTGCATGGCGAAGCAGAGTGCGGGTGTTTTTGGAAAGGCTTTCATTTAAGAAACATGCATTGTCGGACTCTATAACAAAATCACGCAGTGAGAGTTTATGACGCTGTTGAAGTTTTCGGTAGGCAGTAATGCACTTCAGTGTGGAGTTCTTCTCTTGCACACTATTAAATTTTATAATGATAGGTGGCGAAGCCGTACTCTTATTATATTATATATATTATTATATACTCTGTGCACAACGTCTGCAATCGCTTTGTTTGTACTTATCAGCTTGTTGTCAAGAGTGAGTGCATCAGCTGCGCTGGCTTCGATTAATTCAACGCGGCTTACAATTTCCTTTATTGTTGTATTTACCTTTTGAATTTTCTCTGATCATTTAGCTTCAGTTTTCTCTAATCTCGCAAAGAGTTCAGAGCGGATTTTTGAAAGCTCTTCCGTAATACGATTTATAATCATGTCGGTGTGTCTGTTGAGGCGTTTCTCAAGTTCCTCAAGCGTGAGATTGGATTCAGCACTAGAGGTGGTTTTGATGTTTTAAGAGCTGTTTCAGCTGGGGAATTAATGGTGTGGGATGGTGGAGGTGTAGAGATTTGCTTAGAGATAGAGACCGTTGATTGAGAGTCCAGTCTTGTTGGTGATGGTGCATGTAGAGATGTTTGTTGTATAGCTGCCTTCGAACGTGTAGTAATTGTATTTATTCGTATGTAGTAGTAGGTACGTGAAATTGACTTGGTATAAGAAATAATTAAAACTTCAATTTATAGAAAGTTTAAAAACTTAAAAAATATAAATTTTTACTGCTCGAAGTGGCGATATTTATATATTTTATGTTAGTTTATTATTTTAGTAGTTCATGTTCGCGCACTTGAAAAATTTAATTTAGCAAAATAGGGTGTACACGAATTTCAACTGCGGACGTTTTTAAACTTGCATCTATTCGCTATGCATATTATTATATTATTATGATCAAATAAAAGCTAGACAAGGCCTCACCGGATAGTTCACCATGAACACCATCCACATCGCAGGCGTTGAGAATACCACAGCAGATGCACTCTCACGCATTGATGCAATCAACTCAAACATCCTCGACTTCAATCAAATCGCTGCAACACAGTCTAATTGTACCGAGCTCAAAAAACTCATTGAAGACAACGACACGTCGCTGCAGCTCAAACAAATCAGCATACCAAATTCGACAGTAACAGTCTGCTATGATATTTCGACACCAAAGGTTTGTCCATTCATCCCTCGCCAACAGAAAGGCGATCATCGACAAATTGCACAGCGTCTCTCATGGTGGTGTGCGCGCAACCACCGAACTCATTAAATCACGTTTCGTTTGGCCAGAAATGGGCAAAGAAATCGCTTATTTCGTCCAAAAATACCTCAGCTGCCAAAAGTCAAAGGTCAGCCGGTACGTTCATTCACCTTTTCAATCAATTTTACTTTCATCGGAAAGGTTTGATCACATCAATATCGATCTCATCGGACCTTTGCCACAATCAAACGAATACCGATACTGCCTCACAATCATCGATCGGTACACTCGATGGCCCGAAGCCATCCCACGCAAAGATATGACAATGGAAACAGTTACACTGGAACTCGTGATTGTTTGGATTGCACGTTTCGGCATACCCGCTTGCATCACCATGGACCAAGGCAGACAATTTGAATCGCATCTCTTCAAAGAATTGTCGAACCGGTTGGGAATCAATCACCTGCGCACAATGGCATATCATCCACAAGCAAATGGACTCATCCAACGTTGGCACCACACACTCAAATCATCGATCATGGCGCACGAACAGTACGATTGGCCAAATCGCTTGCCAATCATTTTTCTTGGATTACGCTCAGCATTCAAACCCGACATGGAAGCGACAGCAGCTCAACTCGTCTACGACATAACATAACGATTGCCGGGCGAATTTTTCAACGACAGCAAATTTCATCATCCTCAAGCAAAACGACAAAGTACGTCCATCACTTAAACCGCCATACGATGGACCCTTTCCAGTCGTCTCAAACATTTCACTATCCAACTCAAGCGAGAAAGAGTCAACTATCGATCGACTCAAACAAGCATATATTGAAATGCATCATGACGATATTCAACCAGCCGCAGCTGTTAAAAAAAACAAATCATACAGCAATCAACCAAAACATCATCAAAATCAGCCCATTCATCCCAAACTCAGCATTCGTTCGCATCAGAGTCGTCAACTTAGCCGTCCAAAACAACCTAACACGGCCGCAAAGTCAAACTTACCGTCCGCTTCGCAACTTGGAAGTTTAGGGGGAACACTGTTGCGATCGGACTAAATATAGACGATCAAATCATATTCAATCAACACACAAAATGTATCGAATTTTATCATTTACATCATTGTTCACTCACTCAATCACTCAACATTCATACAACATTCATATATTCAATCAATCAACATTATTTCACTTACATTTATATTATTTTTCACTCACTCAGTCACCCATCCTTCATACAACATTCATATATTGGCCACTCGCTCACACAATCAACATTAATTCGCTTACATTTACATTATTGTTTGTTTACTCACTGAGTTACTTAACATTCATATATTGTCCATGGGCTCACACAACGCTTGCATTTACATTATTGTTTACTCACTCAGTCACCCAACATTCATACAACATTCATATATTGTCAACTCGCTCACACAATCAACATTCATTCGCTTACAGATGCGCTCACTCATTTTATTCAGCATTCACGCACATACATATACAAAGCATTCACTCTATATACAAATTATCATGGCTTCTGGTTATGTCTTTTATTCAGTGTGCACGCGCTCAGTCGTCATCCAAATTTAGTCAAAATTAACAAAATTAAAAACTACTATTGTTGTTATTTAAACTAAAAAAAATTTCTTTTATTTTAAACACAGTGTTTATCCCCATAACTGGTGACCCTGAAAATTAAAAATTGGTGGATACTCTTGTAATTCGCATTTTACATCAAGTGCAAAAATCATCATCATCGCATCAAAACTCAACCATTTTTGTATTATTCAGTTCAGTGTACACATTTTAATGCAATTTTCGTGAGAATCGGACAATTTTTACGAAAAATTATTATTTCACAATCATACATTCAGGGCGTGCAAGAACAAATTGATTCAAAGATCGCATCGCAAGTGTTTCGTCAACTCACCAATTCAACCAATTCGTGCCGTCATCGTTGGCATGCTGCAGACCGCACCGGAAACAACACTCCACAACTCGCAAATACGGCCGTCACAGTGCTGGAATCGATGAACGATCCCGTTTCGTCATCAGCATTAATCGCCAGCACCTCAACGGTAAACGCAATCAGCGAAAAACAAAAATGCTACGTTGCAGAAAATCAACGACAAACTTTCGCAGCTCCTCGACGACAATCGTGGACGTCAACGTGATCGTCGCCGTTCGCAAAAAAAAAATCAACGCAAGGAAACACCGCACCGCTCAATCAACGAACAGCAAGCATCGCTGACTTGCTGGTTCCACCGCGAGGATGGTACTCAGGCTCGCAAATGCCTGAAACCATGCGATTTCACCGCGCCATCAAAAACTGAATGCAGCTTCCGTCGTGACCAACGCGCTCGACATCTCCAACGGTCAAGGTTCGCAGTCGAGCACTCAATCACACAACAATCATACCGACAGCATTCAACAATCACTCAAAGACCAATCAAACAACAATCAAATTGAATTACATGAATTTTTCCGGAATTCAATCAACAATCAGGAGGTAAATTCTGTGAAATCGAAAATTTCTAATCGACTTTTCATTCCAGATATTAAATCTGGTCAGAAATTTTTGATTAACACCGGCGCAGAACTGTCCGTCATTCCTTCCACACGTATGCATCGTCACAACAACAAGGAAAATCCACTTTTCGCAGCAAATGGTACGATCATATAAATAAACGGCGTTACGCGTCTCACGCTCGACTTGGGTTTGCGACGTCAATTCAATTGCAAAATATGCAATCATCGGCATGGATTTTTTTCGCAATTTCAATCTAATCATCGACATCAAAAATTCAAAACTCATCGATGCAATCACAGCACTGTCACGACCAGGCATTTGCAGCCTCAAGGCGTCGACATTCATCAAAACATACAACGATACAACGGAATTTGCAGATTTACTTTCTCATCAAACACGGAATTTGTCGGTCAACAAAGAGCCCATATGCGTCACCATTGCAGTTGGTCAAAAAACCGTCCGGCGAATGGCGCCCGTGCGGTGATTATCGCTCACTCACCAAGCAAACGGTGAAGGATCGCTACCCTTTGCCACACATTCAAGATTTCACGCATTTTTTTATATGGAAAAAAAGTGTTCAGCAAAGTTGACCTCAATCGTGCGTATCACCAAATTCCAATTGAGCCAAGGGACATTCCCAAGACAGCAATCATCGTCGTTTGGTCTCTTCGAATTCACCAAAATGACGTTTGGCTTGTGCGGAGCAGCCCAAACATTTCAACGCTTTATGGACGATGTTCTCCGATTTTGTATTTGTTTACATCGACGATAATTGCATTGCATCGGACGACGTCGGGCGACACAAATCGCATTTGCGACAAGTCTTCAAACGTCTTCAACACTTCCACCTCACAATCAACCCAGCAAAATGCAAATTCGCTCAATCAACCATCGCATTCCTCGGGTATTTCGTCAACTCCGATGGCATCACACCATTGCCAGCCAAAATCCAGCCAAGCAATCATCGACGTTCTAATGCCTTCAATCGCCAAAGGACTTCGTCGATTTTTGGCGATGATCAACTTTATCGTCGTTTTTTTCCCAATGCCGTCAATCATAAAATTCCACTTGTCAAACTCATTCTCGGCAATCGAAAAAACGATCCAACTCCAATCAACTAAACCGACGAAACAATCGAACACTTTTTTTTATTTTATTTATTTATTTTATTTATTTTATTGATTTCAAAATCACTTACAGTTAGGACATGTTTGTGTCTTATAAAATGCGTAAGCCTTTATATGGGTCTTAGCAAAATTTAGTTTTAAAATTAAATAAATTTAAATTAACAATATATTTATTTGCATATATGCATATATTGAGAGAAAAAAAAAACAAAAAGAAAAAGAAGAGAATGAAAATAAAAATGAGAAAAGACATCATTTCGTATTTTCAATTATTTGCCAAATAGTTGAATAATAGAGATTTAAACCTTCTTATGCATCCTACTCTTCTCAACGCGATAGGCAGGGAGTTCCACAGGCGAACAACATGGACAAAAAAGTGACGTTCTGGGATGAGATAATTATATCTTGGTTGAATAAGAACAAATGACCGAGTCGAGTGAGGGAAGTTCAAGATACTGTGAAGATAGTCAGGCTGTTGAGTTTGAATAATCTCATGCAGATAGCTGATCGAACGGAAGTTCATTAGGTTGACGAGGCTACAGCCAGTTATACATTTAGAAAAAATTGAAATGTGGTCATAACGTCGAAGATTGTAGACATAGCGCGTGATATTATTAAATGCGACATTTAATTTGCGGCTAGAAGCATTCACTTCCATATAACAAAATGGGCAATAAAAGGGTTTTGGCAAGGAGTAATTTAACTTTAAAAGGGACGTATTTTGCAGGGACCTGAAGCACCCGGAGGCTTCCATAGACTTTCCCTATGACACTATTAAGATGATCAGTCCATGTAAGGGTACGATTGAAAATGATTCAATTGAACCCTGTGGCACTCCAGATAGAACATTTAAGAAAGAGGAAGAACGTCCGTTTCCCACTACACCTTGTTGTCTTCCGCTTAGATACGCGTTAATTAGCTTACAGGATACTGAACTGAACCCAAACAAATTCCGCAGTTTATTACATAGAATCATATGACTGACAGTGTCGAAAGCTTTAGAAAAATCTAAAAGCGTTAAAAAAGCGATAGAGTCTTTGTCCAATGCAACTCTTATTTTTTCAGTTACGAAAAGTAAAGCTGACTTGCAGCTCCGCTTTGAACGAAAGCCAGATTGTGAGAGACTCAACAGGTTGTTAATTGAAAGGTGTCGGTTTATTTGTTTCAGAATAGTTTTTTCGAACACTTTTGAAAGAAATGGAAGAATAGCAATCGGGCGATATTCTGTAGCCGTACCTCTTTGCTTTTTAGGAACAGGAACAATTTTGGCCATTTTCCATTGCAATGGTAATTCAGAAAACGTTATAATACTATTAAAAATATGTGCAGCATATTGTAATAAATATGGAAGCAGCAGCCTTTAAAACTTAGGTTGCATTAAGTCTAGACCTGTAGCGTTCGATTTTATGGCTAATACTGCCTCTACAATGTCTTCCTCTCGTATTCGTATAAAATTAAAATTTAGGTGGCTGTTGATGGCTTTGGAATTCTCAAAAGTAAGATGTATAGATGAGTTAGTGTTCAGAGGGAGAGGAGAAGATGTGAACTTTTTGTTGACAACGTCGCAATCAAAGTCATCAGCTAATTTATTGGACGATTTGCCTATACCGATTTCTCTCAAATTACTCCATAACTTCTTTCCAGAAATCAAAGGACTAAGTCTACTCTCATAAAATAGTTTTTTTGCATTTCTGATCATCTTTACCACTTGATTGCGTAGCCTGCAAAAGGTTCGGCGAAAGTATTCCACTTTGTAGCGCCGCCATAGACTGTAAGCAGCATCTCGACGTGACATCAGTGCTATGATGTTGCCATTCAGCCAAGGAGGTGAACCATGCTTTACAATTTTGCTTCTTAAGGGGACATGTTGATCGAATAGTTGGTTGACATTGTGCTGTAGAAAACTAACTTGGTCGTTAATATTATGCATACCATAAATAAGATGCCATTCAATGCGGTTAAAGTTGTGCAACAATTCGATAGTATTTACATTTTTGTAGTCTCGATACTGAAAACTTTGTTGATCATATTGACATTTGACATCTAAACACAAGAAAATCAAGTCATGATTTGAAAAACCAGGCGCCAAAAGCTGGCTGTAAAGCAACACCTTACTGACATCACTAGCTAAATAAAGATCTAATAGCGAGCTGGATTCTTTAGTAAAGTGAGTAGGCGTTGAGTTATTAACTGGACTTAAATTGAGCGCTCTAAATCCACTAAGAAAGTTTTCCGCTAAGCGTTTATTTATCAAGTAACAATTAAAATCACCACACAGTATAGTATAAGAATAGTGTCGATCCTAAGCTCGTTGAAGACGGATGTCGAGGTGCGCGCACAATTAGTTAAACGAAGTCCAAACAAATAATTGTTGCGCGTTGTTATCGCGAGTGCTTTAAGGAAAAAAAAAATAATACACGCTCGTTGAGAAATTAGAAAAAAAAACCCTCGCGTGTGCTGTAAAAAAAAAATAATAGTGTTCACTCGCGTCGTAGGATGAATGAAAAAGATGCCCACTCGCGCTGAAGAAGAAAAAAAAATAAATAAAACGCATTCGCATAACAAATTATCCTCTATTCTGTCCCAAGACCTTTGTGCTTAACTGCCTCTTTCTTATCTACTGTAGGCATCGTATGACCATACAATGCTTGCGGTAAATAGATAAGGGCATCTGAATTTGTCTTATTGTGCTGAATGTTTGGATTGATTTTTTGTAAACAGGCTGTCTTATGGGCATAACACCTAAGACAGTTTGATTATTACAGAAGTTAATTTTGATTTTCACTGCGCAGTTCGACTTAATCAGAGTTGTGTTTTGTATGTAAGTATTTTTAAATGGTAAGTGATTTTTGTGTCGTGTATTCAAATGTTCGTGGTTTAAGAAAGAATTTCTTTCACGTGTACGTCTACACTGTTCAACACAGGCCAGCTGTTTTGGCATTAAGTGAAACTCAGGTTGGAATAAATACTGATTTATCAGAATTTGCTCTACATGGGTATAGCTTGGTGCCATTACTCTTTTCTCATCATGGTCTCGTGGTCTATGTTAGGAATGATATTGCTTGCCAGAGCCTTCCCCAATATGGGCAATGTTCCAACACGGACTTTAACTTCTTATGGCTCAAATTCACTGTCCGCAAGCATGTCATTCATTATTGTTTTATTTACAGGAGTCCAAATCTTGACAGTAATTCGACTTGTAACGAGTTTGATGCACTGTCTGATTCCATCTCGAAAATTGTTTCCCTTTGTCCTCGCACTGAAATCGTTATTGCGGGCGATTTCAATGTACACAATTCCAACTGGCTCCGCTATTCTGGTCAGACAACACCCGAAGGAAGGTATGTCGAGCTCTTGGCCGGGTTACATCACCTTACCCAACTGATCGATGTGCCAACGCGTATACCGGATGTTGCTGGGCAAGCAGCCCATACTCTTGACTTGTTTCTTACTTCTCACCCTGATAAATATACCATTAGTGTAACTTCTCCAATTGGCACTTCAGACCATTGTATCATTTCAGCTAATTTCTCATCCCCCACCCATCCAGTTAAAGAAAAACTTCCCACCAGGACCGTTTGGCAATACGAGAAAGCCAACTGGGACGGCCTGAATTTCTTTTTCCGAAACTTTAACTGGTCACTATGCTTCCTCGATAGTGACATTGATGCCAGTGCTGAAATGATCACAAATGTGATTCTTCTAGGGATGCGTGCTTTTATTCCTAACAGAGTAAAAAGCATCAAACCTAAAGAAAAGTCTTGGTTTAATTCTGAGTTTAAAGAAGCTATCAGGCTCAAAGAAGTAAGTTTCCGATCTTACAAAGCCAACCCTACAGAGGAAAATCGGAAAAAGCACAAACAAGCAAGGAACTCATGCAACTCCGTTATAGAAAGAACCAAATTTTTGCATGACCAAAAATTACGGCAAAAAATTCTGCAGTGTCCCAAAGGCAGTAAAAATTTTTGGTCATTTGTAAAAAATATAAAAAACTCCTCGACATCTTCGGTTCCAACGCTCATCGACAATAACAAACCAATTGTTTACTCTTCAGAGAAGGCAAACTTGCTCGCCGCCCATTTCGCTGCCAGCTCCACGCTGCCTCAAAGCAACGTTGCCCCTCCTGTACTTGAGAATTTAAATTTTTCCATGGGACACATTTTTTTCCGCACTCGTACAGTAGCAAGAGTTCTCAAAGATCTCGATATACACAAATCCGCTGGCCCGGATGGTATACCCCCGATTCTTCTGAAGAGGTGTTCTTCCACACTGGCAAAGCCACTGCGTAAGCTTTTCCATCGCTCCTACTCTTCTGGAATCTTTCCTAGAAGATGGAAAACAGCATTTGTCCAGCCTGTCCCTAAGAAAGGTGACCCATCCTCCCCCTCCTCCTACCGACCCATAGCACTGACATCCCTTCTTTCTAAGGTCATGGAAACACTGATTAACCGTCAGCTTAAGGAATATCTCGAAGATCGTAAGCTTCTCCATGACCGTCAGTATGGCTTCCGCAGCAACCGTTCCACTGGTGATCTGATGGCATATCTCACCGAACAGTGGAACAAATCTTTACATCGCTTTGGTGAAAGTAAGATTATTGCTCTTGATATCTCCAAGGCATTTGATAGAGTTTGGCATGAAGCTCTCTTATCGAAAATGCGTGCTTTTGGGATCGATAATACTCTTGTTCGTTGGATTAGAAGCTATCTTCTGGACCGTTCAATACAAGTTGTATTGGACGGATTCAAGTCTGATTCCCATAAAATAAATGCTGGTGTGCCCCAGGGCTCTGTTCTGTCTCCGACTCTTTTCCTCATTTTTATAAATGATCTTCTGTCTGTTACTTCTAATCCACTTAACTGTTTTGCTGACGACTCTACCCTCAGCTTTTCATATTCGTTCGATAATTCACGTCCTTCGCCTTCGGACGTACAATTGCAACGGTGCCGTATGTCAAGCTCATTAAACTCCGATTTATACAGCATTGTCAAATGGGGTAATAGAAATCGTGTGGAGTTTAATGCTTCGAAAACTCAATGCTGTCTTCTGTCGTTAAAGTTAAACATTCCCCCAATGCCATTGTCCATGAATGGCACTTACATCGAAGAAACCGAAAAGCTCTCAGTACTCGGTATGTGTGTCAACGACGACCTCCGTTGGAACGACCATATATTTGAGATCGCTAAGAATGCTGCAAAGTGCTTAGGTTTTCTGTATCGGTGTAAGAAGTACTTTTCCCCATCTGATCTGGCTACAATTTATAAAGCGTTTATACGCCCTAAACTCGAGTATAACTCCCACCTCTGGGCAGGTGCTTCGCAAACATCGCTTCACCTGCTTGATAGAATACAAAATCGAGCGTTAAGATTGATAGGTAATAGAACTGCCGCTGAAACAATTGCCCCACTCGAACACCGACGCAATGTTTCATGTCTTTCCTTATTTTATCGTTTCTTTTACAAAAAATGTTCACTCGAAGTAGCCAGTTGCATTCCTCCCCTTAAAAGTTTCTCCCGTAATACTCGTCTCGCAAGGAATGCTCATCAGTTCACCCTTGAGCCTAATTTCGGACGTACCGTGAAATATAGGGATTCTTTTTTTAGCCGAACGACACGAATCTGGAATAGTTTACCCGGCGGGATTTTCCCTTGCCATTTTGATCTGCAAACATTCAAAACCAATGTTAATCGGCACCTCCTATCTCTCCCCTCCCTATCTTCGTAATGCCCGCGCAGTGTGTTCTACATTAAAAGGGAAACACATAATTGTTATTAACGGAGTAGCGCTTATACTATTATAAGGTCGGTAGACTGAACCTACTAATAAACTCTCATTATTGCATATGTCATTGACGAATACTACTAATAAACTCTCATTATTGCATATGACATTGACGAAAAGATATTTAAAAGGACAATTATCTTCCGATTTACATATAAATCTACAGCTCAGCCCGTCGCGCACGTATAGTGCAACACCTCCACCAGAAGAGAACTTTCTATCGGCTCTAAAAAGTCTAAGACCCTTCAAACAGTAGAAATCGTCACATATTTCAGTCTGAAACCAGGTTTCACACACAGAAACGATATCTATTCCTGACTCCACAAACAGATACCTAAACTCCCCTAACTTATTAGTCAGACTCTGGGCATTCAAATGACACATCTTAAATCCATTATTATTTTGCATTCTTAAAATTCGAATCATGTCATACAAATTCCTACTCATGCTGCTGCCAGTGGAACCCCCAACGTTGTTAGCTGCACTCGCGATGGAAAAATGAAGAAGAATATGATGCAAAGAAGGCGACGAAAAAATATAATAAAAAACACATTTGGCAAAACATTGTTACAGGGATAGTACGAAAATTAAATGAAAAGAATGAATCAAAAATGAAAATGAAAATAATTATAATAATTAAGAGCAAAATTAAGAGATAAGAAAATAGAAGAAAAGAATTAATTTTATAGAGATAAGAAAATATAAAAAAATAATTAATTAAACAGCAATGCAAAAAGAGTGATTTGCACATCGATAAGGCTTACGGCAAGATGAATTTGACGTCACAGCAGCTTCTAGACCTTCAACGTTGTAAACAGCAACACTTTCTCCATCAGCTGATAGCTCAATGTAAACATTGCCATTAACTGTGTATACGCTAAAGAGTTGGTAATCATTTCTTAAACGAATTGCATGGCGAAGCAGAGTGCGGGTGTTTTTGGAAAGGCTTTCATTTAAGAAACATGCATTGTCGGACTCTATAACAAAATCACGCAGTGAGAGTTGATGACGCTGTTGAAGTTTTCGGTAGGCAGTAATGCACTTCAGTGTGGAGTTCTTCTCTTGCACACTATTAAATTTTATAATGATAGGTGGCGAAGCCGTACTCTTATTGTTTCGTGTGCGAGAGCGGAAAGTATTTTTCAGGGTAGGAGTTTTGCATTTGGCTGTCGTACACAGTTGATTAAAAAGCGATGTTAGATCTTCAGCAGGCACACATGGAAGTCCAAACAAGATAGCATCCGCGGCAATTTCTTTCTTCTCTGCGGTGTCGATCTGTTGTTGGAGACATAAAAGCTTGCTATTAAGCTCACGCACATCAGGTGAATTTGCATCAATTTGATCTACTCTATGCAGAACGTCTGCAATCGCTTTGTTTGTACTTATCAGCTTGTTGTCAAAAGTGAGTGCATCAGCTGCGCTGGCTTCGATTAATTCAACGCGGCTCACAATTTCCTTTATTGTTGTATTTACTTTTTGAATTTTCTCTGATCATTTAGCTTCAGTTTTCTCTAATCTCGTTTTTAAACTTGGATCTATTCGCTATGCATATTATTATATTATTATGATCAAATAAAAGCTAGACAAGGCCTCACCGGATAGTTCACCATGAACACCATCCACATCGCAGGCGTTGAGAATACCACAGCAGATGCACTCTCACGCATTGATGCAATCAACTCAAACATCCTCGACTTCAATCAAATCGCTGCAACACAGTCTAATTGTACCGAGCTAAAAAAAACTCATTGAAGACAACGACACGTCGCTGCAGCTCAAACAAATCAGCATACCAAATTCGACAGTAACAGTCTACTGTGATATTTCCACACCAAAGGTTTGTCCATTCATCCCTCGCCAACAGAAAGGCGATCATCGACAAATTGCACAGCGTCTCTCATGGTGGTGTGCGCGCAACCACCGAACTCATTAAATCACGTTGCATTTGGCCAGAAATGGGCAAAGAAATCGCTTATTTCGTCCAAAAATACCTCAGCTGCCAAAAGCCAAAGGTCAGGTACGTTCATTCACCTTTTCAATCAATTTTACTTCCATCGGAAAGGTTTGATCACATCAATATCGATCTCATCGGACCTTTGCCACAATCAAACGAATACCGATACTGCCTCACAATCATCGATTGGTACACTCGATGGCCCGAAGCCATCCCACGCAAAGATATGACAATGGAAACAGTTACACTGGAACTCGTGATTGTTTGGATTGCACGTTTTAGCATACCCGCTTGCATCACCATGGACCAAGGCAGACAATTTGAATCGCATCTCTTCAAAGAATTGTCGAACCGGTTGGGAATCAATCACCTGCGCACAATGGCATATCATCCACAAGCAAATGGACTCATCCAACGTTGGCACCGCACACTCAAATCGCTTGCCAATCATTTTGGATGACGCTCAGCATTTAAACCCGACATCAAATTTCATCATCCTCAAGCGAAACGACAAAGTACGCCCATCACTTAAACCGCCATACGATGGACCCTTTCCAGTCGTTTCCAAGCAGGAAAAACATTTCACTATCCAACTCAAGCGAGAAAGGCTCAACTATCGATCGACTCAAACAAGCATATATTGAAATGCATCATGACGATATTCAACCAGCCGCAGCTGTTAAAAAGAAAACAAATCATACAGCAATCAACCGAAACATCATCCACATGAGCCCATCCATCCCAAACTCAGCATTCGCCCGCATCAGAGTCGTCAACTGAGCCGTCCAAAACAACCTAACACGGCCGCAAAGTCAAACTTACCGTCCGCTTCGCAAATTGGAAGTTTAGGGGGAACACTGTGGCGATCGGACTAAATATTCAATCAACACACAAAATGTATCGAATTTTATCATTTACATCATTGTTCACTCACTCAATCACTCAACATTCATACAACATTCATATATTGTCCACTCGCTCACACAATCAACATTATTTCACTTACATTTACATTATTTTTCACTCACTCAGTCACTCATCATTCATACAACATTCATATATTGTCCAATCGCTCACACAATCAACATCAATTCGCTTACATTTACATTATTGTTTGTTTACTCACTCAGTTACTCAACATTCATATATTGTCCATGGGCTCACACAACGCTTGCATTGACATTATTGTTTACTCACTCAGTCACCCAACATTCATACAACATTCATATATTGTCCACTCGCTCACACAATCAACATTCATTCGCTTACAGATGCGCTCACACATTTTATTCAGCATTCACGCACATACATATACGAAGCATTCACTCTATATACAAATCATCATGGCTTCTGGTTATGTCTTTTATTCAGTGTGCACGCGCTCAATTGTCATCCAAATTTAGTCAAAATTAAAAACTACTATTGTTGTTATTTAAACTAAAAACACATTTCTTTTATTTTAAACACAGTGTTTATCCCCATAACTGGTGACCCCGAAAATTAAAAATTGGTGGATACTCGTGTAATTCGCATTTTACATCAAGTGCAAAAATTATCATCATCGCATCAAAACTCAACCATTTTTATATTATTCAGTTCAGTGTACACATTTTAATGCAATTTTCGTGAGAATCGGATAATTGTTACGAACAATTATTATTTCACAATCATACATTCAGGGCGTGCAAGAACAAAACCGTAAATTTTCGCGCGTCATCGAGAACAACTGATTCAAAAATCGCATTGGCAATCGAAAATCCCGTAAGCGGCATCAACGACAATTTCCCAATATTATCTCTAACTCACCTTATCACACAATCACATCATCGTTCCATCGCAAGTGTTTCGTCAACTCACCAATTCAACCAATTCGTGCCGTCATCGCTGGCATGCTGCAGACCGCACCGGAAACAACACTTCACAACTCGCAAATACGGCCGTCACAGTGCTGGAATCGATGAACGATCCCGTTTCGTCATCAGCATCAATCGCCAGCACCTCAACGGTAAACGCAATCAGCGAAAAACAAAAATGCTACGTTGCAGAAAATCAACGACAAACTTTCGCAGCTCCTCGACGACAATCGTGGACGTCAACGTGATCGTCGCCGTTCGCAAAAACAACTCAACGCAAGGAAACATCGCACCGCTCAATCAACGAACAGCAAGCATCGCTGACTTGCTGGTTCCACCGCGAGGATGGTACTCAGGCTCGCAAATGCCTGAAACCATGCGATTTCACCGCGCCATCAAAAACTGAATGCAGCTTGCGTCGTGACCAACACGCTCGACATCTCCAACGGCCAAGCTTCGCAGTCGAGCACTCATTCACACAACAATCAAACCGACAGCATTCAACAATCACTCAAAGACCAATCAAACAACAATCAAATCGAATTACATGAATTTTTCCGGAATTCAATCAACAATCAGGAGGTAAATTCTGTGAAATCGAAAATTTCTAATTGACTTTTCATTCCAGATATTAAATCTGGTCAAAATTTTTTTATAGATACCGGCGCAGAACTGTCCGTCATTCCTTCCACACGAATGCATCGTCACAACAACAAGGAAAATCCACTTTTCGCAGCAAATAGTACGATCATATAAATAAACGGCGTTACGCGTCTCACGCTCGACTTGGGTTTGCGACGTCAATTCAATTGCAAAATATGCAATCATCGGCATGGATTTTTTTCGCAATTTCAATCTACTCATCGACATCAAAAATTCAAAACTCATCGATGCAATCACAGCACTGTCACGACCAGGCATTTGCAGCCTCAAGGCGTCGACATTCGTCAAAACATACAACGATACAACGGAATTTGCAGATTTACTTTCTCATCAAACACGGAATTTGTCGGTCAACAAAGAGCCCATATGCGTCACCATTGCAGTTGGTCAAAAAACCGTCCGGCGAATGGCGCCCGTGCGGTGATTATCGCTCACTCACCAAGCACACGGTGAAGGATCGCTACCCTTTGCCACACATTCAAGATTTCACGCATTTTTTTATGGAACAAAAGTGTTCAGCAAAGTTGACCTCAATCGTGCGTATCACCAAATTCCATCGTCGTTTGGTCTCTTCGAATTCACCAAAATGACGTTTGGCTTGTGCGGAGCAGCCCAAAAATTTCAACGCTTTATGCACGATGTTCTCCGCGGACTGGATTTTGTAATTTGGTATTTGTTTACATCGACGATAATTGCATTGCATCGGACGACGTCGGGCGACACAAATCGCATTTGCGACAAGTCTGCGAACGTCTCCAACACTTCCACCTCACAATCAACCCAGCAAAATGCAAATTCGCTCAATCAACCATCGAATTCCTCGGGTATTTCGTCAACTCCGATGGCATCACACCATTGCCAGCCAAAATCCTGCCAAGCAATCATCGACGTTCCAATGCTTACAATCGTCAAAGGACTTCGTTGATTTTTTGCGATGATCAACTTTTATCGTCGTTTTGTTGCCAAATGCCGTAAAACATCAAATTCCACTCGTCAAACTCATTAACGGCAATCGAAAAAACGATCCAACACCAATCAACTAAACCGACGAAACAATCGAACACTTCAATCAATGCATAAATCAACTCAAAAACGCAGCGCTATTGGTGCACCTAGCGCCACACGAACAAATTACACTCAGTACGGATGCCAGTGACACAGATGTTGGTGCCGCACTGCATCAAATCATCAACAACGAATTCCAGTCTATTGGATATTCAGTCTCTAACTCTCTGCGATGCAACGCAAATACAGTACCTACGACAGAGAGCTACTTGCGATTTATCTCGCCATCAGGCATTTTCGCTGCATGCTTCAAGGCAGAGATCCGAACGGATCAAAAACCATTGGTCTTTGCTTTCAAACAAAAGCTAGACAAGGCCTCACCGTGTCAAGTCCGTCATTTGGATTTCATCGGATAGTTCACCACGGACATCATCCACATCACAGGCGTTGACAGTACCACAGCCAGAAATGGGCAAAGAAATCGCTAATTTGGTCCAAAAATGCCTCAGCTGCCAAAAGTCAAAGGTCTGCCGGTACGTTCATTCACTTTTTCAATCAATTTTACTCCCATCGAAAAGGTTCGATCACATCAATATCGATCTCATCGGCCCTTTGCCGCAAACAAACGAATACCGATACTGTCTCACAATCATCGATCGGTACACTCGTTGGCCCGAAGCCATCCCACGCAAAGATATGACATGGAAACAGTTACACTAGAACTCGTGATTGTTTGGATTGGACGTTTCGGCATACCCGCTTGCATCACCACGGACCAAGGCAGACAATTTGAATCGCACCTCTTCAAAGAATTGTGAAACCGGTTGGGAATCAATCACCTGCACACAATGGCATATCATCCACAAGCAAATGGACTCATCCAACGTTGGCACCGCACATTCAAATCATCGATCATGGCGCACGAACAATACGATTGGCCAAATCGCTTGCCAATCATTTTGGATGACGCTCAGCATTATGGAGTTTAATGCTTCGAAAACTCAATGCTGTCTTCTGTCGTTAAAGCTTAACATACCCCTAACGCCATTGTCCATGAATGGCACTTACATCGAAGAAACCAAAAAGCTCTCAGTACTCGGTATGTGTGTCGACGACGACCTCCGTTGGAACGACCATATATTTGAAATCGCTAAAAATGCTGCTAAACGCTTAGGTTTTCTGTATCGGTGTAAGAAGTATTTTTCCCCATCTGATCTGGCTACAATTTATAAAGCGTTTATACGCCCTAAACTCGAGTATAACTCCCACCTGTGGGCAGGTGCTTCACAAGCATCGCTTCACCTGCTTGATAGAATACAAAATCGAGCGTTAAGATTGATAGGAAATAGAACTGCCGCTGAAGCAATTGCCCCTCTCGAACACCGACGCAATGTTTCATGGCTTTCCTTATTTTATCGTTTCTTTTATAAAAAATGTTCACTCGAGGTAGCCAGCTGCATTCCTCCCCTTAAAAGTTTCGCCCGTAATACTCGTCTTGCTAGGAATGCCCATCAGTTCACCCTTGAGCCCAATTTCGGGCGTATCGTGAAATATAGGGATTCTTTTTTAGCCGTACAACACGACTTTGGAATGGTTAACCCGGCGAGATTTTCCCTTGCCATTTCAATTTGCAAACATTCAAAACCAATGTTAATCGACACCTCCTATCTCTCCCTTTTCCCTTTCCAGTCGTTTCCAAGCAGGAAAAACATTTCACTATCCAACTCAAGCGAGAAAGGGTCAACTATCGATCGACTCAAACAAGCATATATTGAAATGCATCATGACGATATTCAACCAGCCAGTTAAAAAGAAAACAAATCATACAGCAGTCAACCGAAACATCATCAACATCAGCCCATTCATCCCAAACTAAGCAATCGCCCGCATCAGAGTCGTCAACTCAGCCGTCCAAAACAACCTAACACGGCCGCAAAGTCAAACTTACCGTCCGCTTCGCAAATTGGAAGTTTAGGGGGAACACTGTGGCGATCGGACTAAATATTCAATCAACACACAAAATGTATCGAATTTTATCATTTACATCATTGTTCACTCACTCAATCACTCAACATTCATACAACATTCATATATTGTCCACTCGCTCACACAATCAACATTATTTCACTAACATTTACATTATTTTTCACTAACTCAGTCACTCATCATTCATACAACATTCATATATTGTCCAATTGCTCACACAATCAACATCAATTCGCTTACATTTACATTATTGTTTGTTTCCTCACTCAGTTACTCAACATTCATATATTGTCCATGGGCTCACACAACGCTTGCATTGACATTATTGTTTACTCACTCAGTCACCCAACATTCATACAACATTCATTCGCTTACAGATGCGCTCACTCATTTTATTCAGCATTCACGCACATACATATACAAAGCATTCACTCTATATAAAAATCATCATGGCTTCTGGTTATGTCTTTTATTCAGTGTGCACGCGCTCAGTCGTCATCAAAATTTAGTCAAAATTAAAAACTACTATTGTTGTTATTTAAACTAAAAAAACATTTCTTTTATTTTAAACACGGTGTTTATCCCCATAACTGGTGACCCCGAAAATTAAAAATTGGTGGATACTCGTGTAATTCGCATTTTACATCAAGTGCAAAAATCATCATCATCGCATCAAAACTCAACCATTTTTGTATTATTCAGTTCAGTGTACACATTTTAATGCAATTTTCGTGACAATCCGACAATTTTTACGAAAAATTATTATTTCACAATCATACATTCAGAGCGTGCAAGAACAAATCCTTAAATTTTCGCGCGTCATCGAGAACAATTGATTCAAAAATCGCATCGGCAATCGAAAATCCCGTAAGCGGCATCAACGACAATTTCGCAATATTATCACTCACTAACCTTATCACACAATCACATCTTCGTTCCATCGCAAGTGTTTCGTCAACTCACCAATTCAACCAATTTGTGCCGTCATCGCTGGCATGCTGCAGACCGCACCGGAAACAACACTCCACAACTCGCAAATACGGCCGTCACAGTGCTGGAATCGATGAACGATCCCGTTTCGTTATCAGCATCAATCGCCAGCACCTCAACGGTAAACGCAATCAGCGAAAAACAAAAATGCTACGTTGCAGAAAATCAACGACAAACTTTCGCAGCTCCTCGACGACAATCGTGGACGTCAACGTGATCGTGACCGTTCGCAAAAAAAAACTCAACGCAAGGAAACACCGCACCGCTCAATCAACGAACAGCAAGCATCGCTGACTTGCTGGTTCCACCGCGAGGATGGTACTCAGGCTCGCAAATGCCTGAAACCATGCGATTTCACCGCGCCATCAAAAACTGAATGCAGCTTCCGTCATGACCAACGCGCTCGACATCTCCAACGGTCAAGCTTCGCAGTCGAGCACTCAATCAAACAACAATCAAACCGACAGCATTCAACAATCACTCAAAGACCAATCAAACAACAATCAAATCGAATTACATGAATTTTTCCAGAATTCAATCAACAATCAGGAGGTAAATTCTGTGAAATCGAAAATTTCTAATCGATTTTTCATTCCAGATATTAAATCTCGTCAGAATTTTTTTATCGACACCAGCGCACAACTGTCCGTCATTCCTTTCACACGAATGCATCGTCACAACAACAAGGAAAATCCACTTTTCGCAGCAAATGGTACGATCATCGAAATAAACGGCGTTACGCGTCTCACGCTCGACTTGGGTTTGCGACGTCAATTCACGTGAAATTTTACGATTGCAGACGCAAAATATGCCATCATCGGCATGCATTTTTTTCGCAATTTCAATCTACTCATCGACATCAAAAATACAAAACTAATCGATGCAATCACAGCACTGTCACGACCAGGCATTTGCAGCCTCAAGGCGTCGACATTCGTCAAAACATACATCGATACAACGGAATTTGCAGATTTACTTTCTCATCAAACACGGAATTTTTCGGTCAACAAAGAGCCCATATGCGTCACCATTGCAGTTGGTCAAAAAACCATCCGGCGAATAGCGCCCGTGCGGTGATTATCGCTCACTCACCAAGCACACGGTGAAGGATCGCTACCCTTTGCCACACATTCAAGATTTCACGCATTTTTTTATGGAAAAAAAGTGTTCAGCAAAGTTGACCTCAATCGTGCGTATCACCAAATTCCAATTGAGCCGAGGGACATTCCCAAGACAGCAATCATCGTCGTTTGGTTTCTTCGAATTCACCAAAATGACGTTTGGCTTGTGCGGAGCAGCCCAAACATTTCAACGCTTTATGCACGATGTTCTCCGCGGACTGGATTTTGTATTTGCTTACATCCACGATGATTGCATTGCATCGGACGACGTCGGGCGACACAAATCGCATTTGTGACAAGTCTTCAAACGTCTCCAACACTTCCACCTCACAATCAACCCAGCAAAATGCAAATTCGCTCAATCAACCATCGAATTCCTCGGGTATTTCGTCAACTTTGATGGCATCACACCATTGCCAGCCAAAATCTAGCCAAGCAATCATCGACATTCTAATGCCTACAATGTAATGCAATCATCGACATTCTAATGCCTACAATCGCCAATGGACTTCGTCGATTTTTGGCGATGATCAACTTTTATCATCGTTTTTTCCCAATGCCGTCAATCATAAAATTCCACTTGTCAAACTCATTCCCGGCAATCGATAAAACGATCCAACTCAAATCAACTAAACCGACGAAACAATCGAACACTTCAATCAATGCATAAATCAACTCACAAACGCAGCGCTGTTGGTGCACCTAGCGCCAGACGTACAAATTACACTCAGTACGGATGCCAGTGACACAGATGTTGGCGCCGCACTGCATCAAATCATCAACAACGAATTCCAGCCTATTGGATTTTCAGCCTCAAACTCTCTGCGATGCAACGCAAGTACAGTACCTACGACAGAGAGCTACTTGCGATTTATCTCGCCATCAGGCATTTTCGCTGCATGCTTCAAGGGAGAGATCCGAACGGATCACAAACCATTGGTCTTTGCTTTCAAACAAAAGCTAGACAAGGCCTCACCGTACAGTTAACCACGAACACCATCCACATCGCAGGCGTTACCACAGCAGATGCACTCTCACGCATTGATGCAATCAACTCAAACATCCTCGACTTCAATCAAATCGCTGCAACACAGTCTAAGTGTACCGAGCTCAAAAAACTCATTGAAGACAACGAAACGTCGCTGCAGCTCAAACAAATCAGCATACCAAATTCGACAGTAACAGTCTACTGTGATATTTCGACACCAAAGGTTTGTCCATTCATCCCTCACCAACAGAAAGGCAATCATCGACAAATTGCATAGCGTCTCTCATGGCGGTGTTCGCGCAACCACCGAACTCATTAAATCACGTTTCGTTTGGCCAGAAATGGGCAAAAAATCGCTTATTTGGTCCAAAAATACCTCAGCTGCCAAAAGTCAAAGGTCAGCCGGTACGGTCATTCACCTTTTCAATCAATTTTACTTCCATCGGAAAGGTTTGACCACATCAATATCGATCTCATCGGACCTTTGCCACAATCAAACGAATACCGATACTGCCTCACAATCATCGATCGGTACACTCGATGGCCCGAAGCCATCCCACGCAAAGATATGACAGTGGAAACAGTTACACTAGAACTCGTGATTGTTTGGATTGCACGTTTCGGCATACCCGCTTGCATCACAATGGACCAAGGCAGACAATTTGAATCGCATCTCTTCAAAGAATTGTCGAACCGGTTGGGAATCAATCACCTGCGCACAATGGCATATCATCCACTCATCGAACGTTGGCACCGCACACTCAAATCATCGATCATGGCGCACGAACAGTACGATTGGCCAAATCGCTTGCCAATCCTTTTGGATGACGCTCAGCATTATGGAGTTTAATGCTTCGAAAACTCAATGCTGTCTTCTGTCGTTAAAGCTTAACATACCCCTAACGCCATTGTCCATGAATGGCACTTACATCGAAGAAACCAAAAAGCTCTCAGTACTCGGTATGTGTGTCGACGACGACCTCCGTTGGAAAGATCATATATTTTAAATCGCTAAGAATGCTGCTAAGTGCTTAGGTTTTCTGTATCGGTGTAAGAAGTATTTTTCCCCATCTGATCTGGCTACAATTTATAAAGCGTTTATACGCCCTAAACTCGAGTATAACTCCCACCTGTGGGCAGGTGCTTCACAAACATCGCTTCACCTGCTTGATAGAATACAAAATCGAGCGTTAAGATTGATAGGAAATAGAACTGCCGCTGAAACAATTGCCCCTCTCGAACACCGACGCAATGTTTCATGTCTTTCCTTATTTTATAGTTTCTTTTATAAAAAATGTTCACTCGAGGTAGCCAGCTGCATTCCTCCCCTTAAAAGTTTCGCCCGTAATACTCGTCTTGCTAGGAATGCCCATCAGTTCACCCTTGAGCCCAATTTTGGGCGTACCGTGAAATATAGGGATTCTTTTTTAGCCGTACAACACGACTTTGGAATGGTTTACCCGGCGAGATTTTCCCTTGCCATTTCAATTTGCAAACATTCAAAACCAATGTTAATCGACACCTTCTATCTCTTCCCTCCCTATCTTCCTAATGCCCGCGCAGTGTGTCACATTAAAAGGGAAACAAATAGTCCCTTGTGCGCGCGTTAATTATAAAAAAAAAAAAAAAAAAAAGCATTCAAACCCGACATCGAAGCGGCAGCAGCTCAACTCGTCTACGACATAACATAACGATTGCCGGGCGAATTTTTCAACGACAGCAAATTTCATCATCCTCAAGCGAAACGACAAAGTACGCCCATCACTTAAACCGCCATACAATGGACCCTTTCCAGTCGTTTCCAAGCAGGAAAAACATTTCACTATCCAACTCAAGCGAGAAAGGGTCAACTATCGATCGACTCAAACAAGCATATATTGAAATGCATCATGACGATATTCAACCAGCCAGTTAAAAAGAAAACAAATCATACAGCAGTCAACCGAAACATCATCAACATCAGCCCATTCATCCCAAACTAAGCATTCGCCCGCATCAGAGTCGTCAACTGAGCCGTCCAAAACAACCTAACACGGCCGCAAAGTCAAACTTACCGTCCGCTTCGCAAATTGGAAGTTTAGGGGGAACACTGTGGCGATCGGACTAAATATTCAATCAACACACAAAATGTATCGAATTTTATCATTTACATCATTGTTCACTCACTCAATCACTCAACATTCATACAACATTCATATATTGTCCACTCGCTCACACAATCAACATTATTTCACTAACATTTACATTATTTTTCACTAACTCAGTCACTCATCATTCATACAACATTCATATATTGTCCAATTGCTCACACAATCAACATCAATTCGCTTACATTTACATTATTGTTTGTTTCCTCACTCAGTTACTCAACATTCATATATTGTCCATGGGCTCACACAACGCTTGCATTGACATTATTGTTTACTCACTCAGTCACCCAACATTCATACAACATTCATTCGCTTACAGATGCGCTCACTCATTTTATTCAGCATTCACGCACATACATATACAAAGCATTCACTCTATATACAAATCATCATGGCTTCTGGTTATGTCTTTTATTCAGTGTGCACGCGCTCAGTAGTCATCAAAATTTAGTCAAAATTAAAAACTACTATTGTTGTTATTTAAACTAAAAAAACATTTCTTTTATTTTAAACACGGTGTTTATCCCCATAACTGGTGACCCCGAAAATTAAAAATTGGTGGATACTCGTGTAATTCGCATTTTACATCAAGTGCAAAAATCATCATCATCGCATCAAAACTCAACCATTTTTGTATTATTCAGTTCAGTGTACACATTTTAATGCAATTTTCGTGAGAATCGGACAATTTTTACGAAAAATTATTATTTCACAATCATACATTCAGAGCGTGCAAGAACAAATCCGTAAATTTTCGCGCGTCATCGAGAACAATTGATTCAAAAATCGCATCGGCAATCGAAAATCCCGTAAGCGGCATCAACGACAATTTCGCAATGTTATCACTCACTAACCTTATCACACAATCACATCTTCGTTCCATCGCAAGTGTTTCGTCAACTCACTAATTCAACCAATTTGTGCCGTCATCGCTGGCATGCTACAGACCGCACCGGAAACAACACTCCACAACTCGCAAATATGGCCGTCGCAGTGCTGGAATCGATGAACGATCCCGTTTCGTTATCAGCATCAATCGCCAGCACCTCAACGGTAAACGCAATCAGCGAAAAACAAAAATGCTACGTTGCAGAAAATCAACGACAAACTTTCGCAGCTCCTCGACGACAATCGTGGACGTCAATTTTTTTTTTTTAATTTTTCCGGAATTCAATCAACAATCAGGAGGTAAATTCTGTGAAATCGAAAATTTCTAATCGACTTTTCATTCCAGATATTAAATCTCGTCAGAATTTTTTTATCGACACCGGCGCACAACTGTCCGTCATTCCTTTCACACGAATGCATCGTCACAACAACAAGGAAAATCCACTTTTCGCAGCAAATGGTAAGATCATCGAAATAAACGGCGTTACGCGTCTCACGCTCGACTTGGGTTTGCGACGTCAATTCACGTGAAATTTTACGATTGCAGACGCAAAATATGCCATCATCGGCATGGATTTTTTTCGCAATTTCAATCTACTCATCGACATCAAAAATACAAAACTAATCGATGCAATCACAGCACTGTCACGACCAGGCATTTGCAGCCTCAAGGCGTCTACATTCGTCAAAACATACAACGATACAACGGAATTTGCAGATTTACTTTCTCATCAAACACGGAATTTTTCGGTCAACAAAGAGCCCATATGCGTCACCATTGCAGTTGGTCAAAAAACCATCCGGCGAATAGCGCCCGTGCGGTGATTATCGCTCACTCACCAAGCACACGGTGAAGGATCGCTACCCTTTGCCACACATTCAAGATTTCACGCATTTTTTTATGGAAAAAAAGTGTTCAGCAAAGTTGACCTCAATCGTGCGTATCACCAAATTCCAATTGAGCTGAGGGACATTCCCAAGACAGCAATCATCGTCGTTTGGTCTCTTCGAATTCACCAAAATGACGTTTGGCTTGTGCGGAGCAGCCCAAACATTTAAACGCTTTATGCAAGATGTTCTCCGCGGACTGGATTTTGTATTTGCTTACATCCACGATGATTGCATTGCATCGGACGACGTCGGGCGACACAAATCGCATTTGTGACAAGTCTTCGAACGTCTCCAACACTTCCACCTCACAATCAACCCAGCAAAATGCAAATTCGATCAATCAACCATCGAATTCCTCGGGTATTTCGTCAACGCCGATGGCATCACACCATTGCCAGCCAGAATCCAGCCAAGCAATCATCGACATTCTAATGCCTACAATCGCCAAAGGACTTCGTCGATTTTTGGCGATGATCAACTTTTATCATCGTTTTTTGCCCAATGCCGTCAATCATAAAATTCCACTTGTCAAACTCATTCCCGGCAATCGATAAAACGATCCAACTCAAATCAACTAAACCGACGAAACAATCGAACACTTCAATCAATGCATAAATCAACTCACAAACGCAGCGCTGTTGGTGCACCTAGCGCCAGACGTACAAATTACACTCAGTACGGATGCCAGTGACACAGATGTTGGCGCCGCACTGCATCAAATCATCAACAACGAATTCCAGCCTATTGGATTTTCAGCCTCAAACTCTCTGCGATGCAACGCAAGTACAGTACCTACGACCATCGAAGGGGAATTAACAACTCCACCAATGCCGAATGCCGTTTGCACTGCTGAAAAATCGAACAGCATTTACGTTCAGTTAAAACAGGAGCTTCAATTTGTGTAGTGAAAGTCAGTTCAGTAAATTTAAACATACCCATATTCAAATTTAAAAGCACAAAAATTCTAGGTATTTCAGGAGATTTAGAAACAATAGGAACATGTAATTTTCAAATCCATTTAGAAAACTTTATAATTCCATAAAAATTTCAGGTGGTACCCGATAATTTCTAAATTCCCGTTGAAGGTATTTTTGGGTCAGGATCATTATCTACTGCCATAAACGGGAAAATACCAATAAGAATTTTAAATGCACGGGATACAACAGTAACTCTCAAATGGGCCGAATCATTGTCCTCGCCAGCCTCGGAAAACTACATTTTGCGTTACAACTTGACATATAAATTAATAAACGCTTGAGTTAACAAAATAATGAACGAAATAAATTTTGACACATTAAATAGTGAAGAAAAAGCGGATATTGAAGCAATATGTCCCAAATACCAAGGCATCTTCCACGTTGATAGTGACAAACTCACGTATACACATATTGGCAAAGCAGATATCTCGCTCAAAAAGGATGCAATACCAAAATATTCAAAGCCATATCGTCTCCCATACACACAAAAACAGGATATAAAGGATATTTCTGATAATGGCATCCTACCCGATCCCACTAAATCTTCCGCAATGAAAAATTACCCGACACCCACCAAACCCCAAGGAAGTAAGAAGATTCGTTGCATTCGCCAACTAGTATCGTAAATTTATCTCTAATTTCGCTACCATTTCCATTCCGCTAAACCGGTTGTTGAAAAAAGATATCGAATTTCATTTTAATTAAGATTGCGAAAAATCTTTTAAGGTGCTTAAAGAAATCCTTACAAGTCCTAAAATTCTACAATTTCCAAATTTTAACGAAGAGTTCATCCTACAAACAGGTGCCTTAGGTTTCGCTCTAGGAGCTGTTTTATCTAATTTTGACGATAGACCGATTGCTTATGCAAGCAAAACTCTTAATAAAGCGGAAAAAAACTATAGTACAATTGAAAAAGAATTACTTGCTATTGTATGGGCAGTTAAACACTATCGTCCCTACCTATTCGGAAGAAAATTCAAAATCTTAATAGACCATAGACCCTAAGTGCACTTGTTCTCACTCAAAGAACCTAGTAGCAGACTAACAAAATTTAGGCTACTACTAGAAGAATACAACTTCTACATAGAATATTCTCCAGGTAAGAATAACTGTACAGCTGACACACTGAGTCGCATAAAAATAGACTCCGAAAATTTAAATCAATTATGTATTTGTGGTGTAAGGATAGCTCAATCAAAATCAGAAAGTAAAATTCATGAACAGAACGAAAAAAATAATATAGAAAAGACGATGAACTGATGAACTACTCATAACCGAACTGCTGAAATTAACAGAAAATGGACTTAAAAGCATAGAACTGAAGATTGTTGACAACGGACATAATTCTTGGTCCAAATAAAATGTTTGCGTATATCCCAAGAGGGAATTGTTTACTCCTAAAGAAGTCCAAAAACAGCACTACAACCCAATCGAAAGTATTTGGCAAAATATTGTCGAGGGATGTGCAGAAACTCTGCAGATAGAATTGTATTACATTACATTACATTACATATTGATCTGCTCCGTAGATAAATCTACGAAGTAGAGACACTTATGAGCACTGGCTACTGAGGCCATCGGCTCAGACAATTACAAGACAACACACAAGACGACATTGATACAGGACAGAACAGAAGATAGAAAGAGAACGGAAAAACAGAAAACACATAACACATGTCAACAGCACGCAGTTGGTTTTTGGACGGTCCCCCATCTTTCAACTAACCACGCGCAACGATGCTTGATTTCGCTGATCTCACGGGAAGCGATGCTTTATTGGAGCCAAGGCCGTTGACATGAATTGTATTAAAAAGATATATATTACTAAAAATGAAATAAGAAAGCTCGCATGCGGGCGCAATATTAATGAATTAAAACAAATATTAGGAGAAATATTTAAAGAAAGTAATACTAAAGTGCACATTATTGAGAAAAATATTGAAATTACCACCACATTCTTCCAACCAGCAGACATGCAGGAATAAACCGCATTCTACAAAATATAAAAAGAAAATACTTTTGGACAGACATGTAAAACGATGTGACGACATACGTAAAGCATTGCCCAATTTGTCAACAAAATAAATATATTCAGCCAAAAAAGCAACCAATGACTATCACATCGACAACCACCCGATTCGGTTGACAAAATATTTTTTAGATCTAGGAGAACCCTTAGAAGAATCAGAAGTTAGATCTAAATATATCTCAACTATACAATATGAATTAACCAAATTCGTCGAGGCAATACCCATTTCAAATAAAGAAGCAAGTACATTGGCAAAAGCTCTAGTAGAAGGTGTTGAACCAACGATGACCACCAATTCGTTAACCTCGTCACCAGACACCATTTGGTCGAAATCGCTTTATTAATTATTGTATTAATTTATTTTTACGCACGATCAGCACTTCTTGCTGACACATGCAATTATTTGCCTTATTTGTTCACCTATATTTTATTTTTGTTAATTTTGCAAAAGTGTTCAATTTATTATTGTGTATTGATTTATGCTAGAATAAGCAAATTAATTGTATTAATACGTCGATAATAAAGAATACTTTTCACTGTTTAATTAACAGCCAACCTTAAGACTTCTTTTTTCTTCCAAGTGAGTCTGCTCGGACAACCAAACTTTCATCTACAAGTATGATATTCTAGTTCTGTACTAGCATTATCAATCATCGTCAGGGTATAAGAACCTTTGTCGATATAGCAGTTGTTATTTACAGTAAAAGCACTTTAAACAAATAATGTAAATGTGAGCGAATTAATGTTGATTGTGTGAGCGAGTGGAAATATATGAATTTTGTATGAATGTTGAATGACTGAGTGAGTGAACAACAATGTAAATGATAAAATTCGATAATTTTGTGTGATTTAATATGATTGTCGTGAATAAATTGAATTGATTTGATCTTTAATATTTAGTCCGATCGCCACAGGTCTTTTATCCACATTTAGAGTATGTGAGAAGTGTTGGGCTATAATTTGGAAGTAAAACCAAACTCAAGTGTGTTAATGACTATAATAAATAGGGTAACCTGGAGACATTGCAAGTTAATATCTCCTCCAAACAAGAAACATGATACCTATTAAATAATTACTCACTCTATGACTGCATGGTAGCGATCAGTTTCTCTGAATATGCTCTACAAAATTCAACTACAACTTTTTGGAGCCTTTGAATAACCGATAGAACTTGAATAAATTGATCGTGTTTAAGACATCTCAGCTTTGTACTCGATAAATAGACACACATATTTGATTGGATATCTTCCCAAATGCGAAATTGACTTTTTTCAGTTTCTCTTGGGTGTAAATGTCTGGTGATTCTTGTGGGTCTTCGGGATACAGTTTGAAGTTTTGATGCCACATGACTATTTGGTAATAGGATGTTAATATTTTCCAACAAGTTTTATATAAACTTATCAAACATGGAATATATTTGTCGGCGGCAACCTGTTTACGAAGTTGCTCGAATAAGTATTTGAGATTCTCGTCCGTGTTGAGGTCATTATATGGACGCAAAACTTAATTCACTGAAGAGTGGATTGATGAATTAAAATTTATATGAAGCTTCCGAGATTCAAAACATAAATAAATTAATATAGTTACAAAATTATTCTTACTAGAACCTTACGTCTTACCTAATCCATAGCAAAGAGGGATTTATTCACAAGCTGTTCGGGCTATGAACCAAGAGTTGAGAGAAAACCGTTCGCGCTTAGATTTTACCTTTCGGTATAATTTTATACAAAATTTCTGGGATTAAATAAAACAACTATTTTAAACGTTAGTAACTGCGAAAAAAGTAATTTAATAAACTGTTTTGGGTCTTTTATATACATTATGAATATAACAAAACCATTTGACGTTTTCTTATTCTCATCATTCTTCTGGGTCATGTAGTGGATGCATTCCATGCACCTTATGGAATTCCATTCTTACGATATAGTGTTGATCGTAATCGTAAACATTCTCCCCCGACGATGAAATAAGTTTCAGCTTACATGCTTCCTTCTGATCTCGTTTTATCGTACGATCTCATGTTTCATTTGTAATTTGTTTTGGTCCACTGTTTCGCAAACCAACATTCTATGCTATTATTGAAGCTCTTGAGGTCTTATGCTATGGATGACATTCGCACTTAAGGTAGACTGGAAGTCCAAGTGAGGAGCAAAAACCAAACGACAAGTTGAAACGATAGACTGGAACTGCAAGTGAGGTCGAAGGGGAGCTAATGTTTACTTCAAATGTGGACTGCAAGTACAAGTGAAGAGCAAATACGAAACGACAAGTTGAAGCGATAGACTGGAACTGCAAGTGAGGTCTTAGGGGAGCTTATGTTTACTTTAGATGTGGACTGGAAGTACAAGTGAAGAGCGAAGACGAATCACGGAACATTTTTCTTTGATACTGGAAATCCTATTGAAAATCAAGGGGTTGTGATCGTGGAGTACAGCAGGTGTTTTGTGACATGTTAGAATGATTTATTAATTTTTAGATTTTGTTGAAAATTCTTCTTGAATGCATGAGTGAGGTATGTGTGTATATGTGTTTTAAAGTATATGTGTGTGGGTATGTGTATATGTGTATGTGTGTGTGTGTGGTGTTGTTGAGTGGACTGTATTGATTTTAAAGGAATTTGTGTGAATGGTAGCCGGGTGTTGCTGGGTAGTATGGTATTTGGATTGAGCTGGATTTTCGTCTTCCGAATACTATCTGTTGACTCGTAGGGGGCATAGTTTTGTAATAGGCATTTTTAATTCTCCGGCCTGGGTTTTAACCTTTACAACCCTGGTTAAATTGTCTGAGCCAGTATAAGTTTCCATTATGCGCCCCAGACTCCACCTTGAGGAAGGGAGTTTCTCGTCTTTCAGCAGGACTAGATCCCCAACCTTTAAAGACGGTTGTTGTTGAGCCATTTTGGTCTATTTTCCAGACGCGTTAAGTATTCTTGCTGCCATTGTTTCCAGAATTTCTAAATACGGAGCTGAACCATCTTCCATCTATCGCTTAAATTTACCTTTTGAGAGAGAGTTTAAACACGCTACTATTTGCGTTAGAAGCGTTGTTAACTCTTCATATGTTAGAGTTCCAATCCCAACAACTCTTTTCAAGTGGTATTTTACACTCTTCACGCCTGCTTCCCAAAGGCCTCCAAAGTGAGAGGATGCAGGGGGAATGAATTTCTACTGAGTTCCTTGGTTTGCCAAAATCTCATTTATTTTCTCCCAGTCGTGAGTTGCATGACTCATCAATCTACGAAGTTCAGCATCTGCTCCTACGAAATTTGTTCCGCAATCGCTGTGTACTTCATAGCATAGTCCTCTTCTTGCGGTAAATCTTCTAAAGGCTGCCAAAAATGCATGGGTTGTGAGGTCGGTAACTGCTTCTAAATGTATAGCCTTAGTTGCCAGGCATACAAAATGGCCAAATATATAAATATAAATAGCCTTTATAGCATTTGGCCCTTCTGCCTCACCATGTTTTAATTTCCAAGGTTCCTGCATAATTAACCCCAGTGTGAGCAAAAGATGTTGAAATCCTTACTCTGGAGCTAGGAAGATCCCCCATTAGTTGTTGAGCTGATTCGCTGCGATATCTGAAGCATATTGTGCAACCATGGATGTGTTTCTTAACAGCTCTTTTTAGTTGAAAAATCCAAAATTTGTTTCGTAGGTACCCCATAATTAATTGGATACCGCCGTGAAGCGCACGTATCCAGCAAAGTGCGATCATGGAGTCTGTCCATGCGAATGTGGGAATGTCTCTCCCCTCAAGAGTATGATGCATCTAATGTAAGAGCTTTTCAAGTATAACGGTTCCACACAACTCTAAGCGCGGGAGAGTAATTGGGCTAACAGGTGCGACTTTGGATTTGGACATAAGTAGGTTCACATGAATATTGCCGTCCTCATCTTCTACCCTCAAGTATACTACTGCTCCATAAGCCTTTTGCGACGCATCGCAAAACCCATGTAATTGAAAACGCTTAGCCTTACCAGAAGTGTGCAACCACCGATGAATGTGAGGTGCGTTAATGGCCTGCAAATCATTTTGGAAATTTGTTCAATCTTGTGCTACGTCTGGATCAACGGGATCGTCCCAAGATTGCTTACGAATCCAGAGGAGCTGCATTAGCAGCTTTGCTTGAGTTAAGGAGGGTGCAATCCATCCCAAATCAAATAAACGGGCTATCGATGATAGTATGGACCTCTTTGTTGGGTCTTGAGTTTTGGGAGGAGTATAACTGAAAGAAAATACGTCAGTGAAAAGCAGCCACTGTATTCCCAAGGTCTTTACTCTATTTGAGTCCCCAATTGGTAATGGAAAGGATGCTTCATGGGCCTGAGAGGGAACTTTCTCAAGAAGTTCCTTATGGTTGGCAGTCCATTTTCGTAAGTGGAAACCGGCTCCGTTTAAAATCGCCTTCACCTCACTCATTTTTTCTTCAGCTTCTTGGAGAGCATCTGCGCCTGAAATTAAGTCATCCACGCACATTTCAGAGCGGATCATCTTAGCAATTACAGGATTGAACTCTTCGATTTCTTCTGCCAATGCCTGAAGTGTACGAATAGCCAAGTAGGGCGCAGGTGCTGTGCCAAAGGTGACAGTTCGTAAACGATATGTTTTCAATGGCTCAGAGGGATGTTTTCGCCAAAAGATGATCTGGTAATTCGCATCACGTTCAGTTACCAAGATTTGGCGGTACATTTGTTCGATATCTCCAGTGAAAGAGTAACGATACAGCCTCCATGCGAGAATAATATCCGTGATGTTTTGTTGAAGCTTCGGACCTATCATAAGTTGGTCATTCAAAGAAATGCTATTAGCTGTCTTGCTTGAAGCATCAAAAACAACTCGGAGCTTAGTGGTTGAGCTTGTGAGAACAAGTGCTTGTGTAGACACTCTAAAAGCTGAGTGGTGAGATTTGAGGGAGATATCAACCATCCGAGAGCAAATGCCGCTGCTGACCAAGCCCAACCCAGAAACCTTGACTGAAGTGGACCTTGATGAATGACCAAGTAGTTGAACGGCTGAAGTTGCTATAAAACTGGCCTCTGAACCTGAATCTAGCAAGGCTCGTAGTGAAAATGTTTCGCCGTTTGCTGAACAGATATTGACCAGCGCAGTTGCAAGTAAAACTTGAGTTCCGGGGTTTGCTGTGTAAAAGGAATTGACTTTATTACTCAGCCCAGATTCAGCTTCTTCAGAGGGATGAAACGGAGTGCTAGAGCCTGTTATGTGACCTTGAACAGTAAAAGAATTCGCATGACCTACATTATTGTTACTATGGAGAAGCGAATGAGGTGCTTGTTGGCAGTAATAGCATCGGCCTTCACTTGAACAATGTTCAGCGGTATGGCTATACGCTTAACAACTTCCGCAGATTCATAACAGTTTAACGTGATTGCACCGGTCTGCGATACTCATCCTTAAAAACTTACAGCATTTTCGGATTGCATGTTGACCCTTGCTGCAAATCTGGCAAGAGTATTTTGCTGCTAGTTGCATGTGGATTATTTCGTTGATTTATCGGCTTAGGGGGATAGGGAGTGAATCGAACTTGCTGTTGGTTAACAGCCTCTAAAGTGCGGCACCTAGTTTCCAAAAACTGAAAGAATTCGTTGAATGTTGGCAACGCTTTGCTATCCTCCTTGACGCCTAGTTTTTCCTCCCATAGTTGCTGTGTTTTTGCCGGCAGTTTCTGCAGCAACACAAAAACAAGCAACACATCCCAATACTCAACGGATACCTTTAGGTTGGACAGACTATGCACTACTTCAGTTTATGTATCTAGTAGTTCTTTAATAGCCTCGGGGCGTTCTTGTGAAAATGAAGCTTGGTTGAATAGGCACTTTAATTGGGTGTTCACCAAAAAACGTTTGTGATCGTACCCATCCTTCAAAATTGTCCATGCTTTAAAATAACTACCTTAATCCATACCCAGATGAGCTAACAACTTGTTAGCCTCGCCCGACACACTTGATTTCAGGTAAAGTGAATTAAAGATAAAAAGAGGTCATGAAAAGAACGCCGTGCCTGGTAGCTACCTGAGAAGACAGGTAAGTTGATTTTGGGAAGCCTAATCTCGGTAGACCTGGACAAACTAGGACCAGCGTCTGAGTTTACCTTATGCTCCTCCGTTGAAATTAACTTGGACGCCTTTACCTTGTCGATAGCATCAAGCAAATCGCTGCGATATTCTGTCAAAAGTTTCATCTATCACAGCCTCCTTTGTACCTTTTTCATCGTCGTCCAAAGTTCAGAGCTCGGCCTTGTACTCGACTTCAAGACTCTCCAAGGTCTTTTCAAGAGTAGACAATCGGCCAGCCAAATAATTTTCCGTTCGTCTGGCTAGTCCTGCCTTATTAAAATATGAAACATCCCTTTCAATTTGTTTCAAAAATTTAGCCAACATACCCATGATCAATAAAAATATTTAAAGTACTTAAGTACCAATTTATTTATAATGTACAGATGATTTTCCAATAAATTATTCCCGAATAAATGTATGTATATATGTAGTTCAATATAAGTAAGATAAATGATGCACTAACTTGTCAACTATCGACTTGAATCTCCAATCCACACCATACACAATATACCCTTGCTCGTAGATCGCTGAGATGAATTTCCATTACGATTATTCCAACTGAATGCACGTATGATGCAACTTGAACTTCGATAAAGATGCTGATGCCAGTTGATGGAGTTAAAGTTGTTAAAATGAAAAGCTGTTGGACAGATTGCCAGTAGAGCAGTTTTCTGGTTTGTATAAACCTGTCTTGCAGATTGCCAATGGAGCAGCTTTCAGAATTTTAAAAATGTTGTCCGAAAAAAACTTTCCGCGGATGGAATTGTATTTAAAATCCCTTGGAACGGATTGTGTGTATTTTATTAATTTTTTTAAGGCTTGACGGCGTAAGGACCAAATGTTCGGGCTATGAACCAAGAACTAAAAGAAAACTGTTCGCGCTTAGATTTTACCTTTCGGTATAATTTTATACAAAATTTCCGGGATTAAATAAAACAACTATTTTAAACGTTAGTAACTGCGAAAAAAGTTATTTAATAAACAGTTTTGCATCTTTTATATGCATTATGAATATAACAAAACCATTTGACGTTTTCTTATTCTCATCATTCTTCTGGGTCATGTAGTGGATGCATTCCATGCACCTTATGGAATTCCATTCTTACGATATAGTGTTAATCCTAATCGTCAACACAAGCTTATAAGCTAGGGTTAATATACAGATAGAAGTAGATAATTTCGGTTCCTTCCGGGGATTTCCTGATTGGATTTTCCTTGGTTTTCTTCTTCGTCTATTGCTGCAACCTACTTAACTTTTGTAGTAACTTCAGGTTCTGTTGTAACATTTTGGATGAAATAATCAGAAAATCCTGTGGCTCGCATTTTCATTTGCCTTCGCTTAGAAGTAAATATAATAATCTTCAAAGTAGTGACCACTGGATCGGTTTCAGCTTCCTCCAACCTAGGAAAGATGGTCAAAGATATTCCTACAGTCAATCCGCGCAAAATGTTTTCTTGCTGAGTTTCCTGAGCATATGAACGCCTGGGCATTACTTTTGGCCACATCAAATGGTTCTAAAATTAATAAATAATGAATAAATAATTATAATAACCACTAAATTATCTTTATATCAAGGTATACACCTATTTCCTTTTTCTACAAGTATTAAATACATGAATAAATATGCTTTTAGATTATGTATGACACTGACGTTAGGTAGAATTTCACCAGCATAATTTCCGTGAGCCGTTTTCTCCACGTATTCACGTACACATAATTAAAATGTCCAGATTTGCAGGGCATGGTCGGCACGGGTCGCAGTCCACGAAAAGAGAATTATGCACTCAGGCCCCGATTGCGGTTGTCGATTTATTAATCGATACTCGAATCATTTCGACTACCGGCCGTCGATTCCTGTCTTTGTGCCTGTGCATACGGTGAGTTTTCATTCGCCTCACGGGTGAATTTGTTGACAGGAAGGGTGTGATGTGAAGGGAGCAGATACTCATGTAGTGAAGGGAATTTTCTCCGAATAGTACAGTTCCATTTCAATACTGTTCCATTTTTCTATTATTGAATTTGTAGGTGTGAAAGAGCCAATAATATTTTATTATTATTTTTTCTCATCCCACTTAAAGGGTAGATATGTGTGTGAGTAGAAGCACCCACAAATCACCCCTGTCTATCAACTCCTACTCTCACCTCCACGTGGTGAACATCGGGTGCCTAGTACCTCAACTGGAAATTGGGTTCCAACCCCTTTGGAAGGTTGTTGGTGGCAGCAAACGAGAATAGGGGGAGGAGTGTTACCACTAAGACACTACTCCTTGCATCCAGGCGGCAGCGGAAGAATTTTCTAGATGGAATCAATGGTGGCGTCTACAGTTTTAGTCAGGATAAACTACTTAGTGAACACCTTATATGAGCTTCTACGACGTTTTCGGAGCTCACGTCTATAAGGAGCGGTTTATCCTGCTCTTCGTCCTTGGGGTCACAAAAAGTAGCTGGTCCTTCAGGTAGGGGGTTCTGCCGTCGGGGTAACTTCCCGGCCATGTCAAAAACAACTAGTTACGAACGGACGGATTCACTGATTACGAACCCTACAAACGAAATAAGGACATGTACGTAGAATGTTAGGTCCCTTAACAGACCTGTGAGGAAGTTTAACGTCGGACGGCTGCAATCGCAAGAAATCTCCAGGTCCTTTTTCGATCGAGTCTCAAATAACTTACAAAGGAGTCCTTTACCGCCAGCATCAAGTATTGAGAACCAGTGGCAACATTGCCCAAATGCCATCAGAGAAGCCGCCACTGAAGTACTGAGTCTTACACGGCCACCACAACGAAGATGTGAGAAATTGAATAATTTTTTTGAGTATAAGAACATTTTCAAAAATTGTTTTATATTTAGTTTCACGATATTGTGGCCAATGTCTCGGTATTCAAGGAAAATGTTCATATGACTCCGGAATTATTTGGTTGTGTTGTGTATTTAAGATGATTGAACCATTTCTGCGTCCAAAAAAAATATAAACCCTTTCATGGCATAAGCCTATTAGCAAAATTCGCAGTAGCTATGGAGTAAATTATTATATTAGATAGATATGTTGTAGTGACTAATAAACGGATACAAAACATGACTTAAATAGGTTAAAATTTTATTTCTTAGTAAGATACATTAGCCAGAGGAGCGTTTTCAAGCAACTCAAAAAGTATGAAATTTCCATAAAATGACATAATGCCCATCATATGGAATTTTTTGGGAAAAAAAATATTTTTTGTAAATCTGTTGTAGTGACTAGTTAGCGGATATAAAATTTGACTTAAATACGTAAAAAAATATATTTCTTAGTAAGATACTTTAGCCAGGGGAGCGTTCTCAATCAAATCATCATATGGAAATGGAAAAAATAATATATAAAATATGACTTAAATACATTAAAATTATATTTCAAGTAAAATACTTTCGCGGTTTCAAGTATACATATGTATATCATTCATTTTTTGTTTTCAGGTATTTCGCAAGTGGAATCATCCAAAGGCATATTGCTTCGGTCTACCGGATCAGCAAGCAAAAATTTGGAGTTATTTTGGATGAGGTTTGTGTTGCCATATGCGAAGCGTTAAAGAGTGAGGTTCCTGTTTTAGATGAAGTGGGCTATGCAGAGATTGCCAACGTATACAATGCTTTTTGGAATCTACCAAACTGTATTGGAGCAATAGACGAAAAACACGTTGCTTTAATGTGTCCGCAAAATTCAGGTAGCTTGTTTTACAATTACAAGGTATGTAGCACTAACAAAAACTCAAAATCATTTAATTTTATGAAAAATTAACATGTTATATATTTGAGAGCTTTCACAGCATTGTTTTGATGGCGATAGTTGATTGAACCGCAAGTTCATTTCTATCGACGTGGGGGCATATGGCAGTGAGGGTGATGCAAATGTTTTCGCATCAACCAAAATTTATTTTACAGGTCAAACTAAATATTTCTCCTGATATGCAAGTTGGGTGTGAAAAATTTCCATATTTTTTGTAGTTGATGATGCATTCCTTCTCATCAAGAGGATAATAAAACCATTTGCCCCTGGAAAACCAAAAACCTTTGGAGGATGATGAAAGAGTAGCAAATTATTGAATAAGCAGAGCTAGACGAGGCGTAGAAAATGCATTTGGTATAACATGTTCTAAGTTCCTATACCTTGCAAGAACTGCGTTTTGTAATCCGGAAAGAGCCCGTAGAATTGTTAGTGCATGTTGCTATTTGCACAATTTTTTGATAAAAACAAATACACCTTCTTATGGTCCACACAGATATGCGGACTATTACGACAATGGCATTTTGATGATGGGTGAGTGGAGGAAGAACATTTCTTCTAACTCCTCGTCACATTCAAGACTCCAACCAATTGCTGGAAGGCCGAGTGATTTCGGCAAATACATCACCCTCCGGCTCCATTCCGTGCAAAATACAGCCGCATTCATTCATTACTTTTTCATTTTTATAAAAGTGTTTTCATATTATTACTAGATCCGCTTCAACAATAATAATGTGTTTGATGTGTTGCCTCTTCAAGCGTAAATCATATCACGATGAAATTTTTCTCTCCTAGCTCTCCTTAATCGGCGGTTAGTTGTGGATCTCTTCCACACCTACAGAGTATCAATCTACAGAATGTCAAATAAACACGGCGGCCACGTCCACGATTTATTACTTCGGTGTATTATCAACCACTAGTTTCAGATTTAAATATCAATTAAAGATTATTTAAATACTGAATCGTTTATAAGCATTTTTTATTATTTTTTTTTCAATCTTGTTAAAGTTACAGAACACCTTATCAAACACTTTGTTAATATGAACACCGCTAGTTGTTAAGAGTATACATACGACCTAGGGCTTAAAAATGCTGCAGAAGTAATCTTCGAAGCGCTCGTCATTGATTGAAATGTTGTTGTTGACCTGGCGTAGAAAGACTAGATATTATTTAAATTATTTTAATACGTTTACAATAAACTTACAATGTAAGACAGTCGCATAATTTTATTTTACTAACAGCCAGGCCTCCTTAGCTTTCGGAGTTCAACAACAGCCTGTTGCTGGGAACTCAGTGCTAAATCTTCGACCACATCGGAAGGAAGCTCTTTTAGTACGTGGTCCAAGTTAGCATATAAAGTAAAATGAGTTAACTGCGGTTGTGCAGGAACCTCATTTTTTTGGAGGGAAATCAGCTCCATGACAGTCTGCGTTAGTGTGGACACCGAATCTAGCATTGCATCCTTTTTTAGAGGTCGTTTTACCTGAAATTTAAACTTTTAAAACTGTGCCATTAAACAACAAACTTAAAAAAAAGTACTTCCAAAAGTATAGCTGGAGGTAAGGGTTTCTTCCTTTTACTGACTCTCCTGGATCGTCTTCCATGATTTCAATGCTTGAAACAGTTCTTGGAATATATACAATAGGTACTATTTTCTTCGACAAAAAGATTTTTAAAACAACTTACTTGCGCTTCTCAGAAAGTTGAGTGAGGAAGGATAATACTTCCGAATACTCCCAATCTACTGTATCTTCCTTAGAAAGATGTTCACCTCCGCAAACCTCTCCTGCAGCACTTCCTTTTTTTTTTTTACTTGTATGTTACCGTAGACTGTCGGGGAGTGACTTCCACGATGCTTTGCACTCACCACCTGGCAAATTGCAATAAGTAAAATGGATATGTAAATTAAATAATGATTATTGCATTTTTTTTTTATAATTAACGCGCGCACAAGGGACTATTTGTTTCCCTTTTAATGTAACACACTGCGCGGGCATTAGGAAGATAGGGAGGGGAGAGATAGGAGGTGTCGATTAACATTGGTTTTGAATGTTTGCAAATTGAAATGGCAAGGGAAAATCTCGCCGGGTAAACCATTCCAAAGTCGTGTTGTACGGCTAAAAAAAGAATCCCTATATTTCACGGTACGTCCGAAATTGGGCTCAAGGGTGAACTGATGGGCATTCCTAGCAAGACGAGTATTACGGGCGAAACTTTGAAGGGGAGGAATGCAGCTGGCTAACCTCGAGTGAACATTTTTTATAAAAGAAACGATAAAATAAGGAAAGACATGAAACATTGCGTCGGTGTTCGAGAGGGGCAATTGTTTCAGCGGCAGTTCTATTTCCTATCAATCTTAACGCTCGATTTTGTATTCTATCAAGCAGGTGAAGCAATGTTTGTGAAGCACCTGCCCACAGGTGGGAGTTATACTCGAGTTCAGGGCGTATAAACGCTTTATAAATTGTAGCCAGATCAGATGGGGAAAAATACTTCTTACACCGATACAGAAAACCTAAGCACTTAGCAGCATTCTTAGCGATTTCAAATATATGGTCGTTCCAACGGAGGTCGTCGTTGACACACATACCGAGTACTGAGAGCTTTTCGGTTTCTTCGATGTAAGTGCCATTCATGGACAATGGCATTGGGGGAATGTTTAGCTTTAACGACAGAAGACAGCATTGAGTTTTCGAAGCATTAAACTCCACACGATTCCTATTACCCCATTTGACAATGCTGTATAAATCGGAGTTTAATGAGCTTGACATACGGCATCGTTGCAATTGTACGTCCGAAGGCGAAGGACGTGAATTATCGAACGAATATGAAAAGCTTAGGGTAGAGTCGTCAGCAAAACAGTTAAGTGGATTAGAAGTAACAGACAGAAGATCATTTATAAAAATAAGGAAAAGAGTCATTTCTTTGGCTATGCACCTCCAATTGAAATTAACTTCTTCAGAATTACTATGACCTTCGGACCCAAGGTCCCATATTGATGAGCGTTCCTTAACTACAACGCAAAGATAAACATCCGCGTTGCAAAATAATATTTTTGCGTTTTTGTTTTGGTTGTTTTAATTGAATTTTCCAAAATTTTCTTCAAGAAATTACACTTTTTGTTTTCAATCATTTGCATCCAAAATTTGTTAGCTTGACACTGAGCTTAAACTGAGTAATGCGCAGCTAAAACATTGAGTTAAAATCTATCTTGGGCGGAAATTTGTATGAAAGATAAATTTTAGCGCGATCTGAGTTCTAGGGTTAAGCAATAGTACATGAGTTATTACAACACAATGTAGACACAATTGTTGTGCTTTCAATTGATTGAAAAATCACCGTATGAACAGGCACTTTTGTATTGTGAAAGTCGATTTCGATCGACATTCTTCGTTTTGACATTCGACAGTTTTCGTGCATAATTTTCTGATCGACAGCAGCGTTTGGATGTCTTCTTTTGGTTAAAATCTTATTATTTTATATTATTAATCCAATGGAAATGAAAGGCACGACTGGATCTCACGTACTTGCTATTTTTCATTTTACTATGGATAAAATTGGATTTTAAAAGACAATTTTTTTAAACTTCATTCAAAATAGAAAACTTAGAATGCAGTTTCTTGGCGGATGAAAACTTGAGTCTGGACATGTATATCTTTTTCCTAGGACTTTTAGGTTCAGAGATATCCTTAATTTTATCTTCAATTTTCTCAATATCGTTGGATTTGGATTTCGAAAGACATTGTTTTGAATCTTGTTGCGGGCCACTGCCAAAAGCAAAGCTCGAACAAAAGAAAAGTAAATGATTTTTTTTTTTTGAGCAAGTAGGAGCCGTCGTTCATGCGGCTCTGACGGCATCGTAGGCATTGTATATACAATGTCGTAGGTCATGGACAATGTGTAAACTTGCACATATTGGGAATGGGCAAGAGCCATGGGAAATTAAAATCGAAAGTCAAGGAAATACCGATAAACATGCACAAACATTAAAATCAAACACCCAGTTAATTGTTTTTTTTGGTGCAATTTTATTTTTTTATTATTTTGTAATAATAATACACTAAACAACACTGCACATAAACACAAGCGCGTCCGAGCCGAGGCTGGTTGCGATTGCGCTACCACGGTTTCTTTCGGGAACGGAGGTGAGACTATGCAAGATTGCAAGGAGTGGATACCGGGACCTGCGGAATTAAGCAAATTTCCAAAATCACAAAAAAACTACAGGAATTAACAAAAAAACACACGAAAAAGTTAACGATTTGCAAAAATACGCGCACATTGAGATCAAATTGGAAGCCATTTTTATGTTGACAGTTGACGTTTGGCACATAGGGTAGGTAAGGTAGTTCCTTTTCCGAAATAAGTCGGTAGTGTTTGCAGGCCAAAGTTGCGATTTTCGGAAAAGAAACAAACCTATGTATGTGGCGAACAGCTGTTATTAGGATAGTAAATAGGTCAAGTCAATGAACTCCATGACAATGCACTGTAGGTAAATAAAAAAAAAACCGAAAAGTGGAAAAAACGGAAAAGTCAACTTTTTCGGCGGCCCAACGATTTGCCCGTTGGAAAGAGGAGAAGCCGCCACTGAAGTACTGAGTCTTACACGGCCACCACAACGAAGATGTGAGAAATTGAATAATTTTTTTGAGTATAAGAACATTTTCAAAAATTGTTTTATATTTAGTTTCACGATATTGTGGCCAATGTCTCGGTATTCAAGGAAAATGTTCATATGACTCCGGAATTATTTGGTTGTGTTGTGTATTTAAGATGATTGAACCATTTCTGCGTCCAAAAAAAATATAAACCCTTTCATGGCATAAGCCTATTAGCAAAATTCGCAGTAGCTATGGAGTAAATTATTATATTAGATAGATATGTTGTAGTGACTAATAAACGGATACAAAACATGACTTAAATAGGTTAAAATTTTATTTCTTAGTAAGATACATTAGCCAGAGGAGCGTTTTCAAGCAACTCAAAAAGTATGAAATTTCCATAAAATGACATAATGCCCATCATATGGAATTTTTTGGGAAAAAAAATATTTTTTGTAAATCTGTTGTAGTGACTAGTTAGCGGATATAAAATTTGACTTAAATACGTAAAAAAATATATTTCTTAGTAAGATACTTTAGCCAGGGGAGCGTTCTCAATCAAATCATCATATGGAAATGGAAAAAATAATATATAAAATATGACTTAAATACATTAAAATTATATTTCAAGTAAAATACTTTCGCGGTTTCAAGTATACATATGTATATCATTCATTTTTTGTTTTCAGGTATTTCGCAAGTGGAATCATCCAAAGGCATATTGCTTCGGTCTACCGGATCAGCAAGCAAAAATTTGGAGTTATTTTGGATGAGGTTTGTGTTGCCATATGCGAAGCGTTAAAGAGTGAGGTTCCTGTTTTAGATGAAGTGGGCTATGCAGAGATTGCCAACGTATACAATGCTTTTTGGAATCTACCAAACTGTATTGGAGCAATAGACGAAAAACACGTTGCTTTAATGTGTCCGCAAAATTCAGGTAGCTTGTTTTACAATTACAAGGTATGTAGCACTAACAAAAACTCAAAATCATTTAATTTTATGAAAAATTAACATGTTATATATTTGAGAGCTTTCACAGCATTGTTTTGATGGCGATAGTTGATTGAACCGCAAGTTCATTTCTATCGACGTGGGGGCATATGGCAGTGAGGGTGATGCAAATGTTTTCGCATCAACCAAAATTTATTTTACAGGTCAAACTAAATATTTCTCCTGATATGCAAGTTGGGTGTGAAAAATTTCCATATTTTTTGTAGTTGATGATGCATTCCTTCTCATCAAGAGGATAATAAAACCATTTGCCCCTGGAAAACCAAAAACCTTTGGAGGATGATGAAAGAGTAGCAAATTATTGAATAAGCAGAGCTAGACGAGGCGTAGAAAATGCATTTGGTATAACATGTTCTAAGTTCCTATACCTTGCAAGAACTGCGTTTTGTAATCCGGAAAGAGCCCGTAGAATTGTTAGTGCATGTTGCTATTTGCACAATTTTTTGATAAAAACAAATACACCTTCTTATGGTCCACACAGATATGCGGACTATTACGACAATGGCATTTTGATGATGGGTGAGTGGAGGAAGAACATTTCTTCTAACTCCTCGTCACATTCAAGACTCCAACCAATTGCTGGAAGGCCGAGTGATTTCGGCAAATACATCACCCTCCGGCTCCATTCCGTGCAAAATACAGCCGCATTCATTCATTACTTTTTCATTTTTATAAAAGTGTTTTCATATTATTACTAGATCCGCTTCAACAATAATAATGTGTTTGATGTGTTGCCTCTTCAAGCGTAAATCATATCACGATGAAATTTTTCTCTCCTAGCTCTCCTTAATCGGCGGTTAGTTGTGGATCTCTTCCACACCTACAGAGTATCAATCTACAGAATGTCAAATAAACACGGCGGCCACGTCCACGATTTATTACTTCGGTGTATTATCAACCACTAGTTTCAGATTTAAATATCAATTAAAGATTATTTAAATACTGAATCGTTTATAAGCATTTTTTATTATTTTTTTTTCAATCTTGTTAAAGTTACAGAACACCTTATCAAACACTTTGTTAATATGAACACCGCTAGTTGTTAAGAGTATACATACGACCTAGGGCTTAAAAATGCTGCAGAAGTAATCTTCGAAGCGCTCGTCATTGATTGAAATGTTGTTGTTGACCTGGCGTAGAAAGACTAGATATTATTTAAATTATTTTAATACGTTTACAATAAACTTACAATGTAAGACAGTCGCATAATTTTATTTTACTAACAGCCAGGCCTCCTTAGCTTTCGGAGTTCAACAACAGCCTGTTGCTGGGAACTCAGTGCTAAATCTTCGACCACATCGGAAGGAAGCTCTTTTAGTACGTGGTCCAAGTTAGCATATAAAGTAAAATGAGTTAACTGCGGTTGTGCAGGAACCTCATTTTTTTGGAGGGAAATCAGCTCCATGACAGTCTGCGTTAGTGTGGACACCGAATCTAGCATTGCATCCTTTTTTAGAGGTCGTTTTACCTGAAATTTAAACTTTTAAAACTGTGCCATTAAACAACAAACTTAAAAAAAAGTACTTCCAAAAGTATAGCTGGAGGTAAGGGTTTCTTCCTTTTACTGACTCTCCTGGATCGTCTTCCATGATTTCAATGCTTGAAACAGTTCTTGGAATATATACAATAGGTACTATTTTCTTCGACAAAAAGATTTTTAAAACAACTTACTTGCGCTTCTCAGAAAGTTGAGTGAGGAAGGATAATACTTCCGAATACTCCCAATCTACTGTATCTTCCTTAGAAAGATGTTCACCTCCGCAAACCTCTCCTGCAGCACTTCCTTTTTTTTTTTTACTTGTATGTTACCGTAGACTGTCGGGGAGTGACTTCCACGATGCTTTGCACTCACCACCTGGCAAATTGCAATAAGTAAAATGGATATGTAAATTAAATAATGATTATTGCATTTTTTTTTTATAATTAACGCGCGCACAAGGGACTATTTGTTTCCCTTTTAATGTAACACACTGCGCGGGCATTAGGAAGATAGGGAGGGGAGAGATAGGAGGTGTCGATTAACATTGGTTTTGAATGTTTGCAAATTGAAATGGCAAGGGAAAATCTCGCCGGGTAAACCATTCCAAAGTCGTGTTGTACGGCTAAAAAAAGAATCCCTATATTTCACGGTACGTCCGAAATTGGGCTCAAGGGTGAACTGATGGGCATTCCTAGCAAGACGAGTATTACGGGCGAAACTTTGAAGGGGAGGAATGCAGCTGGCTAACCTCGAGTGAACATTTTTTATAAAAGAAACGATAAAATAAGGAAAGACATGAAACATTGCGTCGGTGTTCGAGAGGGGCAATTGTTTCAGCGGCAGTTCTATTTCCTATCAATCTTAACGCTCGATTTTGTATTCTATCAAGCAGGTGAAGCAATGTTTGTGAAGCACCTGCCCACAGGTGGGAGTTATACTCGAGTTCAGGGCGTATAAACGCTTTATAAATTGTAGCCAGATCAGATGGGGAAAAATACTTCTTACACCGATACAGAAAACCTAAGCACTTAGCAGCATTCTTAGCGATTTCAAATATATGGTCGTTCCAACGGAGGTCGTCGTTGACACACATACCGAGTACTGAGAGCTTTTCGGTTTCTTCGATGTAAGTGCCATTCATGGACAATGGCATTGGGGGAATGTTTAGCTTTAACGACAGAAGACAGCATTGAGTTTTCGAAGCATTAAACTCCACACGATTCCTATTACCCCATTTGACAATGCTGTATAAATCGGAGTTTAATGAGCTTGACATACGGCATCGTTGCAATTGTACGTCCGAAGGCGAAGGACGTGAATTATCGAACGAATATGAAAAGCTGAGGGTAGAGTCGTCAGCAAAACAGTTAAGTGGATTAGAAGTAACAGACAGAAGATCATTTATAAAAATAAGGAAAAGAGTCATTTCTTTGGCTATGCACCTCCAATTGAAATTAACTTCTTCAGAATTACTATGACCTTCGGACCCAAGGTCCCATATTGATGAGCGTTCCTTAACTACAACGCAAAGATAAACATCCGCGTTGCAAAATAATATTTTTGCGTTTTTGTTTTGGTTGTTTTAATTGAATTTTCCAAAATTTTCTTCAAGAAATTACACTTTTTGTTTTCAATCATTTGCATCCAAAATTTGTTAGCTTGACACTGAGCTTAAACTGAGTAATGCGCAGCTAAAACATTGAGTTAAAATCTATCTTGGGCGGAAATTTGTATGAAAGATAAATTTTAGCGCGATCTGAGTTCTAGGGTTAAGCAATAGTACATGAGTTATTACAACACAATGTAGACACAATTGTTGTGCTTTCAATTGATTGAAAAATCACCGTATGAACAGGCACTTTTGTATTGTGAAAGTCGATTTCGATCGACATTCTTCGTTTTGACATTCGACAGTTTTCGTGCATAATTTTCTGATCGACAGCAGCGTTTGGATGTCTTCTTTTGGTTAAAATCTTATTATTTTATATTATTAATCCAATGGAAATGAAAGGCACGACTGGATCTCACGTACTTGCTATTTTTCATTTTACTATGGATAAAATTGGATTTTAAAAGACAATTTTTTTAAACTTCATTCAAAATAGAAAACTTAGAATGCAGTTTCTTGGCGGATGAAAACTTGAGTCTGGACATGTATATCTTTTTCCTAGGACTTTTAGGTTCAGAGATATCCTTAATTTTATCTTCAATTTTCTCAATATCGTTGGATTTGGATTTCGAAAGACATTGTTTTGAATCTTGTTGCGGGCCACTGCCAAAAGCAAAGCTCGAACAAAAGAAAAGTAAATGATTTTTTTTTTTGAGCAAGTAGGAGCCGTCGTTCATGCGGCTCTGACGGCATCGTAGGCATTGTATATACAATGTCGTAGGTCATGGACAATGTGTAAACTTGCACATATTGGGAATGGGCAAGAGCCATGGGAAATTAAAATCGAAAGTCAAGGAAATACCGATAAACATGCACAAACATTAAAATCAAACACCCAGTTAATTGTTTTTTTTGGTGCAATTTTATTTTTTTATTATTTTGTAATAATAATACACTAAACAACACTGCACATAAACACAAGCGCGTCCGAGCCGAGGCTGGTTGCGATTGCGCTACCACGGTTTCTTTCGGGAACGGAGGTGAGACTATGCAAGATTGCAAGGAGTGGATACCGGGACCTGCGGAATTAAGCAAATTTCCAAAATCACAAAAAAACTACAGGAATTAACAAAAAAACACACGAAAAAGTTAACGATTTGCAAAAATACGCGCACATTGAGATCAAATTGGAAGCCATTTTTATGTTGACAGTTGACGTTTGGCACATAGGGTAGGTAAGGTAGTTCCTTTTCCGAAATAAGTCGGTAGTGTTTGCAGGCCAAAGTTGCGATTTTCGGAAAAGAAACAAACCTATGTATGTGGCGAACAGCTGTTATTAGGATAGTAAATAGGTCAAGTCAATGAACTCCATGACAATGCACTGTAGGTAAATAAAAAAAAAACCGAAAAGTGGAAAAAACGGAAAAGTCAACTTTTTCGGCGGCCCAACGATTTGCCCGTTGGAAAGAGGTTTTTAAAATTCAAGCCGTCAACGACCAAAGACCTACTTGATAAGCAAAGTGGATTTCGCCTATAATTTGTGTTTGAATTAAGTTTCCTTTCTTAGTAAGTTCGTTGAAAGTGTGGCAGTAAAGTATATATGTAATTATTAATTGTTGTTCCTTTTGATTAGTTTTTTTATGTGCGATTTTTAATGTGGATCCCTAATTTAATTCAAATATTAGAAAAATAAAAAAAAAGGAGGGTAAGAAATAAAAATTATTCAAATGAAAAAAATAGTAGCTAATAAAGATGAATTATCGTAAAGGTGAATTTCGACGAGCGGTTGGCGGGTGATTCATGTCGGCCGTCGGAGCGATTTTTAAGCAAGACCGGAGAAAGAAAAGTTCCTGGTTGGAAGAACTAGTCCGTGACGACAAACCAACCCGGGCTACCAAGTAATCTTTAAATATAATTAGAAGCGGGGCGGATAGACTCATATAAAAGTTTTTTTTATAAAAACCAAAAAAAGTGCGAAAGCCAAAAATTAATGAGTGTCGAAATTCAACCAGCAAAAACTTAGTTCCTCCAAATACATTAAAAAAGTGTTCTGTACATAAAAAAAAAGGGAAAGAAAGTCGCGAAACATATCTTCCGGAGCGAAGAGAATCGAGGGGCTCCTCAGGACGAGAGCCGCCGCAAGAGTTTTTTTTTTGCTGATTTTTTTTATTATTTTATTATTTTAATATTAACTATTTTCCACCATATAACTTTTGTTTAAACATATATATATATTTTTTTGTTTTTTGGCGTGATCATCGAAAGACCAACAATAGTGTATTTTTTTTGGTAATTTTAGTGTAAAGGTCGATAACCAAAAGTTAAGTTATTTTTTGTTCTGTGTTTCGAAGGAAACGAAAGACTGTGCCAGGGTTGCCGTCGGCAAGTTTCCTCGCGACTCCCCGGCTTACGAATGTTTGATTTTTTTTTTTGTAAATAAAATCTCGTCAGACCCCTTATAGAGCTCTGGAAGGTAGGATCTAGGGGGACACTAGTTGGCATTAGTAAGGGAACAGATAATTAGTATCCCACTTGTACTTGCCGAGGGGTTTTGGGAGGAAGCTGGGCCACATAAGCCTTTTTTTTGTTCCGCCTATTTTGCTAGGATTTATCTATTTTAAAAATGTATTTACTTACTTTTAGTTGTGTATTATTATTTATTTACATACTTGTTTAATTTTTGTTCTTTTTTTTCTATGGTCAACATTTGGTTATCTATTTATTTTTTTTGAAACGTACTTTTTTTCGATTCTTTTTTTTATTTGTCTTGTTATCTTTGGATTTGTGGAAAGAGAAATTGTTTTTTTTTTTGGATTCGCTTAAAATAAAAGTGCTACTGTAAATCACGCCTAAAGTGGAAAAAAAATGTTTTATTGGTGAGCGGGTAAGACGCTCGATGGCTGGCTGAGCGCGCTTTTCAGGGGGGTGCGGTAAGGTGGCATACATAGCCTAGTAAAAGATGGCTTAACAGTGTCCAGGATATCCTATACTTTGGGGAATTCACTTAAAATTTGGACCGTCGAATTCCAGGAGGGAGGGAAAAAGGTCCCCCCTGCAACAACACCAGCGGGTTATCCCGGGTGTGGTCCTGCTTCTTCTTGGTGGTATAGTAAGTGTGGCATGATCTATGTGTTTTGGAATAAGTGAGGTCTGTCTGTGGGGGCAAGATCCCCCCCGTATCCGGCGATCTTAGCCGCGCTGCGCCAGCATGCCATCGCCTCCACAGCAGACAATCTTCCCCCTTCTCTACCCCTTCTCTACCCCCTCTCCGCTTCCTGTCCTTCCCATAACACTAACCTTGGTCTGTTTCTTCTCCCAAGTGCCAGTACCATGGCCGTCCTAAGTATCTACATCCTAGTTCCTACGAATCTACTCTGTCCGTTCCTAACGTTCTTCCTCCCCCTCGCTTCCTCTTCTAATATCCTACCTTTTGCACCCCTACCTCCTCCCTGATTTACCTTCAGTCTAGTTTACTGTTTTCTCTTGATATCCCTCCATACTTTATGATCCCACTACTACACTCTACCTACTCCACTACTCCCTTATCCAATCCGAACCAATACCTCTCCTCCAACCTATCCTATCCTCTCCAGATCCCTCACCAGTTGCTTATTTCAAATGGCGCCCAACGTTTTGTGTTTCTTTTATCCTTGTCAATTCCTAATGTATTGTTTGTCTTCGTCGTTGCGATTGAGGGAAAGCGTATGTCTTAACCAGGATAGCTCTTTATAACGCCTGATTAACTGCGACGTGATGCTTTAAGGTCCTCGACGGAAACAAACAATGTATTCGTTGTGATGTCCTATTTTACTATCGCTGGCTGGCCGGAAGACTCTGGATGTCTTCATCCGTTCAGTTCTTCAACGATACGCCTGAACCGCGCTAGCTTCCGATGGTCAGGCTGCGATAGCAATATTTGTGTTTCCTGTTTCAAATGCGGTTGCGGCCGGATCGAAAGCGTTTCGTATGTCTTAACCAGGATCGCTCTTTAGAACGCCTGGTTAATTGCGACGATGCGCTTCCGACCTGGTGGCAACAGCAGTTGGAAATTGTCTCGTCTTGTAAACGTTTTCTTTACCTTTCTTTTGGTAGTAAAGTAGCACCACATCCGGGATGTTGAATAAACAATTTTTTTTTGTCCTAATCTTAATAATGTTAGGATGCTGTCAGGCCATAAGCTATCGCAAAACAAAAGCAATAATTACTAGATCTTTGCCACCTGGAACACCCCCGTATCCCATAAGAAAACAAATAACCAACAAATAAATACATTTACAAAATAAAAAAAAAGGGTGGAATATACCTAGATACTACCACACGTTAAAAATTGAATTTCCTCTCTAGATCTTAGTTTTACGTCATAGGTACACTTTCTTTTAGTTTTTAGGTGATTTTTTTTTGAAAAAAAAATATGGTTTTTTTTCATAAATTTTTGTTATTTATTTATTTTCATTTTGTACAACGGTGTTGGGTTACTTTTAGGTTAAAATAGATATTAAGATCCAAAAAAAAAAAAAAAAAAAAAAAAATAATAAAATACAAAAAAAACTATTACTATAAGTGATACTATAATAAAAGTAAGTCTAGCTTATTTCTATTGTAAAAAAAAAAAAAAAAAAAAAAAATATCTATAAATAAACTAAATTAGGTTAAGATTCAGGTCTAGGAGTTAAGTACCTTAATAATTTATGTAACTTAGAGTATAGCATTAAACATTAAATACTTATACAAAAGAAATTCTTTAATTATTTATTTAATAATAGTTTATTAGTTTAAGTTCTTGTTATTTATTATTTTTGTTTAATTTATTTATTTTTTTATTTATTTGAAAGTTATTTGTTATTCGATAAAGTTTTGTTATTTATTGATTTGTTAAATGATTTTGTTATGACTTTTGGTCAGTTATTTAGAATAATCTGTATTGTTAGAGATTAATTTTTATTTTTGTTTCATATTTATGTAATTTTGAATTAAGATAAAGTTTTTTTTTTTGGTTTGTCTTTGCTATTCCATAGTCATTAACAGATATGTAATATTATTTTGTTTGTTGTTACTTAGTAGATCATTATTTATTTATTTATCACAGGTTTTTGTATTTATTTATAGGATTTATTTATAGGCTAGGTCATTTAATATTATTAATTGCCAATTTTTTTTATTGTATTAGCAGTAATTACTGATAATTTTTTTTTATTATGTATATAATAAAGCCCCGTGGCTTAGTGGTTAGTGTGTCGGACTGCTAAGCGAAAGAACCTGGGTTCAAATCCAGCTCATAGCCACCTTTTTTTTCTGGGGTACTGCCTCTTGCGAGGAACTGACAAAACCTCCAAGAGTAAAATTTGTCTCGAAAAAGTGCATCTCATGTAGCCGTTCGGACTCGGCGGTAAACTGTAGGTCCCTTCCATTCTTGCAGAGTAACAACACACACACAGGAATGGTTGAGAGTATAATTCACTAGGCCTTGGCTCCTTAAGGAGCTGTCGCGCCAATAAATTTATTTTTATTTATTTTTTGTATATTTCTAATAAATATCAAGATTGTGTTTTTTTTCATATACCTAGCTTTTCTCATAAAACCTTCGTTTTTTATTCGAATTTTCCGTTTTTTCCCTTCTTTCTGGTGTTTCTACCCAAATCAATCTGCCTTGTTTGTTTGCCAAGCGAATCCTTGGGGTTTATTGATCTTGAATTTTGATTTCGATTAACTACCACCGAATGTCTCAGCGTTTTACCTACGAAGAAGAAAAAAAAACGGTCGTAATAAAAAATAATTTAGAATGCCGACCAGTTACCCGCTCTTTGCTTAGGAATTTCGCTTTGCCTTCCGATGAGATGCCAACAGCACGATCGCCGATCTCAAAAGCCAACACCCCCGGGAAAAACTCTAGGGATCCCGCGCCGATTCCAGGGAATTCGGAAGAATTACTGTTAGGTTTTCTTCCTTCACGTCCGTCTAGGAAGTATCCTTTGTCGGGCCACAGCAGTACCTCCGATCGTTCCACGGACTCCTTGATTGCACCGCCTTATAGCACGATGAGTAACGTGACGGTTACCGGAGGTGATGGCCGAAACCACCCTTCAGCGAGTAATGAGGATCATTCCTGCACAATCCAGGCAAGCCATGACGGAGGGGGAGAAGCAGCGGGCGTGATCTCGACGGAAATTAGGTCCGCCATCAATTCGGCGGTCAGTAACGCTTACGATTCCTACCGAGATCAGATGAAGGAGAACATCGCCGCATCCGTAAGAGCGGAAGTCCAAAGGGGACTTCTTGATTTTTGTAAAGACATCAATAACCCTACACGCTTGCGCCCATCAGTAGAAGATAGAGGAAGGCCGCCGGCGGGCAATCCTTTAACCGCTCCGACACCTTTCCAGCCACCCCCTTCGGTACCTTCAAGGCCAACCCAGCTGGATCCCCAAACCAGGCCTTTCATCCCAATTGCAAATCGGCACGAGGAGATGATTCCTAATCTTGCCCAGAATGTAAGACAAGTTCCTGATCAGGGGGTACACCCGCCGGGACCTCCACCGGAATCATATTATCGGAATCCTCAGCCACGACAACCACCAACTCCCTCACACTTTTCTCCCCACAGTTATCCGGGTCGCGGAAGACCACCCATACGCATAGATAAGTGGGGGGTAGTATTTGAAGGCAAGCCCGAAATTCTGACGGTGGAGGATTTCCATTCTTGCAGAGTAACAACACACACACAGGAATGGTTGAGAGTATAAGTCACTAGGCCTTGGCTCCTTAAGGAGCTGTCGCGCCAATAAATTTATTTTATTTATTTATTAAAGCAGAGACACTACCCTCTTTCTCCAGCGGTACAAGCCCTTTTGTACCAGGAAATAGACCGAATGCTTAAGCTCGGCGTTATCGAGGAGAGTGAGAGCCCGTGGTGTTCGCCCGTTGTCCTTATAAAGAAGCCAGGTCCGAACAATACTACCAAGTATCGTTTTTGCCTGGATTCTCGTAAAGTCAACGCGTTGGAGAAGGAGAGTAGGGAAAAAACTGCGTTTGCGGTACCGGGGAGACCCTTGTACCAATTTACCGTCATGCCCTTTGGGTTGTGTAATGCCGCTCAAAAGCTATGTCGTTTGATGGACAAGGTGATCCCTGCACGACTACGGGATCGCGTCTTTGTGTATTTAGACGACCTGCTTATCATCGCGCCCGATTTCGAGACCCATATCGCCTTGCTCGATGAAGTAGCTGACTGTCTTAGAAAGGCAAATCTTACTATTAATGTAAAGAAGTCCCAGTTTTGTTTTAGGGAACTAAAATACCTCGGTTTCATAGTTGGTGGGGGGAAGTTAAAGACAGATCCGTCGAAAGTCGAAGCTGTCGTTGACTTTCCCGTACCAAAGAACGCCCGACAAGTCAGGAGGTTTCTTGGTCTAGCTGGGTGGTATAGAAGATTTATTAAGGATTTTTCTAACTTGACCGCTCCCTTAACGGATACCCTGAAGAAAAGAAATGTGAAATTTGAAATGACCGAAGAGGCTAAGAAAGCATTCGAGGGGTTGAAAACCGCCCTTACCACCGCTCCTGTCCTTTCCCATCCCGACTTCGCCAAACGATTTTATATCCAATGTGATGCCTCTGACTCCGGAATCGGTGCGGTGCTGTTTCAGAGGCATGGTGAGGAGGAAGAACTTCCCATTGCATACTTCTCCCAGAAGCTTAACGCTTGCCAGAGGAACTATAGCGTTACCGAGAAGGAGTGTATGGCAGCAGTAATGGTGGTGAAGAAGTTCCGGCCCTATGTCGAGGGCATGGACTTTACAGTCATCACCGATCACTCATGTCTCAAGTGGTTGATGACCATGAAGGATTTGAGTGGTCGGCTGGCTAGATGGAGTCTGGAGCTACAGTCTTATGCCTTTGACATAGAGCATCGGAAGGGATCACTGAACGTTGTGCCAGACACTCTTTCTCGGGCGCATCTAAATAGTTTAGATTTAGAACAGGTAGCGCCGTGGGTAGACTTAGATAACGAGGAGTTCCAATCTGTAGAATATAAGTCCCTACTAAGTACAGTTCGAGACCACCAGGATGACCTGCCCGACCTGAAGATAGAAGATGACTATGTTTACAAACGCACCTTACCGCCCAGCGCCGATGAATCCCTGGTGGAACACACTTGGTGCCTATGGGTTCCCTCCGGCTTAACCGCTAACATAATCAACAAAGCGCACAATCCGCCTCAAGCCGCACATGGCGGAATAGCCAAGACCCTACGTCGCATTCGGCAGTACTTCTACTGGCCTAATATGGCGGTCCAAGTAAGACAGTTCATTGCGATATATGTAAACAGTAAAAGTCATCTAATTTAGTGTTGCGTCCAACCATTGTTAACAAATTCTGTACTGATCGTCCATTCCAAAAATTGTATGTCGATTTCATAGGACCGTATCCCAGATCCAAATCAGGAAACGCCTACGTTTTTGTTGTTTTAGATCACATGTCTAAATTTGTGTTTCTCAAACCCTTAAAAACTGCTAACTCAAGTAGCATAATCAAGTATCTGCATGAGGAAATATTTAACATGTTCGGTGTACCTCAAATAATTCACTCTGACAATGGGAAACAATTCCTAGCTAAGGACTTCCAAAACTTCCTGTTAGGTTACGGTATCAAGCATTTCAGAACTTCGAACTATTCACCGCAATCAAACGCTTCCGAACGGGTCAACAGGACGCTGCTCGCCGCCATACGTTCCTACCTCAAAGACGACCAATGCGACTGGGATATTCACCTGAGTGATATCGCAGGCGCGTTGAGGAGTTCGATACATTCGGCAATTGGTGTATCTCCATATTTTGCTTTGTTTGGGTATAACATGACAACCCACGAAAGTAGTTACGCGTTGGCCAAAAATTTAAACGTACTTGAAGACGGGGAACTGTTGACCCTGGCGAGAAAAGATAGGTTACAGCTAATTAGGAACAAAATCAAAGACAATATTCTAGAAGCCAATGAGAAAAGTACACGTAAATATAACACTAGAGCACGAAACGTAAAATATATACCAGGACAAGAGGTTTTCAAACGAAATTTCGTCCTTAGTGACTCGTCGAAACGCCTCGCTTCAAAACTTTGCCCGAAATACACGAAATGCCGTATTGTCAAAGCGATCGGCAAAAATATGTACGAGTTGGAAAACCTGTCTGGAAAGAATATAGGAATCTTCCACGCTAAAGACATAAAACAGTGAGTGCCACCGAACACATATTGTGGGAAATATATGTTTGTATGTAGATATATGTTCATATCTGTAGTCTGTCCGTCTGCTGTTGCACCAAATGTCCTTTCGGATTAAAGCTAACCATCTGTGATACATTTACTTTTGAACGACCTAAGATCGCCTTATGTACCTTTAAGGTAAATTGACCACCCGACTGGATAGATAGTTTTAGGAACCTTTAAGTGCAATATTTTTCTTTACCATGAGGTGCCAGATTTTTGTTGGTGTCTATACGTTTTGACCACTAGAGACCGAACTGTGATATAATTTTTTTTTTATCCTATCTAGTTTACTAATTGACCTATCTGTGATATTTTTGATTTGAACGAAATTGCGCAAAACCATTCGACCCCTACCGGAGAGTTTAGTTTCACCTCATCCCAATGGGTCTCCTTATTGATGATACAAGAGTGCAATATAGATAAGCCCTGTACCTGATTCGAGAGTTCTCTACGTGCAATAAATCCGAATAAACTAACCTAGGTCTAACGACCTACGAAATGTTATATTTTTTTTTATTTATTCTTGGATTGGTTTATCTTTTTGTTTATTTATTTAGTTATAAGATCTTTCAGCCCGAACATTCATAGCAAATCCACAAGCGACCTTCCATTTCAACCCCCAAACCCCCTGATACATACTTAATTGCAGACCGTATTTGTATGAACGACTCTTGCTCCACCTTATATAAGGATTACAAGCAATCTGACCTCACAATAGGAGCCATAGACTGTCCACAGTAACATTAAGTGTCCAAAAGAGAGACCAAATAAAAAAAAAATGATAAGCTGTAGATATTTATAAATATGTAGGTTTAATTGCATCTTTATAAAAAAAATTTGACCAATACAACATAAGACAAGGAGACATACCTTATTTTGTAACCTTTTTTCTAGTAAAAAAAAAAGTACCGTGGACCTGGGACTGCAACCCACAAAAAAAAAAAAAGGAAAACGACTTATTAAACCCGGCGTTTTAACGTGAGTTCTCCCCACTGTCTTAGTCAAGCTGCGACTGGATCTCAAAGAATATTTTACCTGTTAGGTTCATTCCTTCTTTCGTAAAGGCTTTCGTCTTTCGGTGTTCGTTTAGTGTCTCTTCCTCGTAGATCAATGTTGTTTCCTTCAGTATAGCCTGTTGATTCAATATGTCAATAACAGTCAGAACAGAATAAGAAGTAACTATAAATAAACACTATGTAGCTTACCTGGCCAATTTTCTTTTTCTCGGAAGGCAGATTCCCCTAAGGAATTATTAATTAAGGCTAGTCAAGGTCACCTCCCGACCTTCTCGGAATGCTGCTCGAATGCACCCTGAAGGAAAAGGAGATGTAGGGTTATTTACAGCCAATTTTATTAGGATTACGCGAAAGATACTTATCTTCATATCTCCGACACCTATCCATAACTATCCAGATACTATGGCCCTGTCACCGTGCCTGTGGGTGCGTTGTCCGATTCTCCAGACACGGAGTTTTGTGTTGCCACTGCCAGAAGCAAAGCTCGAACAAAAGAAAAGTAAATGATTTTTTTTTTAAGCAAGTCGGAGCCGTCGTTCATGCGGCTCCGACGGCATCGTAGGCATTGTATATACAATGTCGTAGGTCATGGACAATGTGTAAACTTGCACATATTGGGAATGGGCAAGAGCCATGGGAAATTAAAATCGAAAGTCAAGGAAACACCGATAAACATGCACAAACATTAAAATCAAACACCCAGTTAATTGTATTTTTTGGTGCACTTTTATTTTTTTATTATTTTGTAATAATAATACACTAAACAACACTGCACATAAACACAAGCGCGTCCGAGCCAAGGCTGGTTGCGATTGCGCTACCACGGTTTCTTTCGGGAACGGAGGCGAGACTATGCAAGATTGCAAGGAGTGGATACCGGGACCTGCGGAATTAAGCAAATTTCCAAAATCACTGAAAAAACTACAGGAATTAACAAAAAAAACACACGAAAAAAATAACGATTTGCAAAAAGACGCGCACATTGAGATCAAATTGGAAGCCATTTTTATGTTGACAGTTGACGTTTGGCACATAGGGTAGGTAAGGTAGTTCCTTTTCCGAAATAAGTCGGTAGTGTTTGCAGGCCAAAATGGCGATTTTCGGAAAAGGAACAAACCTATGTATGTGGCGAACAGCTGTTATTAGGATTAGGATTAGGATATTAGGATAGGATAGTAAATAGGTCAAGTCAATGAACTCCATGACAATGCACTGTAGGTAAATAAAAAAAAACGGAAAAGTCGACTTTTTCGGCGGCCCAACGATTTGCCCGTTGGAAAGAGGTTTTTAAAATTCAAGCCGTCAACGACCAAAGACCTACTTGATAAGCAAAGTGGATTTCGCCTATAATTTGTGTTTGAATTAAGTTTCCTTTCTTAGTAAGTTCGTTGAAAGTGTGGCAGTAAAGTATATATGTAATTATTAATTGTTGTTCCTTTTGATTAGTTTTTTTATGTGCGATTTTTAATGTGGATCCCTAATTTAATTCAAATATTAGAAAAATAAAAAAAAAGGAGGGTAAGAAATAAAAATTATTCAAATGAAAAAAATAGTAGCTAATAAAGATGAATTATCGTAAAGGTGAATTTCGACGAGCGGTTGGCGGGTGATTCATGTCGGCCGTCCGAGCGATTTTTAAGCAAGACAGGAGAAAGAAAAGTTCCTGGTTGGAAGAACTAGTCCGTGACGACAAACCAACCCGGGCTACCAAGTAATCTTTAAATATAATTAGAAGCGGGGCGGATAGACTTATATAAAAGTTTTTTTTATAAAAACCAAAAAAAGTGCGAAAGCCAAAAATTAATGAGTGTCGAAATTCAACCAGCAAAAACTTAGTTCCTCCAAATACATTAAAAAAGTGTTCTGTACATAAAAAAAAAGGGAAAGAAAGTCGCGAAACATATCTTCCGGAGCGAAGAGAATCGAGGGGCTCCTCAGGACGAGAGCCGCCGCAAGAGTTTTTTTTTTGCTGATTTTTTTTATTATTTTATTATTTTAATATTAACTATTTTCCACCATATAACTTTTGTTTAAACATATATATATATTTTTTTGTTTTTTGGCGTGATCATCGAAAGACCAACAATAGTGTATTTTTTTTGGTAATTTTAGTGTAAAGGTCGATAACCAAAAGTTAAGTTTTTTTTTGTTCTGTGTTTCGAAGGAAACGAAAGACTGTGCCAGGGTTGCCGTCGGCAAGTTTCCTCGCGACTCCCCGGCTTACGAATGTTTGATTTTTTTTTTTGTAAATAAAATCTCGTCAGACCCCTTATAGAGCTCTGGAAGGTAGGATCTAGGGGGACACTAGTTGGCATTAGTAAGGGAACAGATAATTAGTATCCCACTTGTACTTGCCGAGGGGTTTTGGGAGGAAGCTGGGCCACATAAGCCTTTTTTTTGTTCCGCCTATTTTGCTAGGATTTATCTATTTTAAAAATGTATTTACTTACTTTTAGTTGTGTATTATTATTTATTTACATACTTGTTTAATTTTTGTTCTTTTTTTTCTATGGTCAACATTTGGTTATCTATTTATTTTTTTTGAAACGTACTTTTTTTCGATTCTTTTTTTTATTTGTCTTGTTATCTTTGGATTTGTGGAAAGAGAAATTGTTTTTTTTTTGGATTCGCTTAAAATAAAAGTGCTACTGTAAATCACGCCTAAAGTGGAAAAAAAATGTTTTATTGGTGAGCGGGTAAGACGCTCGATGGCTGGCTGAGCGCGCTTTTCAGGGGGGTGCGGTAAGGTGGCATACATAGCCTAGTAAAAGATGGCTTAACAGTGTCCAGGATATCCTATACTTTGGGGAATTCACTTAAAATTTGGACCGTCGAATTCCAGGAGGGAGGGAAAAAGGTCCCCCTCGCAACAACACCAGCGGGTTATCCCGGGTGTGGTCCTGCTTCTTCTTGGTGGTATAGTAAGTGTGGCATGATCTATGTGTTTTGGAATAAGTGAGGTCTGTCTGTGGGGGCAAGATCCCCCCCGTATCCGGCGATCTTAGCCGCGCTGCGCCAGCATGCCATCGCCTCCACAGCAGACAATCTTCCCCCTTCTCTACCCCTTCTCTACCCCCTCTCCGCTTCCTGTCCTTCCCATAACACTAACCTTGGTCTGTTTCTTCTCCCAAGTGCCAGTACCATGGCCGTCCTAAGTATCTACATCCTAGTTCCTACGAATCTACTCTGTCCGTTCCTAACGTTCTTCCTCCCCCTCGCTTCCTCTTCTAATATCCTACCTTTTGCACCCCTACCTCCTCCCTGATTTACCTTCAGTCTAGTTTACTGTTTTCTCTTGATATCCCTCCATACTTTATGATCCCACTACTACACTCTACCTACTCCACTACTCCCTTATCCAATCCGAACCAATACCTCTCCTCCAACCTATCCTATCCTCTCCAGATCCCTCACCAGTTGCTTATTTCAAATGGCGTTTTGTGTTTCTTTTATCCTTGTCAATTCCTAATGTATTGTTTGTCTTCGTCGTTGCGATTGAGGGAAAGCGTATGTCTTAACCAGGATAGCTCTTTATAACGCCTGATTAACTGCGACGTGATGCTTTAAGGTCCTCGACGGAAACAAACAATGTATTCGTTGTGATGTCCTATTTTACTATCGCTGGCTGGCCGGAAGACTCTGGATGTCTTCATCCGTTCAGTTCTTCAACGATACGCCTGAACCGCGCTAGCTTCCGATGGTCAGGCTGCGATAGCAATATTTGTGTTTCCTGTTTCAAATGCGGTTGCGGCCGGATCGAAAGCGTTTCGTATGTCTTAACCAGGATCGCTCTTTAGAACGCCTGGTTAATTGCGACGATGCGCTTCCGACCTGGTGGCAACAGCAGTTGGAAATTGTCTCGTCTTGTTAACGTTTTCTTTACCTTTCTTTTGGTAGTAAAGTAGCACCACATCCGGGATGTTGAATAAACAATTTTTTTTTGTCCTAATCTTAATAATGTTAGGATGCTGTCAGGCCATAAGCTATCGCAAAACAAAAGCAATAATTACTAGATCTTTGCCACCTGGAACACCCCCGTATCCCATAAGAAAACAAATAACCAACAAATAAATACATTTACAAAATAAAAAAAAAGGGTGGAATATACCTAGATACTACCACACGTTAAAAATTGAATTTCCTCTCTAGATCTTAGTTTTACGTCATAGGTACACTTTCTTTTAGTTTTTAGGTGATTTTTTTTTGAAAAAAAAATATGGTTTTTTTTCATAAATTTTTGTTATTTATTTATTTTCATTTTGTACAACGGTGTTGGGTTACTTTTAGGTTAAAATAGATATTAAGATCCAAAAAAAAAAAAAAAAAAAAAAAAATAATAAAATACAAAAAAAACTATTACTATAAGTGATACTATAATAAAAGTAAGTCTAGCTTATTTCTATTGTAAAAAAAAAAAAAAAAAAAAAAATATCTATAAATAAACTAAATTAGGTTAAGATTCAGGTCTAGGAGTTAAGTACCTTAATAATTTATGTAACTTAGAGTATAGCATTAAACATTAAATACTTATACAAAAGAAATTCTTTAATTATTTATTTAATAATAGTTTATTAGTTTAAGTTCTTGTTATTTATTATTTTTGTTTAATTTATTTATTTTTTTATTTATTTGAAAGTTATTTGTTATTCGATAAAGTTTTGTTATTTATTGATTTGTTAAATGATTTTGTTATGACTTTTGGTCAGTTATTTAGAATAATCTGTATTGTTAGAGATTAATTTTTATTTTTGTTTCATATTTATGTAATTTTGAATTAAGATAAAGTTTTTTTTTTTGGTTTGTCTTTGCTATTCCATAGTCATTAACAGATATGTAATATTATTTTGTTTGTTGTTACTTAGTAGATCATTATTTATTTATTTATCACAGGTTTTTGTATTTATTTATAGGATTTATTTATAGGCTAGGTCATTTAATATTATTAATTGCCAATTTTTTTTATTGTATTAGCAGTAATTACTGATAATTTTTTTTTATTATGTATATAATAAAGCCCCGTGGCTTAGTGGTTAGTGTGTCGGACTGCTAAGCGAAAGAACCTGGGTTCAAATCCAGCTCATAGCCACCTTTTTTTTCTGGGGTACTGCCTCTTGCGAGGAACTGACAAAACCTCCAAGAGTAAAATTTGTCTCGAAAAAGTGCATCTCATGTAGCCGTTCGGACTCGGCGGTAAACTGTAGGTCCCTTCCATTCTTGCAGAGTAACAACACACACACAGGAATGGTTGAGAGTATAATTCACTAGGCCTTGGCTCCTTAAGGAGCTGTCGCGCCAGTAAATTTATTTTTATTTATTTTTTGTATATTTCTAATAAATATCAAGATTGTGTTTTTTTTTCATATACCTAGCTTTTCTCATAAAACCTTCGTTTTTTATTCGAATTTTCCGTTTTTTCCCTTCTTTCTGGTGTTTCTACCCAAATCAATCTGCCTTGTTTGTTTGCCAAGCGAATCCTTGGGGTTTATTGATCTTGAATTTTGATTTCGATTAACTACCACCGAATGTCTCAGCGTTTTACCTACGAAGAAGAAAAAAAAACGGTCGTAATAAAAAATAATTTAGAATGCCGACCAGTTACCCGCTCTTTGCTTAGGAATTTCGCTTTGCCTTCCGATGAGATGCCAACAGCACGATCGCCGATCTCAAAAGCCAACACCCCCGGGAAAAACTCTAGGGATCCCGCGCCGATTCCAGGGAATTCGGAAGAATTACTGTTAGGTTTTCTTCCTTCACGTCCGTCTAGGAAGTATCCTTTGTCGGGCCACAGCAGTACCTCCGATCGTTCCACGGACTCCTTGATTGCACCGCCTTATAGCACGATGAGTAACGTGACGGTTACCGGAGGTGATGGCCGAAACCACCCTTCAGCGAGTAATGAGGATCATTCCTGCACAATCCAGGCAAGCCATGACGGAGGGGGAGAAGCAGCGGGCGTGATCTCGACGGAAATTAGGTCCGCCATCAATTCGGCGGTCAGTAACGCTTACGATTCCTACCGAGATCAGATGAAGGAGAACATCGCCGCATCCGTAAGAGCGGAAGTCCAAAGGGGACTTCTTGATTTTTGTAAAGACATCAATAACCCTACACGCTTGCGCCCATCAGTAGAAGATAGAGGAAGGCCGCCGGCGGGCAATCCTTTAACCGCTCCGACACCTTTCCAGCCACCCCCCTCGGTACCTTCAAGGCCAACCCAGCTGGATCCCCAAACCAGGCCTTTCATCCCAATTGCAAATCGGCACGAGGAGATGATTCCTAATCTTGCCCAGAATGTAAGACAAGTTCCTGATCAGGGGGTACACCCGCCGGGACCTCCACCGGAATCATATTATCGGAATCCTCAGCCACGACAACCACCAACTCCCTCACACTTTTCTCCCCACAGTTATCCGGGTCGCGGAAGACCACCCATACGCATAGATAAGTGGGGGGTAGTATTTGAAGGCAAGCCCGAAATTCTGACGGTGGAGGATTTCATTTTTCGCGTAGAGACTCTGCAGAGCCATTACGAGTGTTCCTGGGCTGAGGTCCTACGCGACTTCCATCTGCTGCTCTCGGGAGCAGCCAGCGAGTGGTACTGGCAGTACCAGCGATCCAATTACCGCCCGGACTGGCTGGCGCTTAGGGACGCACTGATGCGCCAGTTTCGAAATTCCAAGTCCGATTTTGAAATCATGCGGGACATTAAGGACCGGCGGCAGGGCTCCTGGGAGTTCATCAATCAATTTTTCGCAGCAATCAATAAGTTAAGATCTCAGCTCAGGGTACCAATTCCCGAGTTAGAGCTCATTAAAATTCTGAAGAAGAATCTTGTCGGACGAATCCGCGGGCTGGTTTACCCTCAACCGATCTACACTTTGGACCAGCTGAGGATGGCGTGCAAAGACGTGGAGTACGCTTTTCCAAATACGGACCGCGAGGGACCCAAACAACACCGTCCACCTGCTCGGTATGCGGTGAACGACCTGGAAATAGAAGAAACCGGTATCAGCCAGGAAAATTATGTGGAAGCGTTTCAGCACACAATACCGAAGACTACCAAGGGGAAAGCTGATGTACGCTCGACAGCATGCTGGAACTGCAGAGCGGTGGGTCACTCGTTCATGGACTGTCCGTCGGTGACCCGCAACATTTTTTGCTATAGGTGTGGTCATGAGGGGGTGATCACACCCAAGTGCCCTAAATGCAACCCGGGAAACCCGATCAGGAACGCGAGGTCAGCGGGGGAAACGCGTTCCACCCAAACAATTAATAGTCATATAAGCGCAATATCTAGTCGCATTCTAAAAGCACGTGAAAGATTTAAGACGAGGAAGAGGTTAAGCAAAAGCATAGCGTCCACCGTCATCGATACTTGCACTGACCCCAGGCCTTACGCCAAGGTGAACATTGCGGGTAAGGAACTACTTGGACTATTAGATAGTGGGGCCAGTGTTAGTATCCTGGGGAAGAATTGCATGTCGTTTGTAGATAGGGCAGAACTACCTATTCTTAAGTATAGTTCAGGCGTAAAAACTGCCGATGGCAAAAGCCAAGCCATTGTAGGTAAGATTCAGGTTCGGGTAGGGTACAAACAAGAAGAAAAAAAGATGACTCTTTATTTAGTCCCGAATTTAGACCAGGAACTGTACCTAGGAGTGGATTTTTGGAAAATGTTCCAGATCGCTCCGAACATAGTAAGCTCCGTGTCGGTTCCGGAAGAAGATGCGGAGGTGGTGAGTGCCCATAACCTATCAATAGACCAGAGATCCGCTTTGGAAGCGGTCAAGCGGAAATTCCTTGATAACGATCGAAACGGGCTCGGAAAGACGGCGCTTATGGAGCACGTTATCGATACCGGAGATTCGACCCCGGTAAAGCAGAGACACTACCCTCTTTCTCCAGCGGTACAAGCCCTTTTGTACCAAGAAATAGACCGAATGCTTAAGCTCGGCGTTATCGAGGAGAGTGAGAGCCCGTGGTGTTCGCCCGTTGTCCTTATAAAGAAGCCAGGTCCGAACAATACTACCAAGTATCGTTTTTGCCTGGATTCTCGTAAAGTCAACGCGTTGGAGAAGGAGAGTAGGGAAAAAACTGCGTTTGCGGTACCGGGGAGACCCTTGTACCAATTTACCGTCATGCCCTTTGGGTTGTGTAATGCCGCTCAAAAGCTATGTCGTTTGATGGACAAGGTGATCCCTGCACGACTACGGGATCGCGTCTTTGTGTATTTAGACGACCTGCTTATCATCGCGCCCGATTTCGAGACCCATATCGCCTTGCTCGATGAAGTAGCTGACTGTCTTAGAAAGGCAAATCTTACTATTAATGTAAAGAAGTCCCAGTTTTGTTTTAGGGAACTAAAATACCTCGGTTTCATAGTTGGTGGGGGGAAGTTAAAGACAGATCCGTCGAAAGTCGAAGCTGTCGTTGACTTTCCCGTACCAAAGAACGCCCGACAAGTCAGGAGGTTTCTTGGTCTAGCTGGGTGGTATAGAAGATTTATTAAGGATTTTTCTAACTTGACCGCTCCCTTAACGGATACCCTGAAGAAAAGAAATGTGAAATTTGAAATGACCGAAGAGGCTAAGAAAGCATTCGAGGGGTTGAAAACCGCCCTTACCACCGCTCCTGTCCTTTCCCATCCCGACTTCGCCAAACGATTTTATATCCAATGTGATGCCTCTGACTCCGGAATCGGTGCGGTGCTGTTTCAGAGGCATGGTGAGGAGGAAGAACTTCCCATTGCATACTTCTCCCAGAAGCTTAACGCTTGCCAGAGGAACTATAGCGTTACCGAGAAGGAGTGTATGGCAGCAGTAATGGTGGTGAAGAAGTTCCGGCCCTATGTCGAGGGCATGGACTTTACAGTCATCACCGATCACTCATGTCTCAAGTGGTTGATGACCATGAAGGATTTGAGTGGTCGGCTGGCTAGATGGAGTCTGGAGCTACAGTCTTATGCCTTTGACATAGAGCATCGGAAGGGATCACTGAACGTTGTGCCAGACACTCTTTCTCGGGCGCATCTAGATAGTTTAGATTTAGAACAGGTAGCGCCGTGGGTAGACTTAGATAACGAGGAGTTCCAATCTGTAGAATATAAGTCCCTACTAAGTACAGTTCGAGACCACCAGGATGACCTGCCCGACCTGAAGATAGAAGATGACTATGTTTACAAACGCACCTTACCGCCCAGCGCCGATGAATCCCTGGTGGAACACACTTGGTGCCTATGGGTTCCCTCCGGCTTAACCGCTAACATAATCAACAAAGCGCACAATCCGCCTCAAGCCACACATGGCGGAATAGCCAAGACCCTACATCGCATTCGGCAGTACTTCTACTGGCCTAATATGGCGGTCCAAGTAAGACAGTTCATTGCGATATATGTAAACAGTAAAAGTCATCTAATTTAGTGTTGCGTCCAACCATTGTTAACAAATTCTGTACTGATCGTCCATTCCAAAAATTGTATGTCGATTTCATAGGACCGTATCCCAGATCCAAATCAGGAAACGCCTACGTCTTTGTTGTTTTAGATCACATGTCTAAATTTGTGTTTCTCAAACCCTTAAAAACTGCTAACTCAAGTAGCATAATCAAGTATCTGCATGAGGAAATATTTAACATGTTCGGTGTACCTCAAATAATTCACTCTGACAATGGGAAACAATTCCTAGCTAAGGACTTCCAAAACTTCCTGTTAGGTTACGGTATCAAGCATTTCAGAACTGCGAACTATTCACCGCAATCAAACGCTTCCGAACGGGTCAACAGGACGCTGCTCGCCGCCATACGTTCCTACCTCAAAGACGACCAATGCGACTGGGATATTCACCTGAGTGATATCGCAGGCGCGTTGAGGAGTTCGATACATTCGGCAATTGGTGTATCTCCATATTTTGCTTTGTTTGGGTATAACATGACAACCCACGAAAGTAGTTACGCGTTGGCCAAAAATTTAAACGTACTTGAAGACGGGGAACTGTTGACCCTGGCGAGAAAAGATAGGTTACAGCTAATTAGGAACAAAATCAAAGACAATATTCTAGAAGCCAATGAGAAAAGTGCACGTAAATATAACACTAGAGCACGAAACGTAAAATATATACCAGGACAAGAGGTTTTCAAACGAAATTTCGTCCTTAGTGACTCGTCGAAACGCCTCGCTTCAAAACTTTGCCCGAAATACACGAAATGCCGTATTGTCAAAGCGATCGGCAAAAATATGTACGAGTTGGAAAACCTGTCTGGAAAGAATATAGGAATCTTCCACGCTAAAGACATAAAACAGTGAGTGCCACCGAACACATATTGTGGGAAATATATGTTTGTATGTAGATATATGTTCATATCTGTAGTCTGTCCGTCTGCTGTTGCACCAAATGTCCTTTCGGATTAAAGCTAACCATCTGTGATACATTTACTTTTGAACGACCTAAGATCGCCTTATGTACCTTTAAGGTAAATTGACCACCCGACTGGATAGATAGTTTTAGGAACCTTTAAGTGCAATATTTTTCTTTACCATGAGGTGCCAGATTTTTGTTGGTGTCTATACGTTTTGACCACTAGAGACCGAACTGTGATATAATTTTTTTTTTATCCTATCTAGTTTACTAATTGACCTATCTGTGATATTTTTGATTTGAACGAAATTGCGCAAAACCATTCGACCCCTACCGGAGAGTTTAGTTTCACCTCATCCCAATGGGTCTCCTTATTGATGATACAAGAGTGCAATATAGATAAGCCCTGTACCTGATTCGAGAGTTCTCTACGTGCAATAAATCCGAATAAACTAACCTAGGTCTAACGACCTACGAAATGTTATATTTTTTTTTATTTATTCTTGGATTGGTTTATCTTTTTGTTTATTTATTTAGTTATAAGATCTTTCAGCCCGAACATTCATAGCAAATCCACAAGCGACCTTCCATTTCAACCCCCAAACCCCCTGATACATACTTAATTGCAGACCGTATTTGTATGAACGACTCTTGCTCCACCTTATATAAGGATTACAAGCAATCTGACCTCACAATAGGAGCCATAGACTGTCCACAGTAACATTAAGTGTCCAAAAGAGAGACCAAATAAAAAAAAAATGATAAGCTGTAGATATTTATAAATATGTAGGTTTAATTGCATCTTTATAAAAAAAATTTGACCAATACAACATAAGACAAGGAGACATACCTTATTTTGTAACCTTTTTTCTAGTAAAAAAAAAAGTACCGTGGACCTGGGACTGCAACCCACAAAAAAAAAAAAGGAAAACGACTTATTAAACCCGGCGTTTTAACGTGAGTTCTCCCCACTGTCTTAGTCAAGCTGCGACTGGATCTCAAAGAATATTTTACCTGTTAGGTTCATTCCTTCTTTCGTAAAGGCTTTCGTCTTTCGGTGTTCGTTTAGTGTCTCTTCCTCGTAGATCAATGTTGTTTCCTTCAGTATAGCCTGTTGATTCAATATGTCAATAACAGTCAGAACAGAATAAGAAGTAACTATAAATAAACACTATGTAGCTTACCTGGCCAATTTTCTTTTTCTCGGAAGGCAGATTCCCCTAAGGAATTATTAATTAAGGCTAGTCAAGGTCACCTCCCGACCTTCTCGGAATGCTGCTCGAATGCACCCTGAAGGAAAAGGAGATGTAGGGTTATTTACAGCCAATTTTATTAGGATTACGCGAAAGATACTTATCTTCATATCTCCGACACCTATCCATAACTATCCAGATACTATGGCCCTGTCACCGTGCCTGTGGGTGCGTTGTCCGATTCTCCAGACACGGAGTTTTGTTGTGGGCCACTGCCAGAAGCAAAGCTCGAACAAAAGAAAAGTAAATGATTTTTTTTTTAAGCAAGTCGGAGCCGTCGTTCATGCGGCTCCGACGGCATCGTAGGCATTGTCCAGGTAGTCGTAGGTCATGGACAATGTGTAAACTTGCACATATTGGGAATGGGCAAGAGCCATGGGAAATTAAAATCGAAAGTCAAGGAAACACCGATAAACATGCACAAACATTAAAATCAAACACCCAGTTAATTGTATTTTTTGGTGCACTTTTATTTTTTTATTATTTTGTAATAATAATACACTAAACAACACTGCACATAAACACAAGCGCGTCCGAGCCAAGGCTGGTTGCGATTGCGCTACCACGGTTTCTTTCGGGAACGGAGGCGAGACTATGCAAGATTGCAAGGAGTGGATACCGGGACCTGCGGAATTAAGCAAATTTCCAAAATCACTGAAAAAACTACAGGAATTAACAAAAAAAACACACGAAAAAAATAACGATTTGCAAAAAGACGCGCACATTGAGATCAAATTGGAAGCCATTTTTATGTTGACAGTTGACGTTTGGCACATAGGGTAGGTAAGGTAGTTCCTTTTCCGAAATAAGTCGGTAGTGTTTGCAGGCCAAAATGGCGATTTTCGGAAAAGGAACAAACCTATGTATGTGGCGAACAGCTGTTATCAGGATTAGGATTAGGATATTAGGATAGGATAGTAAATAGGTCAAGTCAATGAACTCCATGACAATGCACTGTAGGTAAATAAAAAAAAACGGAAAAGTCGACTTTTTCGGCGGCCCAACGATTTGCCCGTTGGAAAGAGGTTTTTAAAATTCAAGCCGTCAACGACCAAAGACCTACTTGATAAGCAAAGTGGATTTCGCCTATAATTTGTGTTTGAATTAAGTTTCCTTTCTTAGTAAGTTCGTTGAAAGTGTGGCAGTAAAGTATATATGTAATTATTAATTGTTGTTCCTTTTGATTAGTTTTTTTATGTGCGATTTTTAATGTGGATCCCTAATTTAATTCAAATATTAGAAAAATAAAAAAAAAGGAGGGTAAGAAATAAAAATTATTCAAATGAAAAAAATAGTAGCTAATAAAGATGAATTATCGTAAAGGTGAATTTCGACGAGCGGTTGGCGGGTGATTCATGTCGGCCGTCCGAGCGATTTTTAAGCAAGACAGGAGAAAGAAAAGTTCCTGGTTGGAAGAACTAGTCCGTGACGACAAACCAACCCGGGCTACCAAGTAATCTTTAAATATAATTAGAAGCGGGGCGGATAGACTCATATAAAAGTTTTTTTTATATAAACCAAAAAAAGTGCGAAAGCCAAAAATTAATGAGTGTCGAAATTCACCCAGCAAAAACTTAGTTCCTCCAAATACATTAAAAAAGTGTTCTGTACATAAAAAAAAGGGAAAGAAAGTCGCGAAACATATCTTCCGGAGCGAAGAGAATCGAGGGGCTCCTCAGGACGAGAGCCGCCGCAAGAGTTTTTTTTTTGCTGATTTTTTTTATTATTTTATTATTTTAATATTAATTATTTTATTATTTTAATATTAATCACATACATAATATCCACCATATAACTTTTGTTTAAACATATATATATATTTTTTTGTTTTTTGGCGTGATCATCGAAAGACCAACAATAGTGTATTTTTTTTTTGGTAATTTTAGTGTAAAGGTAAATAACCAAAAGTTAAGTTTTTTTTTGTTCTGTGTTTTGAAGGAAACGAAAGACTGTGCCGGGGTTGCCGTCGGCAAGTTTCCTCGCGACTCCCCGGCTTACGAATGTTTGATTTTTTTTTGTAAATAAAATCTCGTCAGACCCCTTATAGAGCTCTGGAAGGTAGGATCTGGGGGGACACTAGTTGGCATTAGTAAGGGAACAGATAATTAGTATCCCACTTGTACTTGCCGAGGGGTTTTGGGAGGAAGCTGGGCCACATAAGCCTTTTTTTTTGTTCCGCCTATTTTGCTAGGATTTATCTATTTTAAAAATGTATTTACTTACTTTTAGTTGTGTATTATTATTTATTTACATACTTGTTTAATTTTGTTCTTTTTTTCTATGGTCAACATTTGGTTATCGATTTATTTTTTTTGAAACGTACTTTTTTTCGATTCTTTTGTTTATTTGTCTTGTTATCTTTGGATTTTTTATGATTTGTGGAAAGAGAAATTGTTTTTTTTTTGGATTCGCTTAAAATAAAAGTGCTACTGTAAATCACGCCTAAAGTGGAAAAAAAATGTTTTATTGGTGAGCGGGTAAGACGCTCGATGGCTGGCTGAGCGCGCTTTTCAGGGGGGTGCGGTAAGGTGGCAAACATAGCCTAGTAAAGATGGCTTAACAGTGTCCAGGATATCCTATACTTTCGGGAATTCACTTAAAATTTGGACCGTCGAATTCCAGGAGGGAGGGAAAAAGGTCCCCCTGCAACAACACCAGCGGGTTATCCCGGGTGTGGTCCTGCTTCTTCTTGGTGGTATAGTAAGTGTGGCATGATCTATGTGTTTTGGAATAAGTGAGGTCTGTCTGTGGGGGCAAGATCCCCCCCGTATCCGGCGAGCTTAGCCGCGCTACGCCAGCATGCCATCGCCTCCACAGCAGACAATCTTCCCCCTTCTCTACCCCCTCTCCGCTTCCTGTCCTTCCCATAACACTAACCTTGGTCTTTTTCTTCTCCCAAGTGCCAGTACCATGGCCGTCCTAAGTATCTACATCCCAGTTCCTACGAATCTACTCTGTCCGTTCCTAACGTTCTTCCTCCCCCTCGCTCCCTCTTCTAATATCCTACCTTTTGCACCCCTACCTCCTCATTGATTTACCTTCCGTCTAGTTTACTGTTTTCTCTTGATATCCCTCCATACTTTATGATCCCACTACTACACTCTACCTACTCCACTACTCCCTTATCCAATCCGAACCAATACCTCTCCTCCAACCTATCCTATCCTCTCCAGATCCCTCACCAGTTGCTTATTTCAATCTTTATTCTAAATAGAAAACTTTGAATGCAGTTTCTGTGCGGATTCATATTTGAGTCTGGAAATGTATTAACCTTTTTATTAGGACTTCTAGTTTTGGAGATATCCTTAATTTTATCTTCAATTTTCTTTCTATCTTGCATTTGGTTAGATCATAACTGCACACACAATAAATAATAAGGACGCTTATGATAAATACATATCATTTTTATTTTTTATAATTTTATATATTATTTTATTTGCAACTCTAGCCCTTCTGAGTACAGAAGCGGGAAAAAATACAAACCTCAATTTTGACATTTCATCCAGTAATCCCAGACTTTGACAGAAGATTTTCCCATGTTGGCCTGTTAAAATTTCCTTTTTTCTCCCCTTGTTTTTTCGAATATCCCACAATTAATCCACCAAGTAATAAATACAAGAAACCGCTCATGGATTTAATGAAATTATTTTTTTATAGCTTGGTAAATTACAAGTTCGTAAAATCTTTAGAACCTAAACTTTTTTGGGACTTTGGACTGTCATAATAATGTTAATTAAAGGCCTTAAGGTGTGTACACACCAAAGAAAAATTTTTTTTAAACATTTCAGAAACATGTAAAAAACCTTTCAATGTTTTTTTCTTTCTGAATTTTTTTTTTAAATGTTTCTGAAATGTTTATTTAAGTCTGGACGCTTCGCGAAACATTTTTGAAATGTCTATCTGTTTCCTCTTCTTTCTTTATTTTCATGCATTTTAGTCTAGTTGACAGGTTTTGTTCTTATTTGTTTGTTTTGTTCATGATGACAAAACGCGAAGCTTTGATTGCTCCTTTTTCACATAATGAAGTACAGAACTGGATACATAAAATGGGAAACATAAACATCTAAGAAATGTTTCAGAAATTTCTGAAATGTTTCAGAAATGATATTTAAGCAAAGGGAAAGTACATCTGAAAAGTTTTTTTTACACAAATGTTTTTTTGGTGTAGACACACACACACACACAAAGGGATAGCTCTCAACCTCTGGCCATTTTGTCAGGATTTTTATTAACTTTGTCTGTTATCATTATTAACAAATAGTTAGAAGAAAGAAATAAAACGGAACGTTGGTCTTAAAAAGAAACATTGCCTTTTAGAACGCAACTCGAATTTGGACGTAATTAGTTTGAAGAATAAGAATAATAGGACAAAATGTCAAAACACCTTGTCTACTGCTTTAGTAGTAATTTATTTGATCATAATTCATTAGTTTCTTTGAAAATCTTAATAAAATCAGCAATATCTGAAGAGATTTGAACATAAACTAAAACCTCTTTTTTCTACGAGATTTTAAAAACTCCTTTTTTCCTTCTAGTGCATTTAGCTTATCTTAGGCACAAACCAATAAAAAGGAAGTTGTCCAAGATCTAAAAAAAACAAGAGGAAAAATACCAAAGATGTCGCACAATTCTATGGATGGAATTTAAAAGGGTCAGTTATGTTTTACCGGTAAATGTGACTTTTTGAATTTTTAAAAACATATGTGGCGAACTTCTATGTCAACATTTTAAGTAGTTATTTTTTTTCCTGAAGTGGGTTGAGGAGAGCTAGCATCGTATTCTCAATTTTGGCGACATTTTTTTGACAATTGTTGTATGCAGCTGACATTAGACTAGCAGTCCAAGGATAATTGTTTTTGGATTGCAAATCAAACTTCTGCAGTGCGTTGTTAGGTTTTATGACTTATTTTAAGCGGCCTCAGACACGTTTGCTTAAGGTTTCTTCAAACAAGCCGCGTTTTTAATGCAGCGTTAAGATTACTTTATGCGACGTTGAGATTATTTTACGCGCGTTGAGATTATTTTAACACGGCGTTCTTAAGAATGCATTAGAGAACGTCAGACAGAGAGCTATCCGCAGCGCGTTTAATATTTAAATCTTGATTTTCATTTTCTCACTTAATGCCAATTAGGTTATTTGTTCCATTTAAACAATACAATATTAAATGACACAAAATAAGTCAAACAAATAATTTTTAAATTCCTATAACAAATTCAGAATGTCTTAATTACAAAATATTAAAAAAAATCTTTTCTTAGAACGCCGCCTTAAAATAATTTCAACGCAGCGTAAAATAATCACTACACTGCGTTAAAAATGCGTTCTGTTTAACAAAGACTTAAAAAAAATAATTTGTAAATAAATTATTTTCGGATTCTTTCCAAAAATGGTATATAATTTATCCAGTTTGGGTCACTGATGATGTCAAAATGCGGGATGGTGCTTTTTATTATAAAGTATCTTCAAACACGCCTTATTTCGTGGTGAGAAGTAAAATACACTTAAAAGGAGAGGTCAATTATTTGACAGTTCAGCACTACTACATACACTGAGCTCGTCAATTATTTGACAGTTTTACATCAATACGTATTTGACCAGCTTGTAGGCATTGTCAAAACAAGGCAGTCGATATCCCTCGTTCATTGTATATGAAATCTATATTACTACTATGAGGCAGCTTCTAGTTTAGCGAGATACTGCCGTAATAGCGCTGCAGTAGTTTTTGATATACAATTGTATGAGCATAATGAATAATAAGTACGAGTGAAAGTTTCAAAAAGTGGCACTAGCTATGGTAGAGTAAGGGAAACAAAAATTAGTGGATTTCCCTTTGATTTTTCGTAAACAAACCAAGATTGTGTGTTTTCAACTATTTTTTGGATTTTGCGTTTTTCATGAAATTTTGTTATTTCTATAGCTTATACCGAAATCACATACCAATGCTGCCATATTTGGATTTGACTGTTTACAGTTTTATGTAATAAGGAATTGATTTTTTTTTGTATTTAAACGTAGGTGGTCCTATTAACATTTCTATTGAAGGAAAAAACAGTAAAAGCTAATGTTTATTCAAAAGGGCTTTTTACTGCTTATGATCATACATAATTAAGGTCTATGTTTCCGTGATTTTTTTTTTCAAAAAAATTAAAAACACCCAGAATAATTTTTAATTTCTTAAATTTCTATTTTCCGGCTCGAAAAATGTTAATCATTTTTTGAAGGTACTCAAAAGCAATAACATAGGTACAAACATCTGCAATAAATGTGTTTTATTTGTAAAATAAGTAACTAGGTGGGTACTTCAACTCAAATTAATTTTTTTGCAGAATAAAAAAATTGATATAATAATCAAACATGGTAAGCATTTATTTGCAAATTCTTCGAACAAATCCATGCCAATCAAGAAATACAGAATACGAGTTGCGTACATACATTATACATACATACAGTGTAAGTGATGTATATTGTTATTGAAGCTGCTTAAGAAAAAAACATTCATTATTTCTTTTTCGTCTAATGACAGAGTAAAATCATGAACGCATTATTTTTCAAAGAAAGAATTTAATTTTATCTTTTTGTTTGCATTTTTCAGATTTTCCTTGACAAACAAGTTTTTTTTGAAAGTGGAATTGTTAACAACTGGAAGCGTTAGTAAAAAGTGATTGAATTAAGATTAAATAAAAAGTGTTGAATTATAAAAACGTATTTGAATTGTGAATAAGTGAAATAAGTTAAATTTGGTGTTATTTAAACTGAAAGACGTTGTGTTTCATAAAATAAAGAGATTTGTTTTATTATTTTGGACTTTCGATTGAGTTTTATTTGTCGAACCCCGGGCCAAAACTTCACACTGGTGTCAGTTAAGTGCTAGAAAATTCCATAGTGAAGTTTTCTACAACAGTTTCGGTGACTCATATAATTGTTAAAGTGGAATTATCCAGAAACTATTGAACTGATTGTGCTATAAAACTGTGAATAGCGAATATTTTTGTTAAAAATAGTGTTTGAAAAAGATTTTTCTAGAAGAGATATTAAAATAAAACTGACTGTGTTCTGAAAATTGTGTTTCGGTTATATAAAATGGGTCGAGACTCGGTACCATGTTGTTCGATGTTGAAGAACAAGGGAGAGAAAGCACAGTAAGTACAACCGATGAAATGTCTGCTTTCATGAAGTTGCTTCTGTCGAAATTCGATGCTCTGGAAAGTCCTCAAAAAACAACAGAACGTTCTCGAAGAACAAAAGAACGTTCTCGAAAGTAAATTCGAATGACAAAAGAAGGAGCGGAAGAATTCGTTGGAAATTCTCTAGCAGCAACTAAGTGATAAAATCGATACACAAAACGTTCTGCTTGACAAAAGACTTCAAACAATAGATGAGAAATTCAAAGCCAAAAAAGAAAACTTGGAAGAAAAGTTCGTAAAGCAAGTAGAAAGTGTAGAGCAATAGTACGAACATTTGGCTTAGGAATTTGATTGTTTGAAAAAGCAGAAGGTTCGGGAATATTCGAGTGACAGTCCACGAAGAAAAGAAATGCAGCCCCCTGTCTTCGATGGTCAAACATCATTGCCAATTTATAAGAGGCAGTTCGAAGCTGCTGCATTGGTGAACAACTGCGAAAACGAAGACAAGTCAATTCCTCTTACGCTTGCGCTCAGAGGAACAGCTGCCGAATTGCTGCAGACCATTCCTGAAGATTATGATGCCATGGTCAAGGCAATCGAGATGAGGTTTGGTGACGATGACATGCAGAAAGTTTACCGAGTCCAGTTGCGCCGAAGGGTCCAGACAAGAGGTGAAACGCTACAACAATTGCAAGCTGACATTGAGCGCTTGGGGAATTTGTCTTATCCCAATATCAGCAGGGAAATCATAAACGAACTCGCAAACGATGCTTTCACTAATGCAATTGCAGATGGAAAACTACAAATGGCTATGAGAATGGCAGGTACGAAAACACTCGCTGAAGCTTAACATTCGCCCTGACAATGGAAGCAGCAGACCAAGCTTCGCAAGGTAGCCATCGCGTCAGATCGCGTCAGGGAAATGGCTACGCAAGCGTGCTCATGTCAACGCGTCGTTTTGAAAGACAAAACCTAAACACTGCTCGAGGTCAAATGAGATGCTGGAATTGCAAAAAGCTGAGACACCTACAGCGACAATGCAGATCCCCACTTAAACAGGTAAGCTGCCCAGATTGTGCGAGAAGAAGGCAGACTGACAGGGATAACGCTTACCCTGCCATATTTTTTTTTTTTTTATAATTGGCCCGCGCAAAAAGGATTTTGGCTACCCTTATAATGTTAAACACAGCGGGCGCGTTAGGAAAATAGGGAGGGGTATAAAAGGAGATATCGATGCACATTTGTTTTAAAGTTCGGCAAGTCATAATGGGAGGGAAAAACAGAGTCTGGGAAGGCATTCCACATTCGCGTGGTACGGCAAAAGAAAGAATCTCTGTATTTAACTGTACGTTCGAAGTTGGGCTCAAGGGTAAATTTATGGGCATTCCTAGCGGCGCGAGTATTACGGTTGAATTGTTTCATGAGAGGAATGCAGCTGGTTATTTCGCTAGAGCATTGATTGTAAAAATGACGGTAAAATAACGAAAGGCACGAAACATTACGACGGTGCTCAAGAGATGAAAAAGTTTCTGTTATTGTTCGGTCACCTATCATTTTCAAAGCTCTTTTTTGTATTTTGTCTAAGAAACTCAAGTGTGTAATAGGAGCACCTGCCCAAATATGGGAATTATACTCAAGTTTTGGACGAATATATACCATAGCCAGATCAGAAGGGATACAAAATTTCTTGCATCTTCGAAGGAAACGTAGACACCTAGCAGCATTTTTGGTGACTTCGAATATGTTGTCGTTCCACAGAAGGTGGTCTGTAATGCACATACCGAGAACTGATAGGTGTTCTGTTTCTTCGATACAAGTGCCACTCATCGATTGTGGCAATGCCATGTATGATTTGGACATACATCAGTGAGGAAAGCACGTAAGAACCAACTTTTCAGAGCAGAAGTCGGTTGATGGAATGAACGCCCCAGGACTATTATCCATGTTGCGCAAACGAAACGCTGCAACAAAAGTTTGACAGTGGAGGTAGTCATTGCCAACAGAAAATGTGTGGCCACTATCGATACGGGTGCCACGGCCTCCATAATCAGAAGAGACCTTGTCCAGACGTCCTGACTACACAACACCAGCTGGAACAGTCTGAAAGCAGCTACGGGAGAAGTAGCGAAAGTATACGGGGAGGTACTTCTGAAGATAGAACTGGCAGGGTTGACCTTCTCACATGCATTCTTGGTAGCGGACATATGCGACGACTGCATCCTAGGTGTGGATTTTAAGAAGGCACATGAGGTAATCCAGGTGGTTGGGTGCTGTATGAATATGGTAGGCACTGAAAGGCATCAAACTGGTGATGCACAGTCGCTGCAACTATACCGTACACATCAATTGTGCTTATTTTACCTCCCCGCGGTAACCACCGGGTACTGGTCTGTCCATCCGGACATTCCTGCTAAACTTATAAGCGCGAGTATTGAACACAGAAAAAATAGCAACACTATAATGCTCTGCTTTAATGACTGTTCTGATCGATTCGCAGAAGTCTTGCACGAGCCTTTCAGAAAGAGGACGTACGGCGGATGAGCCCAACCATTTGGACCAACGGTGGCGTCAACAGTCAACGAAGCAGACGCCCTAATGAGCTACTTCGACGTATTTGGAGATAAGGTCATTAGGACAATTCAATGCAAGTCAGGGCATTGAAATAGAGATGGTATCGGATGAACCCTTAATGGGCCAACGGCAGCGCTCATACCCCCGAAGTGGGTTACTGACTCCGGATTCTCCAGTTCCTTTTGTCCAAGGAATCCAACTAAGGACCTGGCCCTCCAGGTTGGGGGTTGTGCGTGGGGTTAACAACCCTGCCACGGAAAAAAAAAATGTTGCGAAGCGACCAATAGCCTCGGAAAAGGAAGGATTTACTGTTGACGACCCGGAAAAACGAATCAAGGACAACGACCTTCGGATCTGCACATGGAATGTTAGAACTCTTAACAGACCACGTGCATCCAAACAACTAGCGGAGGCCCTAGACTGCTACAGAGCAGGAATTACTGCCATCCAGGAAGTGCGATGGAATGGGTCGGGCAAAAGGAGGATGAAAAACTGTGACGTGTACTACGGTGATTGCGCAAGAAGACCACAGCGTTTATTTGTGTGCGGATTCGTCATAAGCGGTTGACTTAGGCAAAAAGTCTTGGGCTTTCGACACGTAAGTGAGCGACTTGTGACAATCCGTATCAAGGCTAAATTCGCCAACATTAGCCTAATATGCGCTCATGCCCCCACAGAGGACAAAGATGACGCCACCAAGGATAACTTCTATGAGCTCCTCGACAAAAACTATGAGCAATGCCCTAAATACGACGTTAAGATCGTACTAGGCGATTTTAATGCCAAAATAGGTAAAGAGGAAATCTTTGGTAGGACTGTCGGAAAACATAGCCTACACGACACAACGTCTGAAAACGGACTTAGGCTAATTGACTTCGCAGCGGCACATAACGTCACCATTGCAAGCACACGGTTTCCTCATCTCGATATACACAAAGGGACTTGGCGACACCCAGATCAAAGAACCGTCAATCAGATTGATCACGTTGCGATCGATGCAAGACACGCCTCCAGTATCTTGGATGTTCGCACCTTCCGAGCAGCTAACATCAACTCGGATCACTACCTTGTTGCAGCAAAGGTAAGAATGCGAATAACCCGAACTCCACAACAACGGAGTAATACTGTGAGGAAGTATGACGTCGGAAAGCTGCAATCGCAAGAAACCGCCAGAACCTATGCCGATCGAATATCCCGTAACCTCTCAAGAAATCCAGTACCGCCAGCATCAAGTGCCGAAGATCAGTGGCAACACTGCCAACAAGCCATCAGAGATGCCGCAACTGATGTGCTAGGTTTCACCAGACCACCACCACGAAACCTCTGGTTTGATGACGAATGCAGGCAGGCCCATGCAGCCAAACAAGAGGCATATAAAGCGACGCTGCAAAGAAAGACGAGAACTGCTCGCGAGCTTTACGAGCAGAAAAGACGGGAAGAATACCGGCTTCTCCAAAAGAAAAAGGGAGAGCATGAGAAGCACGCGATCGAAGATATTGAGAGATGCTACTCCAGGAACAACGTGCGGAAGTTTTACCAACAGGTAAAAAGAACATGCCAAGGAAAAAAATCCCGCACAGAAGCCTGTAGAGATAGGAATGGAAACCTCGTAGTAGAGTCACAGTCGGTGCATGGAAGGACCATTTCTGCAGACTGTTAAACGGCGATGAAGGCCAAAATCCCGCTGTCATGCAGAATGAACCATTCAACATGGATGATGACAGACAAAACTTCCGTCCACCTGACCAAAATGAAGTAAGGATAGCAATATCTAAACTCAAAAACAACAAAGCTGCTGGACCCGACGGACTACCCGCCGAACTTTTTAAAGCGGCCGGAGATGACCTGGTGGAGTGCATACACCAACTCATCTCTAAAGTTTGGTCAGAAGAAAGTATGCCTGATGAATGGAACCTCAGCATCGTTTGCCCGATCCACAAGAAAGGAGACCCTCTAAACTGCGCCAACTATAGAGGAATAAGTCTCCTGAATATCGCCTACAAGATCCTCTCTGCCGTACTATGTGAACGCCTGAAACCTTTCGTCAGCAACCTGATTGGCCCCTATCAGTGTGGTTTCAGACCAGGAAAGTCCACAATCGATCAAATGTTCACGCTACGGCAGATCCTGGAAACCACCCAAGAATTCCAAATCGAGACCCACCACCTCTCTATCGATTTTAAGGCCGCGTACGATAGCATTTATAGAGACGAGCTATACAGAGCCATGTCAGGTTTTGGCATTCCCACAAAACTCGTCCGACTGTGCAGGATGACGATGGAGAAGTCTCGCTGCTCCGTCAAGGTTGGTTCTGACCTCAAAGAAGCTTTTGACGTCAAAAAAGGATTCCGACAAGATGATGCGCTATCGTGCGATTTCTTCAACTTAATACTTGAAAAAATTATAAGAAACTCGCAAGTCAATTGTAGTGGGACAATTTTTTTCAAGTCTGTGCAATTGCTAGCATACGCTGAAGACATAGACATCATTGGCAGAACTCGGCGAGTCACTGGAACGTTTGCTAGCATTGAAGCTGAAGCCGCTAAGATGGGACTAGCAGTCAATGAGGCCAAAGCGAAGTACCTGCTGTCCACAAAAAGGGACACACAACACCGGCGGATTGGACAAAACATCACAATAGACAGGTACAACTTTGAGGTAGTTAGGGACTTTGTTTACCTCGGATCCGCTATAACATCTGACAACAACATCTCGTCAGAAATAAAGCGAAGAATTACTCTTGCCAATCGCTGTTTCTATGGGCTAGGAAGGCAATTGAGTAGCAAAGCCCTCTCTCGAAAGACAAAGGAGACTCTGTATAAGACCCTAATCATCCCAGTCCTGCTCTATGGCGCCGAGGCATGGACTCTATCTAAAGCGGATGAAGATATCCTTAGTCGTTTCGAGCGTAAGATTCTTCGGAAGATTTTTGGCCCTATCTGCGTTAACGGGCTTTGGAGGAGAAGGTTCAACCAAGAACTATACGAGCTGTACAGCGACATTGACCTGGTCAAAAAAATACGCATATCACGTTTAAGATGGCTAGGTCATGTAGAGCGAATGGACAACAATGCTCCGGCTCGCAGGATCTTCGATTCCATCCCAGAGGGTAGACGCAGTCAAGGAAGACCTCGCCTTAGGTGGCGCGCTCAAGTGGAGGACGACCTCAACCAACTTGGAGTGCAAAACTGGAGGCAGCTAGCCAAAGACCGAGTTGGCTGGAGAGGCATGTTGGTTGAGGCCCAGGTTCGTCCCGAACTGTAGCGCCACCTAAGTAAGTAAGTACATGAGGTAATCCTAGACTTTAGAATGCAGGTATTAAGGTATTCAATCGTCGAGATTCCAATTGTGTACTGGAACGAGCATGCTGTAAACCTTTGGACAACTGTAAGGAGTGATGAAGTCTTTCGGCTATTTTCAGAGACAGCTCGTTGAAGGCGTTTCAATGATAGAAAGGACGAAAGTACTTTTGTCCAGAGACTGAGAGCTAAATCTGTAGAGGTTCATCGAGACATCGAGCCGATTATTACATAGAAGGAATCTATGGAGAAGCCGAATGCAAGAGACATCTCTGACAAAAGTCTTACCTCAAAGGCATACTGGGCGCAGTAAGACTCTCTGTGTAAAAGATGGTGTTTTGCGGAAAAAATGGGAAATGCCGAATGGAAGATCCTCTAACATGCAGTTTGTAGTTCCACGGTCGAAAGTGCAGGAGATTCTAAGGGAAATGCACGATGGAGAATCCAGCGGGCACTTGGGAATCAAAAAGACAATGAAAAAGGTACGGGAACGCTTTTATTGGTTAACTGTAAGAAAAGATGTCGAAAGATGGTGTAGAAAATGCACAACATGCAATGCTAGTCAAGTCAAGGCCAGCGCTAAAATGCACCAGAACCAAGTGAGTGCCCCGGTTAAAACGATCAACGATACACACCAGAGAACAAGAAATATCATAAAAATTGCGAGTGACCGCATGAAAACTAAATACGATGCGAGAGCAACAGCACCTGAATTCAACGAGGGAGATCTGGTATGGCTTTACAAAACACATCGCAGAAAGGGAAAATCACCCAAGCTTCAGCAGGACTGGGAAGTTCCCTACCAAGTAGTTACGCGGATTAATGAGGTCGTTTTTCGAACCCAACGAGGACCAAGAGGAAAAATGAAAATGGTCCATGTGGATCGCCTGCATCGAAAGAATGATGATGTGCTTGTTCGGGACGAACAAAACTAAGAGGGGTACAATGTGATGTGGCAACAAAATGATTAGATATTCGGAGGATACATTTTGTTTGTAAATTAACGACATCTGCGAGATTCGTTGTGTTCAACTACCATCCTTTATTGTGTACAACAACCATGGACGTATTATATATGGACTGCTAGTTGCCTACCTCAAGTTGGTTCCATTTAAGTTTCAGTTATTTTGGGCGACACTAGCCCTCCTGAGTACACTAGCGGGAATAAAATTAAACCTCAATTTTGACATTTCATCCAGTAATCCCAGACTTTGGCCGCAGGTTTTTCCACGTTGGCATGTTAACATTTTCTTTTTCTCCCCGTGTTATTAAGAATATCCCACAATTAATTAATAAAAAATCCCTTTTTTCCTTCTAGTGCTTTAAGCTTGTCTTAGGCACAAACCAATAAAAAAAGTAAGTTGCGACTCTTACCGACCATGCCCTGCCAACCCTGAAATTTTATTTTATTTATGTGAATACGTGTGAGATTCGTGTGAGAAGTAGCCAATCAGCCATACCATGGACTTATTATGTCAGCTTCATACAACAATTGTCAAAAAAAATTTCGCCAAAATTGAGAATAAGATGCCTGAACCCACTTCAGGAAAAAAACTACGTAAAATGTTGACATAGAAGCTCGTGACATCTGTTTTTAAAAATTCAAAAAGTCGCATTTACCGGTAAAACATAACTGACACTATTGAATTCCATCCATAGAAGTGTGCGACATCTTTGGTATTTTGCCTCTTGTTTTTTTAGATCGTGGACAACTTCTTTTTTTATTGGTTTTTGCCTAACAAAAGCTAAATGCACTAGCAGGAAAACAGGGATTTTTTAAAATCTTGTAGAAAAAAGGGTTTTTAGTTTATGTTCAAATCTCTTCAGATATTGCTGAATTTATTAAGATTTTCAAAGAAACTAATGAATTATGATCAAATAAAACACTACTAAGGCATTTTTTCCTATCATTCTTATTCTTCAAACTACTTACGTCCAAATTCGAGTTGCGTTCTAAAAGGCAATGTGTCTTTTAAGACCAACATTCTGTTTTATTTGTTTCTTCTAACTATTTGTTTGTTCATTAACAATGATAAAAGACAAAGTTATTAAAAATCCTGACAAAATGGCCAGAGGTTGAGACCTATTCCTTGTGACGACTATAAAGGTGTGTTCACAACACAAAACATTTCTGAAATGTTTCCCCTTTGCTTAAATATCATTTCAGAAACATTTCAGAAATTTCTGAAACATTTCTTTAATGTTAATGTTTCCCATTTTATGTATCCAGTTCTGTACTTCATGATGTAAAAAAGGAGCAATCATAGCGTCGCGTTTTGTCATCATGAACAAAACACAAACAAATAAGAACAAAACCTGTCAACTAGACTAAAATGCATAAAAATAAAGAAAGACTTCCGTTCGGAAGGGGAAACAGATAGACATTTCAGAAATGTTTCGCGAAGCGTCCAGAATTTAATAAAAATTTCAGAAACATTTAAAAAAAACATTTCAGAAAGAAAAAAACATTTCTGGAAGGTTCTTTTCATGTTTCTGAAATGTTTAAAAAAAATGTTTCTTTGGTGTGTACACACCTTATGGCTTTATATTAAGTTTGCATTATGACAGCTTTTTATATAGAATCAATAGTACTATCAAGATGGGTGTTTCACCTAGCACCACCTAGTTTCGCTATCTCGCTATTTCTCAGTGTAGACTTTTAGTTGGGGAAATGTATTCTACACTATTCTATATGCAATGTTTTAAAATGAGAGAACGGGAAAAATGTATATAAAGCAGTCAGAGGGAAGCATATTATCAAGACTTTTTCGTGTTATTTCTTTGTTATTTTCTGATAATGACAGAATGGAAGATAGAAATTTAGACAGGGGTGTGAGGAGTTTTCATTTCTGCCTTGAAAATACGCTGTTTTTGGTAGGGTTTTTTATAGACACGGCAACATAATGAAATTTACTGATTTTTGCTGAAATTTGATTATTGGTTTGGTTTTTTTGTACAATTTTGAATGGTTACCATGTTTGATTATTATATCAAATTTCTTAAGTCTGCAAAAATTTCATTTGAGTGGAAAAACCTAAAGAGTTACTTATTTTACAAATAAAACACATTGTTTGCAGATGTTTGTACCTATGATATTGCTTTAGAGTATATTCACTTATCACGTCAAAAAATTTAGTATTAAATATACTACTAACTACTAAATATAGTACTAAATCTACTACTAAGTACTAAATATAGTACTAAATATACTACTAAGTAATACATCAAGTACTAAATTTAGTACCAAAACTACAATGTTACTAAATTCTAGTACTAAGTACTAAAAATATTGTACCAAAAATACTATTGTACCAACAACATAATACCAATCTGCACCAGTTTTATATTTAACTAGCGTTCGAAATTGATCAATATACATAAAAAGTTTAAACAGTCAAATCCGAATAATGCAACATTGGTAATTGATTTCGGTATATGAAATACAAAAAATACAGAAATAACAACATTTCTTTAAAAATGCAAAATCCAAAAAAAAAGGGAGAACAAAGGAAATTTTAACATGCCAACGTGGGAAAATCAGCTGCCAAAGTCTGGGATTACTGGATGAAATGTCAAAATTGAGGTTTATTTTTTTCCCCGCTAGTGTACTCAGAAGGGCTAGTATCGCCCAAAATAACTGAAACCATTGTATATACACTGCCTACAGTTCTATCATGAAGCATCGTTTTTTTAGTTCTGAATCAAGTCGCAATGAGGCGTGCTGAAATTGCCAATTGGTCTGAATATAGAATAGGTACAGACAACAAAAGTGTATTAAATACTGGTAAAATATCGGTTAAGGTTCTCGTCTTCACTATTTAGAGTTACTGGCTGAACACAATAAGCTGGAACGGAAGACGGAGCTGGAGCTGGAACAGATGTCAAAAATGTTGAATATACACAAATTCAATGTTGCGAACACAATGGGATGCAGCTGCAGACGGAGCTGCAATACGGAGACGGAATGGTTGGTTAACTTTTAATAAAGACGTGCTGTTTTTTGACCTTTCACAAAGAAACAAAAGGAACACAACAGTGGTGCATTCTTTTTGAAAGATCTTTGATAAGGTACGTTTATATGATTCCTATTTCCGGTAGTTTTTTTTCATTCTGATTTTTACAAAAATGGTAAAAGATGTATATCAGTAGGAAAAGAAGTAACAAATGGAAGAATGAGAGTTTTAATATTTTAAGGGTTGAGCTTTGATGTTTTTCGTTTGAAAAGAAAAAAATGTTTGACATGGTCTAAAGATAAGAAATTTTAAAATTGATTGTATATTGATATGAAAACAGCGATGATGAGACATATGAAGAACGGCTGACTGTTTTCTTTTTTGTTTCGAATTTTGAAAGGAAACCTATTGTTTCTGTATTTATTTAGCCAGCGAATTAAAAACAATTATCTAATGGATTAATTATAAAAGTTATTTTATTTAAACAAGCAAAGAAGTTACTGAATGCTGATGTTTTAAAAGAAAAAGATGTTTCTTTCTTGATGTTCTCGATCTAACTGCCTAACTCCCGAGATAAAGAAAAGAAATCATGCCACGGGTTTGCAGTTTCAAATTACCGTACGTTAACTTAAAACAATAATGATGTATTGAGTAGCGGGCATACAAAAAATGTTAAGAGTGAAAGTACCGGTGGGTGCATAATTAAATACATACGATTTGCAATTAGAACTTTTAAAGTACAGAGAGTTTTAAACACGTTGTTAGGCAAATAAAATAATTATACTAAAGTATAAAAAATTCAATTAAAAGATTAATTTGTGTGAAAGAAATTAAAATTAATGTAAACATTATGAATTCAAAGAATACGAAAATAATTAATAATTTCTTTGGAAAACTAATCAAGAACACCTATCTAGTTGGAATTTTAGCACACAAAAAAAAACGAAAAAGGAGAACTTTCATTATTCTTTTGGGGAGACACTTACGTTGCTGTCTACACTGATCTTGATTATAACGATTTCCAATACTTTCATATATATTTATAAACTGCGTTGTTTCAAAAATTATCCATTACCACAAAAGAAAAATATGATTGAGCCTCCGCACACGAGACTAGTTCTTCCTGGGGTAGAAGTCGTTTTTAGGGGAGAGAAGTAGTGTGCAGGTGGGACGGCAGAAAATCTTCTACCTGGTTTGGAGTGGAAGAACGAAGAGTTAAACTAATACACACACAACTTTTCATTTTGAGGACTTCACATAAATACAAACATATTGAAATATGGTTCATGTATACAAAATTTTCTTCCAGCATAATTCTTCCCGTGTGCAGTCGAACAGTGGAGTCAAACTGGTTTTCATTCCGGCAGAACTAGTTTCGTGTGCGGAGGCCCATTGGGAGTATAAAAACTCTTGTTTTTAGTCCGTGCTAGCATTTTCTTTCGCCAACGAGAAATGCCAAGGCTCAACCCTTACATTTTTTTTAAATTTTTATTCAATTCGTTTTTGTGCCAAAAAAGAAGAAACAAAGAAGCGATGTAAACAAGGTATTATAATAAATGGGCTGATATCTGACTTATTTCAAAAAAATGCACAGCGCCATTGTGGGAAGTTGCAAGCTGGGACCATAAAGTAACTATACTATAAATAGGGAAATCTACTGCCTTCTTTTGACAATACCATTGACGCCAATTGAGAGTGTAGTAGTGCTGAACTGTCAAATAATTGACGCTGATTGAGAGTGTAGTAGTCAAATAATTGACCTCTTCTTTTCAGTTTCCTTTTCTTTTTCACCACGAAATTGGGCGTGTTGGAAGATACTTGATGATGAAAAGCGCCATCATGAAATTTGACGTCATCAGTGACCCAAACTGACTAAATTAAATTACCATTTTTGGAAAGAATATGTAAAGAAAGAAAAATGTATATTAAATCAATCAGATAAGACATTGGACCAAACCTGTATCAATTAAAACTTACTTACTACGGAAATTATTTTTTTCAACAAGGGTCACTGATGACGTAAAAATACGAAAGTCCCTATCTTGTTTTCTTGCATTATGAGGAGACACTAGCAAGTTACTCGAATGCAAGTTGTTATACATTATTATTTTTTTCCCTGCATTTTACATATTGTGTGCTTGAAAACTCTATATAAACGTTTAAAACTGGTTAAGCAATATTCAAGAGTTATAACCATTTTACCTGATACATAAACTGATGATAGTGTATTGATTGTTCTAAGAATGTATTTAAACAAGCATTCGGTCAGAATATATATTTGCAAGATTGTATTATACACCTTATTATACTCGCATACATAGGAGTAAAAGCTTAGTCAAACAGAGCGCGTTCTGACGCGCAGCGATGTAATATACAGTATAACATATCCCAAGTCACATAGAGCACGTTTTCAACGCTGCGTCAAGCTCAACACGGTCTCAAATTTTTTGATTATTTAGAAATTATTTTTTTTTGACGTCGCATCGTGTTAATTCTTCGTTAAACAGAACGCGTTTTTAAAGCGACGTAGAGATTATTTTACGCAGTGTACAGATTATTTTGATGGCGTTCTAAAGAAAGATTTTGTTTTTAATATTTTGTGCCTGTTGAATTAAGTTATTCTTAATTTGTTGTAGAAATTTATAAATTACTCTTTTTTTACTTATTTTGTGTCATTTAATATTGTCAATATTCAAATATTAACGCGCTGCGGATAGCTTTGTCTGACGTTCCCTAACGCCGTGCTTAGAATGCCGTTGTAAAATAATCTCAACACAGCGTTAAATAATTTCAACAAATTATTAAATAATTAATATATTGGGTTATATTAGAAAATTGTACACATTATATTTTTTTGTACGAATAGACCTTGTGTACATGATTCCTTTTTTCGGTTGTTTCTTCAAAAGAGGAATCATGTACACAAGAAGGTCTAAGAAAATCACCTTAAGCCTTAAGGAATACATTTCGAACACATCCCGCTCGAATGGTGGAGGTGGGTTTCTAAAACGTCAACATCAACATAACAGAAATCAATAAAATACCACCATCGCAAGACTACGACGACGTGCCTGATGAGAAATGTATCTTGTTTCAAGTGTTCTCCGTCGTTGGTGGTGTTTTCTGAAATTCTCACAAATTTTTTGAAGTGAAGGAACTCCCTGAATTATTGTGTCCTTTTTACAAAACTAAACTGCTTACTCGTTTTATTAATGATAATAAACACATAGTTCTAATTGTTACTATCACTACACAATATTCACTAAACAATTTGCTTCAATGTTCATATTGATATATTTTAATAAAATTTTCTTTCGAAAACAATTTGTTTGTACCTAACCTATAACTTTAACTCGTTTTCTGTTGTGTTGTTGTTGACGTTTTAGAAACTCACCTCATAGTTTTTTTTCTTCTTTTTTTTACGCGGACAATGAATGATATACAAAAGAGAACACGAAACACAATGAATGATATACCAAAGCAACAACGAAAATTGATGATGTTGAGGCGTGGAACGTACGAACGATTTTCCTCTATATAATATATTTACTCTATGGCTGGGACGTACGTACCGTTTGACAACTAATACGCATGCAGCTCCGTATTCCAGCTCCGTTTTTGCATTGTGTTCGCGCAGTTAGTTTCGAATCAACCAGGAAGATGGCCAGACGAAAAATGACCACCGTAACTGGCTGAACACAATGCAAAAACGGAACTGCATTGCGGAGACGGAGTACGGAACAGATGGAACTGCAAAGATTGCATACACGCGAACTGTACTTTGCGAACACCATTGTACGTTACTGCATACGGAACTGCAATACGCATACGGAAATATTGGTTAACTTTTAACTTTTACGTACAGTAAATTTGACATTTTATCTGATGCAGAGAGAAACTATGAAAGAGAGAACAATCTTTCGTTCGTCTGTCCCTCCCAATCCTTTTTATTTAGTATACCTGAAAAAACACAAGATGATTCCATTCTTCTTAATGATATTTCAATTCGTTGTATAAGAGTTTCTTCTCTTTTTTATCATTTGTTTTTGGTATTGCATCCATTTTTGAATTTAAATGTCAAAGTTACTGTACGTGCATTGTGTTCCGATTGAAATTGGTACGTACGACAAATTTGGCAAAATTCCTTCTCCGTAATGCAGTTCCGTTTTTGCATTGTGTTCAGCCAGTTAACTTTTAACTTTTACGTACAGTACCAACCTTTCCGTATGCGTATTGCAGTTCCGTATGCAGTAACGTACCATTGTGTTCGCAAAATACAGTTCGCGTGTATTCAATCTTTGCAGAACCGTCATTGTATATACATTCTCTATAGTACTCTCATGGTGGTCATTTTTCGTCGGCCATCTTCCTGGTTGATTCGAAACTAACTCTAAATAGTAGAGACGAGAACCTCTACCCATATTTTACCAGTATTTAATACACTTTTGTTGTCTGTACTTATTCTATATTCACACCAATTGGCAATTTCAGCACGCCTCATTGCGACTTGATTCAGAACTAAATAATGATGCTTCATGCTAGTACTATAGGCAGTGTATATACAATGGTTCCGTATGCGTATTCCAGTTCCGTCGTCATTGTGTTCAGCCAGTGAGTGTAACTGAAAGTGTGTATACAATGCTGAGACTAAAATGGAACGAACTTCAGCAACTAGCAGTCCATATCATTGTAGTTATATACACTGCCTATAGTACTATCATGAAGCATCATTTTTTAGTTCTGAATCAAGTCGCAATGAGGCGTGCTGAAACTGCCAATTGGTGTGAATATAGAATAAGTACAGACAACAAAAGTGTATTAAATACTGGTAAAATATCGGTTGAGGTTCTCGTCTTCACTATTTAGAGTTAGTTTTAAATCAACCAGGAAGATGGCCAGACGAAAAATGACCACCATGAGAGTACTATAGAAAATGTATATACAATGTCCATATATAATACGTCCATGAGCCATACGTTTCGTGCCCACATAAATGCAAACGTAGTAGTAGTCGCTTAAGAAATGTACAGGGTCCAGTAATAATATATTGATGAATGATCAGTTGGAAACGAAGAGAGAATTATCCTGCCAGTTGTTGTTCTTTTTTCTTGTTTCTATGCTCTGGACATTTCTGAACAAAAATAAAAACGCATATAGTGATGTAGTCTGTCTATTAGCTATAGTGAATTCTTCAAATAATATTTTTCATCAAATCTTTTTGTTGGTGTATGGTGTTAATAATTGTTTTATATTGAACAGGTAAAAGTGTTAATTTTTATAAACTTTTGACTCGGTGGAAATGACTAAATAAAACCTTTTAAATGCTATTCAAGTTACAAACAGAAAATGTTTTTTCTCAGTTTAGTTACACAGCAGTGAATTTAAATCTGTTAACAACAAATGATCTAATAAAACATTTTGTAAACTCAACTATTTATACAAGTGATAATTGCTTAACTTATAGTAAAAGTATAGGAATTTCGATTGTAAAATAATAAAGTGAAATGGGTTCTTGAATCCATTTCCAACATATATAATTGTTCATTGTTGATTGTATGCTACTGATGGTTACAAAATGGTGGAATTGTATGCTTGAGTGCGTAAACTGTTTTCAGCAAATAGCCAGTTCATTTTTTTTTTCATTTCCCATGCTCGAAAACATGAAATTTCTCAGAACAAATTCGTTTTTTACCTTAAAACTTTAAAAGAACGGACTATACTTTTTTATTTACTTCAATTTTATTATGTTGTGAAAATACACCGTTGGACAAATTGGTTTCAAATTTCTTAAAAACGTTCGATGAACTAGTAAAAAATTGTCGTTGCTTTGATTTCCAAATGTTATTGCACCAAGATGGAATGGTTTTACTGCTTTTGTACGTGGAGATTTTCCTTGTGAATTCCTGGCCTATGGCGGGTACATACATTCATATGTTGTGGCGGTGTATACAAACATTTTAATATGTTGGCATTAAAGTAAGTTATAAGTAAACTAACTGAACAGGCAAACGTTGCTGCCATACAAATTATTTCTAGCGTATATTTTGGTTGTTAATTTAAACATAATATAGTCTTAAGAGCCGACAGCCAATTTTTGGTTTGGAGGTATAAGCAAAAACGAATCTCTGTATTTGACTGTACGACCGAAATCGGGCTCAAGGGTAAATTGATGGGCATTCCTGGTAGCGCGAGTATTACGGTGAAACTGTTAAGGAGAGGAATGCAATTGGCTGTGGGCTATTTCTCTAACGGTAGAAAAGAGAGAGATATGAAACATTCCGTTGATGTTCCAGTAACGTGAATGTTCTAATGATGATATCATCTCCAATCAACTTGAAAGCTTTTCTTTGAATACCATCCAAAAGACTCAAAGCACCCGCCCAGGTATGGGAGTTATATTCTAGTCTTGGACGAATGTATGATTTGTAGATATTAGCCAGATCAAAAGGGGAAAAGAATTATCATAATAATCATAAATATGATCATTCCACAAGAGGTGACTGGTGATGCTTATACCAAAAATTTCAAGATAATCAGCTTCCATAATGTAAGTACCACTCATGGATAATAGAAAGGGGGGTGTATTACGCTTTAGAGACAGAAGACAGCATTGTGTTTTGGACGCATTAAATTCTACACTTTACTGGCTGAACACAATGACGACGGAACTGGAATACGCATACGGAACTGCAAACATTGAATACACGTGAACTGTATTTTGCGAACACAATGGTACGTTACTGCATACGGAACTGCAATACGCATACGGAAAGGTTGGTTAACTTTTAACTTTTACGTACAGTAAATTTGACATTTTGTCTGATGCAGAGAGAAATTATGAAAGAGAGAACAATCTTTCGTACGTCTGTCCCTCCCAAACCCTTTTATTTAGTATATCTGAAATAACACCAGATGATTCCATTCTTCTTAATGATATTTTAAGTCGTTGTATAAGAGTTTCTTCTCTTTTTTATCATTTGTTTTTGGTATTCCACCCATTTTTGAATTTAAATGTCAAAGTTACTGTACGTGCATTGTGTTCCGATTGAAATTGGTACGTACGACAAATTTGACAGCTGTTCCGTACTCCGTCTCCGTAATGCAGTTCCGTTTTTGCATTGTGTTCAGCCAGTGATGCTTTCAAGATCAGAATTTAATGAGCTTATCATACGTTGGCGTTGAAGATCCACATCCGAAGACCGCGGCTGTGACTCCAAAAATGAATATGAAAAGCTGAGGGTATTGTCATCAGCGAAGCAGTTTAGTGGATTAGAAGTTTCAGATAGGAGATAATTTATAAAAATGAGAAAGAGAGTCGGAGACAGAACGGAGCCCTGGGGCATACCAGCATTTATTTTGAAGATATCAGATTTTAACCCATCCAATACAAATTGTATTGAACGGTCCGAAAGGTAATTTCTAATCCAGGGAAGAAAAGAAGAAAATTTCATTTAAATTTAATCATGAAAATTATGATATATTATGTGTTTATAGATTGCACAAATTCAATTTCTCGGTTTTTATGGAAGAATTTTCAAATATTTTAGAAAATAAAAACGGTAAAAATCTAATAATATTGGGCGATTTTAACATCGATATTTTAGAAGATAGCTTGATGATTTCTAATTATATGAGTTTATTGGCAACTAACGGTCTAGCTTCAGTTATAAATGAGCCAACAAGAATTATTGTGAAAAGTTTGTCTTTGATTTTGACATTACTGATCATGTTATGACTAGTCTTATTGTAAATAAACTCGAAAGAACACATAGTATGCTTAGTAATACTTCTCCCATGCGAACCACGCAAACAAAAGTTGACTTTGCCAAACTAGAAATATGTTTAGTGTTTGAATTCTCGGATAACGTGTTCATAGAAAGCAATGCTTCCAGATCTTTTGATGTGTTCATTGAAATAATAAACATATAACCAACTGTACTTACTCGGTAAGACAAATGAAAAATATAAAATAACTTAAACCCTGGATTAATCACAATATATTAAATAAGATTAGCCTTAAAAACAAATTAAGAATCAAAAGCTATAGACATCCAAATAATAGATCACTAAAAATCAAAGTAAAACGTTTGAGTGCTGAACTAAAGAAAGAAATTCCTAATTGTCGTGACAAATTTTATAAAAGTCAGTTTTATTCTGCTGAGTGATTTAAAACGGGAATGGCCTGTAGTCAACGGTATTCTTAATCAAAGTACCACCAATTAAAGACCTACTAAACTACTAATTGACAATTCAGTTATTTCTGATAAGTATGAGATTGCCAACTGCTTCAATCGTTATTTTGTAACGATTGCAGAAACTTTGAGACCACATAATCAATCGCCTAATTGTATTCATCGTTATCTAAATGAGCCATTTCTTAGGAACAGTTTTTTTCCTTGAGTCTTTTACACCAATCGAATTAGTTCAGTCTATAAAGTCTTTAAAAAATTCTAACTCGTGTGGAATCGATGGAATTTCCAGTTGTCTTTTAAAAAATATTGCTTGGTTTATAGTTGAAACTCTAGCCCACATTTTAAATCTCAGCATCACTTCTGGCATATTTCCTGCAGCTCTTCAATGTGCAGATGTTATTCCGTTGTTGAAAAAAGTTTCTTCTAAAACTGTATGTAACTACAGACCCATATCGCTACTCTCATCTCTTAGCAAAGTTTTTGAAAAGGTTGTAAAATCTAGCATGCTAAAGTTTTTGGAAAAAATTTGTTCTTAGTGAGGTTCAGTTTGGTTTTCGTACGGGTAGAGCGACAGAAGATGCGCTTCTAGATTTTTGTTCCGTAATATATTCGAATTTAGATATGAAGAAGAACACTGCTGCCTTATTCGTTGATATTACTGAAGCTTTTGATATGGTTGATCATGACTTATTGTTAAAAAAACTAGAATATGCTAGCTGTTCTTAATCTACATAAATTCTCTATTTAAATTAAGATTTAAAGGTGTTTTGACTGCTTTTGCCGATGGTGTTGGGTGCGTATATGGTTCAGATAGTCGTTTGACTCTTATCAGTGACATCAATTATGATTTAGACTTTTATTGAGACTGGTTTGCCGACCATAAACTAATAATTAGTTCCAAAACAAAAATTATGTTTTTCAGTCTGTCGCTTCAATCAAATCCTGATATAAAGATTTACTTTCACGCACCTGAATGTCAACAATTCAGTTTATATACTTGCCCATGTGTTTTATCGAATAATTTTTGTTATAGTCTTGACTGCAGTGCTAAATGCTTTGAGTTCGAAGTGGTAAACCAATGCCTTGAGTTAATAATTGATTTTAAAATGTCCTTCCTGTATCACACAGATTCGCTTAAAAAGTATTTTAAATCGACTGTAAAAACTTCTACTATTTACAAAAATTTGTTCTAATAAACTATTAAGCATAATCTATAACGGCATTTTCCAGTCAAAATTACAGTATGGTGTTACTTGTTGGAGTGGTATTCATTTCAACAAAATAGAGCCATTACTAATACTTCAGAAGCGTGTAATAAGCATTATGTGTAATAAACATCGTTTGCACTCTAGTATGCCCCTGTTCAAATATCTGAATATTATTCCCGTTCGTCATTTATATTGTTTCAAGGTTTTAAAAGTTTTTTTCTTTAGGTCTGGTAATCTTTACTTTAGATTTTTTGACAATCACAACCTGCGTATAAATTCAATGAACATGGTTGCGATTCCTAGATACCGTACCACAGCGCTGCGTAATTTCTACAGTGTATCTTCTTGTCGTATTTTCAACAAATTGCCCCAGGATTTTAGATCGTCAAATTTTTCAAAAAAAAGTTGAAAAGATCTAAAAAAATGGCTTTTGGACTTTTAACCAAAGGACCTTGAATGCTTATTAAATGCTCAAACGTAAATATTAGAATCGCAATTATTTTATATTCTATAAAGATTGAATTTTGTATTTAACTTTGTATTGTAATTGAATTAATCTTTTTATGAATTAATTAACCTTAACTTATTTATTCATTGTACCTACCTCCGCTTGAAGTATTTCTTATCAAGGGTCACCCTACCCATATAAAATATGTATAACTTAATTGAAGTGACAATAACACTGTTTTTATAAATATAAATGTCACTTATTTTATTTTGATTAAATTAATCAATTATTTTTAATGTTATTAAATGAATTGTTATAATATTGTATTCAAAATAAAGAAATCTAATATCTAATAAAAAAAATCTAATAAAAAAAAGAAACATCGAAAACGAAAGCACGCATTTTCGATAAAAGAGCCTGGTGCCAGACTCTATCAAATGCTTTAGAAATATCGAGTGTAATAATCTTACTTTCTCCGAAACGATGTAGAGATTTGTTCCACTATTCTGTGAGATAAACCATCATATCACCAGTGGACCTATTGCTACGAAAGCCATACTGTCATTTAGAAGTTTTCGTTTCTCAAGGTATTTCTTGATTTTATAATTAATAAGTGTTTCCATGACCTTGGAAAGAAGGGACGTAAGTGCAATCAGTCTGTAATTTGCGGGGGAGGACGGTTCGCCTTTTTTAGGTATGGGCTGGACAAAAGCTGTTTTCCATTTTCTCGGAACGAGCCCTGAAGAGTAGGATAGATAGAACAGCTTACGCAGTGGCTTTGCCAACGTAGAAGAACACCTCTTCAGAACAATAGCGGGGATATTATCAGGACCATCGGATTTATGTGTGTCAAGATCTTTTAAAACTCTAGCCACTGTACGAGTGCGAAAGAAGATTGGTCCCATAGAATCATTTACGCTCTCAAGTACGAGTGGGACCATGACACACTCGGGCAGCGTAGAAATAGAGGCGAACTGCTTAGCAAAAAAGTTAGCTTTCCTTATATTTTTTTACAAATGACCAAAAACTTTTGCTACCTTTGGGACATTGTAGTAATTTTTGTCTTAATTGTTGGTCATGTAAAAATTTGGTCCGTCGAATAAGGCCGTTACGGCATTCCTGGCTTGTTTAAACTTTTTCCGGTTTTATTCAGTAGGGTTGTCTTTGTAACAACGGAAACATACCTCCTTAACTCTGATAACCTCTTTACAGCTTGTATTAAACCAGGAGTTTTTTTTTTTGGTCTGATACTTTTGACTCTATTTGGGATAAAAGTTCTCATCCCCGAAACAATGAGATTAGGGACCATATCTGCACTGGAGTCAACGTCTCTATCTAAGAAGCATAGTGACCAGTTAAAGATCCTAAAGAAATTATTGATCGGCTGTCTCGTACTGCCAAACGGTTCTCTTAGGAGCTCTTTCTTTCGTTGTGATTAATTACAAATTACTTTTTGACGCCGCGTTAGAAGATTTTTTTTTAATTATATTGTGCTAGCTGAATTAAGTTATTTTGAATTTGCTGTAGAAATTTATAATTGACGACTTATTTTATGTTAATTAATATTTTTTTAAATAGAAAAAATAACCTAAGCCGTGTTTTATTGGTAAGTTATACCCAGCACAGTAAAATTTTATACGGAAAACAACAACAAATAGTAAGTGTCGATAATTAGGAGAATATAATAAGTTGAGGTAAAAATTGGAAAGAAATGTCAACCAACTGGAATGTAGAACAAATATGTACTTGACGGTTGGCAAGATTTTATTTTCTTAAGGATATGTTCGTTGAGTATCATGATACAAGATTACAAGACAGCGCCTTCCCGCATTTTGACGTCATAAGTGACCCAAATTGACAAAATTAAATACAATTTTTGGAAAGGATCCAAAGTGTTAGTTGGCTTAAAATGTATATTAAATCAATCAGATAAGACAAAAGACAAAACTTGCATCAAAAAGAAACTTAAATTACTGCAGTTTTTTTCTTAAACCGAATTTAATTGTCATCAAGGGTCACTGATGACGTCATGGTGGGATATTCTATCCGGATGTGTCTGTCCAAGAAGTGAGTTGAATTTGGAACACATTCTTACCCTGACGTCAGTTATCACTTCGGGGGGTTAAATTAAAAGAGAATTATGGAGTTAATTTAACGTTTTATTGGGACTTCCAATACTGCGCTAGCTATAGATTACCAATAAAACACGGCTCTAATTAGCATTTGGTGAGAAAATGAAAATCAAGATTCAAATATTAAACGCGCTGCAGATAGCTCTCTGTGTGACGCTTTCTAAAGCCTCGTCAAGCAGAGCATGTCTTTACGCCGCGTTGTAATATACAGCAATTATTATGTCACATAGTGCCTGGACACATTGACGGAAAGTCGCAATGCCTCACCGCACATATCGTGGCTACACACAAAAATAAACTTTCTTGATGATGAAAATTGAAAGCAGAGGAACAGTTGGAAAGTAAAATATATGTACATAATTTCTTTCGAATAAGTTTATTTTATTTATTATTTTCTCCATCTCTTAGTAACCATTTTTAATGTGTGAGTGTAATGTGAAAAAAATTGTAACCAAACGGAAAAAATAAAAGAAAATTGAAACTGCTTCTTCGATGAAAAAATAAAAATGATATTCACTGTCAAAAATGAAACGATATAAGAATAAAACTTGAATCAGTGCTCGGATTTTCATAAAAATGTATGAGATTCGTGTTGATTTTTAATTTTCCATCTCTTTCCCTTTACTAAAAATCATTCCATCTCTTTTACATTTTGATTCAAGTTTCATGCGTATTTGCGTCAGTGTATCCAGGCACTGAGCCCATTTACAACGCGGCATTGAAATAAATTACAAATTATTTTTTGGTGCCGCTTTGGAAAAGATTATTTTTTTAATTGTTTTCAGAATTTAGTTATTATATTTAAATAATTTTGTGTTTGGCGAGTTATATCATTTTGAATTTGTTTTAGAAATATAAAAAAAATGTCTTGACTGGTTTTCGTCGTTGTCCTTTTAAATACTCTTTTAAGAAATGAAAAAAAAGGCTAATTGGCATTTTGTGAAGTAGTGAAGATCAAGATTCAAACATTTAACGCGCTGCTGATAGCTCCCTGTCTGACGTTCTTTAACGCCGCGTCAAAATAATCTCAACGCCGCGTTAAAAACGTTATCTGTTTGACGAAGCCTTTAAATTCCCCAAAACTAATCAGATTGTGAAAAAATTAAATTTTTGTCTAAATTTTTGTTGATATTTTTTTTTCGAAAATAAGAGAAAATACAATTTTATAAACAAACAAAGATAATTCAAGAAGCGATTTAAATTTGAGAAATTTTAATTACTCATCATAGTCTAAGATCCGAGTTTACAAAGACTTTCACCCAGGTGCGGTAATTATTAATAAAAACAAAATTTAACTAAACTAACTTATAATTTATAGTTTTTTTTGTCCACCTTATTTTTAAGTCCTTGTTGATTTTTTTTATTGCAAACATGATTAGGCCGATCAAGAGGAATTTTACAATCGTTTCCTTATGTCCTTTAGCCGCAGCTTAGCGTCATGCTATGTTCTTCTTCCTCCATGATATCCCATAACCATGTTTGCACTATTTTGTCATGTTGCTTTATTAGTAGAAATTTTGTCTCAAAAAAATCTTGAATTCTCCTAACAGTGTTCGAAAAATATCGATGCTACTGTTAATTTTCCGAATTTAGAAGGTGTGGTGATTGACTCGTAGCCCTAAGTTGTATGTATTAACAATGTCAATTTAAAGAAATCTATAGTTTATAGGTATCTGATTGTTATCTCATTTTTTTCTGCACGAATGCATAACTTGTACTTAGTATAATTTTTTAGCAATTCTATAGAAGATAAGTTGAAAGAAATATTTTGGTTTAACTATAAAATTCTTCCCCGCGAGCTAAGCTGGGTAGGACAACAAGTATATACCTATTATATAAACCTCAAACAAACAAAATATCTTTGTTATACATATGTATGTAGGTATACCTATGATATGTAGGTACCTATCTCAATGGAAAACAAAATTCAAAACAAAAATCCATTTCTGCAAAGACGTGTGTATAAATACAGCAAGAAGTAAGTTTGTGTTAAAACTTCAAGAATGTACATACATATGTGTACCTACATTTTTTGAAGACCTTAATAGTAAACAAAAAATGAAAATCCTAAAGAATTCGAATCAAAAGTCAATGATGTATGTATGTAACGGGTGATTTTTTTGAGGTTAGGATTTTCATGCATTAGTATTTGACAGATCACGCGGGATTTCAGACATGGTGTCAAAGAGAAAGATGCTCAGTATGCTTTGACATTTCATCATAAATAGACTTACTAACGAGCAACGCTTGCAAATCATTGAATTTTATTACCAAAATCAGTGCCCTAGAAAAGTTGGCAGAAAATCCGCTTTTTTATCGACAAATTTTGTTCAGCGATGAGGCTCATTTCTGGTTGAATGGCTACGTAAATAAGCAAAATTGCCGCATTTGGAGTGAAGAGGAACCAGAAGCCGTTCAAGAACTGCCCATGCATCCCGAAAAATGCACTGTTTGGTGTGGTTTGTACGCTGGTGGAATCATTGGACCATATTTTTTCAAAGATGCTGTTGGACGCAACGTTACGGTGAATGAACCGAACACTGATTTTGGTAATAAAATTCAATGATTTGCAAGCGTTGCTCGTTAGTAAGTCTATTCATGATGAAATGTCAAAGCATACTGAGCATCTTTCTCTTTGACACCATGTCTGAAATCCCGCGTGATCTGTCAAATACTAATGCATGAAAATCCTAACCTCAAAAAAATCACCCGTTATATATACAAATATGAAAAATATGTATAAACAGTATTAAGTAGTACCAGGCCCAAATAACAATTTAGCTTGCATAACGGTCATTTTTTTTGATTTTGACAAGCAATTACTTGCATAGAGCTTGTAAAAGGCAAACTTTCGCAAGCCAGACATTTCAAGCTCTGAAAATTAAAAAAAATAGCTGTTATAAGGCCTTAAAAAGTGAGATTGGTGAGCTCTATACAAGGCTTGTAGGTAAAGGTTAAAAATGGCCTGTATAAGACCTCCCGAAGATGTTTACTAAAAATTAAACAAATAATGGCTGCTATAAGGCTTTCCACGACAAGTCAATGTCGTCACAGCTTTTGTAAATCTTGCCTATAAAGACCTTATACAAACTGAATTAATTTGCTAATATTAAGAGTCTTATAAATAAGTTCTTATAAATAAAATCAGTTGTAAATAAAATAAAAGAAAGTTAAAACTGAATACTGTAAAACAGATAAGAAGTGCTAACAGAAATTATTTCTTAAGTTCAAAGAAATGAAATCAAATACTAACGTGAAGTGTATGATTTCAAAGAATTAACCTTTGAATTTATTTTTCTCAAATGACAATTTAGCCTGATTTATAAAACCCAATTGTTTCGTTTTTTAAAGTATTAAATTGTATAATGAGCTAATATGCTTCAAACCTTAGAACGCCAAACAATTCAAACTTTGACTATTGAAAAAATAGCTGCTATAACGCCTTTAATAGTTAGTTTGGAAAGCTCTATACAAGGCTTGTAGATAAAGGTTAAAAATGGCCTATATAAGGCCTTCCAAGATGTTTTCTAAAAATTAAAATGCAAACAACATGTGTAAGGCTTGTCTAAAAAGGCCTTATATAAACTAAAATAATATTTGTTTTGTCGATGTTTGATGTTAATTTTTCCAACCGTGAATTGTTGTAGAGGTAGAGTACTGGAGTGTTACGAGAAGGACTCAAAACTCAGGGAAATAAAAACTTTTCACTTTTATAATTACAATCAAATTTCAATCGTTACATTATGCAGTAGAAAAGTCAGTTTGGGAACTGCATGAGGAGAAATAAGCTAAAAACGCAATACAAATAATGCGATAAAAACTTAACACTTTAAAACAAAACAAAAATAATGCAATTTTTGGTTGAACAAATCCTTTTTTTTTGTTAAAATATTACTTTTTTCCCTCAAAAACAAAATATTGTATTTACTTTTTGTTTGTGGCAATACAAAATAGCCTTTATATTAACATAAGGCATGATATTAGCAAAAGCTGTCATTAAGTGGCTTGGGTAACACCTTTTTATAACATCCAGAGCAGGTTATTAAGGTTATTAGCAATGGCTGTCATTGAAAAGCTTGTGTAAGGCCTTTTTATAACATCCAGAGCACGCTATTATCAATGGCTGTCATTGAAAGGCTTTGGTAAGGCCTTTTTATAACATCCAGCGCAGGCTATTAGCAATGGCTGTCACTAAAAGGCTTTGGCAAGGCCTTTTTATAACATCCAGAGCAGGCTATTAGCATTTAGCTGTCACAAAATTGCTTGCTTAGGCAAGCTAATAACATTTACTGGAAAGCTATTTACTGCTATAAGACCATTCAACAAAAGTCTTATAGCAGTTAAATAGCTTGTGTAATGTGCGCATAACTAAAGCCTTTTAATGTTACTATAGCAGTCAGAAAATAGCTTGTTTAGAACCTTATACAAGTTAAATTGTTAGTTTGGGTGCTCGTACAAAACTTAAAAATCCTAAAGAATTCGAATCAAAAGTCTGGTCAATGACGTACGTATGTGAGAACCAGTTATCGTCTATATAAAATAAAAGGCACGACTGGATCGCACGTACTTGCTCCTATGTGCTAATCCTTTTTAAGTGCAGGGGTCTTTTTGACAAAGATTTAATTTTAATGTTTTTTTTTTTGACGTGCAACTTCTTTAGGGTCGTTGTGGTTTGAAGCTCAAACGAACATGCGTCACGACAAAGGGATAAACACATAAATAAATGAAAATATAATTTTTTTGTTTGTCAAACATGTCCCAATCAAAACTCGTGTTGTAAGAAATGTTAATTGTCCATGGATGTCCAATAATATTCTTCAAGCTATATCCTTAAGAGATACTCTTTACCGTCGTTGGAAACGCTTTGGTTGTGAAGATATGCTTGGTCAGTATAAAATTACTCGACACCGTGTGACAATGTTAATACGTAAAGCGAAATTCATTCACTACTCAAATAAATTTGACACCAACCGTTCCTCCAAACACCTATGGGATGAAATAAAAAAAATTGGGTTGAGTAAATCATCTCCCTCATTTTGCGATTCTGCAAATATTGAGGAGATTAACCAAAAATTTATAAACTCAGTTCCTATAAGAATGAATACCTCCTCGCAATTAGAACTACAGTCTAGTCGCGCGGATGCTTTTTCATTGTCCAATATTGATGTTTATAATATATGTTCTGCAATTTTCTCTGTTAAATCCAAGTGTCTTGGGGTAGAAACATTCATCCTGATTTTGTGAAAATACTTCTTCCTATTTATGTTTTTATGTGACTCATTTATTCAACACAATAATAACAACCTCTGTTTACCCAAGCCTCTGGAAATTTGTGCGTGTGATACCAGTACCTAAAAAAGGTGGAAGTTCAGACTTTCGACCAATTGCTATTCTGCCCTTCTAAAGCTTTTGAATCCATTGTCTCCAGTCACTCTAACCTTATTATCCCATTTCAAGCAGGCTTTAGATCTGAGCATAGCTGCATAAAGACCCTGTTAAAAGTGTCAGATGATATTCGAAGAGCGATTGATAATGACAAGATTACTCTATTAACCCTACTGGACTTCTCAAAAGCATTTGACTCTTTTGACCCTATTCTTCTATGTAAGAAACTATATAATAACTTTAACTTTAGTAACTCTACAAATAAACTCATCATCTTTGTAATCGTGTTCAGGCAGTGTCATGTAAAAATAAGTTATCCTCGTTTCTTCCCATCCGCCGGGGTGTCCCTCAAGGTTCAATACTTGGTCCATCCTTGTTCTCTATGTATCATCAATGACCTACCCTCTTGTTTGTCCTACTGTCAGTTTCACTTATATGTGGATGATGTTCAACTTTAACTTCATTTTCTCAGTGGCCTTATTGACGACACTGTTGGTTAATCAAGACATATCCGCCTTATCCAAATGGTCTAAACTCAACCAAATACAGATTAATCCAGACAAGTCAAAGCCGATTACAATATATAAACGTAGATTTGACTCTTCCATTCCTCCACCCATTATCTTAAATGGTTCAAGTATTGAGATAGTAGAAAGTATAAAAAACTTGGGAATTTTGTTTAACAGCAGTCTAAAGTGGAACTCCCATATCAACCAAATCGTTTCGAAGATTTATGGGTCGCTACGGGCCCTATCCTTAAGCAGAAACTATTTACCAACCGAAGTTAAGCTTAGGCTAGTGAAGGCCCTTATCCTACCTGTAATCATGTACGGCTGTGAAATCTTTACCAATTCTGAATCTGACGGGTAAATGTTGCCCTTAACTCAGCAACCCGTTACATCTATAATCTACGAAGATTTGATCATGCATCCGTATGTATATACTCCAAGAAAATTTTGGGATGCAGTCTTAAGACATTCTTAAATTACATCGGTGCCCATAGTCAAAGCTATATCGATACCAGATGTTCAACAAGCGACAATAATAATATTGCAACGTAAGTGATAACAACTTGGATCATGCCGGCTGCTATGCCTGTCCATAGCTACATTCGTTAATTATGCACAGGCCCTATTGAGTATGTGTATCTGCCTATATATAGATATAGAAGATACATACCAGGCGGAGAACAAATTAAATGTTCCTGTGTCATATTACATTTGAATGGGTTCGCTTTGGGCTCACTGCATTTGTACATTTTGTAGATTGGATAAGTGAATCGGTTGACGAGTACAAGTAATTGTATGCAATCGCATGAGAATGATAATCGATATAAGAAAAGGAAGGGTGCTTGTTTGGGTCGCATGTAGTGGCACACTACATCCCGCCCCCCTTGAAGAAAGATAATTATACCTTGAAGAGGTGAATTTTCTGCAAAAGAAGCAGTACGATGAAAAGGTTACATGTAAAATAATATATATATTTTTGTTTAGATAAAGATATAGTACTTTTTTATTTATATAAAGCAAATTGTTTTTTGATTTATTTAAATAAGTTAAGTTATTTTTTGTTGTAAAAATCTGATATTATTTGTAGGATTTACCTTTTTATAAGAATTATATAAAGAAAAAATATTTTTGTCTTAGGTATAAGATACCTATTTATAATGTTATTGTGTTAATTCATAATTTACAATTTATACGAATGTACATATATATATTAGTTATGAGAAAGTAAAATATAAAAAATGTTTTTTTGAAATTATTTGAACTTGTTATCATGAGTTCAAAGTAAGTAAAGGAATATAATATTTTTTTTTTTTTTGAACATGCTATATGGGTATTAAATTTTATGTGTTCATTTGGCATGTTTATAATTTTATTTATTTTAGTTTATTTTACCCGTTACTGGTGTTTAATTGAGGATAAAACGAATCTTGAAAGAGGATCTGGTAACGGAACGTTATTGTTAGCGTTAGCGCCATCGTTAGTGTCAGGTTCTGTTTTTGTTATGTTTTCATTAATAATGGAAATTTTGTCAAGTGTTTCGGTTTTGGTCTGTGTACTGTCGTAAGTTTCATCTGTCCTGAGGCTCATTTTCAATAGAATAGTTTTCAGGGTAATTTGGTATTTACAGATACAGAGTATGGTTATAAGAGTGGCAAAGACGAGGCAGTGATTAAAATGTAGTGGTGAGTGTCATGCTTATCTAAATGGTGCAGACGTTTTTCTTCTTTCTTCATCGTATTTAAGCAGCTTGATAGGATTTGTACGAATGATAGAAGGTTCTTTTTTCAGAATGTAAAAGGGTTAAGTTAATCGTTGGAATAAAAGAGTTTTTTAATATAGTATTGTCTGTATGTTGGCCGTATATGGTCAATTCTTTTGCTACGTAAGTAACATTTGCCGGTGAATTCTACAATTCCTGCTCCTAGGAATTTGTGTGTTGTTATTTGTCAGTCATAGTATTTTGCATCTTCCTCTGATAAGGTGCCGAAAAGTGTTTAGCTTACGATACCTACAGCGTTTGTCAATGCCCTTTTTGTTCTTGGTTTTAAATTTAAGTCCAAGTTTAGGAGGCTGCACTTTTGTATAATATCGTCGATTAAGTGGTTTAGTTCTGCTAGCGTTAATTTGCACAAGTATGTTACTTGTGTGTCAATTTTAAGCCCGTTGCAGAGTTTAGAAATATCGTAAATATAGTCGTTCATTAGTTTAGTTGTAGTCAGTAGGCCCCCTAGGTCATAGTACGTAATAATCTTCCATTAATTTGAATATAAGTTGATTTTATCCAGTTCCTCAAAATATATTCCGGAATTTCTTATATTTGTAAATGTAACGTGCCCCAGTGCGACGGCGAACCAGAAAAATAATATTACCGCAAGTTTCATTTTCCGCATAGGGAAGAGAATAAAGTGTTCCTTAAGTAAAAGCGTTTTCAAAAGAGGAGGAAATGACAGAAGAGAAGTGGGTGAAACAGTTAGTTGTAGATTTAAAAAAAAAAATATTTATTTATTTGCATTCATTAAGGCCTCATGAAATTCTATAATAGGATTAGGCTCCGTGGAAAAAATGTCTTTTCTAAAACAAGGAGGACAGGGCGATAGATAGAAAGGGTGTTTTAGAACATAAGTAGGGCTATCGCTGTTGAAATCAGGTTCCTTTGTGCCAAATCCAATTTCAACAGAAAATTTAAGCGCATGCGTAACACCTGTTTCCAGCCTTTCTCCGTTTCGATATATACCCATTGTTCCTGGCCAGTCTTGTATGTGTATTAACCAGGTATTATGTTTGATATACAGAAGACCTTGGAATTCTGATACATACAGCCTGGGTATATTGACATATTTTGTAGATGTTTCCTTGTTGCCTATTCTGGAATGACCTTCGGGTAACCTGATGATATCCCCCGACAATAAATTAAAGAGTGTTGTCAACGTTATTCCGTGAAGGATTTTACGTCGTTATTGTGTACTATTTTAGTCTTGTTGCGTATTTTTATTTCGGTATTTTCTTCAGAAATGATGTTTGTTATGATGTTAATGGCGTAAGCTTGTTTTGTCGAGCTTGATTTTTAATAAGTACTTTGTCACCACCTTTGAAATTTTTTATTTTAACGTTTTTGTCATAATACGTTTTATTTTGTTTCTTCTTTTCATATAACATTTCTCGAGCAATTTTGTTACCGTGCTGCAAGCGACTTTTTAACTCGTTAGCGTAATTTTCGTAGTTATACTGTATTTGCGGGAGATTGAATTGCATAATTTGGAATACGCGCTGGGTAACCATACAATAGTTCGAACGGAGTATACGTTGTACTACTATGGGGTGTAGTGTTGTACACGAACATAGCGTATGGCAACCATGTATCCCAATTCGATGCATCTCGGTCAGTATAATGTCTTAGATATTCCGCTAGCGTTCTATGGTTTCTTTCTAACACGCCATTTGTTTGCGGATGGTATGGGGTTGTTTGTAACTCCTTTGTTTTTTACAAATTTTAACAAATTTCTTTAAATAAGTTACTTAGAAATTCGTTCCATGGTTTGTGAGGATTGACTCTGGAAATCCGAATCGGCATACCAAACGTTCAACTAGCATGCGGGTTATCGTTGTTGCGTCTGCATAAGGTACAGGAATGTGTAATGTGCGCATAACTAAAGCCTTTTAATGTTGCTATAGCAGTCAGAAAATAGCTTGTTTAGAACCTTATACAAGTTAAATTGTTAGTTTGGGTGCTCGTACAAAACTTAAAAATCCTAAAGAATTCGAATCAAAAGTCTGGTCAATGACGTACGTATGTAAGAACCAGTTATCGTCCATATAAAATAAAAGGCACGACTGGATCGCACGTACTTGCTCCTATGTGCTAATCCTTTTTAAGTGCAGGGGTCTTTTTGACAAAGATTTAATTTTAATGTTTTTTTTTGACGTGCAACTTCTTTAGGGTCGTTGTGGTTTGAAGCTCAAACGAACATGCGTCACGACAAAGGGATAAACACATAAATAAATGAAAATATAATTTTTTTGTTTGTCAAACATGTCCCAATCAAAACTCGTGTTGTAAGAAATGTTAATTGTCCATGGATGTCCAATAATATTCTTCAAGCTATATCCTTAAGAGATACTCTTTACCGTCGTTGGAAACGCTTTGGTTGTGAAGATATGCTTGGTCAGTATAAAATTACTCGAAACCGTGTGACAATGTCAATACGTAAAGCGAAATTCATTCACTACTCAAATAAATTTGACACCAACCGTTCCTCCAAACACCTATGGGATGAAATAAAAAAAATTGGGTTGAGTAAATCATCTCCCTCATTTTGCGATTCTGCAAATATTGAGGAGATTAACCAAAAATTTATAAACTCAGTTCCTATAAGAATGAATACCTCCTCGCAATTAGAACTACAGTCTAGTCGCGCGGATGCTTTTTCATTGTCCAATATTGATGTTTATAATATATGTTCTGCAATTTTCTCTGTTAAATCCAAGTGTCTTGGGGTAGAAACATTCATCCTGATTTTGTGAAAATACTTCTTCCCTATTTATGTTTTTATGTGACTCATTTATTCAACACAATATTAACAACCTCTGTTTACCCAAGCCTCTGGAAATTTGTGCGTGTGATACCAGTACCTAAAAAAGGTGGAAGTTCAGACTTTCGACCAATTGCTATTCTGCCCTTCTAAAGCTTTTGAATCCATTGTCTCCAGTGAAATAAGATCCTATGTTGAGCACACTAACCTTATTATCCCATTTCAAGCAGGCTTTAGATCTGAGCATAGCTGCATAAAGACCCTGTTAAAAGTGTCAGATGATATTCGAAGAGCGATTGATAATGACAAGATTACTCTATTAACCCTACTGGACTTCTCAAAATCATTTGACTCTATTGACCCTATTCTTCTATGTAAGAAACTATATAATAACTTTAACTTTAGTAACTCTACAAATAAACTCATCATCTTTGTAATCGTGTTCAGGCAGTGTCATGTAAAAATAAGTTATCCTCGTTTCTTCCCATCCGCCGGGGTGTCCCTCAAGGTTCAATACTTGGTCCATCCTTGTTCTCTATGTATCATCAATGACCTACCCTCTTGTTTGTCCTACTGTCAGTTTCACTTATATGTGGATGATGTTCAACTTTAACTTCATTTTCTCAGTGGCCTTATTGACGACACTGTTGAAAAGGTTAATCAAGACATATCCGCCTTATCCAAATGGTCTAAACTCAACCAAATACAGATTAATCCAGACAAGTCAAAGCCGATTACAATATATAAACGTAGATTTGACTCTTCCATTCCTCCACCCATTATCTTAAATGGTTCAAGTATTGAGATAGTAGAAAGTATAAAAAACTTGGGAATTTTGTTTAACAGCAGTCTAAAGTGGAACTCCCATATCAACCAAATCGTTTCGAAGATTTATGGGTCGCTACGGGCCCTATCCTTAAGCAGAAACTATTTACCAACCGAAGTTAAGCTTAGGCTAGTGAAGGCCCTTATCCTACCTGTAATCATGTACGGCTGTGAAATCTTTACCAATTCTGAATCTGACGGGTAAATGTTGCCCTTAACTCAGCAACCCGTTACATCTATAATCTACGAAGATTTGATCATGCATCCGTATGTATATACTCCAAGAAAATTTTGGGATGCAGTCTTAAGACATTCTTAAATTACATCGGTGCCCATAGTCAAAGCTATATCGATACCAGATGTTCAACAAGCGACAATAATAATATTGCAACGTAAGTGATAACAACTTGGATCATGCCGGCTGCTATGCCTGTCCATAGCTACATTCGTTAATTATGCACAGGCCCTATTGAGTATGTGTATCTGCCTATATATAGATATAGAAGATACATACCAGGCGGAGAACAAATTAAATGTTCCTGTGTCATATTACATTTGAATGGGTTCGCTTTGGGCTCACTGCATTTGTACATTTTGTAGATTGGATAAGTGAATCGGTTGACGAGTACAAGTAATTGTATGCAATCGCATGAGAATGATAATCGATATAAGAAAAGGAAGGGTGCTTGTTTGGGTCGCATGTAGTGGCACACTACATCCCGCCCCCCTTGAAGAAAGATAATTATACCTTGAAGAGGTGAATTTTCTGCAAAAGAAGCAGTACGATGAAAAGGTTACATGTAAAATAATATATATATTTTTGTTTAGATAAAGATATAGTACTTTTTTATTTATATAAAGCAAATTGTTTTTTGATTTATTTAAATAAGTTAAGTTATTTTTTGTTGTAAAAATCTGATATTATTTGTAGGATTTACCTTTTTATAAGAATTATATAAAGAAAAAATATTTTTGTCTTAGGTATAAGATACCTATTTATAATGTTATTGTGTTAATTCATAATTTACAATTTATACGAATGTACATATATATATTAGTTATGAGAAAGTAAAATATAAAAAATGTTTTTTTGAAATTATTTGAACTTGTTATCATGAGTTCAAAGTAAGTAAAGGAATATAATATTTTTTTTTTTTTTTTTTGAACATGCTATATGGGTATTAAATTTTATGTGTTCATTTGGCATGTTTATAATTTTATTTATTTTAGTTTATTTTGCCCGTTACTGGTGTTTAATTGAGGATAAAACGAATCTTGAAAGAGGATCTGGTAACGGAACGTTATTGTTAGCGTTAGCGCCATCGTTAGTGTCAGGTTCTGTTTTTGTTATGTTTTCATTAATAATGGAAATTTTGTCAAGTGTTTCGGTTTTGGTCTGTGTACTGTCGTAAGTTTCATCTGTCCTGAGGCTCATTTTCAATAGAATAGTTTTCAGGGTAATTTGGTATTTACAGATACAGAGTATGGTTATAAGAGTGGCAAAGACGAGGCAGTGATTAAAATGTAGTGGTGAGTGTCATGCTTATCTAAATGGTGCAGACGTTTTTCTTCTTTCTTCATCGTATTTAAGCAGCTTGATAGGATTTGTACGAATGATAGAAGGTTCTTTTTTCAGAATGTAAAAGGGTTAAGTTAATCGTTGGAATAAAAGAGTTTTTTAATATAGTATTGTCTGTATGTTGGCCGTATATGGTCAATTCTTTTGCTACGTAAGTAACATTTGCCGGTGAATTCTACAATTCCTGCTCCTAGGAATTTGTGTGTCGTTATTTGTCAGTCATAGTATTTTGCATCTTCCTCTGATAAGGTGCCGAAAAGTGTTTAGCTTACGATACCTACAGCGTTTGTCAATGCCCTTTTTGTTCTTGGTTTTAAATTTAAGTCCAAGTTTAGGAGGCTGCACTTTTGTATAATATCGTCGATTAAGTGGTTTAGTTCTGCTAGCGTTAATTTGCACAAGTATGTTACTTGTGTGTCAATTTTAAGCCCGTTGCAGAGTTTAGAAATATCGTAAATATAGTCGTTCATTAGTTTAGTTGTAGTCAGTAGGCCCCCTAGGTCATAGTACGTAATAATCTTCCATTAATTTGAATATAAGTTGATTTTATCCAGTTCCTCAAAATATATTCCGGAATTTCTTATATTTGTAAATGTAACGTGCCCCAGTGCGACGGCGAACCAGAAAAATAATATTACCGCAAGTTTCATTTTCCGCATAGGGAAGAGAATAAAGTGTTCCTTAAGTAAAAGCGTTTTCAAAAGAGGAGGAGATGACAGAAGAGAAGTGGGTGAAACAGTTAGTTGTAGATTTAAAAAAAAAATATTTATTTATTTGCATTCATTAAGGCCTCATGAAATTCTATAATAGGATTAGGCTCCGTGGAAAAATGTCTTTTCTAAAACAAGGAGGACAGGGCGATAGATAGAAAGGGTGTTTTAGAACATAAGTAGGGCTATCGCTGTTGAAATCAGGTTCCTTTGTGCCAAATCCAATTTCAACAGAAAATTTAAGCGCATGCGTAACACCTGTTTCCAGCCTTTCTCCGTTTCGATATATACCCATTGTTCCTGGCCAGTCTTGTATGTGTATTAACCAGGTATTAGGTTTGATATACAGAAGACCTTGGAATTCTGATACATACAGCCCGGGTATATTGACATATTTTGTAGATGTTTCCTTGTTGCCTATTCTGGAATGACCTTCGGGTAACCTGATGATATCCCCCGACAATAAATTAAAGAGTGTTGTCAACGTTATTCCGTGAAGGATTTTACGTCGTTATTGTGTACTATTTTAGTCTTGTTGCGTATTTTTATTTCGGTATTTTCTTCAGAAATGATGTTTGTTATGATGTTAATGGCGTAAGCTTGTTTTGTCGAGCTTGATTTTTAATAAGTACTTTGTCACCACCTTTGAAATTTTTTATTTTAACGTTTTTGTCATAATACGTTTTATTTTGTTTCTTCTTTTCATATAACATTTCTCGAGCAATTTTGTTACCGTGCTGCAAGCGACTTTTTAACTCGTTAGCGTAATTTTCGTAGTTATACTGTATTTGCGGGAGATTGAGTTGCATAATTTGGAATACGCGCTGGGTAACCATACAATAGTTCGAACGGAGTATACGTTGTACTACTATGGGGTGTAGTGTTGTACACGAACATAGCGTATGGCAACCATGTATCCCAATTCGATGCATCTCGGTCAGTATAATGTCTTAGATATTCCGCTAGCGTTCTATGGTTTCTTTCTAACACGCCATTTGTTTGCGGATGGTATGGGGTTGTTTGTAACTCCTTTGTTTTTTACAAATTTTAACAAATTTCTTTAAATAAGTTACTTAGAAATTCGTTCCATGGTTTGTGAGGATTGACTCTGGAAATCCGAATCGGCATACCAAACGTTCAACTTTTGCGGGTTATCGTTGTTGCGTCTCCATAAGGTACAGGAATGTGTAATGTGCGCATAACTAAAGCCTTTTAATGTTGCTATAGCAGTCAGAAAATAGCTTGTTTAGAACCTTATACAAGTTAAATTGTTAGTTTGGGTGCTCGTACAAAACTTAAAAATCCTAAAGAATTCGAATCAAAAGTCTGGTCAATGACGTACGTATGTAAGAACCAGTTATCGTCTATATAAAATAAAAGGCACGACTGGATCGCACGTACTTGCTCCTATGTGCTAATCCTTTTTAAGTGCAGGGGTCTTTTTGACAAAGATTTAATTTTAATGTTTTTTTTTGACGTGCAACTTCTTTAGGGTCGTTGTGGTTTGAAGCTCAAACGAACATGCGTCACGACAAAGGGATAAACACATAAATAAATGAAAATATAATTTTTTTGTTTGTCAAACATGTCCCAATCAAAACTCGTGTTGTAAGAAATGTTAATTGTCCATGGATGTCCAATAATATTCTTCAAGCTATATCCTTAAGAGATACTCTTTACCGTCGTTGGAAACGCTTTGGTTGTGAAGATATGCTTGGTCAGTATAAAATTACTCGAAACCGTGTGACAATGTCAATACGTAAAGCGAAATTCATTCACTACTCAAATAAATTTGACACCAACCGTTCCTCCAAACACCTATGGGATGAAATAAAAAAAATTGGGTTGAGTAAATCATCTCCCTCATTTTGCGATTCTGCAAATATTGAGGAGATTAACCAAAAATTTATAAACTCAGTTCCTATAAGAATGAATACCTCCTCGCAATTAGAACTACAGTCTAGTCGCGCGGATGCTTTTTCATTGTCCAATATTGATGTTTATAATATATGTTCTGCAATTTTCTCTGTTAAATCCAAGTGTCTTGGGGTAGAAACATTCATCCTGATTTTGTGAAAATACTTCTTCCCTATTTATGTTTTTATGTGACTCATTTATTCAACACAATATTAACAACCTCTGTTTACCCAAGCCTCTGGAAATTTGTGCGTGTGATACCAGTACCTAAAAAAGGTGGAAGTTCAGACTTTCGACCAATTGCTATTCTGCCCTTCTAAAGCTTTTGAATCCATTGTCTCCAGTCAAATAAGATCCTATGTTGAGCACACTAACCTTATTATCCCATTTCAAGCAGGCTTTAGATCTGAGCATAGCTGCATAAAGACCCTGTTAAAAGTGTCAGATGATATTCGAAGAGCGATTGATAATGACAAGATTACTCTATTAACCCTACTGGACTTCTCAAAATCATTTGACTCTATTGACCCTATTCTTCTATGTAAGAAACTATATAATAACTTTAACTTTAGTAACTCTACAAATAAACTCATCATCTTTGTAATCGTGTTCAGGCAGTGTCATGTAAAAATAAGTTATCCTCGTTTCTTCCCATCCGCCGGGGTGTCCCTCAAGGTTCAATACTTGGTCCATCCTTGTTCTCTATGTATCATCAATGACCTACCCTCTTGTTTGTCCTACTGTCAGTTTCACTTATATGTGGATGATGTTCAACTTTAACTTCATTTTCTCAGTGGCCTTATTGACGACACTGTTGAAAAGGTTAATCAAGACATATCCGCCTTATCCAAATGGTCTAAACTCAACCAAATACAGATTAATCCAGACAAGTCAAAGCCGATTACAATATATAAACGTAGATTTGACTCTTCCATTCCTCCACCCATTATCTTAAATGGTTCAAGTATTGAGATAGTAGAAAGTATAAAAAACTTGGGAATTTTGTTTAACAGCAGTCTAAAGTGGAACTCCCATATCAACCAAATCGTTTCGAAGATTTATGGGTCGCTACGGGCCCTATCCTTAAGCAGAAACTATTTACCAACCGAAGTTAAGCTTAGGCTAGTGAAGGCCCTTATCCTACCTGTAATCATGTACGGCTGTGAAATCTTTACCAATTCTGAATCTGACGGGTAAATGTTGCCCTTAACTCAGCAACCCGTTACATCTATAATCTACGAAGATTTGATCATGCATCCGTATGTATATACTCCAAGAAAATTTTGGGATGCAGTCTTAAGACATTCTTAAATTACATCGGTGCCCATAGTCAAAGCTATATCGATACCAGATGTTCAACAAGCGACAATAATAATATTGCAACGTAAGTGATAACAACTTGGATCATGCCGGCTGCTATGCCTGTCCATAGCTACATTCGTTAATTATGCACAGGCCCTATTGAGTATGTGTATCTGCCTATATATAGATATAGAAGATACATACCAGGCGGAGAACAAATTAAATGTTCCTGTGTCATATTACATTTGAATGGGTTCGCTTTGGGCTCACTGCATTTGTACATTTTGTAGATTGGATAAGTGAATCGGTTGACGAGTACAAGTAATTGTATGCAATCGCATGAGAATGATAATCGATATAAGAAAAGGAAGGGTGCTTGTTTGGGTCGCATGTAGTGGCACACTACATCCCGCCCCCCTTGAAGAAAGATAATTATACCTTGAAGAGGTGAATTTTCTGCAAAAGAAGCAGTACGATGAAAAGGTTACATGTAAAATAATATATATATTTTTGTTTAGATAAAGATATAGTACTTTTTTATTTATATAAAGCAAATTGTTTTGATTTATTTAAATAAGTTAAGTTATTTTTTGTTGTAAAAATCTGATATTATTTGTAGGATTTACCTTTTTATAAGAATTATATAAAGAAAAAATATTTTTGTCTTAGGTATAAGATACCTATTTATAATGTTATTGTGTTAATTCATAATTTACAATTTATACGAATGTACATATATATATTAGTTATGAGAAAGTAAAATATAAAAAATGTTTTTTTGAAATTATTTGAACTTGTTATCATGAGTTCAAAGTAAGTAAAGGAATATAATATTTTTTTTTTTTTTTTTTTAACATGCTATATGGGTATTAAATTTTATGTGTTCATTTGGCATGTTTATAATTTTATTTATTTTAGTTTATTTTACCCGTTACTGGTGTTTAATTGAGGATAAAACGAATCTTGAAAGAGGATCTGGTAACGGAACGTTATTGTTAGCGTTAGCGCCATCGTTAGTGTCAGGTTCTGTTTTTGTTATGTTTTCATTAATAATGGAAATTTTGTCAAGTGTTTCGGTTTTGGTCTGTGTACTGTCGTAAGTTTCATCTGTCCTGAGGCTCATTTTCAATAGAATAGTTTTCAGGGTAATTTGGTATTTACAGATACAGAGTATGGTTATAAGAGTGGCAAAGACGAGGCAGTGATTAAAATGTAGTGGTGAGTGTCATGCTTATCTAAATGGTGCAGACGTTTTTCTTCTTTCTTCATCGTATTTAAGCAGCTTGATAGGATTTGTACGAATGATAGAAGGTTCTTTTTTCAGAATGTAAAAGGGTTAAGTTAATCGTTGGAATAAAAGAGTTTTTTAATATAGTATTGTCTGTATGTTGGCCGTATATGGTCAATTCTTTTGCTACGTAAGTAACATTTGCCGGTGAATTCTACAATTCCTGCTCCTAGGAATTTGTGTGTCGTTATTTGTCAGTCATAGTATTTTGCATCTTCCTCTGATAAGGTGCCGAAAAGTGTTTAGCTTACGATACCTACAGCGTTTGTCAATGCCCTTTTTGTTCTTGGTTTTAAATTTAAGTCCAAGTTAAGGAGGCTGCACTTTTGTATAATATCGTCGATTAAGTGGTTTAGTTCTGCTAGCGTTAATTTGCACAAGTATGTTACTTGTGTGTCAATTTTAAGCCCGTTGCAGAGTTTAGAAATATCGTAAATATAGTCGTTCATTAGTTTAGTTGTAGTCAGTAGGCCCCCTAGGTCATAGTACGTAATAATCTTCCATTAATTTGAATATAAGTTGATTTTATCCAGTTCCTCAAAATATATTCCGGAATTTCTTATATTTGTAAATGTAACGTGCCCAGTGCGACGGCGAACCAGAAAAATAATATTACCGCAAGTTTCATTTTCCGCATAGGGAAGAGAATAAAGTGTTCCTTAAGTAAAAGCGTTTTCAAAAGAGGAGGAGATGACAGAAGAGAAGTGGGTGAAACAGTTAGTTGTAGATTTAAAAAAAAAATATTTATTTATTTGCATTCATTAAGGCCTCATGAAATTCTATAATAGGATTAGGCTCCGTGGAAAAAATGTCTTTTCTAAAACAAGGAGGACAGGGCGATAGATAGAAAGGGTGTTTTAGAACATAAGTAGGGCTATCGCTGTTGAAATCAGGTTCCTTTGTGCCAAATCCAATTTCAACAGAAAATTTAAGCGCATGCGTAACACCTGTTTCCAGCCTTTCTCCGTTTCGATATATACCCATTGTTCCTGGCCAGTCTTGTATGTGTATTAACCAGGTATTAGGTTTGATATACAGAAGACCTTGGAATTCTGATACATACAGCCCGGGTATATTGACATATTTTGTAGATGTTTCCTTGTTGCCTATTCTGGAATGACCTTCGGGTAACCTGATGATATCCCCCGACAATAAATTAAAGAGTGTTGTCAACGTTATTCCGTGAAGGATTTTACGTCGTTATTGTGTACTATTTTAGTCTTGTTGCGTATTTTTATTTCGGTATTTTCTTCAGAAATGATGTTTGTTATGATGTTAATGGCGTAAGCTTGTTTTGTCGAGCTTGATTTTTAATAAGTACTTTGTCACCACCTTTGAAATTTTTTATTTTAACGTTTTTGTCATAATACGTTTTATTTTGTTTCTTCTTTTCATATAACATTTCTCGAGCAATTTTGTTACCGTGCTGCAAGCGACTTTTTAACTCGTTAGCGTAATTTTCGTAGTTATACTGTATTTGCGGGAGATTGAGTTGCATAATTTGGAATACGCGCTGGGTAACCATACAATAGTTCGAACGGAGTATACGTTGTACTACTATGGGGTGTAGTGTTGTACACGAACATAGCGTATGGCAACCATGTATCCCAATTCGATGCATCTCGGTCAGTATAATGTCTTAGATATTCCGCTAGCGTTCTATGGTTTCTTTCTAACACGCCATTTGTTTGCGGATGGTATGGGGTTGTTTGTAACTCCTTTGTTTTTTACAAATTTTAACAAATTTCTTTAAATAAGTTACTTAGAAATTCGTTCCATGGTTTGTGAGGATTGACTCTGGAAATCCGAATCGGCATACCAAACGTTCAACTTTTGCGGGTTATCGTTGTTGCGTCTCCATAAGGTACAGGAATGTGTAATGTGCGCATAACTAAAGCCTTTTAATGTTGCTATAGCAGTCAGAAAATAGCTTGTTTAGAACCTTATACAAGTTAAATTGTTAGTTTGGGTGCTCGTACAAAACTTAAAAATCCTAAAGAATTCGAATCAAAAGTCTGGTCAATGACGTACGTATGTAAGAACCAGTTATCGTCTATATAAAATAAAAGGCACGACTGGATCGCACGTACTTGCTCCTATGTGCTAATCCTTTTTAAGTGCAGGGGTCTTTTTGACAAAGATTTAATTTTAATGTTTTTTTTTGACGTGCAACTTCTTTAGGGTCGTTGTGGTTTGAAGCTCAAACGAACATGCGTCACGACAAAGGGATAAACACATAAATAAATGAAAATATAATTTTTTTGTTTGTCAAACATGTCCCAATCAAAACTCGTGTTGTAAGAAATGTTAATTGTCCATGGATGTCCAATAATATTCTTCAAGCTATATCCTTAAGAGATACTCTTTACCGTCGTTGGAAACGCTTTGGTTGTGAAGATATGCTTGGTCAGTATAAAATTACTCGAAACCGTGTGACAATGTCAATACGTAAAGCGAAATTCATTCACTACTCAAATAAATTTGACACCAACCGTTCCTCCAAACACCTATGGGATGAAATAAAAAAAATTGGGTTGAGTAAATCATCTCCCTCATTTTGCGATTCTGCAAATATTGAGGAGATTAACCAAAAATTTATAAACTCAGTTCCTATAAGAATGAATACCTCCTCGCAATTAGAACTACAGTCTAGTCGCGCGGATGCTTTTTCATTGTCCAATATTGATGTTTATAATATATGTTCTGCAATTTTCTCTGTTAAATCCAAGTGTCTTGGGGTAGAAACATTCATCCTGATTTTGTGAAAATACTTCTTCCCTATTTATGTTTTTATGTGACTCATTTATTCAACACAATATTAACAACCTCTGTTTACCCAAGCCTCTGGAAATTTGTGCGTGTGATACCAGTACCTAAAAAAGGTGGAAGTTCAGACTTTCGACCAATTGCTATTCTGCCCTTCTAAAGCTTTTGAATCCATTGTCTCCAGTGAAATAAGATCCTATGTTGAGCACACTAACCTTATTATCCCATTTCAAGCAGGCTTTAGATCTGAGCATAGCTGCATAAAGACCCTGTTAAAAGTGTCAGATGATATTCGAAGAGCGATTGATAATGACAAGATTACTCTATTAACCCTACTGGACTTCTCAAAATCATTTGACTCTATTGACCCTATTCTTCTATGTAAGAAACTATATAATAACTTTAACTTTAGTAACTCTACAAATAAACTCATCATCTTTGTAATCGTGTTCAGGCAGTGTCATGTAAAAATAAGTTATCCTCGTTTCTTCCCATCCGCCGGGGTGTCCCTCAAGGTTCAATACTTGGTCCATCCTTGTTCTCTATGTATCATCAATGACCTACCCTCTTGTTTGTCCTACTGTCAGTTTCACTTATATGTGGATGATGTTCAACTTTAACTTCATTTTCTCAGTGGCCTTATTGACGACACTGTTGAAAAGGTTAATCAAGACATATCCGCCTTATCCAAATGGTCTAAACTCAACCAAATACAGATTAATCCAGACAAGTCAAAGCCGATTACAATATATAAACGTAGATTTGACTCTTCCATTCCTCCACCCATTATCTTAAATGGTTCAAGTATTGAGATAGTAGAAAGTATAAAAAACTTGGGAATTTTGTTTAACAGCAGTCTAAAGTGGAACTCCCATATCAACCAAATCGTTTCGAAGATTTATGGGTCGCTACGGGCCCTATCCTTAAGCAGAAACTATTTACCAACCGAAGTTAAGCTTAGGCTAGTGAAGGCCCTTATCCTACCTGTAATCATGTACGGCTGTGAAATCTTTACCAATTCTGAATCTGACGGGTAAATGTTGCCCTTAACTCAGCAACCCGTTACATCTATAATCTACGAAGATTTGATCATGCATCCGTATGTATATACTCCAAGAAAATTTTGGGATGCAGTCTTAAGACATTCTTAAATTACATCGGTGCCCATAGTCAAAGCTATATCGATACCAGATGTTCAACAAGCGACAATAATAATATTGCAACGTAAGTGATAACAACTTGGATCATGCCGGCTGCTATGCCTGTCCATAGCTACATTCGTTAATTATGCACAGGCCCTATTGAGTATGTGTATCTGCCTATATATAGATATAGAAGATACATACCAGGCGGAGAACAAATTAAATGTTCCTGTGTCATATTACATTTGAATGGGTTCGCTTTGGGCTCACTGCATTTGTACATTTTGTAGATTGGATAAGTGAATCGGTTGACGAGTACAAGTAATTGTATGCAATCGCATGAGAATGATAATCGATATAAGAAAAGGAAGGGTGCTTGTTTGGGTCGCATGTAGTGGCACACTACATCCCGCCCCCCTTGAAGAAAGATAATTATACCTTGAAGAGGTGAATTTTCTGCAAAAGAAGCAGTACGATGAAAAGGTTACATGTAAAATAATATATATATTTTTGTTTAGATAAAGATATAGTACTTTTTTATTTATATAAAGCAAATTGTTTTGATTTATTTAAATAAGTTAAGTTATTTTTTGTTGTAAAAATCTGATATTATTTGTAGGATTTACCTTTTTATAAGAATTATATAAAGAAAAAATATTTTTGTCTTAGGTATAAGATACCTATTTATAATGTTATTGTGTTAATTCATAATTTACAATTTATACGAATGTACATATATATATTAGTTATGAGAAAGTAAAATATAAAAAATGTTTTTTTGAAATTATTTGAACTTGTTATCATGAGTTCAAAGTAAGTAAAGGAATATAATATTTTTTTTTTTTTTTTTTGAACATGCTATATGGGTATTAAATTTTATGTGTTCATTTGGCATGTTTATAATTTTATTTATTTTAGTTTATTTTACCCGTTACTGGTGTTTAATTGAGGATAAAACGAATCTTGAAAGAGGATCTGGTAACGGAACGTTATTGTTAGCGTTAGCGCCATCGTTAGTGTCAGGTTCTGTTTTTGTTATGTTTTCATTAATAATGGAAATTTTGTCAAGTGTTTCGGTTTTGGTCTGTGTACTGTCGTAAGTTTCATCTGTCCTGAGGCTCATTTTCAATAGAATAGTTTTCAGGGTAATTTGGTATTTACAGATACAGAGTATGGTTATAAGAGTGGCAAAGACGAGGCAGTGATTAAAATGTAGTGGTGAGTGTCATGCTTATCTAAATGGTGCAGACGTTTTTCTTCTTTCTTCATCGTATTTAAGCAGCTTGATAGGATTTGTACGAATGATAGAAGGTTCTTTTTTCAGAATGTAAAAGGGTTAAGTTAATCGTTGGAATAAAAGAGTTTTTTAATATAGTATTGTCTGTATGTTGGCCGTATATGGTCAATTCTTTTGCTACGTAAGTAACATTTGCCGGTGAATTCTACAATTCCTGCTCCTAGGAATTTGTGTGTCGTTATTTGTCAGTCATAGTATTTTGCATCTTCCTCTGATAAGGTGCCGAAAAGTGTTTAGCTTACGATACCTACAGCGTTTGTCAATGCCCTTTTTGTTCTTGGTTTTAAATTTAAGTCCAAGTTTAGGAGGCTGCACTTTTGTATAATATCGTCGATTAAGTGGTTTAGTTCTGCTAGCGTTAATTTGCACAAGTATGTTACTTGTGTGTCAATTTTAAGCCCGTTGCAGAGTTTAGAAATATCGTAAATATAGTCGTTCATTAGTTTAGTTGTAGTCAGTAGGCCCCCTAGGTCATAGTACGTAATAATCTTCCATTAATTTGAATATAAGTTGATTTTATCCAGTTCCTCAAAATATATTCCGGAATTTCTTATATTTGTAAATGTAACGTGCCCAGTGCGACGGCGAACCAGAAAAATAATATTACCGCAAGTTTCATTTTCCGCATAGGGAAGAGAATAAAGTGTTCCTTAAGTAAAAGCGTTTTCAAAAGAGGAGGAGATGACAGAAGAGAAGTGGGTGAAACAGTTAGTTGTAGATTTAAAAAAAAAATATTTATTTATTTGCATTCATTAAGGCCTCATGAAATTCTATAATAGGATTAGGCTCCGTGGAAAAAATGTCTTTTCTAAAACAAGGAGGACAGGGCGATAGATAGAAAGGGTGTTTTAGAACATAAGTAGGGCTATCGCTGTTGAAATCAGGTTCCTTTGTGCCAAATCCAATTTCAACAGAAAATTTAAGCGCATGCGTAACACCTGTTTCCAGCCTTTCTCCGTTTCGATATATACCCATTGTTCCTGGCCAGTCTTGTATGTGTATTAACCAGGTATTAGGTTTGATATACAGAAGACCTTGGAATTCTGATACATACAGCCCGGGTATATTGACATATTTTGTAGATGTTTCCTTGTTGCCTATTCTGGAATGACCTTCGGGTAACCTGATGATATCCCCCGACAATAAATTAAAGAGTGTTGTCAACGTTATTCCGTGAAGGATTTTACGTCGTTATTGTGTACTATTTTAGTCTTGTTGCGTATTTTTATTTCGGTATTTTCTTCAGAAATGATGTTTGTTATGATGTTAATGGCGTAAGCTTGTTTTGTCGAGCTTGATTTTTAATAAGTACTTTGTCACCACCTTTGAAATTTTTTATTTTAACGTTTTTGTCATAATACGTTTTATTTTGTTTCTTCTTTTCATATAACATTTCTCGAGCAATTTTGTTACCGTGCTGCAAGCGACTTTTTAACTCGTTAGCGTAATTTTCGTAGTTATACTGTATTTGCGGGAGATTGAGTTGCATAATTTGGAATACGCGCTGGGTAACCATACAATAGTTCGAACGGAGTATACGTTGTACTACTATGGGGTGTAGTGTTGTACACGAACATAGCGTATGGCAACCATGTATCCCAATTCGATGCATCTCGGTCAGTATAATGTCTTAGATATTCCGCTAGCGTTCTATGGTTTCTTTCTAACACGCCATTTGTTTGCGGATGGTATGGGGTTGTTTGTAACTCCTTTGTTTTTTACAAATTTTAACAAATTTCTTTAAATAAGTTACTTAGAAATTCGTTCCATGGTTTGTGAGGATTGACTCTGGAAATCCGAATCGGCATACCAAACGTTCAACTTTTGCGGGTTATCGTTGTTGCGTCTCCATAAGGTACAGGAATGTGTAATGTGCGCATAACTAAAGCCTTTTAATGTTGCTATAGCAGTCAGAAAATAGCTTGTTTAGAACCTTATACAAGTTAAATTGTTAGTTTGGGTGCTCGTACAAAACTTAAAAATCCTAAAGAATTCGAATCAAAAGTCTGGTCAATGACGTACGTATGTAAGAACCAGTTATCGTCTATATAAAATAAAAGGCACGACTGGATCGCACGTACTTGCTCCTATGTGCTAATCCTTTTTAAGTGCAGGGGTCTTTTTGACAAAGATTTAATTTTAATGTTTTTTTTTGACGTGCAACTTCTTTAGGGTCGTTGTGGTTTGAAGCTCAAACGAACATGCGTCACTACAAAATAAATGAAAATATAATTTTTTTGTTTGTCAAACATGTCCCAATCAAAACTCGTGTTGTAAGAAATGTTAATTGTCCATGGATGTCCAATAATATTCTTCAAGCTATATCCTTAAGAGATACTCTTTACCGTCGTTGGAAACGCTTTGGTTGTGTTTACCCAAGCCTCTGGAAATTTGTGCGTGTGATACCAGTACCTAAAAAAGGTGGAAGTTCAGACTTTCGACCAATTGCTATTCTGCCCTTCTAAAGCTTTTGAATCCATTGTCTCCAGTCAAATAAGATCCTATGTTGAGCACTCTAACCTTATTATCCCATTTCAAGCAGGCTTTAGATCTGAGCATAGCTGCATAAAGACCCTGTTAAAAGTGTCAGATGATATTCGAAGAGCGATTGATAATGACAAGATTACTCTATTAACCCTACTGGACTTCTCAAAAGCATTTGACTCTATTGACCCTATTCTTCTATGTAAGAAACTATATAATAACTTTAACTTTAGTAACTCTACAAATAAACTCATCATCTTTGTAATCGTTTTCAGGCAGTGTCATGTAAAAATAAGTTATCCTCGTTTCTTCCCATCCGCCGGGGTGTCCCTCAAGGTTCAATACTTGGTCCATCCTTGTTCTCTATGTATCATCAATGACCTACCCTCTTGTTTGTCCTACTGTCAGTTTCACTTATATGTGGATGATGTTCAACTTTAACTTCATTTTCTCAGTGGCCTTATTGACGACACTGTTGAAAAGGTTAATCAAGACATATCCGCCTTATCCAAATGGTCTAAACTCAACCAAATACAGATTAATCCAGACAAGTCAAAGCCGATTACAATATATAAACGTAGATTTGACTCTTCCATTCCTCCACCCATTATCTTAAATGGTTCAAGTATTGAGATAGTAGAAAGTATAAAAAACTTGGGAATTTTGTTTAACATCAGTCTAAAGTGGAACTCCCATATCAACCAAATCGTTTCGAAGATTTATGGGTCGCTACGGGCCCTATCCTTAAGCAGAAACTATTTACCAACCGAAGTTAAGCTTAGGCTAGTGAAGGCCCTTATCCTACCTGTAATCATGTACGGCTGTGAAATCTTTACCAATTCTGAATCTGACGGGTAAATGTTGCCCTTAACTCAGCAACCCGTTACATCTATAATCTACGAAGATTTGATCATGCATCCGTATGTATATACTCCAAGAAAATTTTGGGATGCAGTCTTAAGACATTCTTAAATTACATCGGTGCCCATAGTCAAAGCTATATCGATACCAGATGTTCAACAAGCGACAATAATAATATTGCAACGTAAGTGATAACAACTTGGATCATGCCGGCTGCTATGCCTGTCCATAGCTACATTCGTTAATTATGCACAGGCCCTATTGAGTATGTGTATCTGCCTATATATAGATATAGAAGATACATACCAGGCGGAGAACAAATTAAATGTTCCTGTGTCATATTACATTTGAATGGGTTCGCTTTGGGCTCACTGCATTTGTACATTTTGTAGATTGGATAAGTGAATCGGTTGACGAGTACAAGTAATTGTATGCAATCGCATGAGAATGATAATCGATATAAGAAAAGGAAGGGTGCTTGTTTGGGTCGCATGTAGTGGCACACTACATCCCGCCCCCCTTGAAGAAAGATAATTATACCTTGAAGAGGTGAATTTTCTGCAAAAGAAGCAGTACGATGAAAAGGTTACATGTAAAATAATATATATATTTTTGTTTAGATAAAGATATAGTACTTTTTTATTTATATAAAGCAAATTGTTTTTTGATTTATTTAAATAAGTTAAGTTATTTTTTGTTGTAAAAATCTGATATTATTTGTAGGATTTACCTTTTTATAAGAATTATATAAAGAAAAAATATTTTTGTCTTAGGTATAAGATACCTATTTATAATGTTATTGTGTTAATTCATAATTTACAATTTATACGAATGTACATATATATATTAGTTATGAGAAAGTAAAATATAAAAAATGTTTTTTTGAAATTATTTGAACTTGTTATCATGAGTTCTAAGTAAGTAAAGGAATATAATATTTTTTTTTTTTTTTTTTTTGAACATGCTATATGGGTATTAAATTTTATGTGTACATTTGGCATGTTTATAATTTTATTTATTTTAGTTTATTTTACCCGTTACTGGTGTTTAATTGAGGATAAAACGAATCTTGAAAGAGGATCTGGTAACGGAACGTTATTGTTAGCGTTAGCGCCATCGTTAGTGTCAGGTTCTGTTTTTGTTATGTTTTCATTAATAATGGAAATTTTGTCAAGTGTTTCGGTTTTGGTCTGTGTACTGTCGTAAGTTTCACCTGTCCTGAGGCTCATTTTCAATAGAATAGTTTTCAGGGTAATTTGGTATTTACAGATACAGAGTATGGTTATAAGAGTGGCAAAGACGAGGCAGTGATTAAAATGTAGTGGTGAGTGTCATGCTTATCTAAATGGTGCAGACGTTTTTCTTCTTTCTTCATCGTATTTAAGCAGCTTGATAGGATTTGTACGAATGATAGAAGGTTCTTTTTTCAGAATGTAAAAGGGTTAAGTTAATCGTTGGAATAAAAGAGTTTTTTAATATAGTATTGTCTGTATGTTGGCCGTATATGGTCAATTCTTTTGCTACGTAAGTAACATTTGCCGGTGAATTCTACAGTTCCTGCTCCTAGGAATTTGTGTGTCGTTATTTGTCAGTCATAGTATTTTGCATCTTCCTCTGATAAGGTGCCGAAAAGTGTTTAGCTTACGATACCTACAGCGTTTGTCAATGCCCTTTTTGTTCTTGGTTTTAAATTTAAGTCCAAGTTTAGGAGGCTGCACTTTCGTATAATATCGTCGATTAAGTGGTTTAGTTCTGCTAGCGTTACTTTGCACAAGTATGTTACTTGTGTGTCAATTTTAAGCCCGTTGCAGAGTTTAGAAATATCGTAAATATAGTCGTTCATTAGTTTAGTTGTAGTCAGTAGGCCCCCTAGGTCATAGTACGTAATAATCTTCCATTAATTTGAATATAAGTTGATTTTATCCAGTTCCTCAAAATATATTCCGGAATTTCTTATATTTGTAAATGTAACGTGCCCCAGTGCGACGGCGAACCAGAAAAATAATATTACCGCAAGTTTCATTTTCCGCATAGGGAAGAGAATAAAGTGTTCCTTAAGTAAAAGCGTTTTCAAAAGAGGAGGAGATGACAGAAGAGAAGTGGGTGAAACAGTTAGTTGTAGATTTAAAAAAAAAAAATATTTATTTATTTGCATTCATTAAGGCCTCATGAAATTCTATAATAGGATTAGGCTCCGTGGAAAAAATGTCTTTTCTAAAACAAGGAGGACAGGGCGATAGATAGAAAGGGTGTTTTAGAACATAAGTAGGGCTATCGCTGTTGAAATCAGGTTCCTTTGTGCCAAATCCAATTTCAACAGAAAATTTAAGCGCATGCGTAACACCTGTTTCCAGCCTTTCTCCGTTTCGATATATACCCATTGTTCCTGGCCAGTCTTGTATGTGTATTAACCAGGTATTAGGTTTGATATACAGAAGACCTTGGAATTCTGATACATACAGCCCGGGTATATTGACATATTTTGTAGATGTTTCCTTGTTGCCTATTCTGGAATGACCTTCGGGTAACCTGATGATATCCCCCGACAATAAATTAAAGAGTGTTGTCAACGTTATTCCGTGAAGGATTTTACGTCGTTATTGTGTACTATTTTAGTCTTGTTGCGTATTTTTATTTCGGTATTTTCTTCAGAAATGATGTTTGTTATGATGTTAATGGCGTAAGCTTGTTTTGTCGAGCTTGATTTTTAATAAGTACTTTGTCACCACCTTTGAAATTTTTTATTTTAACGTTTTTGTCATAATACGTTTTATTTTGTTTCTTCTTTTCATATAACATTTCTCGAGCAATTTTGTTACCGTGCTGCAAGCGACTTTTTAACTCGTTAGCGTAATTTTCGTAGTTATACTGTATTTGCGGGAGATTGAGTTGCATAATTTGGAATACGCGCTGGGTAACCATACAATAGTTCGAACGGAGTATACGTTGTACTACTATGGGGTGTAGTGTTGTACACGAACATAGCGTATGGCAACCATGTATCCCAATTCGATGCATCTCGGTCAGTATAATGTCTTAGATATTCCGTTCTATGGTTTCTTTCTAACACGCCATTTGTTTGCGGATGGTATGGGGTTGTTTGTAACTCCTTTGTTTTTTACAAATTTTAACAAATTTCTTTAAATAAGTTACTTAGAAATTCGTTCCATGGTTTGTGAGGATTGACTCTGGAAATCCGAATCGGCATACCAAACGTTCAACTTTTGCGGGTTATCGTTGTTGCGTCTCCATAAGGTACAGGAATGTGTAATGTGCGCATAACTAAAGCCTTTTAATGTTGCTATAGCAGTCAGAAAATAGCTTGTTTAGAACCTTATACAAGTTAAATTGTTAGTTTGGGTGCTCGTACAAAACTTAAAAATCCTAAAGAATTCGAATCAAAAGTCTGGTCAATGACGTACGTATGTAAGAACCAGTTATCGTCCATATAAAATAAAAGGCACGACTGGATCGCACGTACTTGCTCCTATGTGCTAATCCTTTTTAAGTGCAGGAGTCTTTTTGACAAAGATTTAATTTTAATGTTTTTTTTGACGTGCAACTTCTTTAGGGTCGTTGTGGTTTGAAGCTCAAGCGAACATGCGTCACGACAAAGGGATAAACATATAAATAAATAAATGAAAATATAATTTTTTTGTTTGTCAAACATGTCCCAATCAAAACTCGTGTTGTAAGAAATGTTAATTGTCCATGGATGTCCAATAATATTCTTCAAGCTATATCCTTAAGAGATACTCTTTACCGTCGTTGGAATCGCTTTCGTTGTGAAGATATGCTTGGTCAGTATAAAATTACTCGAAACCGTGTGACAATGTTAATACGTAAAGCGAAATTCATTCACTACTCAAATAAATTTGACACCAACCGTTCCTCCAAGCACCTATGGGATGAAATAAAAAAAATTTGGTTGAGTAAATCATCTCCCTCATTTTGCGATTCTGCAAATATTGATGAGATTAACCAAACATTTATAAACTCAGTTCCTATAAGAATGAATACCTCCTCGCAATTAGAACTACAGTCTAGTCGCGCGGATGCTTTTTCATTGTCCAATATTGATGTTTATAATATATGTTCTGCAATTTTCTCTGTTAAATCCAAGTGTCTTGGGGTAGAAACATTCATCCTGATTTTGTGAAAATACTTCTTCCCTATTTATGTTTTTATGTGACTCATTTATTCAACACAATATTAACAACCTCTGTTTACCCAAGCCTCTGGAAATTTGTGCGTGTGATACCAGTACCTAAAAAAGGTGGAAGTTCAGACTTTCGACCAATTGCTATTCTGCCCTTCTAAAGCTTTTGAATCCATTGTCTCTAGTCAAATAAGATCCTATGTTGAGCACTCTAACCTTATTATCCCATTTCAAGCAGGCTTTAGATCTGAGCATAGCTGCATAAAGACCCTGTTAAAAGTGTCAGATGATATTCGAAGAGCGATTGATAATGACAAGATTACTCTATTAACCCTACTGGACTTCTCAAAAGCATTTGACTCTATTGACCCTATTCTTCTATGTAAGAAACTATATAATAACTTTAACTTTAGTAACTCTACAAATAAACTCATCATCTTTGTAATCGTGTTCAGGCAGTGTCATGTAAAAATAAGTTATCCTCGTTTCTTCCCATCCGCCGGGGTGTCCCTCAAGGTTCAATACTTGGTCCATCCTTGTTCTCTATGTATCATCAATGACCTACCCTCTTGTTTGTCCTACTGTCAGTTTCACTTATATGTGGATGATGTTCAACTTTAACTTCATTTTCTCAGTGGCCTTATTGACGACACTGTTGAAAAGGTTAATCAAGACATATCCGCCTTATCCAAATGGTCTAAACTCAACCAAATACAGATTAATCCAGACAAGTCAAAGCCGATTACAATATATAAACGTAGATTTGACTCTTCCATTCCTCCACCCATTATCTTAAATGGTTCAAGTATTGAGATAGTAGAAAGTATAAAAAACTTGGGAATTTTGTTTAACAGCAGTCTAAAGTGGAACTCCCATATCAACCAAATCGGTTCGAAGATTTATGGGTCGCTACGGGCCCTATCCTTAAGCAGAAACTATTTACCAACCGAAGTTAAGCTTAGGCTAGTGAAGGCCCTTATCCTACCTGTAATCATGTACGGCTGTGAAATCTTTACCAATTCTGAATCTGACGGGTAAATGTTGCCCTTAACTCAGCAACCCGTTACATCTATAATCTACGAAGATTTGATCATGCATCCGTATGTATATACTCCAAGAAAATTTTGGGATGCAGTCTTAAGACATTCTTAAATTACATCGGTGCCCATAGTCAAAGCTATATCGATACCAGATGTTCAACAAGCGACAATAATAATATTGCAACGTAAGTGATAACAACTTGGATCATGCCGGCTGCTATGCCTGTCCATAGCTACATTCGTTAATTATGCACAGGCCCTATTGATTATGTGTATCTGCCTATATATAGATATAGAAGATACATACCAGGCGGAGAACAAATTAAATGTTCCTGTGTCATATTACATTTGAATGGGTTCGCTTTGGGCTCACTGCATTTGTACATTTTGTAGATTGGATAAGTGAATCGGTTGACGAGTACAAGTAATTGTATGCAATCGCATGAGAATGATAATCGATATAAGAAAAGGAAGGGTGCTTGTTTGGGTCGCATGTAGTGGCACACTACATCCCGCCCCCCTTGAAGAAAGATAATTATACCTTGAAGAGGTGAATTTTCTGCAAAAGAAGCAGTACGATGAAAAGGTTACATGTAAAATAATATATATATTTTTGTTTAGATAAAGATATAGTACTTTTTTATTTATATAAAGCAAATTGTTTTTTGATTTATTTAAATAAGTTAAGTTATTTTTTGTTGTAAAAATCTGATATTATTTGTAGGATTTACCTTTTTATAAGAATTATATAAAGAAAAAATATTTTTGTCTTAGGTATAAGATACCTATTTATAATGTTATTGTGTTAATTCATAATTTACAATTTATACGAATGTACATATATATATTAGTTATGAGAAAGTAAAATATAAAAAATGTTTTTTTGAAATTATTTGAACTTGTTATCATGAGTTCTAAGTAAGTAAAGGAATATAATATTTTTTTTTTTTTGTTTGAACATGCTATATGGGTATTAAATTTTATGTGTACATTTGGCATGTTTATAATTTTATTTATTTTAGTTTATTTTACCCGTTACTGGTGTTTAATTGAGGATAAAACGAATCTTGAAAGAGGATCTGGTAACGGAACGTTATTGTTAGCGTTAGCGCCATCGTTAGTGTCAGGTTCTGTTTTTGTTATGTTTTCATTAATAATGGAAATTTTGTCAAGTGTTTCGGTTTTGGTCTGTGTACTGTCGTAAGTTTCACCTGTCCTGAGGCTCATTTTCAATAGAATAGTTTTCAGGGTAATTTGGTATTTACAGATACAGAGTATGGTTATAAGAGTGGCAAAGACGAGGCAGTGATTAAAATGTAGTGGTGAAGTGTCATGCTTATCTAAATGGTGCAGACGTTTTTCTTCTTTCTTCATCGTATTTAAGCAGCTTGATAGGATTTGTACGAATGATAGAAGGTTCTTTTTTCAGAATGTAAAAGGGTTAAGTTAATCGTTGGAATAAAAGAGTTTTTTAATATAGTATTGTCTGTATGTTGGCCGTATATGGTCAATTCTTTTGCTACGTAAGTAACATTTGCCGGTGAATTCTACAATTCCTGCTCCTAGGAATTTGTGTGTCGTTATTTGTCAGTCATAGTATTTTGCATCTTCCTCTGATAAGGTGCCGAAAAGTGTTCAGCTTACGATACCTACAGCGTTTGTCAATGCCCTTTTTGTTCTTGGTTTTAAATTTAAGTCCAAGTTTAGGAGGCTGCACTTTTGTATAATATCGTCGATTAAGTGGTTTAGTTCTGCTAGCGTTACTTTGCACAAGTATGTTACTTGTGTGTCAATTTTAAGCCCGTTGCAGAGTTTAGAAATATCGTAAATATAGTCGTTCATTAGTTTAGTTGTAGTCAGTAGGCCCCCTAGGTCATAGTACGTAATAATCTTCCATTAATTTGAATATAAGTTGATTTTATTCAGTTCCTCAAAATATATTCCGGAATTTCTTATATTTGTAAATGTAACGTGCCCCAGTGCGACGGCGAACCAGAAAAATAATATTACCGCAAGTTTCATTTTCCGCATAGGGAAGAGAATAAAGTGTTCCTTAAGTAAAAGCGTTTTCAAAAGAGGAGGAGATGACAGAAGAGAAGTGGGTGAAACAGTTAGTTGTAGATTTAAAAAAAAAAATATTTATTTATTTGCATTCATTAAGGCCTCATGAAATTCTATAATAGGATTAGGCTCCGTGGAAAAAATGTCTTTTCTAAAACAAGGAGGACAGGGCGATAGATAGAAAGGGTGTTTTAGAACATAAGTAGGGCTATCGCTGTTGAAATCAGGTTCCTTTGTGCCAAATCCAATTTCAACAGAAAATTTAAGCGCATGCGTAACACCTGTTTCCAGCCTTTCTCCGTTTCGATATATACCCATTGTTCCTGGCCAGTCTTGTATGTGTATTAACCAGGTATTAGGTTTGATATACAGAAGACCTTGGAATTCTGATACATACAGCCCGGGTATATTGACATATTTTGTAGATGTTTCCTTGTTGCCTATTCTGGAATGACCTTCGGGTAACCTGATGATATCCCCCGACAATAAATTAAAGAGTGTTGTCAACGTTATTCCGTGAAGGATTTTACGTCGTTATTGTGTACTATTTTAGTCTTGTTGCGTATTTTTATTTCGGTATTTTCTTCAGAAATGATGTTTGTTATGATGTTAATGGCGTAAGCTTGTTTTGTCGAGCTTGATTTTTAATAAGTACTTTGTCACCACCTTTGAAATTTTTTATTTTAACGTTTTTGTCATAATACGTTTTATTTTGTTTCTTCTTTTCATATAACATTTCTCGAGCAATTTTGTTACCGTGCTGCAAGCGACTTTTTAACTCGTTAGCGTAATTTTCGTAGTTATACTGTATTTGCGGGAGATTGAGTTGCATAATTTGGAATACGCGCTGGGTAACCATACAATAGTTCGAACGGAGTATACGTTGTACTACTATGGGGTGTAGTGTTGTACACGAACATAGCGTATGGCAACCATGTATCCCAATTCGATGCATCTCGGTCAGTATAATGTCTTAGATATTCCGTTCTATGGTTTCTTTCTAACACGCCATTTGTTTGCGGATGGTATGGGGTTGTTTGTAACTCCTTTGTTTTTTACAAATTTTAACAAATTTCTTTAAATAAGTTACTTAGAAATTCGTTCCATGGTTTGTGAGGATTGACTCTGGAAATCCGAATCGGCATACCAAACGTTCAACTTTTGCGGGTTATCGTTGTTGCGTCTCCATAAGGTACAGGAATGTGTAATGTGCGCATAACTAAAGCCTTTTAATGTTGCTATAGCAGTCAGAAAATAGCTTGTTTAGAACCTTATACAAGTTAAATTGTTAGTTTGGGTGCTCGTACAAAACTTAAAAATCCTAAAGAATTCGAATCAAAAGTCTGGTCAATGACGTACGTATGTAAGAACCAGTTATCGTCCATATAAAATAAAAGGCACGACTGGATCGCACGTACTTGCTCCTATGTGCTAATCCTTTTTAAGTGCAGGGGTCTTTTTGACAAAGATTTAATTTTAATGTTTTTTTTGACGTGCAACTTCTTTAGGGTCGTTGTGGTTTGAAGCTCAAGCGAACATGCGTCACGACAAAGGGATAAACATATAAATAAATAAATGAAAATATAATTTTTTTGTTTGTCAAACATGTCCCAATCAAAACTCGTGTTGTAAGAAATGTTAATTGTCCATGGATGTCCAATAATATTCTTCAAGCTATATCCTTAAGAGATACTCTTTACCGTCGTTGGAATCGCTTTCGTTGTGAAGATATGCTTGGTCAGTATAAAATTACTCGAAACCGTGTGACAATGTTAATACGTAAAGCGAAATTCATTCACTACTCAAATAAATTTGACACCAACCGTTCCTCCAAGCACCTATGGGATGAAATAAAAAAAATTTGGTTGAGTAAATCATCTCCCTCATTTTGCGATTCTGCAAATATTGATGAGATTAACCAAACATTTATAAACTCAGTTCCTATAAGAATGAATACCTCCTCGCAATTAGAACTACAGTCTAGTCGCGCGGATGCTTTTTCATTGTCCAATATTGATGTTTATAATATATGTTCTGCAATTTTCTCTGTTAAATCCAAGTGTCTTGGGGTAGAAACATTCATCCTGATTTTGTGAAAATACTTCTTCCCTATTTATGTTTTTATGTGACTCATTTATTCAACACAATATTAACAACCTCTGTTTACCCAAGCCTCTGGAAATTTGTGCGTGTGATACCAGTACCTAAAAAAGGTGGAAGTTCAGACTTTCGACCAATTGCTATTCTGCCCTTCTAAAGCTTTTGAATCCATTGTCTCTAGTCAAATAAGATCCTATGTTGAGCACTCTAACCTTATTATCCCATTTCAAGCAGGCTTTAGATCTGAGCATAGCTGCATAAAGACCCTGTTAAAAGTGTCAGATGATATTCGAAGAGCGATTGATAATGACAAGATTACTCTATTAACCCTACTGGACTTCTCAAAAGCATTTGACTCTATTGACCCTATTCTTCTATGTAAGAAACTATATAATAACTTTAACTTTAGTAACTCTACAAATAAACTCATCATCTTTGTAATCGTGTTCAGGCAGTGTCATGTAAAAATAAGTTATCCTCGTTTCTTCCCATCCGCCGGGGTGTCCCTCAAGGTTCAATACTTGGTCCATCCTTGTTCTCTATGTATCATCAATGACCTACCCTCTTGTTTGTCCTACTGTCAGTTTCACTTATATGTGGATGATGTTCAACTTTAACTTCATTTTCTCAGTGGCCTTATTGACGACACTGTTGAAAAGGTTAATCAAGACATATCCGCCTTATCCAAATGGTCTAAACTCAACCAAATACAGATTAATCCAGACAAGTCAAAGCCGATTACAATATATAAACGTAGATTTGACTCTTCCATTCCTCCACCCATTATCTTAAATGGTTCAAGTATTGAGATAGTAGAAAGTATAAAAAACTTGGGAATTTTGTTTAACAGCAGTCTAAAGTGGAACTCCCATATCAACCAAATCGTTTCGAAGATTTATGGGTCGCTACGGGCCCTATCCTTAAGCAGAAACTATTTACCAACCGAAGTTAAGCTTAGGCTAGTGAAGGCCCTTATCCTACCTGTAATCATGTACGGCTGTGAAATCTTTACCAATTCTGAATCTGACGGGTAAATGTTGCCCTTAACTCAGCAACCCGTTACATCTATAATCTACGAAGATTTGATCATGCATCCGTATGTATATACTCCAAGAAAATTTTGGGATGCAGTCTTAAGACATTCTTAAATTACATCGGTGCCCATAGTCAAAGCTATATCGATACCAGATGTTCAACAAGCGACAATAATAATATTGCAACGTAAGTGATAACAACTTGGATCATGCCGGCTGCTATGCCTGTCCATAGCTACATTCGTTAATTATGCACAGGCCCTATTGAGTATGTGTATCTGCCTATATATAGATATAGAAGATACATACCAGGCGGAGAACAAATTAAATGTTCCTGTGTCATATTACATTTGAATGGGTTCGCTTTGGGCTCACTGCATTTGTACATTTTGTAGATTGGATAAGTGAATCGGTTGACGAGTACAAGTAATTGTATGCAATCGCATGAGAATGATAATCGATATAAGAAAAGGAAGGGTGCTTGTTTGGGTCGCATGTAGTGGCACACTACATCCCGCCCCCCTTGAAGAAAGATAATTATACCTTGAAGAGGTGAATTTTCTGCAAAAGAAGCAGTACGATGAAAAGGTTACATGTAAAATAATATATATATTTTTGTTTAGATAAAGATATAGTACTTTTTTATTTATATAAAGCAAATTGTTTTTTGATTTATTTAAATAAGTTAAGTTATTTTTTGTTGTAAAAATCTGATATTATTTGTAGGATTTACCTTTTTATAAGAATTATATAAAGAAAAAATATTTTTGTCTTAGGTATAAGATACCTATTTATAATGTTATTGTGTTAATTCATAATTTACAATTTATACGAATGTACATATATATATTAGTTATGAGAAAGTAAAATATAAAAAATGTTTTTTTGAAATTATTTGAACTTGTTATCATGAGTTCTAAGTAAGTAAAGGAATATAATATTTTTTTTTTTTTGTTTGAACATGCTATATGGGTATTAAATTTTATGTGTACATTTGGCATGTTTATAATTTTATTTATTTTAGTTTATTTTACCCGTTACTGGTGTTTAATTGAGGATAAAACGAATCTTGAAAGAGGATCTGGTAACGGAACGTTATTGTTAGCGTTAGCGCCATCGTTAGTGTCAGGTTCTGTTTTTGTTATGTTTTCATTAATAATGGAAATTTTGTCAAGTGTTTCGGTTTTGGTCTGTGTACTGTCGTAAGTTTCACCTGTCCTGAGGCTCATTTTCAATAGAATAGTTTTCAGGGTAATTTGGTATTTACAGATACAGAGTATGGTTATAAGAGTGGCAAAGACGAGGCAGTGATTAAAATGTAGTGGTGAAGTGTCATGCTTATCTAAATGGTGCAGACGTTTTTCTTCTTTCTTCATCGTATTTAAGCAGCTTGATAGGATTTGTACGAATGATAGAAGGTTCTTTTTTCAGAATGTAAAAGGGTTAAGTTAATCGTTGGAATAAAAGAGTTTTTTAATATAGTATTGTCTGTATGTTGGCCGTATATGGTCAATTCTTTTGCTACGTAAGTAACATTTGCCGGTGAATTCTACAATTCCTGCTCCTAGGAATTTGTGTGTCGTTATTTGTCAGTCATAGTATTTTGCATCTTCCTCTGATAAGGTGCCGAAAAGTGTTTAGCTTACGATACCTACAGCGTTTGTCAATGCCCTTTTTGTTCTTGGTTTTAAATTTAAGTCCAAGTTTAGGAGGCTGCACTTTTGTATAATATCGTCGATTAAGTGGTTTAGTTCTGCTAGCGTTACTTTGCACAAGTATGTTACTTGTGTGTCAATTTTAAGCCCGTTGCAGAGTTTAGAAATATCGTAAATATAGTCGTTCATTAGTTTAGTTGTAGTCAGTAGGCCCCCTAGGTCATAGTACGTAATAATCTTCCATTAATTTGAATATAAGTTGATTTTATTCAGTTCCTCAAAATATATTCCGGAATTTCTTATATTTGTAAATGTAACGTGCCCCAGTGCGACGGCGAACCAGAAAAATAATATTACCGCAAGTTTCATTTTCCGCATAGGGAAGAGAATAAAGTGTTCCTTAAGTAAAAGCGTTTTCAAAAGAGGAGGAGATGACAGAAGAGAAGTGGGTGAAACAGTTAGTTGTAGATTTAAAAAAAAAAATATTTATTTATTTGCATTCATTAAGGCCTCATGAAATTCTATAATAGGATTAGGCTCCGTGGAAAAAATGTCTTTTCTAAAACAAGGAGGACAGGGCGATAGATAGAAAGGGTGTTTTAGAACATAAGTAGGGCTATCGCTGTTGAAATCAGGTTCCTTTGTGCCAAATCCAATTTCAACAGAAAATTTAAGCGCATGCGTAACACCTGTTTCCAGCCTTTCTCCGTTTCGATATATACCCATTGTTCCTGGCCAGTCTTGTATGTGTATTAACCAGGTATTAGGTTTGATATACAGAAGACCTTGGAATTCTGATACATACAGCCCGGGTATATTGACATATTTTGTAGATGTTTCCTTGTTGCCTATTCTGGAATGACCTTCGGGTAACCTGATGATATCCCCCGACAATAAATTAAAGAGTGTTGTCAACGTTATTCCGTGAAGGATTTTACGTCGTTATTGTGTACTATTTTAGTCTTGTTGCGTATTTTTATTTCGGTATTTTCTTCAGAAATGATGTTTGTTATGATGTTAATGGCGTAAGCTTGTTTTGTCGAGCTTGATTTTTAATAAGTACTTTGTCACCACCTTTGAAATTTTTTATTTTAACGTTTTTGTCATAATACGTTTTATTTTGTTTCTTCTTTTCATATAACATTTCTCGAGCAATTTTGTTACCGTGCTGCAAGCGACTTTTTAACTCGTTAGCGTAATTTTCGTAGTTATACTGTATTTGCGGGAGATTGAGTTGCATAATTTGGAATACGCGCTGGGTAACCATACAATAGTTCGAACGGAGTATACGTTGTACTACTATGGGGTGTAGTGTTGTACACGAACATAGCGTATGGCAACCATGTATCCCAATTCGATGCATCTCGGTCAGTATAATGTCTTAGATATTCCGCTAGCGTTCTATGGTTTCTTTCTAACACGCCATTTGTTTGCGGATGGTATGGGGTTGTTTGTAACTCCTTTGTTTTTTACAAATTTTAACAAATTTCTTTAAATAAGTTACTTAGAAATTCGTTCCATGGTTTGTGAGGATTGACTCTGGAAATCCGAATCGGCATACCAAACGTTCAACTAGCATGCGGGTTATCGTTGTTGCGTCTGCATAAGGTACAGGAATGTGTAATGTGCGCATAACTAAAGCCTTTTAATGTTGCTATAGCAGTCAGAAAATAGCTTGTTTAGAACCTTATACAAGTTAAATTGTTAGTTTGGGTGCTCGTACAAAACTTAAAAATCCTAAAGAATTCGAATCAAAAGTCTGGTCAATGACGTACGTATGTAAGAACCAGTTATCGTCCATATAAAATAAAAGGCACGACTGGATCGCACGTACTTGCTCCTATGTGCTAATCCTTTTTAAGTGCAGGGGTCTTTTTGACAAAGATTTAATTTTAATGTTTTTTTTGACGTGCAACTTCTTTAGGGTCGTTGTGGTTTGAAGCTCAAGCGAACATGCGTCACGACAAAGGGATAAACATATAAATAAATAAATGAAAATATAATTTTTTTGTTTGTCAAACATGTCCCAATCAAAACTCGTGTTGTAAGAAATGTTAATTGTCCATGGATGTCCAATAATATTCTTCAAGCTATATCCTTAAGAGATACTCTTTACCGTCGTTGGAATCGCTTTCGTTGTGAAGATATGCTTGGTCAGTATAAAATTACTCGAAACCGTGTGACAATGTTAATACGTAAAGCGAAATTCATTCACTACTCAAATAAATTTGACACCAACCGTTCCTCCAAACACCTATGGGATGAAATAAAAAAAATTGGGTTGAGTAAATCATCTCCCTCATTTTGCGATTCTGCAAATATTGATGAGATTAACCAAACATTTATAAACTCAGTTCCTATAAGAATGAATACCTCCTCGCAATTAGAACTACAGTCTAGTCGCGCGGATGCTTTTTCATTGTCCAATATTGATGTTTATAATATATGTTCTGCAATTTTCTCTGTTAAATCTTATTAGATTAGAAACATTCATCCTGATTTTGTGAAAATACTTCTTCCCTATTTATCTTTTTATGTGACTCATTTATTCAACACAATATTAACAACCTCTGTTTACCCAAGCCTCTGGAAATTTGTGCGTGTGATACCAGTACCTAAAAAAGGTGGAAGTTCAGACTTTCGACCAATTGCTATTCTGCCCTTCTAAAGCTTTTGAATCCATTGTCTCCAGTCAAATAAGATCCTATGTTGAGCACTCTAACCTTATTATCCCATTTCAAGCAGGCTTTAGATCTGAGCATAGCTGCATAAAGACCCTGTTAAAAGTGTCAGATGATATTCGAAGAGCGATTGATAATGACAAGATTACTCTATTAACCCTACTGGACTTCTCAAAAGCATTTGACTCTATTGACCCTATTCTTCTATGTAAGAAACTATATAATAACTTTAACTTTAGTAACTCTACAAATAAACTCATCATCTTTGTAATCGTGTTCAGGCAGTGTCATGTAAAAATAAGTTATCCTCGTTTCTTCCCATCCGCCGGGGTGTCCCTCAAGGTTCAATACTTGGTCCATCCTTGTTCTCTATGTATCATCAATGACCTACCCTCTTGTTTGTCCTACTGTCAGTTTCACTTATATGTGGATGATGTTCAACTTTAACTTCATTTTCTCAGTGGCCTTATTGACGACACTGTTGAAAAGGTTAATCAAGACATATCCGCCTTATCCAAATGGTCTAAACTCAACCAAATACAGATTAATCCAGACAAGTCAAAGCCGATTACAATATATAAACGTAGATTTGACTCTTCCATTCCTCCACCCATTATCTTAAATGGTTCAAGTATTGAGATAGTAGAAAGTATAAAAAACTTGGGAATTTTGTTTAACAGCAGTCTAAAGTGGAACTCCCATATCAACCAAATCGGTTCGAAGATTTATGGGTCGCTACGGGCCCTATCCTTAAGCAGAAACTATTTACCAACCGAAGTTAAGCTTAGGCTAGTGAAGGCCCTTATCCTACCTGTAATCATGTACGGCTGTGAAATCTTTACCAATTCTGAATCTGACGGGTAAATGTTGCCCTTAACTCAGCAACCCGTTACATCTATAATCTACGAAGATTTGATCATGCATCCGTATGTATATACTCCAAGAAAATTTTGGGATGCAGTCTTAAGACATTCTTAAATTACATCGGTGCCCATAGTCAAAGCTATATCGATACCAGATGTTCAACAAGCGACAATAATAATATTGCAACGTAAGTGATAACAACTTGGATCATGCCGGCTGCTATGCCTGTCCATAGCTACATTCGTTAATTATGCACAGGCCCTATTGATTATGTGTATCTGCCTATATATAGATATAGAAGATACATACCAGGCGGAGAACAAATTAAATGTTCCTGTGTCATATTACATTTGAATGGGTTCGCTTTGGGCTCACTGCATTTGTACATTTTGTAGATTGGATAAGTGAATCGGTTGACGAGTACAAGTAATTGTATGCAATCGCATGAGAATGATAATCGATATAAGAAAAGGAAGGGTGCTTGTTTGGGTCGCATGTAGTGGCACACTACATCCCGCCCCCCTTGAAGAAAGATAATTATACCTTGAAGAGGTGAATTTTCTGCAAAAGAAGCAGTACGATGAAAAGGTTACATGTAAAATAATATATATATTTTTGTTTAGATAAAGATATAGTACTTTTTTATTTATATAAAGCAAATTGTTTTTTGATTTATTTAAATAAGTTAAGTTATTTTTTGTTGTAAAAATCTGATATTATTTGTAGGATTTACCTTTTTATAAGAATTATATAAAGAAAAAATATTTTTGTCTTAGGTATAAGATACCTATTTATAATGTTATTGTGTTAATTCATAATTTACAATTTATACGAATGTACATATATATATTAGTTATGAGAAAGTAAAATATAAAAAATGTTTTTTTGAAATTATTTGAACTTGTTATCATGAGTTCTAAGTAAGTAAAGGAATATAATATTTTTTTTTTTTTGTTTGAACATGCTATATGGGTATTAAATTTTATGTGTACATTTGGCATGTTTATAATTTTATTTATTTTAGTTTATTTTACCCGTTACTGGTGTTTAATTGAGGATAAAACGAATCTTGAAAGAGGATCTGGTAACGGAACGTTATTGTTAGCGTTAGCGCCATCGTTAGTGTCAGGTTCTGTTTTTGTTATGTTTTCATTAATAATGGAAATTTTGTCAAGTGTTTCGGTTTTGGTCTGTGTACTGTCGTAAGTTTCACCTGTCCTGAGGCTCATTTTCAATAGAATAGTTTTCAGGGTAATTTGGTATTTACAGATACAGAGTATGGTTATAAGAGTGGCAAAGACGAGGCAGTGATTAAAATGTAGTGGTGAAGTGTCATGCTTATCTAAATGGTGCAGACGTTTTTCTTCTTTCTTCATCGTATTTAAGCAGCTTGATAGGATTTGTACGAATGATAGAAGGTTCTTTTTTCAGAATGTAAAAGGGTTAAGTTAATCGTTGGAATAAAAGAGTTTTTTAATATAGTATTGTCTGTATGTTGGCCGTATATGGTCAATTCTTTTGCTACGTAAGTAACATTTGCCGGTGAATTCTACAATTCCTGCTCCTAGGAATTTGTGTGTCGTTATTTGTCAGTCATAGTATTTTGCATCTTCCTCTGATAAGGTGCCGAAAAGTGTTCAGCTTACGATACCTACAGCGTTTGTCAATGCCCTTTTTGTTCTTGGTTTTAAATTTAAGTCCAAGTTTAGGAGGCTGCACTTTTGTATAATATCGTCGATTAAGTGGTTTAGTTCTGCTAGCGTTACTTTGCACAAGTATGTTACTTGTGTGTCAATTTTAAGCCCGTTGCAGAGTTTAGAAATATCGTAAATATAGTCGTTCATTAGTTTAGTTGTAGTCAGTAGGCCCCCTAGGTCATAGTACGTAATAATCTTCCATTAATTTGAATATAAGTTGATTTTATTCAGTTCCTCAAAATATATTCCGGAATTTCTTATATTTGTAAATGTAACGTGCCCCAGTGCGACGGCGAACCAGAAAAATAATATTACCGCAAGTTTCATTTTCCGCATAGGGAAGAGAATAAAGTGTTCCTTAAGTAAAAGCGTTTTCAAAAGAGGAGGAGATGACAGAAGAGAAGTGGGTGAAACAGTTAGTTGTAGATTTAAAAAAAAAAATATTTATTTATTTGCATTCATTAAGGCCTCATGAAATTCTATAATAGGATTAGGCTCCGTGGAAAAAATGTCTTTTCTAAAACAAGGAGGACAGGGCGATAGATAGAAAGGGTGTTTTAGAACATAAGTAGGGCTATCGCTGTTGAAATCAGGTTCCTTTGTGCCAAATCCAATTTCAACAGAAAATTTAAGCGCATGCGTAACACCTGTTTCCAGCCTTTCTCCGTTTCGATATATACCCATTGTTCCTGGCCAGTCTTGTATGTGTATTAACCAGGTATTAGGTTTGATATACAGAAGACCTTGGAATTCTGATACATACAGCCCGGGTATATTGACATATTTTGTAGATGTTTCCTTGTTGCCTATTCTGGAATGACCTTCGGGTAACCTGATGATATCCCCCGACAATAAATTAAAGAGTGTTGTCAACGTTATTCCGTGAAGGATTTTACGTCGTTATTGTGTACTATTTTAGTCTTGTTGCGTATTTTTATTTCGGTATTTTCTTCAGAAATGATGTTTGTTATGATGTTAATGGCGTAAGCTTGTTTTGTCGAGCTTGATTTTTAATAAGTACTTTGTCACCACCTTTGAAATTTTTTATTTTAACGTTTTTGTCATAATACGTTTTATTTTGTTTCTTCTTTTCATATAACATTTCTCGAGCAATTTTGTTACCGTGCTGCAAGCGACTTTTTAACTCGTTAGCGTAATTTTCGTAGTTATACTGTATTTGCGGGAGATTGAGTTGCATAATTTGGAATACGCGCTGGGTAACCATACAATAGTTCGAACGGAGTATACGTTGTACTACTATGGGGTGTAGTGTTGTACACGAACATAGCGTATGGCAACCATGTATCCCAATTCGATGCATCTCGGTCAGTATAATGTCTTAGATATTCCGTTCTATGGTTTCTTTCTAACACGCCATTTGTTTGCGGATGGTATGGGGTTGTTTGTAACTCCTTTGTTTTTTACAAATTTTAACAAATTTCTTTAAATAAGTTACTTAGAAATTCGTTCCATGGTTTGTGAGGATTGACTCTGGAAATCCGAATCGGCATACCAAACGTTCAACTTTTGCGGGTTATCGTTGTTGCGTCTCCATAAGGTACAGGAATGTGTAATGTGCGCATAACTAAAGCCTTTTAATGTTGCTATAGCAGTCAGAAAATAGCTTGTTTAGAACCTTATACAAGTTAAATTGTTAGTTTGGGTGCTCGTACAAAACTTAAAAATCCTAAAGAATTCGAATCAAAAGTCTGGTCAATGACGTACGTATGTAAGAACCAGTTATCGTCCATATAAAATAAAAGGCACGACTGGATCGCACGTACTTGCTCCTATGTGCTAATCCTTTTTAAGTGCAGGGGTCTTTTTGACAAAGATTTAATTTTAATGTTTTTTTTGACGTGCAACTTCTTTAGGGTCGTTGTGGTTTGAAGCTCAAGCGAACATGCGTCACGACAAAGGGATAAACATATAAATAAATAAATGAAAATATAATTTTTTTGTTTGTCAAACATGTCCCAATCAAAACTCGTGTTGTAAGAAATGTTAATTGTCCATGGATGTCCAATAATATTCTTCAAGCTATATCCTTAAGAGATACTCTTTACCGTCGTTGGAATCGCTTTCGTTGTGAAGATATGCTTGGTCAGTATAAAATTACTCGAAACCGTGTGACAATGTTAATACGTAAAGCGAAATTCATTCACTACTCAAATAAATTTGACACCAACCGTTCCTCCAAGCACCTATGGGATGAAATAAAAAAAATTTGGTTGAGTAAATCATCTCCCTCATTTTGCGATTCTGCAAATATTGATGAGATTAACCAAACATTTATAAACTCAGTTCCTATAAGAATGAATACCTCCTCGCAATTAGAACTACAGTCTAGTCGCGCGGATGCTTTTTCATTGTCCAATATTGATGTTTATAATATATGTTCTGCAATTTTCTCTGTTAAATCCAAGTGTCTTGGGGTAGAAACATTCATCCTGATTTTGTGAAAATACTTCTTCCCTATTTATGTTTTTATGTGACTCATTTATTCAACACAATATTAACAACCTCTGTTTACCCAAGCCTCTGGAAATTTGTGCGTGTGATACCAGTACCTAAAAAAGGTGGAAGTTCAGACTTTCGACCAATTGCTATTCTGCCCTTCTAAAGCTTTTGAATCCATTGTCTCTAGTCAAATAAGATCCTATGTTGAGCACTCTAACCTTATTATCCCATTTCAAGCAGGCTTTAGATCTGAGCATAGCTGCATAAAGACCCTGTTAAAAGTGTCAGATGATATTCGAAGAGCGATTGATAATGACAAGATTACTCTATTAACCCTACTGGACTTCTCAAAAGCATTTGACTCTATTGACCCTATTCTTCTATGTAAGAAACTATATAATAACTTTAACTTTAGTAACTCTACAAATAAACTCATCATCTTTGTAATCGTGTTCAGGCAGTGTCATGTAAAAATAAGTTATCCTCGTTTCTTCCCATCCGCCGGGGTGTCCCTCAAGGTTCAATACTTGGTCCATCCTTGTTCTCTATGTATCATCAATGACCTACCCTCTTGTTTGTCCTACTGTCAGTTTCACTTATATGTGGATGATGTTCAACTTTAACTTCATTTTCTCAGTGGCCTTATTGACGACACTGTTGAAAAGGTTAATCAAGACATATCCGCCTTATCCAAATGGTCTAAACTCAACCAAATACAGATTAATCCAGACAAGTCAAAGCCGATTACAATATATAAACGTAGATTTGACTCTTCCATTCCTCCACCCATTATCTTAAATGGTTCAAGTATTGAGATAGTAGAAAGTATAAAAAACTTGGGAATTTTGTTTAACAGCAGTCTAAAGTGGAACTCCCATATCAACCAAATCGTTTCGAAGATTTATGGGTCGCTACGGGCCCTATCCTTAAGCAGAAACTATTTACCAACCGAAGTTAAGCTTAGGCTAGTGAAGGCCCTTATCCTACCTGTAATCATGTACGGCTGTGAAATCTTTACCAATTCTGAATCTGACGGGTAAATGTTGCCCTTAACTCAGCAACCCGTTACATCTATAATCTACGAAGATTTGATCATGCATCCGTATGTATATACTCCAAGAAAATTTTGGGATGCAGTCTTAAGACATTCTTAAATTACATCGGTGCCCATAGTCAAAGCTATATCGATACCAGATGTTCAACAAGCGACAATAATAATATTGCAACGTAAGTGATAACAACTTGGATCATGCCGGCTGCTATGCCTGTCCATAGCTACATTCGTTAATTATGCACAGGCCCTATTGAGTATGTGTATCTGCCTATATATAGATATAGAAGATACATACCAGGCGGAGAACAAATTAAATGTTCCTGTGTCATATTACATTTGAATGGGTTCGCTTTGGGCTCACTGCATTTGTACATTTTGTAGATTGGATAAGTGAATCGGTTGACGAGTACAAGTAATTGTATGCAATCGCATGAGAATGATAATCGATATAAGAAAAGGAAGGGTGCTTGTTTGGGTCGCATGTAGTGGCACACTACATCCCGCCCCCCTTGAAGAAAGATAATTATACCTTGAAGAGGTGAATTTTCTGCAAAAGAAGCAGTACGATGAAAAGGTTACATGTAAAATAATATATATATTTTTGTTTAGATAAAGATATAGTACTTTTTTATTTATATAAAGCAAATTGTTTTTTGATTTATTTAAATAAGTTAAGTTATTTTTTGTTGTAAAAATCTGATATTATTTGTAGGATTTACCTTTTTATAAGAATTATATAAAGAAAAAATATTTTTGTCTTAGGTATAAGATACCTATTTATAATGTTATTGTGTTAATTCATAATTTACAATTTATACGAATGTACATATATATATTAGTTATGAGAAAGTAAAATATAAAAAATGTTTTTTTGAAATTATTTGAACTTGTTATCATGAGTTCTAAGTAAGTAAAGGAATATAATATTTTTTTTTTTTTGTTTGAACATGCTATATGGGTATTAAATTTTATGTGTACATTTGGCATGTTTATAATTTTATTTATTTTAGTTTATTTTACCCGTTACTGGTGTTTAATTGAGGATAAAACGAATCTTGAAAGAGGATCTGGTAACGGAACGTTATTGTTAGCGTTAGCGCCATCGTTAGTGTCAGGTTCTGTTTTTGTTATGTTTTCATTAATAATGGAAATTTTGTCAAGTGTTTCGGTTTTGGTCTGTGTACTGTCGTAAGTTTCACCTGTCCTGAGGCTCATTTTCAATAGAATAGTTTTCAGGGTAATTTGGTATTTACAGATACAGAGTATGGTTATAAGAGTGGCAAAGACGAGGCAGTGATTAAAATGTAGTGGTGAAGTGTCATGCTTATCTAAATGGTGCAGACGTTTTTCTTCTTTCTTCATCGTATTTAAGCAGCTTGATAGGATTTGTACGAATGATAGAAGGTTCTTTTTTCAGAATGTAAAAGGGTTAAGTTAATCGTTGGAATAAAAGAGTTTTTTAATATAGTATTGTCTGTATGTTGGCCGTATATGGTCAATTCTTTTGCTACGTAAGTAACATTTGCCGGTGAATTCTACAATTCCTGCTCCTAGGAATTTGTGTGTCGTTATTTGTCAGTCATAGTATTTTGCATCTTCCTCTGATAAGGTGCCGAAAAGTGTTTAGCTTACGATACCTACAGCGTTTGTCAATGCCCTTTTTGTTCTTGGTTTTAAATTTAAGTCCAAGTTTAGGAGGCTGCACTTTTGTATAATATCGTCGATTAAGTGGTTTAGTTCTGCTAGCGTTACTTTGCACAAGTATGTTACTTGTGTGTCAATTTTAAGCCCGTTGCAGAGTTTAGAAATATCGTAAATATAGTCGTTCATTAGTTTAGTTGTAGTCAGTAGGCCCCCTAGGTCATAGTACGTAATAATCTTCCATTAATTTGAATATAAGTTGATTTTATTCAGTTCCTCAAAATATATTCCGGAATTTCTTATATTTGTAAATGTAACGTGCCCCAGTGCGACGGCGAACCAGAAAAATAATATTACCGCAAGTTTCATTTTCCGCATAGGGAAGAGAATAAAGTGTTCCTTAAGTAAAAGCGTTTTCAAAAGAGGAGGAGATGACAGAAGAGAAGTGGGTGAAACAGTTAGTTGTAGATTTAAAAAAAAAAATATTTATTTATTTGCATTCATTAAGGCCTCATGAAATTCTATAATAGGATTAGGCTCCGTGGAAAAAATGTCTTTTCTAAAACAAGGAGGACAGGGCGATAGATAGAAAGGGTGTTTTAGAACATAAGTAGGGCTATCGCTGTTGAAATCAGGTTCCTTTGTGCCAAATCCAATTTCAACAGAAAATTTAAGCGCATGCGTAACACCTGTTTCCAGCCTTTCTCCGTTTCGATATATACCCATTGTTCCTGGCCAGTCTTGTATGTGTATTAACCAGGTATTAGGTTTGATATACAGAAGACCTTGGAATTCTGATACATACAGCCCGGGTATATTGACATATTTTGTAGATGTTTCCTTGTTGCCTATTCTGGAATGACCTTCGGGTAACCTGATGATATCCCCCGACAATAAATTAAAGAGTGTTGTCAACGTTATTCCGTGAAGGATTTTACGTCGTTATTGTGTACTATTTTAGTCTTGTTGCGTATTTTTATTTCGGTATTTTCTTCAGAAATGATGTTTGTTATGATGTTAATGGCGTAAGCTTGTTTTGTCGAGCTTGATTTTTAATAAGTACTTTGTCACCACCTTTGAAATTTTTTATTTTAACGTTTTTGTCATAATACGTTTTATTTTGTTTCTTCTTTTCATATAACATTTCTCGAGCAATTTTGTTACCGTGCTGCAAGCGACTTTTTAACTCGTTAGCGTAATTTTCGTAGTTATACTGTATTTGCGGGAGATTGAGTTGCATAATTTGGAATACGCGCTGGGTAACCATACAATAGTTCGAACGGAGTATACGTTGTACTACTATGGGGTGTAGTGTTGTACACGAACATAGCGTATGGCAACCATGTATCCCAATTCGATGCATCTCGGTCAGTATAATGTCTTAGATATTCCGTTCTATGGTTTCTTTCTAACACGCCATTTGTTTGCGGATGGTATGGGGTTGTTTGTAACTCCTTTGTTTTTTACAAATTTTAACAAATTTCTTTAAATAAGTTACTTAGAAATTCGTTCCATGGTTTGTGAGGATTGACTCTGGAAATCCGAATCGGCATACCAAACGTTCAACTTTTGCGGGTTATCGTTGTTGCGTCTCCATAAGGTACAGAAATGTGTAATGTGCGCATAACTAAAGCCTTTTAATGTTGCTATAGCAGTCAGAAAATAGCTTGTTTAGAACCTTATACAAGTTAAATTGTTAGTTTGGGTGCTCGTACAAAACTTAAAAATCCTAAAGAATTCGAATCAAAAGTCTGGTCAATGACGTACGTATGTAAGAACCAGTTATCGTCCATATAAAATAAAAGGCACGACTGGATCGCACGTACTTGCTCCTATGTGCTAATCCTTTTTAAGTGCAGGGGTCTTTTTGACAAAGATTTAATTTTAATGTTTTTTTTGACGTGCAACTTCTTTAGGGTCGTTGTGGTTTGAAGCTCAAGCGAACATGCGTCACGACAAAGGGATAAACATATAAATAAATAAATGAAAATATAATTTTTTTGTTTGTCAAACATGTCCCAATCAAAACTCGTGTTGTAAGAAATGTTAATTGTCCATGGATGTCCAATAATATTCTTCAAGCTATATCCTTAAGAGATACTCTTTACCGTCGTTGGAATCGCTTTCGTTGTGAAGATATGCTTGGTCAGTATAAAATTACTCGAAACCGTGTGACAATGTTAATACGTAAAGCGAAATTCATTCACTACTCAAATAAATTTGACACCAACCGTTCCTCCAAGCACCTATGGGATGAAATAAAAAAAATTTGGTTGAGTAAATCATCTCCCTCATTTTGCGATTCTGCAAATATTGATGAGATTAACCAAACATTTATAAACTCAGTTCCTATAAGAATGAATACCTCCTCGCAATTAGAACTACAGTCTAGTCGCGCGGATGCTTTTTCATTGTCCAATATTGATGTTTATAATATATGTTCTGCAATTTTCTCTGTTAAATCCAAGTGTCTTGGGGTAGAAACATTCATCCTGATTTTGTGAAAATACTTCTTCCCTATTTATGTTTTTATGTGACTCATTTATTCAACACAATATTAACAACCTCTGTTTACCCAAGCCTCTGGAAATTTGTGCGTGTGATACCAGTACCTAAAAAAGGTGGAAGTTCAGACTTTCGACCAATTGCTATTCTGCCCTTCTAAAGCTTTTGAATCCATTGTCTCTAGTCAAATAAGATCCTATGTTGAGCACTCTAACCTTATTATCCCATTTCAAGCTGGCTTTAGATCTGAGCATAGCTGCATAAAGACCCTGTTAAAAGTGTCAGATGATATTCGAAGAGCGATTGATAATGACAAGATTACTCTATTAACCCTACTGGACTTCTCAAAAGCATTTGACTCTATTGACCCTATTCTTCTATGTAAGAAACTATATAATAACTTTAACTTTAGTAACTCTACAAATAAACTCATCATCTTTGTAATCGTGTTCAGGCAGTGTCATGTAAAAATAAGTTATCCTCGTTTCTTCCCATCCGCCGGGGTGTCCCTCAAGGTTCAATACTTGGTCCATCCTTGTTCTCTATGTATCATCAATGACCTACCCTCTTGTTTGTCCTACTGTCAGTTTCACTTATATGTGGATGATGTTCAACTTTAACTTCATTTTCTCAGTGGCCTTATTGACGACACTGTTGAAAAGGTTAATCAAGACATATCCGCCTTATCCAAATGGTCTAAACTCAACCAAATACAGATTAATCCAGACAAGTCAAAGCCGATTACAATATATAAACGTAGATTTGACTCTTCCATTCCTCCACCCATTATCTTAAATGGTTCAAGTATTGAGATAGTAGAAAGTATAAAAAACTTGGGAATTTTGTTTAACAGCAGTCTAAAGTGGAACTCCCATATCAACCAAATCGTTTCGAAGATTTATGGGTCGCTACGGGCCCTATCCTTAAGCAGAAACTATTTACCAACCGAAGTTAAGCTTAGGCTAGTGAAGGCCCTTATCCTACCTGTAATCATGTACGGCTGTGAAATCTTTACCAATTCTGAATCTGACGGGTAAATGTTGCCCTTAACTCAGCAACCCGTTACATCTATAATCTACGAAGATTTGATCATGCATCCGTATGTATATACTCCAAGAAAATTTTGGGATGCAGTCTTAAGACATTCTTAAATTACATCGGTGCCCATAGTCAAAGCTATATCGATACCAGATGTTCAACAAGCGACAATAATAATATTGCAACGTAAGTGATAACAACTTGGATCATGCCGGCTGCTATGCCTGTCCATAGCTACATTCGTTAATTATGCACAGGCCCTATTGAGTATGTGTATCTGCCTATATATAGATATAGAAGATACATACCAGGCGGAGAACAAATTAAATGTTCCTGTGTCATATTACATTTGAATGGGTTCGCTTTGGGCTCACTGCATTTGTACATTTTGTAGATTGGATAAGTGAATCGGTTGACGAGTACAAGTAATTGTATGCAATCGCATGAGAATGATAATCGATATAAGAAAAGGAAGGGTGCTTGTTTGGGTCGCATGTAGTGGCACACTACATCCCGCCCCCCTTGAAGAAAGATAATTATACCTTGAAGAGGTGAATTTTCTGCAAAAGAAGCAGTACGATGAAAAGGTTACATGTAAAATAATATATATATTTTTGTTTAGATAAAGATATAGTACTTTTTTATTTATATAAAGCAAATTGTTTTTTGATTTATTTAAATAAGTTAAGTTATTTTTTGTTGTAAAAATCTGATATTATTTGTAGGATTTACCTTTTTATAAGAATTATATAAAGAAAAAATATTTTTGTCTTAGGTATAAGATACCTATTTATAATGTTATTGTGTTAATTCATAATTTACAATTTATACGAATGTACATATATATATTAGTTATGAGAAAGTAAAATATAAAAAATGTTTTTTTGAAATTATTTGAACTTGTTATCATGAGTTCTAAGTAAGTAAAGGAATATAATATTTTTTTTTTTTTGTTTGAACATGCTATATGGGTATTAAATTTTATGTGTACATTTGGCATGTTTATAATTTTATTTATTTTAGTTTATTTTACCCGTTACTGGTGTTTAATTGAGGATAAAACGAATCTTGAAAGAGGATCTGGTAACGGAACGTTATTGTTAGCGTTAGCGCCATCGTTAGTGTCAGGTTCTGTTTTTGTTATGTTTTCATTAATAATGGAAATTTTGTCAAGTGTTTCGGTTTTGGTCTGTGTACTGTCGTAAGTTTCACCTGTCCTGAGGCTCATTTTCAATAGAATAGTTTTCAGGGTAATTTGGTATTTACAGATACAGAGTATGGTTATAAGAGTGGCAAAGACGAGGCAGTGATTAAAATGTAGTGGTGAAGTGTCATGCTTATCTAAATGGTGCAGACGTTTTTCTTCTTTCTTCATCGTATTTAAGCAGCTTGATAGGATTTGTACGAATGATAGAAGGTTCTTTTTTCAGAATGTAAAAGGGTTAAGTTAATCGTTGGAATAAAAGAGTTTTTTAATATAGTATTGTCTGTATGTTGGCCGTATATGGTCAATTCTTTTGCTACGTAAGTAACATTTGCCGGTGAATTCTACAATTCCTGCTCCTAGGAATTTGTGTGTCGTTATTTGTCAGTCATAGTATTTTGCATCTTCCTCTGATAAGGTGCCGAAAAGTGTTTAGCTTACGATACCTACAGCGTTTGTCAATGCCCTTTTTGTTCTTGGTTTTAAATTTAAGTCCAAGTTTAGGAGGCTGCACTTTTGTATAATATCGTCGATTAAGTGGTTTAGTTCTGCTAGCGTTACTTTGCACAAGTATGTTACTTGTGTGTCAATTTTAAGCCCGTTGCAGAGTTTAGAAATATCGTAAATATAGTCGTTCATTAGTTTAGTTGTAGTCAGTAGGCCCCCTAGGTCATAGTACGTAATAATCTTCCATTAATTTGAATATAAGTTGATTTTATTCAGTTCCTCAAAATATATTCCGGAATTTCTTATATTTGTAAATGTAACGTGCCCCAGTGCGACGGCGAACCAGAAAAATAATATTACCGCAAGTTTCATTTTCCGCATAGGGAAGAGAATAAAGTGTTCCTTAAGTAAAAGCGTTTTCAAAAGAGGAGGAGATGACAGAAGAGAAGTGGGTGAAACAGTTAGTTGTAGATTTAAAAAAAAAAATATTTATTTATTTGCATTCATTAAGGCCTCATGAAATTCTATAATAGGATTAGGCTCCGTGGAAAAAATGTCTTTTCTAAAACAAGGAGGACAGGGCGATAGATAGAAAGGGTGTTTTAGAACATAAGTAGGGCTATCGCTGTTGAAATCAGGTTCCTTTGTGCCAAATCCAATTTCAACAGAAAATTTAAGCGCATGCGTAACACCTGTTTCCAGCCTTTCTCCGTTTCGATATATACCCATTGTTCCTGGCCAGTCTTGTATGTGTATTAACCAGGTATTAGGTTTGATATACAGAAGACCTTGGAATTCTGATACATACAGCCCGGGTATATTGACATATTTTGTAGATGTTTCCTTGTTGCCTATTCTGGAATGACCTTCGGGTAACCTGATGATATCCCCCGACAATAAATTAAAGAGTGTTGTCAACGTTATTCCGTGAAGGATTTTACGTCGTTATTGTGTACTATTTTAGTCTTGTTGCGTATTTTTATTTCGGTATTTTCTTCAGAAATGATGTTTGTTATGATGTTAATGGCGTAAGCTTGTTTTGTCGAGCTTGATTTTTAATAAGTACTTTGTCACCACCTTTGAAATTTTTTATTTTAACGTTTTTGTCATAATACGTTTTATTTTGTTTCTTCTTTTCATATAACATTTCTCGAGCAATTTTGTTACCGTGCTGCAAGCGACTTTTTAACTCGTTAGCGTAATTTTCGTAGTTATACTGTATTTGCGGGAGATTGAGTTGCATAATTTGGAATACGCGCTGGGTAACCATACAATAGTTCGAACGGAGTATACGTTGTACTACTATGGGGTGTAGTGTTGTACACGAACATAGCGTATGGCAACCATGTATCCCAATTCGATGCATCTCGGTCAGTATAATGTCTTAGATATTCCGTTCTATGGTTTCTTTCTAACACGCCATTTGTTTGCGGATGGTATGGGGTTGTTTGTAACTCCTTTGTTTTTTACAAATTTTAACAAATTTCTTTAAATAAGTTACTTAGAAATTCGTTCCATGGTTTGTGAGGATTGACTCTGGAAATCCGAATCGGCATACCAAACGTTCAACTTTTGCGGGTTATCGTTGTTGCGTCTCCATAAGGTACAGGAATGTGTAATGTGCGCATAACTAAAGCCTTTTAATGTTGCTATAGCAGTCAGAAAATAGCTTGTTTAGAACCTTATACAAGTTAAATTGTTAGTTTGGGTGCTCGTACAAAACTTAAAAATCCTAAAGAATTCGAATCAAAAGTCTGGTCAATGACGTACGTATGTAAGAACCAGTTATCGTCCATATAAAATAAAAGGCACGACTGGATCGCACGTACTTGCTCCTATGTGCTAATCCTTTTTAAGTGCAGGGGTCTTTTTGACAAAGATTTAATTTTAATGTTTTTTTTGACGTGCAACTTCTTTAGGGTCGTTGTGGTTTGAAGCTCAAGCGAACATGCGTCACGACAAAGGGATAAACATATAAATAAATAAATGAAAATATAATTTTTTTGTTTGTCAAACATGTCCCAATCAAAACTCGTGTTGTAAGAAATGTTAATTGTCCATGGATGTCCAATAATATTCTTCAAGCTATATCCTTAAGAGATACTCTTTACCGTCGTTGGAATCGCTTTCGTTGTGAAGATATGCTTGGTCAGTATAAAATTACTCGAAACCGTGTGACAATGTTAATACGTAAAGCGAAATTCATTCACTACTCAAATAAATTTGACACCAACCGTTCCTCCAAGCACCTATGGGATGAAATAAAAAAAATTTGGTTGAGTAAATCATCTCCCTCATTTTGCGATTCTGCAAATATTGATGAGATTAACCAAACATTTATAAACTCAGTTCCTATAAGAATGAATACCTCCTCGCAATTAGAACTACAGTCTAGTCGCGCGGATGCTTTTTCATTGTCCAATATTGATGTTTATAATATATGTTCTGCAATTTTCTCTGTTAAATCCAAGTGTCTTGGGGTAGAAACATTCATCCTGATTTTGTGAAAATACTTCTTCCCTATTTATGTTTTTATGTGACTCATTTATTCAACACAATATTAACAACCTCTGTTTACCCAAGCCTCTGGAAATTTGTGCGTGTGATACCAGTACCTAAAAAAGGTGGAAGTTCAGACTTTCGACCAATTGCTATTCTGCCCTTCTAAAGCTTTTGAATCCATTGTCTCTAGTCAAATAAGATCCTATGTTGAGCACTCTAACCTTATTATCCCATTTCAAGCTGGCTTTAGATCTGAGCATAGCTGCATAAAGACCCTGTTAAAAGTGTCAGATGATATTCGAAGAGCGATTGATAATGACAAGATTACTCTATTAACCCTACTGGACTTCTCAAAAGCATTTGACTCTATTGACCCTATTCTTCTATGTAAGAAACTATATAATAACTTTAACTTTAGTAACTCTACAAATAAACTCATCATCTTTGTAATCGTGTTCAGGCAGTGTCATGTAAAAATAAGTTATCCTCGTTTCTTCCCATCCGCCGGGGTGTCCCTCAAGGTTCAATACTTGGTCCATCCTTGTTCTCTATGTATCATCAATGACCTACCCTCTTGTTTGTCCTACTGTCAGTTTCACTTATATGTGGATGATGTTCAACTTTAACTTCATTTTCTCAGTGGCCTTATTGACGACACTGTTGAAAAGGTTAATCAAGACATATCCGCCTTATCCAAATGGTCTAAACTCAACCAAATACAGATTAATCCAGACAAGTCAAAGCCGATTACAATATATAAACGTAGATTTGACTCTTCCATTCCTCCACCCATTATCTTAAATGGTTCAAGTATTGAGATAGTAGAAAGTATAAAAAACTTGGGAATTTTGTTTAACAGCAGTCTAAAGTGGAACTCCCATATCAACCAAATCGTTTCGAAGATTTATGGGTCGCTACGGGCCCTATCCTTAAGCAGAAACTATTTACCAACCGAAGTTAAGCTTAGGCTAGTGAAGGCCCTTATCCTACCTGTAATCATGTACGGCTGTGAAATCTTTACCAATTCTGAATCTGACGGGTAAATGTTGCCCTTAACTCAGCAACCCGTTACATCTATAATCTACGAAGATTTGATCATGCATCCGTATGTATATACTCCAAGAAAATTTTGGGATGCAGTCTTAAGACATTCTTAAATTACATCGGTGCCCATAGTCAAAGCTATATCGATACCAGATGTTCAACAAGCGACAATAATAATATTGCAACGTAAGTGATAACAACTTGGATCATGCCGGCTGCTATGCCTGTCCATAGCTACATTCGTTAATTATGCACAGGCCCTATTGAGTATGTGTATCTGCCTATATATAGATATAGAAGATACATACCAGGCGGAGAACAAATTAAATGTTCCTGTGTCATATTACATTTGAATGGGTTCGCTTTGGGCTCACTGCATTTGTACATTTTGTAGATTGGATAAGTGAATCGGTTGACGAGTACAAGTAATTGTATGCAATCGCATGAGAATGATAATCGATATAAGAAAAGGAAGGGTGCTTGTTTGGGTCGCATGTAGTGGCACACTACATCCCGCCCCCCTTGAAGAAAGATAATTATACCTTGAAGAGGTGAATTTTCTGCAAAAGAAGCAGTACGATGAAAAGGTTACATGTAAAATAATATATATATTTTTGTTTAGATAAAGATATAGTACTTTTTTATTTATATAAAGCAAATTGTTTTTTGATTTATTTAAATAAGTTAAGTTATTTTTTGTTGTAAAAATCTGATATTATTTGTAGGATTTACCTTTTTATAAGAATTATATAAAGAAAAAATATTTTTGTCTTAGGTATAAGATACCTATTTATAATGTTATTGTGTTAATTCATAATTTACAATTTATACGAATGTACATATATATATTAGTTATGAGAAAGTAAAATATAAAAAATGTTTTTTTGAAATTATTTGAACTTGTTATCATGAGTTCTAAGTAAGTAAAGGAATATAATATTTTTTTTTTTTTTGTTTGAACATGCTATATGGGTATTAAATTTTATGTGTACATTTGGCATGTTTATAATTTTATTTATTTTAGTTTATTTTACCCGTTACTGGTGTTTAATTGAGGATAAAACGAATCTTGAAAGAGGATCTGGTAACGGAACGTTATTGTTAGCGTTAGCGCCATCGTTAGTGTCAGGTTCTGTTTTTGTTATGTTTTCATTAATAATGGAAATTTTGTCAAGTGTTTCGGTTTTGGTCTGTGTACTGTCGTAAGTTTCACCTGTCCTGAGGCTCATTTTCAATAGAATAGTTTTCAGGGTAATTTGGTATTTACAGATACAGAGTATGGTTATAAGAGTGGCAAAGACGAGGCAGTGATTAAAATGTAGTGGTGAAGTGTCATGCTTATCTAAATGGTGCAGACGTTTTTCTTCTTTCTTCATCGTATTTAAGCAGCTTGATAGGATTTGTACGAATGATAGAAGGTTCTTTTTTCAGAATGTAAAAGGGTTAAGTTAATCGTTGGAATAAAAGAGTTTTTTAATATAGTATTGTCTGTATGTTGGCCGTATATGGTCAATTCTTTTGCTACGTAAGTAACATTTGCCGGTGAATTCTACAATTCCTGCTCCTAGGAATTTGTGTGTCGTTATTTGTCAGTCATAGTATTTTGCATCTTCCTCTGATAAGGTGCCGAAAAGTGTTTAGCTTACGATACCTACAGCGTTTGTCAATGCCCTTTTTGTTCTTGGTTTTAAATTTAAGTCCAAGTTTAGGAGGCTGCACTTTTGTATAATATCGTCGATTAAGTGGTTTAGTTCTGCTAGCGTTACTTTGCACAAGTATGTTACTTGTGTGTCAATTTTAAGCCCGTTGCAGAGTTTAGAAATATCGTAAATATAGTCGTTCATTAGTTTAGTTGTAGTCAGTAGGCCCCCTAGGTCATAGTACGTAATAATCTTCCATTAATTTGAATATAAGTTGATTTTATTCAGTTCCTCAAAATATATTCCGGAATTTCTTATATTTGTAAATGTAACGTGCCCCAGTGCGACGGCGAACCAGAAAAATAATATTACCGCAAGTTTCATTTTCCGCATAGGGAAGAGAATAAAGTGTTCCTTAAGTAAAAGCGTTTTCAAAAGAGGAGGAGATGACAGAAGAGAAGTGGGTGAAACAGTTAGTTGTAGATTTAAAAAAAAAAATATTTATTTATTTGCATTCATTAAGGCCTCATGAAATTCTATAATAGGATTAGGCTCCGTGGAAAAAATGTCTTTTCTAAAACAAGGAGGACAGGGCGATAGATAGAAAGGGTGTTTTAGAACATAAGTAGGGCTATCGCTGTTGAAATCAGGTTCCTTTGTGCCAAATCCAATTTCAACAGAAAATTTAAGCGCATGCGTAACACCTGTTTCCAGCCTTTCTCCGTTTCGATATATACCCATTGTTCCTGGCCAGTCTTGTATGTGTATTAACCAGGTATTAGGTTTGATATACAGAAGACCTTGGAATTCTGATACATACAGCCCGGGTATATTGACATATTTTGTAGATGTTTCCTTGTTGCCTATTCTGGAATGACCTTCGGGTAACCTGATGATATCCCCCGACAATAAATTAAAGAGTGTTGTCAACGTTATTCCGTGAAGGATTTTACGTCGTTATTGTGTACTATTTTAGTCTTGTTGCGTATTTTTATTTCGGTATTTTCTTCAGAAATGATGTTTGTTATGATGTTAATGGCGTAAGCTTGTTTTGTCGAGCTTGATTTTTAATAAGTACTTTGTCACCACCTTTGAAATTTTTTATTTTAACGTTTTTGTCATAATACGTTTTATTTTGTTTCTTCTTTTCATATAACATTTCTCGAGCAATTTTGTTACCGTGCTGCAAGCGACTTTTTAACTCGTTAGCGTAATTTTCGTAGTTATACTGTATTTGCGGGAGATTGAGTTGCATAATTTGGAATACGCGCTGGGTAACCATACAATAGTTCGAACGGAGTATACGTTGTACTACTATGGGGTGTAGTGTTGTACACGAACATAGCGTATGGCAACCATGTATCCCAATTCGATGCATCTCGGTCAGTATAATGTCTTAGATATTCCGTTCTATGGTTTCTTTCTAACACGCCATTTGTTTGCGGATGGTATGGGGTTGTTTGTAACTCCTTTGTTTTTTACAAATTTTAACAAATTTCTTTAAATAAGTTACTTAGAAATTCGTTCCATGGTTTGTGAGGATTGACTCTGGAAATCCGAATCGGCATACCAAACGTTCAACTTTTGCGGGTTATCGTTGTTGCGTCTCCATAAGGTACAGGAATGTGTAATGTGCGCATAACTAAAGCCTTTTAATGTTGCTATAGCAGTCAGAAAATAGCTTGTTTAGAACCTTATACAAGTTAAATTGTTAGTTTGGGTGCTCGTACAAAACTTAAAAATCCTAAAGAATTCGAATCAAAAGTCTGGTCAATGACGTACGTATGTAAGAACCAGTTATCGTCCATATAAAATAAAAGGCACGACTGGATCGCACGTACTTGCTCCTATGTGCTAATCCTTTTTAAGTGCAGGGGTCTTTTTGACAAAGATTTAATTTTAATGTTTTTTTTGACGTGCAACTTCTTTAGGGTCGTTGTGGTTTGAAGCTCAAGCGAACATGCGTCACGACAAAGGGATAAACATATAAATAAATAAATGAAAATATAATTTTTTTGTTTGTCAAACATGTCCCAATCAAAACTCGTGTTGTAAGAAATGTTAATTGTCCATGGATGTCCAATAATATTCTTCAAGCTATATCCTTAAGAGATACTCTTTACCGTCGTTGGAATCGCTTTCGTTGTGAAGATATGCTTGGTCAGTATAAAATTACTCGAAACCGTGTGACAATGTTAATACGTAAAGCGAAATTCATTCACTACTCAAATAAATTTGACACCAACCGTTCCTCCAAGCACCTATGGGATGAAATAAAAAAAATTTGGTTGAGTAAATCATCTCCCTCATTTTGCGATTCTGCAAATATTGATGAGATTAACCAAACATTTATAAACTCAGTTCCTATAAGAATGAATACCTCCTCGCAATTAGAACTACAGTCTAGTCGCGCGGATGCTTTTTCATTGTCCAATATTGATGTTTATAATATATGTTCTGCAATTTTCTCTGTTAAATCCAAGTGTCTTGGGGTAGAAACATTCATCCTGATTTTGTGAAAATACTTCTTCCCTATTTATGTTTTTATGTGACTCATTTATTCAACACAATATTAACAACCTCTGTTTACCCAAGCCTCTGGAAATTTGTGCGTGTGATACCAGTACCTAAAAAAGGTGGAAGTTCAGACTTTCGACCAATTGCTATTCTGCCCTTCTAAAGCTTTTGAATCCATTGTCTCTAGTCAAATAAGATCCTATGTTGAGCACTCTAACCTTATTATCCCATTTCAAGCAGGCTTTAGATCTGAGCATAGCTGCATAAAGACCCTGTTAAAAGTGTCAGATGATATTCGAAGAGCGATTGATAATGACAAGATTACTCTATTAACCCTACTGGACTTCTCAAAAGCATTTGACTCTATTGACCCTATTCTTCTATGTAAGAAACTATATAATAACTTTAACTTTAGTAACTCTACAAATAAACTCATCATCTTTGTAATCGTGTTCAGGCAGTGTCATGTAAAAATAAGTTATCCTCGTTTCTTCCCATCCGCCGGGGTGTCCCTCAAGGTTCAATACTTGGTCCATCCTTGTTCTCTATGTATCATCAATGACCTACCCTCTTGTTTGTCCTACTGTCAGTTTCACTTATATGTGGATGATGTTCAACTTTAACTTCATTTTCTCAGTGGCCTTATTGACGACACTGTTGAAAAGGTTAATCAAGACATATCCGCCTTATCCAAATGGTCTAAACTCAACCAAATACAGATTAATCCAGACAAGTCAAAGCCGATTACAATATATAAACGTAGATTTGACTCTTCCATTCCTCCACCCATTATCTTAAATGGTTCAAGTATTGAGATAGTAGAAAGTATAAAAAACTTGGGAATTTTGTTTAACAGCAGTCTAAAGTGGAACTCCCATATCAACCAAATCGTTTCGAAGATTTATGGGTCGCTACGGGCCCTATCCTTAAGCAGAAACTATTTACCAACCGAAGTTAAGCTTAGGCTAGTGAAGGCCCTTATCCTACCTGTAATCATGTACGGCTGTGAAATCTTTACCAATTCTGAATCTGACGGGTAAATGTTGCCCTTAACTCAGCAACCCGTTACATCTATAATCTACGAAGATTTGATCATGCATCCGTATGTATATACTCCAAGAAAATTTTGGGATGCAGTCTTAAGACATTCTTAAATTACATCGGTGCCCATAGTCAAAGCTATATCGATACCAGATGTTCAACAAGCGACAATAATAATATTGCAACGTAAGTGATAACAACTTGGATCATGCCGGCTGCTATGCCTGTCCATAGCTACATTCGTTAATTATGCACAGGCCCTATTGAGTATGTGTATCTGCCTATATATAGATATAGAAGATACATACCAGGCGGAGAACAAATTAAATGTTCCTGTGTCATATTACATTTGAATGGGTTCGCTTTGGGCTCACTGCATTTGTACATTTTGTAGATTGGATAAGTGAATCGGTTGACGAGTACAAGTAATTGTATGCAATCGCATGAGAATGATAATCGATATAAGAAAAGGAAGGGTGCTTGTTTGGGTCGCATGTAGTGGCACACTACATCCCGCCCCCCTTGAAGAAAGATAATTATACCTTGAAGAGGTGAATTTTCTGCAAAAGAAGCAGTACGATGAAAAGGTTACATGTAAAATAATATATATATTTTTGTTTAGATAAAGATATAGTACTTTTTTATTTATATAAAGCAAATTGTTTTTTGATTTATTTAAATAAGTTAAGTTATTTTTTGTTGTAAAAATCTGATATTATTTGTAGGATTTACCTTTTTATAAGAATTATATAAAGAAAAAATATTTTTGTCTTAGGTATAAGATACCTATTTATAATGTTATTGTGTTAATTCATAATTTACAATTTATACGAATGTACATATATATATTAGTTATGAGAAAGTAAAATATAAAAAATGTTTTTTTGAAATTATTTGAACTTGTTATCATGAGTTCTAAGTAAGTAAAGGAATATAATATTTTTTTTTTTTTGTTTGAACATGCTATATGGGTATTAAATTTTATGTGTACATTTGGCATGTTTATAATTTTATTTATTTTAGTTTATTTTACCCGTTACTGGTGTTTAATTGAGGATAAAACGAATCTTGAAAGAGGATCTGGTAACGGAACGTTATTGTTAGCGTTAGCGCCATCGTTAGTGTCAGGTTCTGTTTTTGTTATGTTTTCATTAATAATGGAAATTTTGTCAAGTGTTTCGGTTTTGGTCTGTGTACTGTCGTAAGTTTCACCTGTCCTGAGGCTCATTTTCAATAGAATAGTTTTCAGGGTAATTTGGTATTTACAGATACAGAGTATGGTTATAAGAGTGGCAAAGACGAGGCAGTGATTAAAATGTAGTGGTGAAGTGTCATGCTTATCTAAATGGTGCAGACGTTTTTCTTCTTTCTTCATCGTATTTAAGCAGCTTGATAGGATTTGTACGAATGATAGAAGGTTCTTTTTTCAGAATGTAAAAGGGTTAAGTTAATCGTTGGAATAAAAGAGTTTTTTAATATAGTATTGTCTGTATGTTGGCCGTATATGGTCAATTCTTTTGCTACGTAAGTAACATTTGCCGGTGAATTCTACAATTCCTGCTCCTAGGAATTTGTGTGTCGTTATTTGTCAGTCATAGTATTTTGCATCTTCCTCTGATAAGGTGCCGAAAAGTGTTTAGCTTACGATACCTACAGCGTTTGTCAATGCCCTTTTTGTTCTTGGTTTTAAATTTAAGTCCAAGTTTAGGAGGCTGCACTTTTGTATAATATCGTCGATTAAGTGGTTTAGTTCTGCTAGCGTTACTTTGCACAAGTATGTTACTTGTGTGTCAATTTTAAGCCCGTTGCAGAGTTTAGAAATATCGTAAATATAGTCGTTCATTAGTTTAGTTGTAGTCAGTAGGCCCCCTAGGTCATAGTACGTAATAATCTTCCATTAATTTGAATATAAGTTGATTTTATTCAGTTCCTCAAAATATATTCCGGAATTTCTTATATTTGTAAATGTAACGTGCCCCAGTGCGACGGCGAACCAGAAAAATAATATTACCGCAAGTTTCATTTTCCGCATAGGGAAGAGAATAAAGTGTTCCTTAAGTAAAAGCGTTTTCAAAAGAGGAGGAGATGACAGAAGAGAAGTGGGTGAAACAGTTAGTTGTAGATTTAAAAAAAAAATATTTATTTATTTGCATTCATTAAGGCCTCATGAAATTCTATAATAGGATTAGGCTCCGTGGAAAAAATGTCTTTTCTAAAACAAGGAGGACAGGGCGATAGATAGAAAGGGTGTTTTAGAACATAAGTAGGGCTATCGCTGTTGAAATCAGGTTCCTTTGTGCCAAATCCAATTTCAACAGAAAATTTAAGCGCATGCGTAACACCTGTTTCCAGCCTTTCTCCGTTTCGATATATACCCATTGTTCCTGGCCAGTCTTGTATGTGTATTAACCAGGTATTAGGTTTGATATACAGAAGACCTTGGAATTCTGATACATACAGCCCGGGTATATTGACATATTTTGTAGATGTTTCCTTGTTGCCTATTCTGGAATGACCTTCGGGTAACCTGATGATATCCCCCGACAATAAATTGAGTGTTGTCAACGTTATTCCGTGAAGGATTTTACGTCGTTATTGTGTACTATTTTAGTCTTGTTGCGTATTTTTATTTCGGTATTTTCTTCAGAAATTATGTTTGTTATGATGTTAATGGCGTAAGCTTGTTTTGTCGAGCTTGATTTTTAATAAGTACTTTGTCACCACCTTTGAATTTTTTTATTTTAACGTTTTTGTCATAATACGTTTTATTTTGTTTCTTCTTTTCATATAACATTTCTCGAGCAATTTTGTTACCGTGCTGCAAGCGACTTTTTAACTCGTTAGCGTAATTTTCGTAGTTATACTGTATTTGCGGGAGATTGAGTTGCATAATTTGGAATACGCGCTGGGTAACCATACAATAGTTCGAACGGAGTATACGTTGTACTACTATGGGGTGTAGTGTTGTACACGAACATAGCGTATGGCAACCATGTATCCCAATTCGATGCATCTCGGTCAGTATAATGTCTTAGATATTCCGCTAGCGTTCTATGGTTTCTTTCTAACACGCCATTTGTTTGCGGATGGTATGGGGTTGTTTGTAACTCCTTTGTTTTTTACAATTTTTAACAAATTTCTTTAAATAAGTTACTTAGAAATTCGTTCCATGGTTTGTGAGGATTGACTCTGGAAATCCGAATCGGCATACCAAACGTTCAACTAGCATGCGGGTTATCGTTGTTGCGTCTGCATAAGTTACAGGAATGTGTAATGTGCGCATAACTAAAGCCTTTTAATGTTGCTATAGCAGTCAGAAAATAGCTTGTTTAGAACCTTATACAAGTTAAATTGTTAGTTTGGGTGCTCGTACAAAACTTAAAAATCCTAAAGAATTCGAATCAAAAGTCTGGTCAATGACGTACGTATGTAAGAACCAGTTATCGTCCATATAAAATAAAAGGCACGACTGGATCGCACGTACTTGCTCCTATGTGCTAATCCTTTTTAAGTGCAGGGGTCTTTTTGACAAAGATTTAATTTTAATGTTTTTTTTGACGTGCAACTTCTTTAGGGTCGTTGTGGTTTGAAGCTCAAGCGAACATGCGTCACGACAAAGGGATAAACATATAAATAAATAAATGAAAATATAATTTTTTTGTTTGTCAAACATGTCCCAATCAAAACTCGTGTTGTAAGAAATGTTAATTGTCCATGGATGTCCAATAATATTCTTCAAGCTATATCCTTAAGAGATACTCTTTACCGTCGTTGGAAACGCTTTGGTTGTGAAGATATGCTTGGTCAGTATAAAATTACTCGAAACCGTGTGACAATGTTAATACGTAAAGCGAAATTCATTCACTACTCAAATAAATTTGACACCAACCGTTCCTCCAAACACCTATGGAATGAAATAAAAAAAATTGGGTTGAGTAAATCATCTCCCTCATTTTGCGATTCTGCAAATATTGAGGAGATTAACCAAAAATTTATAAACTCAGTTCCTATAAGAATGAATACCTCCTCGCAATTAGAACTACAGTCTAGTCGCGCGGATGCTTTTTCATTGTCCAATATTGATGTTTATAATATATGTTCTGCAATTTTCTCTGTTAAATCCAAGTGTCTTGGGCTAGAAACATTCATCCTGATTTTGTGAAAATACTTCTTCCCTATTTATGTTTTTATGTGACTCATTTATTCAACACAATATTAACAACCTCTGTTTACCCAAGCCTCTGGAAATTTGTGCGTGTGATACCAGTACCTAAAAAAGGTGGAAGTTCAGACTTTCGACCAATTGCTATTCTGCCCTTCTAAAGCTTTTGAATCCATTGTCTCCAGTCAAATAAGATCCTATGTTGAGCACTCTAACCTTATTATCCCATTTCAAGCAGGCTTTAGATCTGAGCATATTTGTATAAAGACCCTGTTAAAAGTGTCAGATGATATTCGAAGAGCGATTGATAATGACAAGATTACTCTATTAACCCTACTGGACTTCTCAAAAGCATTTGACTCTATTGACCCTATTCTTCTATGTAAGAAACTATATAATAACTTTAACTTTAGTAACTCTACAAATAAACTCATCATCTTTGTAATCGTGTTCAGGCAGTGTCATGTAAAAATAAGTTATCCTCGTTTCTTCCCATCCGCCGGGGTGTCCCTCAAGGTTCAATACTTGGTCCATCCTTGTTCTCTATGTATCATCAATGACCTACCCTCTTGTTTGTCCTACTGTCAGTTTCACTTATATGTGGATGATGTTCAACTTTAACTTCATTTTCTCAGTGGCCTTATTGACGACACTGTTGAAAAGGTTAATCAAGACATATCCGCCTTATCCAAATGGTCTAAACTCAACCAAATACAGATTAATCCAGACAAGTCAAAGCCGATTACAATATATAAACGTAGATTTGACTCTTCCATTCCTCCACCCATTATCTTAAATGGTTCAAGTATTGAGATAGTAGAAAGTATAAAAAACTTGGGAATTTTGTTTAACAGCAGTCTAAAGTGGAACTCCCATATCAACCAAATCGTTTCGAAGATTTATGGGTCGCTACGGGCCCTATCCTTAAACAGAAACTATTTACCAACCGAAGTTAAGCTTAGGCTAGTGAAGGCCCTTATCCTACCTGTAATCATGTACGGCTGTGAAATCTTTACCAATTCTGAATCTGACGGGTAAATGTTGCCCTTAACTCAGCAACCCGTTACATCTATAATCTACGAAGATTTGATCATGCATCCGTATGTATATACTCCAAGAAAATTTTGGGATGCAGTCTTAAGACATTCTTAAATTACATCGGTGCCCATAGTCAAAGCTATATCGATACCAGATGTTCAACAAGCGACAATAATAATATTGCAACGTAAGTGATAACAACTTGGATCATGCCGGCTGCTATGCCTGTCCATAGCTACATTCGTTAATTATGCACAGGCCCTATTGAGTATGTGTATCTGCCTATATATAGATATAGAAGATACATACCAGGCGGAGAACAAATTAAATGTTCCTGTGTCATATTACATTTGAATGGGTTCGCTTTGGGCTCACTGCAATTGTACATTTTGTAGATTGGATAAGTGAATCGGTTGACGAGTACAAGTAATTGTATGCAATCGCATGAGAATGATAATCGATATAAGAAAAGGAAGGGTGCTTGTTTGGGTCGCATGTAGTGGCACACTACATCCCGCCCCCCTTGAAGAAAGATAATTATACCTTGAAGAGGTGAATTTTCTGCAAAAGAAGCAGTACGATGAAAAGGTTACATGTAAAATAATATATATATTTTTGTTTAGATAAAGATATAGTAATTTTTTATTTATATAAAGCAAATTGTTTTTTGATTTATTTAAATAAGTTAAGTTATTTTTTGTTGTAAAAATCTGATATTATTTGTAGGATTTACCTTTTTATAAGAATTATATAAAGAAAAAATATTTTTGTCTTAGGTATAAGATACCTATTTATAATGTTATTGTGTTAATTCATAATTTACAATTTATACGAATGTACATATATATATTAGTTATGAGAAAGTAAAATATAAAAAATGTTTTTTTGAAATTATTTGAACTTGTTATCATGAGTTCTAAGTAAGTAAAGGAATATAATATTTTTTTTTTTTTTTTTGAACATGCTATATGGGTATTAAATTTTATGTGTACATTTGGCATGCTTATAATTTTATTTTTTTTAGTTTATTTTACCCGTTACTGGTGTTTAATTGAGGATAAAACGAATCTTGAAAGAGGATCTGGTAACGGAACGTTATTGTTAGCGTTAGCGCCATCGTTAGTGTCAGGTTCTGTTTTTGTTATGTTTTCATTAATAATGGAAATTTTGTCAAGTGTTTCGGTTTTGGTCTGTGTACTGTCGTAAGTTTCACCTGTCCTGAGGCTCATTTTCAATAGAATAGTTTTCAGGGTAATTTGGTATTTACAGATACAGAGTATGGTTATAAGAGTGGCAAAGACGAGGCAGTGATTAAAATGAAGTGGTGAGTGTCATGCTTATCTAAATGGTGCAGACGTTTTTCTTCTTTCTTCATCGTATTTAAGCAGCTTGATAGGATTTGTACGAATGATAGAAGGTTCTTTTTTCAGAATGTAAAAGGGTTAAGTTAATCGTTGGAATAAAAGAGTTTTTTAATATAGTATTGTCTGTATGTTGGCCGTATATGGTCAATTCTTTTGCTACGTAAGTAACATTTGCCGGTGAATTCTACAATTCCTGCTCCTAGGAATTTGTGTGTCGTTATTTGTCAGTCATAGTATTTTGCATCTTCCTCTGATAAGGTGCCGAAAAGTGTTTAGCTTACGATACCTACAGCGTTAGTCAATGCCCTTTTTGTTCTTGGTTTTAAATTTAAGTCCAAGTTTAGGAGGCTGCACTTTTGTATAATATCGTCGATTAAGTGGTTTAGTTCTGCTAGCGTTACTTTGCACAAGTATGTTACTTGTGTGTCAATTTTAAGCCCGTTGCAGAGTTTAGAAATATCGTAAATATAGTCGTTCATTAGTTTAGTTGTAGTCAGTAGGCCCCCTAGGTCATAGTACGTAATAATCTTCCATTAATTTGAATATAAGTTGATTTTATCCAGTTCCTCAAAATATATTCCGGAATTTCTTATATTTGTAAATGTAACGTGCCCCAGTGCGACGGCGAACCAGAAAAATAATATTACCGCAAGTTTCATTTTCCGCATAGGGAAGAGAATAAAGTGTTCCTTAAGTAAAAGCGTTTTCAAAAGAGGAGGAGATGACAGAAGAGAAGTGGGTGAAACAGTTAGTTGTAGATTTAAAAAAAAAATATTTATTTATTTGCATTCATTAAGGCCTCATGAAATTCTATAATAGGATTAGGCTCCGTGGAAAAAATGTCTTTTCTAAAACAAGGAGGACAGGGCGATAGATAGAAAGGGTGTTTTAGAACATAAGTAGGGCTATCGCTGTTGAAATCAGGTTCCTTTGTGCCAAATCCAATTTCAACAGAAAATTTAAGCGCATGCGTAACACCTGTTTCCAGCCTTTCTCCGTTTCGATATATACCCATTGTTCCTGGCCAGTCTTGTATGTGTATTAACCAGGTATTAGGTTTGATATACAGAAGACCTTGGAATTCTGATACATACAGCCCGGGTATATTGACATATTTTGTAGATGTTTCCTTGTTGCCTATTCTGGAATGACCTTCGGGTAACCTGATGATATCCCCCGACAATAAATTAAAGAGTGTTGTCAACGTTATTCCGTGAAGGATCTTACGTCGTTATTGTGTACTATTTTAGTCTTGTTGCGTATTTTTATTTCGGTATTTTCTTCAGAAATTATGTTTGTTATGATGTTAATGGCGTAAGCTTGTTTTGTCGAGCTTGATTTTTAATAAGTACTTTGTCACCACCTTTGAATTTTTTTATTTTAACGTTTTTGTCATAATACGTTTTATTTTGTTTCTTCTTTTCATATAACATTTCTCGAGCAATTTTGTTACCGTGCTGCAAGCGACTTTTTAACTCGTTAGCGTAATTTTCGTAGTTATACTGCATTTGCGGGAGATTGATTTGCATAATTTGGAATACGCGCTGGGTAACCATACAATAGTTCGAACGGAGTATACGTTGTACTACTATGGGGTGTAGTGTTGTACACGAACATAGCGTATGGCAACCATGTATCCCAATTCGATGCATCTCGGTCAGTATAATGTCTTAGATATTCCGCTAGCGTTCTATGGTTTCTTTCTAACACGCCATTTGTTTGCGGATGGTATGGGGTTGTTTGTAACTCCTTTGTTTTTTACAAATTTTAACAAATTTCTTTAAATAAGTTACTTAGAAATTCGTTCCATGGTTTGTGAGGATTGACTCTGGAAATCCGAATCGGCATACCAAACGTTCAACTAGCATGCGGGTTATCGTTGTTGCGTCTGCATAAGGTACAGGAATGTGTAATGTGCGCATAACTAAAGCCTTTTAATGTTGCTATAGCAGTCAGAAAATAGCTTGTTTAGAACCTTATACAAGTTAAATTGTTAGTTTGGGTGCTCGTACAAAACTTAAAAATCCTAAAGAATTCGAATCAAAAGTCTGGTCAATGACGTACGTATGTAAGAACCAGTTATCGTCCATATAAAATAAAAGGCACGACTGGATCGCACGTACTTGCTCCTATGTGCTAATCCTTTTTAAGTGCAGGGGTCTTTTTGACAAAGATTTAATTTTAATGTTTTTTTTGACGTGCAACTTCTTTAGGGTCGTTGTGGTTTGAAGCTCAAGCGAACATGCGTCACGACAAAGGGATAAACATATAAATAAATAAATGAAAATATAATTTTTTTGTTTGTCAAACATGTCCCAATCAAAACTCGTGTTGTAAGAAATGTTAATTGTCCATGGATGTCCAATAATATTCTTCAAGCTATATCCTTAAGAGATACTCTTTACCGTCGTTGGAATCGCTTTCGTTGTGAAGATATGCTTGGTCAGTATAAAATTACTCGAAACCGTGTGACAATGTTAATACGTAAAGCGAAATTCATTCACTACTCAAATAAATTTGACACCAACCGTTCCTCCAAACACCTATGGGATGAAATAAAAAAAATTGGGTTGAGTAAATCATCTCCCTCATTTTGCGATTCTACAAATATTGAGGAGATTAACCAAACATTTATAAACTCAGTTCCTATAAGAATGAATACCTCCTCGCAATTAGAACTACAGTCTAGTCGCGCGGATGCTTTTTCATTGTCCAATATTGATGTTTATAATATATGTTCTGCAATTTTCTCTGTTAAATCCAAGTGTCTTGGGGTAGAAACATTCATCCTGATTTTGTGAAAATACTTCTTCCCTATTTATGTTTTTATGTGACTCATTTATTCAACACAATATTAACAACCTCTGTTTACCCAAGCCTCTGGAAATTTGTGCGTGTGATACCAGTACCTAAAAAAGGTGGAAGTTCAGACTTTCGACCAATTGCTATTCTGCCCTTCTAAAGCTTTTGAATCCATTGTCTCTAGTCAAATAAGATCCTATGTTGAGCACTCTAACCTTATTATCCCATTTCAAGCAGGCTTTAGATCTGAGCATAGCTGCATAAAGACCCTGTTAAAAGTGTCAGATGATATTCGAAGAGCGATTGATAATGACAAGATTACTCTATTAACCCTACTGGACTTCTCAAAAGCATTTGACTCTATTGACCCTATTCTTCTATGTAAGGAACTATATAATAACTTTAACTTTAGTAACTCTACAAATAAACTCATCATCTTTGTAATCGTGTTCAGGCAGTGTCATGTAAAAATAAGTTATCCTCGTTTCTTCCCATCCGCCGGGGTGTCCCTCAAGGTTCAATACTTGGTCCATCCTTGTTCTCTATGTATCATCAATGACCTACCCTCTTGTTTGTCCTACTGTCAGTTTCACTTATATGTGGATGATGTTCAACTTTAACTTAATTTTCTCAGTGGCCTTATTGACGACACTGTTGAAAAGGTTAATCAAGACATATCCGCCTTATCCAAATGGTCTAAACTCAACCAAATACAGATTAATCCAGACAAGTCAAAGCCGATTACAATATATAAACGTAGATTTGACTCTTCCATTCCTCCACCCATTATCTTAAATGGTTCAAGTATTGAGATAGTAGAAAGTATAAAAAACTTGGGAATTTTGTTTAACAGCAGTCTAAAGTGGAACTCCCATATCAACCAAATCGTTTCGAAGATTTATGGGTCGCTACGGGCCCTATCCTTAAGCAGAAACTATTTACCAACCGAAGTTAAGCTTAGGCTAGTGAAGGCCCTTATCCTACCTGTAATCATGTACGGCTGTGAAATCTTTACCAATTCTGAATCTGACGGGTAAATGTTGCCCTTAACTCAGCAACCCGTTACATCTATAATCTACGAAGATTTGATCATGCATCCGTATGTATATACTCCAAGAAAATTTTGGGATGCAGTCTTAAGACATTCTTAAATTACATCGGTGCCCATAGTCAAAGCTATATCGATACCAGATGTTCAACAAGCGACAATAATATTGCAACGTAAGTGATAACAACTTGGATCATGCCGGCTGCTATGCCTGTCCATAGCTACATTCGTTAATTATGCACAGGCCCTATTGAGTATGTGTATCTGCCTATATATAGATATAGAAGATACATACCAGGCGGAGAACAAATTAAATGTTCCTGTGTCATATTACATTTGAATGGGTTCGCTTTGGGCTCACTGCATTTGTACATTTTGTAGATTGGATAAGTGAATCGGTTGACGAGTACAAGTAATTGTATGCAATCGCATGAGAATGATAATCGATATAAGAAAAGGAAGGGTGCTTGTTTGGGTCGCATGTAGTGGCACACTACATCCCGCCCCCCTTGAAGAAAGATAATTATACCTTGAAGAGGTGAATTTTCTGCAAAAGAAGCAGTACGATGAAAAGGTTACATGTAAAATAATATATATATTTTTGTTTAGATAAAGATATAGTAATTTTTTATTTATATAAAGCAAATTGTTTTTTGATTTATTTAAATAAGTTAAGTTATTTTTTGTTGTAAAAATCTGATATTATTTGTAGGATTTACCTTTTTATAAGAATTATATAAAGAAAAAATATTTTTGTCTTAGGTATAAGATACCTATTTATAATGTTATTGTGTTAATTCATAATTTACAATTTATACGAATGTACATATATATATTAGTTATGAGAAAGTAAAATATAAAAAATGTTTTTTTGAAATTATTTGAACTTGTTATCATGAGTTCTAAGTAAGTAAAGGAATATAATATTTTTTTTTTTTTTTTTGAACATGCTATATGGGTATTAAATTTTATGTGTACATTTGGCATGCTTATAATTTTATTTTTTTTAGTTTATTTTACCCGTTACTGGTGTTTAATTGAGGATAAAACGAATCTTGAAAGAGGATCTGGTAACGGAACGTTATTGTTAGCGTTAGCGCCATCGTTAGTGTCAGGTTCTGTTTTTGTTATGTTTTCATTAATAATGGAAATTTTGTCAAGTGTTTCGGTTTTGGTCTGTGTACTGTCGTAAGTTTCACCTGTCCTGAGGCTCATTTTCAATAGAATAGTTTTCAGGGTAATTTGGTATTTACAGATACAGAGTATGGTTATAAGAGTGGCAAAGACGAGGCAGTGATTAAAATGAAGTGGTGAGTGTCATGCTTATCTAAATGGTGCAGACGTTTTTCTTCTTTCTTCATCGTATTTAAGCAGCTTGATAGGATTTGTACGAATGATAGAAGGTTCTTTTTTCAGAATGTAAAAGGGTTAAGTTAATCGTTGGAATAAAAGAGTTTTTTAATATAGTATTGTCTGTATGTTGGCCGTATATGGTCAATTCTTTTGCTACGTAAGTAACATTTGCCGGTGAATTCTACAATTCCTGCTCCTAGGAATTTGTGTGTCGTTATTTGTCAGTCATAGTATTTTGCATCTTCCTCTGATAAGGTGCCGAAAAGTGTTTAGCTTACGATACCTACAGCGTTAGTCAATGCCCTTTTTGTTCTTGGTTTTAAATTTAAGTCCAAGTTTAGGAGGCTGCACTTTTGTATAATATCGTCGATTAAGTGGTTTAGTTCTGCTAGCGTTACTTTGCACAAGTATGTTACTTGTGTGTCAATTTTAAGCCCGTTGCAGAGTTTAGAAATATCGTAAATATAGTCGTTCATTAGTTTAGTTGTAGTCAGTAGGCCCCCTAGGTCATAGTACGTAATAATCTTCCATTAATTTGAATATAAGTTGATTTTATCCAGTTCCTCAAAATATATTCCGGAATTTCTTATATTTGTAAATGTAACGTGCCCCAGTGCGACGGCGAACCAGAAAAATAATATTACCGCAAGTTTCATTTTCCGCATAGGGAAGAGAATAAAGTGTTCCTTAAGTAAAAGCGTTTTCAAAAGAGGAGGAGATGACAGAAGAGAAGTGGGTGAAACAGTTAGTTGTAGATTTAAAAAAAAAATATTTATTTATTTGCATTCATTAAGGCCTCATGAAATTCTATAATAGGATTAGGCTCCGTGGAAAAAATGTCTTTTCTAAAACAAGGAGGACAGGGCGATAGATAGAAAGGGTGTTTTAGAACATAAGTAGGGCTATCGCTGTTGAAATCAGGTTCCTTTGTGCCAAATCCAATTTCAACAGAAAATTTAAGCGCATGCGTAACACCTGTTTCCAGCCTTTCTCCGTTTCGATATATACCCATTGTTCCTGGCCAGTCTTGTATGTGTATTAACCAGGTATTAGGTTTGATATACAGAAGACCTTGGAATTCTGATACATACAGCCCGGGTATATTGACATATTTTGTAGATGTTTCCTTGTTGCCTATTCTGGAATGACCTTCGGGTAACCTGATGATATCCCCCGACAATAAATTAAAGAGTGTTGTCAACGTTATTCCGTGAAGGATCTTACGTCGTTATTGTGTACTATTTTAGTCTTGTTGCGTATTTTTATTTCGGTATTTTCTTCAGAAATTATGTTTGTTATGATGTTAATGGCGTAAGCTTGTTTTGTCGAGCTTGATTTTTAATAAGTACTTTGTCACCACCTTTGAATTTTTTTATTTTAACGTTTTTGTCATAATACGTTTTATTTTGTTTCTTCTTTTCATATAACATTTCTCGAGCAATTTTGTTACCGTGCTGCAAGCGACTTTTTAACTCGTTAGCGTAATTTTCGTAGTTATACTGTATTTGCGGGAGATTGAGTTGCATAATTTGGAATACGCGCTGGGTAACCATACAATAGTTCCAACGGAGTATACGTTGTACTACTATGGGGTGTAGTGTTGTACACGAACATAGCGTATGGCAACCATGTATCCCAATTCGATGCATCTCGGTCAGTATAATGTCTTAGATATTCCGCTAGCGTTCTATGGTTTCTTTCTAACACGCCATTTGTTTGCGGATGGTATGGGGTTGTTTGTAACTCCTTTGTTTTTTACAATTTTTAACAAATTTCTTTAAATAAGTTACTTAGAAATTCGTTCCATGGTTTGTGAGGATTGACTCTGGAAATCCGAATCGGCATACCAAACGTTCAACTAGCATGCGGGTTATCGTTGTTGCGTCTGCATAAGGTACAGGAATGTGTAATGTGCGCATAACTAAAGCCTTTTAATGTTGCTATAGCAGTCAGAAAATAGCTTGTTTAGAACCTTATACAAGTTAAATTGTTAGTTTGGGTGCTCGTACAAAACTTAAAAATCCTAAAGAATTCGAATCAAAAGTCTGGTCAATGACGTACGTATGTAAGAACCAGTTATCGTCTATATAAAATAAAAGGCACGACTGGATCGCACGTACTTGCTCCTATGTGCTTATCCTTTTTAAGTGCAGGGGTCTTTTTGACAAAGATTTAATTTTAATGTTTTTTTTTTTGACGTTCAACTTCTTTAGGGTCGTTGTGGTTTGAAGCTCAAACGAACATGCGTCACGACAAAGGGATAAACACATAAATAAATGAAAATATAATTTTTTTGTTTGTCAAACATGTCCCAATCAAAACTCGTGTTGTAAGAAATGTTAATTGTCCATGGATGTCCAATAATATTCTTCAAGCTATATCCTTAAGAGATACTCTTTACCGTCGTTGGAAACGCTTTGGTTGTGAAGATATGCTTGGTCAGTATAAAATTACTCGAAACCGTGTGACAATGTTAATACGTAAAGCGAAATTCATTCACTACTCAAATAAATTTGACACCAACCGTTCCTCCAAACACCTATGGAATGAAATAAAAAAAATTGGGTTGAGTAAATCATCTCCCTCATTTTGCGATTCTGCAAATATTGAGGAGATTAACCAAAAATTTATAAACTCAGTTCCTATAAGAATGAATACCTCCTCGCAATTAGAACTACAGTCTAGTCGCGCGGATGCTTTTTCATTGTCCAATATTGATGTTTATAATATATGTTCTGCAATTTTCTCTGTTAAATCCAAGTGTCTTGGGCTAGAAACATTCATCCTGATTTTGTGAAAATACTTCTTCCCTATTTATGTTTTTATGTGACTCATTTATTCAACACAATATTAACAACCTCTGTTTACCCAAGCCTCTGGAAATTTGTGCGTGTGATACCAGTACCTAAAAAAGGTGGAAGTTCAGACTTTCGACCAATTGCTATTCTGCCCTTCTAAAGCTTTTGAATCCATTGTCTCCAGTCAAATAAGATCCTATGTTGAGCACTCTAACCTTATTATCCCATTTCAAGCAGGCTTTAGATCTGAGCATATTTGTATAAAGACCCTGTTAAAAGTGTCAGATGATATTCGAAGAGCGATTGATAATGACAAGATTACTCTATTAACCCTACTGGACTTCTCAAAAGCATTTGACTCTATTGACCCTATTCTTCTATGTAAGAAACTATATAATAACTTTAACTTTAGTAACTCTACAAATAAACTCATCATCTTTGTAATCGTGTTCAGGCAGTGTCATGTAAAAATAAGTTATCCTCGTTTCTTCCCATCCGCCGGGGTGTCCCTCAAGGTTCAATACTTGGTCCATCCTTGTTCTCTATGTATCATCAATGACCTACCCTCTTGTTTGTCCTACTGTCAGTTTCACTTATATGTGGATGATGTTCAACTTTAACTTCATTTTCTCAGTGGCCTTATTGACGACACTGTTGAAAAGGTTAATCAAGACATATCCGCCTTATCCAAATGGTCTAAACTCAACCAAATACAGATTAATCCAGACAAGTCAAAGCCGATTACAATATATAAACGTAGATTTGACTCTTCCATTCCTCCACCCATTATCTTAAATGGTTCAAGTATTGAGATAGTAGAAAGTATAAAAAACTTGGGAATTTTGTTTAACAGCAGTCTAAAGTGGAACTCCCATATCAACCAAATCGTTTCGAAGATTTATGGGTCGCTACGGGCCCTATCCTTAAACAGAAACTATTTACCAACCGAAGTTAAGCTTAGGCTAGTGAAGGCCCTTATCCTACCTGTAATCATGTACGGCTGTGAAATCTTTACCAATTCTGAATCTGACGGGTAAATGTTGCCCTTAACTCAGCAACCCGTTACATCTATAATCTACGAAGATTTGATCATGCATCCGTATGTATATACTCCAAGAAAATTTTGGGATGCAGTCTTAAGACATTCTTAAATTACATCGGTGCCCATAGTCAAAGCTATATCGATACCAGATGTTCAACAAGCGACAATAATAATATTGCAACGTAAGTGATAACAACTTGGATCATGCCGGCTGCTATGCCTGTCCATAGCTACATTCGTTAATTATGCACAGGCCCTATTGAGTATGTGTATCTGCCTATATATAGATATAGAAGATACATACCAGGCGGAGAACAAATTAAATGTTCCTGTGTCATATTACATTTGAATGGGTTCGCTTTGGGCTCACTGCAATTGTACATTTTGTAGATTGGATAAGTGAATCGGTTGACGAGTACAAGTAATTGTATGCAATCGCATGAGAATGATAATCGATATAAGAAAAGGAAGGGTGCTTGTTTGGGTCGCATGTAGTGGCACACTACATCCCGCCCCCCTTGAAGAAAGATAATTATACCTTGAAGAGGTGAATTTTCTGCAAAAGAAGCAGTACGATGAAAAGGTTACATGTAAAATAATATATATATTTTTGTTTAGATAAAGATATAGTAATTTTTTATTTATATAAAGCAAATTGTTTTTTGATTTATTTAAATAAGTTAAGTTATTTTTTGTTGTAAAAATCTGATATTATTTGTAGGATTTACCTTTTTATAAGAATTATATAAAGAAAAAATATTTTTGTCTTAGGTATAAGATACCTATTTATAATGTTATTGTGTTAATTCATAATTTACAATTTATACGAATGTACATATATATATTAGTTATGAGAAAGTAAAATATAAAAAATGTTTTTTTGAAATTATTTGAACTTGTTATCATGAGTTCTAAGTAAGTAAAGGAATATAATATTTTTTTTTTTTTTTTTGAACATGCTATATGGGTATTAAATTTTATGTGTACATTTGGCATGCTTATAATTTTATTTTTTTTAGTTTATTTTACCCGTTACTGGTGTTTAATTGAGGATAAAACGAATCTTGAAAGAGGATCTGGTAACGGAACGTTATTGTTAGCGTTAGCGCCATCGTTAGTGTCAGGTTCTGTTTTTGTTATGTTTTCATTAATAATGGAAATTTTGTCAAGTGTTTCGGTTTTGGTCTGTGTACTGTCGTAAGTTTCACCTGTCCTGAGGCTCATTTTCAATAGAATAGTTTTCAGGGTAATTTGGTATTTACAGATACAGAGTATGGTTATAAGAGTGGCAAAGACGAGGCAGTGATTAAAATGAAGTGGTGAGTGTCATGCTTATCTAAATGGTGCAGACGTTTTTCTTCTTTCTTCATCGTATTTAAGCAGCTTGATAGGATTTGTACGAATGATAGAAGGTTCTTTTTTCAGAATGTAAAAGGGTTAAGTTAATCGTTGGAATAAAAGAGTTTTTTAATATAGTATTGTCTGTATGTTGGCCGTATATGGTCAATTCTTTTGCTACGTAAGTAACATTTGCCGGTGAATTCTACAATTCCTGCTCCTAGGAATTTGTGTGTCGTTATTTGTCAGTCATAGTATTTTGCATCTTCCTCTGATAAGGTGCCGAAAAGTGTTTAGCTTACGATACCTACAGCGTTAGTCAATGCCCTTTTTGTTCTTGGTTTTAAATTTAAGTCCAAGTTTAGGAGGCTGCACTTTTGTATAATATCGTCGATTAAGTGGTTTAGTTCTGCTAGCGTTACTTTGCACAAGTATGTTACTTGTGTGTCAATTTTAAGCCCGTTGCAGAGTTTAGAAATATCGTAAATATAGTCGTTCATTAGTTTAGTTGTAGTCAGTAGGCCCCCTAGGTCATAGTACGTAATAATCTTCCATTAATTTGAATATAAGTTGATTTTATCCAGTTCCTCAAAATATATTCCGGAATTTCTTATATTTGTAAATGTAACGTGCCCCAGTGCGACGGCGAACCAGAAAAATAATATTACCGCAAGTTTCATTTTCCGCATAGGGAAGAGAATAAAGTGTTCCTTAAGTAAAAGCGTTTTCAAAAGAGGAGGAGATGACAGAAGAGAAGTGGGTGAAACAGTTAGTTGTAGATTTAAAAAAAAAATATTTATTTATTTGCATTCATTAAGGCCTCATGAAATTCTATAATAGGATTAGGCTCCGTGGAAAAAATGTCTTTTCTAAAACAAGGAGGACAGGGCGATAGATAGAAAGGGTGTTTTAGAACATAAGTAGGGCTATCGCTGTTGAAATCAGGTTCCTTTGTGCCAAATCCAATTTCAACAGAAAATTTAAGCGCATGCGTAACACCTGTTTCCAGCCTTTCTCCGTTTCGATATATACCCATTGTTCCTGGCCAGTCTTGTATGTGTATTAACCAGGTATTAGGTTTGATATACAGAAGACCTTGGAATTCTGATACATACAGCCCGGGTATATTGACATATTTTGTAGATGTTTCCTTGTTGCCTATTCTGGAATGACCTTCGGGTAACCTGATGATATCCCCCGACAATAAATTAAAGAGTGTTGTCAACGTTATTCCGTGAAGGATCTTACGTCGTTATTGTGTACTATTTTAGTCTTGTTGCGTATTTTTATTTCGGTATTTTCTTCAGAAATTATGTTTGTTATGATGTTAATGGCGTAAGCTTGTTTTGTCGAGCTTGATTTTTAATAAGTACTTTGTCACCACCTTTGAATTTTTTTATTTTAACGTTTTTGTCATAATACGTTTTATTTTGTTTCTTCTTTTCATATAACATTTCTCGAGCAATTTTGTTACCGTGCTGCAAGCGACTTTTTAACTCGTTAGCGTAATTTTCGTAGTTATACTGCATTTGCGGGAGATTGATTTGCATAATTTGGAATACGCGCTGGGTAACCATACAATAGTTCGAACGGAGTATACGTTGTACTACTATGGGGTGTAGTGTTGTACACGAACATAGCGTATGGCAACCATGTATCCCAATTCGATGCATCTCGGTCAGTATAATGTCTTAGATATTCCGCTAGCGTTCTATGGTTTCTTTCTAACACGTCATTTGTTTGCGGATGGTATGGGGTTGTTTGTAACTCCTTTGTTTTTTACAAATTTTAACAAATTTCTTTAAATAAGTTACTTAGAAATTCGTTCCATGGTTTGTGAGGATTGACTCTGGAAATCCGAATCGGCATACCAAACGTTCAACTAGCATGCGGGTTATCGTTGTTGCGTCTGCATAAGGTACAGGAATGTGTAATGTGCGCATAACTAAAGCCTTTTAATGTTGCTATAGCAGTCAGAAAATAGCTTGTTTAGAACCTTATACAAGTTAAATTGTTAGTTTGGGTGCTCGTACAAAACTTAAAAATCCTAAAGAATTCGAATCAAAAGTCTGGTCAATGACGTACGTATGTAAGAACCAGTTATCGTCCATATAAAATAAAAGGCACGACTGGATCGCACGTACTTGCTCCTATGTGCTAATCCTTTTTAAGTGCAGGGGTCTTTTTGACAAAGATTTAATTTTAATGTTTTTTTTGACGTGCAACTTCTTTAGGGTCGTTGTGGTTTGAAGCTCAAGCGAACATGCGTCACGACAAAGGGATAAACATATAAATAAATAAATGAAAATATAATTTTTTTGTTTGTCAAACATGTCCCAATCAAAACTCGTGTTGTAAGAAATGTTAATTGTCCATGGATGTCCAATAATATTCTTCAAGCTATATCCTTAAGAGATACTCTTTACCGTCGTTGGAATCGCTTTCGTTGTGAAGATATGCTTGGTCAGTATAAAATTACTCGAAACCGTGTGACAATGTTAATACGTAAAGCGAAATTCATTCACTACTCAAATAAATTTGACACCAACCGTTCCTCCAAACACCTATGGGATGAAATAAAAAAAATTGGGTTGAGTAAATCATCTCCCTCATTTTGCGATTCTACAAATATTGAGGAGATTAACCAAACATTTATAAACTCAGTTCCTATAAGAATGAATACCTCCTCGCAATTAGAACTACAGTCTAGTCGCGCGGATGCTTTTTCATTGTCCAATATTGATGTTTATAATATATGTTCTGCAATTTTCTCTGTTAAATCCAAGTGTCTTGGGGTAGAAACATTCATCCTGATTTTGTGAAAATACTTCTTCCCTATTTATGTTTTTATGTGACTCATTTATTCAACACAATATTAACAACCTCTGTTTACCCAAGCCTCTGGAAATTTGTGCGTGTGATACCAGTACCTAAAAAAGGTGGAAGTTCAGACTTTCGACCAATTGCTATTCTGCCCTTCTAAAGCTTTTGAATCCATTGTCTCTAGTCAAATAAGATCCTATGTTGAGCACTCTAACCTTATTATCCCATTTCAAGCAGGCTTTAGATCTGAGCATAGCTGCATAAAGACCCTGTTAAAAGTGTCAGATGATATTCGAAGAGCGATTGATAATGACAAGATTACTCTATTAACCCTACTGGACTTCTCAAAAGCATTTGACTCTATTGACCCTATTCTTCTATGTAAGGAACTATATAATAACTTTAACTTTAGTAACTCTACAAATAAACTCATCATCTTTGTAATCGTGTTCAGGCAGTGTCATGTAAAAATAAGTTATCCTCGTTTCTTCCCATCCGCCGGGGTGTCCCTCAAGGTTCAATACTTGGTCCATCCTTGTTCTCTATGTATCATCAATGACCTACCCTCTTGTTTGTCCTACTGTCAGTTTCACTTATATGTGGATGATGTTCAACTTTAACTTAATTTTCTCAGTGGCCTTATTGACGACACTGTTGAAAAGGTTAATCAAGACATATCCGCCTTATCCAAATGGTCTAAACTCAACCAAATACAGATTAATCCAGACAAGTCAAAGCCGATTACAATATATAAACGTAGATTTGACTCTTCCATTCCTCCACCCATTATCTTAAATGGTTCAAGTATTGAGATAGTAGAAAGTATAAAAAACTTGGGAATTTTGTTTAACAGCAGTCTAAAGTGGAACTCCCATATCAACCAAATCGTTTCGAAGACTTATGGGTCGCTACGGGCCCTATCCTTAAGCAGAAACTATTTACCAACCGAAGTTAAGCTTAGGCTAGTGAAGGCCCTTATCCTACCTGTAATCATGTACGGCTGTGAAATCTTTACCAATTCTGAATCTGACGGGTAAATGTTGCCCTTAACTCAGCAACCCGTTACATCTATAATCTACGAAGATTTGATCATGCATCCGTATGTATATACTCCAAGAAAATTTTGGGATGCAGTCTTAAGACATTCTTAAATTACATCGGTGCCCATAGTCAAAGCTATATCGATACCAGATGTTCAACAAGCGACAATAATATTGCAACGTAAGTGATAACAACTTGGATCATGCCGGCTGCTATGCCTGTCCATAGCTACATTCGTTAATTATGCACAGGCCCTATTGAGTATGTGTATCTGCCTATATATAGATATAGAAGATACATACCAGGCGGAGAACAAATTAAATGTTCCTGTGTCATATTACATTTGAATGGGTTCGCTTTGGGCTCACTGCATTTGTACATTTTGTAGATTGGATAAGTGAATCGGTTGACGAGTACAAGTAATTGTATGCAATCGCATGAGAATGATAATCGATATAAGAAAAGGAAGGGTGCTTGTTTGGGTCGCATGTAGTGGCACACTACATCCCGCCCCCCTTGAAGAAAGATAATTATACCTTGAAGAGGTGAATTTTCTGCAAAAGAAGCAGTACGATGAAAAGGTTACATGTAAAATAATATATATATTTTTGTTTAGATAAAGATATAGTACTTTTTTATTTATATAAAGCAAATTGTTTTTTGATTTATTTAAATAAGTTAAGTTATTTTTTGTTGTAAAAATCTGATATTATTTGTAGGATTTACCTTTTTATAAGAATTATATAAAGAAAAAATATTTTTGTCTTAGGTATAAGATACCTATTTATAATGTTATTGTGTTAATTCATAATTTACAATTTATACGAATGTACATATATATATTAGTTATGAGAAAGTAAAATATAAAAAATGTTTTTTTGAAATTATTTGAACTTGTTATCATGAGTTCTAAGTAAGTAAAGGAATATAATATTTTTTTTTTTTGTTTGAACATGCTATATGGGTATTAAATTTTATGTGTACATTTGGCATGTTTATAATTTTATTTATTTTAGTTTATTTTACCCGTTACTGGTGTTTAATTGAGGATAAAACGAATCTTGAAAGAGGATCTGGTAACGGAACGTTATTGTTAGCGTTAGCGCCATCGTTAGTGTCAGGTTCTGTTTTTGTTATGTTTTCATTAATAATGGAAATTTTGTCAAGTGTTTCGGTTTTGGTCTGTGTACTGTCGTAAGTTTCACCTGTCCTGAGGCTCATTTTCAATAGAATAGTTTTCAGGGTAATTTGGTATTTACAGATACAGAGTATGGTTATAAGAGTGGCAAAGACGAGGCAGTGATTAAAATGTAGTGGTGAGTGTCATGCTTATCTAAATGGTGCAGACGTTTTTCTTCTTTCTTCATCGTATTTAAGCAGCTTGATAGGATTTGTACGAATGATAGAAGGTTCTTTTTTCAGAATGTAAAAGGGTTAAGTTAATCGTTGGAATAAAAGAGTTTTTTAATATAGTATTGTCTGTATGTTGGCCGTATATGGTCAATTCTTTTGCTACGTAAGTAACATTTGCCGGTGAATTCTACAATTCCTGCTCCTAGGAATTTGTGTGTCGTTATTTGTCAGTCATAGTATTTTGCATCTTCCTCTGATAAGGTGCCGAAAAGTGTTTAGCTTACGATACCTACAGCGTTTGTCAATGCCCTTTTTGTTCTTGGTTTTAAATTTAAGTCCAAGTTTAGGAGGCTGCACTTTTGTATAATATCGTCGATTAAGTGGTTTAGTTCTGCTAGCGTTACTTTGCACAAGTATGTTACTTGTGTGTCAATTTTAAGCCCGTTGCAGAGTTTAGAAATATCGTAAATATAGTCGTTCATTAGTTTAGTTGTAGTCAGTAGGCCCCCTAGGTCATAGTACGTAATAATCTTCCATTAATTTGAATATAAGTTGATTTTATTCAGTTCCTCAAAATATATTCCGGAATTTCTTATATTTGTAAATGTAACGTGCCCCAGTGCGACGGCGAACCAGAAAAATAATATTACCGCAAGTTTCATTTTCCGCATAGGGAAGAGAATAAAGTGTTCCTTAAGTAAAAGCGTTTTCAAAAGAGGAGGAGATGACAGAAGAGAAGTGGGTGAAACAGTTAGTTGTAGATTTAAAAAAAAAATATTTATTTATTTGCATTCATTAAGGCCTCATGAAATTCTATAATAGGATTAGGCTCCGTGGAAAAAATGTCTTTTCTAAAACAAGGAGGACAGGGCGATAGATAGAAAGGGTGTTTTAGAACATAAGTAGGGCTATCGCTGTTGAAATCAGGTTCCTTTGTGCCAAATCCAATTTCAACAGAAAATTTAAGCGCATGCGTAACACCTGTTTCCAGCCTTTCTCCGTTTCGATATATACCCATTGTTCCTGGCCAGTCTTGTATGTGTATTAACCAGGTATTAGGTTTGATATACAGAAGACCTTGGAATTCTGATACATACAGCCCGGGTATATTGACATATTTTGTAGATGTTTCCTTGTTGCCTATTCTGGAATGACCTTCGGGTAACCTGATGATATCCCCCGACAATAAATTAAAGAGTGTTGTCAACGTTATTCCGTGAAGGATCTTACGTCGTTATTGTGTACTATTTTAGTCTTGTTGCGTATTTTTATTTCGGTATTTTCTTCAGAAATTATGTTTGTTATGATGTTAATGGCGTAAGCTTGTTTTGTCGAGCTTGATTTTTAATAAGTACTTTGTCACCACCTTTGAATTTTTTTATTTTAACGTTTTTGTCATAATACGTTTTATTTTGTTTCTTCTTTTCATATAACATTTCTCGAGCAATTTTGTTACCGTGCTGCAAGCGACTTTTTAACTCGTTAGCGTAATTTTCGTAGTTATACTGTATTTGCGGGAGATTGAGTTGCATAATTTGGAATACGCGCTGGGTAACCATACAATAGTTCGAACGGAGTATACGTTGTACTACTATGGGGTGTAGTGTTGTACACGAACATAGCGTATGGCAACCATGTATCCCAATTCGATGCATCTCGGTCAGTATAATGTCTTAGATATTCCGCTAGCGTTCTATGGTTTCTTTCTAACACGCCATTTGTTTGCGGATGGTATGGGGTTGTTTGTAACTCCTTTGTTTTTTACAAATTTTAACAAATTTCTTTAAATAAGTTACTTAGAAATTCGTTCCATGGTTTGTGAGGATTGACTCTGGAAATCCGAATCGGCATACCAAACGTTCAACTAGCATGCGGGTTATCGTTGTTGCGTCTGCATAAGGTACAGGAATGTGTAATGTGCGCATAACTAAAGCCTTTTAATGTTGCTATAGCAGTCAGAAAATAGCTTGTTTAGAACCTTATACAAGTTAAATTGTTAGTTTGGGTGCTCGTACAAAACTTAAAAATCCTAAAGAATTCGAATCAAAAGTCTGGTCAATGACGTACGTATGTAAGAACCAGTTATCGTCCATATAAAATAAAAGGCACGACTGGATCGCACGTACTTGCTCCTATGTGCTAATCCTTTTTAAGTGCAGGGGTCTTTTTGACAAAGATTTAATTTTAATGTTTTTTTTGACGTGCAACTTCTTTAGGGTCGTTGTGGTTTGAAGCTCAAGCGAACATGCGTCACGACAAAGGGATAAACATATAAATAAATAAATGAAAATATAATTTTTTTGTTTGTCAAACATGTCCCAATCAAAACTCGTGTTGTAAGAAATGTTAATTGTCCATGGATGTCCAATAATATTCTTCAAGCTATATCCTTAAGAGATACTCTTTACCGTCGTTGGAATCGCTTTCGTTGTGAAGATATGCTTGGTCAGTATAAAATTACTCGAAACCGTGTGACAATGTTAATACGTAAAGCGAAATTCATTCACTACTCAAATAAATTTGACACCAACCGTTCCTCCAAACACCTATGGGATGAAATAAAAAAAATTGGGTTGAGTAAATCATCTCCCTCATTTTGCGATTCTACAAATATTGAGGAGATTAACCAAACATTTATAAACTCAGTTCCTATAAGAATGAATACCTCCTCGCAATTAGAACTACAGTCTAGTCGCGCGGATGCTTTTTCATTGTCCAATATTGATGTTTATAATATATGTTCTGCAATTTTCTCTGTTAAATCCAAGTGTCTTGGGGTAGAAACATTCATCCTGATTTTGTGAAAATACTTCTTCCCTATTTATGTTTTTATGTGACTCATTTATTCAACACAATATTAACAACCTCTGTTTACCCAAGCCTCTGGAAATTTGTGCGTGTGATACCAGTACCTAAAAAAGGTGGAAGTTCAGACTTTCGACCAATTGCTATTCTGCCCTTCTAAAGCTTTTGAATCCATTGTCTCCAGTCAAATAAGATCCTATGTTGAGCACTCTAACCTTATTATCCCATTTCAAGCAGGCTTTAGATCTGAGCATAGCTGCATAAAGACCCTGTTAAAAGTGTCAGATGATATTCGAAGAGCGATTGATAATGACAAGATTACTCTATTAACCCTACTGGACTTCTCAAAAGCATTTGACTCTATTGACCCTATTCTTCTATGTAAGAAACTATATGATACCTTTAACTTTAGTAACTCTACAAATAAACTCATCATCTTTGTAATCGTGTTCAGGCAGTGTCATGTAAAAATAAGTTATCCTCGTTTCTTCCCATCCGCCGGGGTGTCCCTCAAGGTTCAATACTTGGTCCATCCTTGTTCTCTATGTATCATCAATGACCTACCCTCTTGTTTGTCCTACTGTCAGTTTCACTTATATGTGGATGATGTTCAACTTTAACTTCATTTTCTCAGTGGCCTTATTGACGACACTGTTGAAAAGGTTAATCAAGACATATCCGCCTTATCCAAATGGTCTAAACTCAACCAAATACAGATTAATCCAGACAAGTCAAAGCCGATTACAATATATAAACGTAGATTTGACTCTTCCATTCCTCCACCCATTATCTTAAATGGTTCAAGTATTGAGATAGTAGAAAGTATAAAAAACTTGGGAATTTTGTTTAACAGCAGTCTAAAGTGGAACTCCCATATCAACCAAATCGTTTCGAAGATTTATGGGTCGCTACGGGCCCTATCCTTAAGCAGAAACTATTTACCAACCGAAGTTAAGCTTAGGCTAGTGAAGGCCCTTATCCTACCTGTAATCATGTACGGCTGTGAAATCTTTACCAATTCTGAATCTGACGGGTAAATGTTGCCCTTAACTCAGCAACCCGTTACATCTATAATCTACGAAGATTTGATCATGCATCCGTATGTATATACTCCAAGAAAATTTTGGGATGCAGTCTTAAGACATTCTTAAATTACATCGGTGCCCATAGTCAAAGCTATATCGATACCAGATGTTCAACAAGCGACAATAATAATATTGCAACGCAAGTGATAACAACTTGGATCATGCCGGCTGCTATGCCTGTCCATAGCTACATTCGTTAATTATGCACAGGCCCTATTGAGTATGTGTATCTGCCTATATATAGATATAGAAGATACATACCAGGCGGAGAATAAATTAAATGTTCCTGTGTCATATTACATTTGAATGGGTTCGCTTTGGGCTCACTGCATTTGTACATTTTGTAGATTGGATAAGTGAATCGGTTGACGAGTACAAGTAATTGTATGCAATCGCATGAGAATGATAATCGATATAAGAAAAGGAAGGGTGCTTGTTTGGGTCGCATGTAGTGGCACACTACATCCCGCCCCCCTTGAAGAAAGATAATTATACCTTGAAGAGGTGAATTTTCTGCAAAAGAAGCAGTACGATGAAAAGGTTACATGTAAAATAATATATATATTTTTGTTTAGATAAAGATATAGTACTTTTTTATTTATATAAAGCAAATTGTTTTTTGATTTATTTAAATAAGTTAAGTTATTTTTTGTTGTAAAAATCTGATATTATTTGTAGGATTTACCTTTTTATAAGAATTATATAAAGAAAAAATATTTTTGTCTTAGGTATAAGATACCTATTTATAATGTTATTGTGTTAATTCATAATTTACAATTTATACGAATGTACATATATATATTAGTTATGAGAAAGTAAAATATAAAAAATGTTTTTTTGAAATTATTTGAACTTGTTATCATGAGTTCTAAGTAAGTAAAGGAATATAATATTTTTTTTTTTTGTTTGAACATGCTATATGGGTATTAAATTTTATGTGTACATTTGGCATGTTTATAATTTTATTTATTTTAGTTTATTTTACCCGTTACTGGTGTTTAATTGAGGATAAAACGAATCTTGAAAGAGGATCTGGTAACGGAACGTTATTGTTAGCGTTAGCGCCATCGTTAGTGTCAGGTTCTGTTTTTGTTATGTTTTCATTAATAATGGAAATTTTGTCAAGTGTTTCGGTTTTGGTCTGTGTACTGTCGTAAGTTTCACCTGTCCTGAGGCTCATTTTCAATAGAATAGTTTTCAGGGTAATTTGGTATTTACAGATACAGAGTATGGTTATAAGAGTGGCAAAGACGAGGCAGTGATTAAAATGTAGTGGTGAAGTGTCATGCTTATCTAAATGGTGCAGACGTTTTTCTTCTTTCTTCATCGTATTTAAGCAGCTTGATAGGATTTGTACGAATGATAGAAGGTTCTTTTTTCAGAATGTAAAAGGGTTAAGTTAATCGTTGGAATAAAAGAGTTTTTTAATATAGTATTGTCTGTATGTTGGCCGTATATGGTCAATTCTTTTGCTACGTAAGTAACATTTGCCGGTGAATTCTACAATTCCTGCTCCTAGGAATTTGTGTGTCGTTATTTGTCAGTCATAGTATTTTGCATCTTCCTCTGATAAGGTGCCGAAAAGTGTTTAGCTTACGATACCTACAGCGTTTGTCAATGCCCTTTTTGTTCTTGGTTTTAAATTTAAGTCCAAGTTTAGGAGGCTGCACTTTTGTATAATATCGTCGATTAAGTGGTTTAGTTCTGCTAGCGTTACTTTGCACAAGTATGTTACTTGTGTGTCAATTTTAAGCCCGTTGCAGAGTTTAGAAATATCGTAAATATAGTCGTTCATTAGTTTAGTTGTAGTCAGTAGGCCCCCTAGGTCATAGTACGTAATAATCTTCCATTAATTTGAATATAAGTTGATTTTATTCAGTTCCTCAAAATATATTCCGGAATTTCTTATATTTGTAAATGTAACGTGCCCCAGTGCGACGGCGAACCAGAAAAATAATATTACCGCAAGTTTCATTTTCCGCATAGGGAAGAGAATAAAGTGTTCCTTAAGTAAAAGCGTTTTCAAAAGAGGAGGAGATGACAGAAGAGAAGTGGGTGAAACAGTTAGTTGTAGATTTAAAAAAAAAAATATTTATTTATTTGCATTCATTAAGGCCTCATGAAATTCTATAATAGGATTAGGCTCCGTGGAAAAAATGTCTTTTCTAAAACAAGGAGGACAGGGCGATAGATAGAAAGGGTGTTTTAGAACATAAGTAGGGCTATCGCTGTTGAAATCAGGTTCCTTTGTGCCAAATCCAATTTCAACAGAAAATTTAAGCGCATGCGTAACACCTGTTTCCAGCCTTTCTCCGTTTCGATATATACCCATTGTTCCTGGCCAGTCTTGTATGTGTATTAACCAGGTATTAGGTTTGATATACAGAAGACCTTGGAATTCTGATACATACAGCCCGGGTATATTGACATATTTTGTAGATGTTTCCTTGTTGCCTATTCTGGAATGACCTTCGGGTAACCTGATGATATCCCCCGACAATAAATTAAAGAGTGTTGTCAACGTTATTCCGTGAAGGATTTTACGTCGTTATTGTGTACTATTTTAGTCTTGTTGCGTATTTTTATTTCGGTATTTTCTTCAGAAATGATGTTTGTTATGATGTTAATGGCGTAAGCTTGTTTTGTCGAGCTTGATTTTTAATAAGTACTTTGTCACCACCTTTGAAATTTTTTATTTTAACGTTTTTGTCATAATACGTTTTATTTTGTTTCTTCTTTTCATATAACATTTCTCGAGCAATTTTGTTACCGTGCTGCAAGCGACTTTTTAACTCGTTAGCGTAATTTTCGTAGTTATACTGTATTTGCGGGAGATTGAGTTGCATAATTTGGAATACGCGCTGGGTAACCATACAATAGTTCGAACGGAGTATACGTTGTACTACTATGGGGTGTAGTGTTGTACACGAACATAGCGTATGGCAACCATGTATCCCAATTCGATGCATCTCGGTCAGTATAATGTCTTAGATATTCCGCTAGCGTTCTATGGTTTCTTTCTAACACGCCATTTGTTTGCGGATGGTATGGGGTTGTTTGTAACTCCTTTGTTTTTTACAAATTTTAACAAATTTCTTTAAATAAGTTACTTAGAAATTCGTTCCATGGTTTGTGAGGATTGACTCTGGAAATCCGAATCGGCATACCAAACGTTCAACTAGCATGCGGGTTATCGTTGTTGCGTCTGCATAAGGTACAGGAATGTGTAATGTGCGCATAACTAAAGCCTTTTAATGTTGCTATAGCAGTCAGAAAATAGCTTGTTTAGAACCTTATACAAGTTAAATTGTTAGTTTGGGTGCTCGTACAAAACTTAAAAATCCTAAAGAATTCGAATCAAAAGTCTGGTCAATGACGTACGTATGTAAGAACCAGTTATCGTCTATATAAAATAAAAGGCACGACTGGATCGCACGTACTTGCTCCTATGTGCTAATCCTTTTTAAGTGCAGGGGTCTTTTTGACAAAGATTTAATTTTAATGTTTTTTTTTTTGACGTTCAACTTCTTTAGGGTCGTTGTGGTTTGAAGCTCAAACGAACATGCGTCACGACAAAGGGATAAACACATAAATAAATGAAAATATAATTTTTTTGTTTGTCAAACATGTCCCAATCAAAACTCGTGTTGTAAGAAATGTTAATTGTCCATGGATGTCCAATAATATTCTTCAAGCTATATCCTTAAGAGATACTCTTTACCGTCGTTGGAAACGCTTTGGTTGTGAAGATATGCTTGGTCAGTATAAAATTACTCGAAACCGTGTGACAATGTTAATACGTAAAGCGAAACTCATTCACTACTCAAATAAATTTGACACCAACCGTTCCTCCAAACACCTATGGGATGAAATAAAAAAAATTGGGTTGAGTAAATCATCTCCCTCATTTTGCGATTCTGCAAATATTGAGGAGATTAACCAAAAATTTATAAACTCAGTTCCTATAAGAATGAATACCTCCTCGCAATTAGAACTACAGTCTAGTCGCGCGGATGCTTTTTCATTGTCCAATATTGATGTTTATAATATATGTTCTGCAATTTTCTCTGTTAAATCCAAGTGTCTTGGGGTAGAAACATTCATCCTGATTTTGTGAAAATACTTCTTCCCTATTTATGTTTTTATGTGACTCATTTATTCAACACAATATTAACAACCTCTGTTTACCCAAGCCTCTGGAAATTTGTGCGTGTGATACCAGTACCTAAAAAAGGTGGAAGTTCAGACTTTCGACCAATTGCTATTCTGCCCTTCTAAAGCTTTTGAATCCATTGTCTCCAGTCAAATAAGATCCTATGTTGAGCACTCTAACCTTATTATCCCATTTCAAGCAGGCTTTAGATCTGAGCATAGCTGTATAAAGACCCTGTTAAAAGTGTCAGATGATATTCGAAGAGCGATTGATAATGACAAGATTACTCTATTAACCCTACTGGACTTCTCAAAAGCATTTGACTCTATTGACCCTATTCTTCTATGTAAGAAACTATATAATAACTTTAACTTTAGTAACTCTACAAATAAACTCATCATCTTTGTAATCGTGTTCAGGCAGTGTCATGTAAAAATAAGTTATCCTCGTTTCTTCCCATCCGCCCCCCTTGAAGAAAGATAATTATACCTTGAAGAGGTGAATTTTCTGCAAAAGAAGCAGTACGATGAAAAGGTTACATGTAAAATAATATATATATTTTTGTTTAGATAAAGATAGTACTTTTTTATTTATATAAAGCAAATTGTTTTTTGATTTATTTAAATAAGCTAAGTTATTTTTTGTTGTAAAAATCTGATATTATTTGTAGGATTTACCTTTTTATAAGAATTATATAAAGAAAAAAATATTTTTGTCTTAGGTATAAGATACCTATTTATAATGTTATTGTGTTAATTCATAATTTACAATTTATACGAATGTACATATATATATTAGTTATGAGAAAGTAAAATATAAAAAATGTTTTTTTGAAATTATTTGAACTTGTTATCATGAGTTCTAAGTAAGTAAAGGAATATAATATTTTTTTTTTTTTTTTGAACATGCTATATGGGTATTAAATTTTATGTGTACATTTGGCATGCAGTGTGGCAAAGACGAGGCAGTGATTAAAATGAAGTGGTGAGTGTCATGCTTATCTAAATGGTGCAGACGTTTTTCTTCTTTCTTCATCGTATTTAAGCAGCTTGATAGGATTTGTACGAATGATAGAAGGTTCTTTTTTCAGAATGTAAAAGGGTTAAGTTAATCGTTGGAATAAAAGAGTTTTTGAATATAGTATTGTCTGTATGTTGGCCGTATATGGTCAATTCTTTTGCTACGTAAGTAACATTTGCCGGTGAATTCTACAATTCCTGCTCCTAGGAATTTGTGTGTCGTTATTTGTCAGTCATAGTATTTTGCATCTTCCTCTGATAAGGTGCCGAAAAGTGTTTAGCTTACGATACCTACAGCGTTTGTCAATGCCCTTTTTGTTCTTGGTTTTAAATTTAAGTCCAAGTTTAGGAGGCTGCACTTTTGTATAATATCGTCGATTAAGTGGTTTAGTTCTGCTAGCGTTACTTTGCACAAGTATGTTACTTGTGTGTCAATTTTAAGCCCGTTGCAGAGTTTAGAAATATCGTAAATATAGTCGTTCATTAGTTTAGTTGTAGTCAGTAGGCCCCCTAGGTCGTAGTACGTAATAATCTTCCATTAATTTGAATATAAGTTGATTTTATCCAGTTCCTCAAAATATATTCCGGAATTTCTTATATTTGTAAATGTAACGTGCCCCAGTGCGACGGCGAACCAGAAAAATAATATTACCGCAAGTTTCATTTTCCGCATAGGGAAGAGAATAAAGTGTTCCTTAAGTAAAAGCGTTTTCAAAAGAGGAGGAGATGACAGAAGAGAAGTGGGTGAAACAGTTAGTTGTAGATTTAAAAAAAATATATTTATTTATTTGCATTCATTAAGGCCTCATGAAATTCTATAATAGGATTAGGCTCCGTGGAAAAAATGTCTTTTCTAAAACAAGGAGGACAGGGCGATAGATAGAAAGGGTGTTTTAGAACATAAGTAGGGCTATCGCTGTTGAAATCAGGTTCCTTTGTGCCAAATCCAATTTCAACAGAAAATTTAAGCGCATGCGTAACACCTGTTTCCAGCCTTTCTCCGTTTCGATATATACCCATTGTTCCTGGCCAGTCTTGTATGTGTATTAACCAGGTATTAGGTTTGATATACAGAAGACCTTGGAATTCTGATACATACAGCCCGGGTATATTGACATATTTTGTAGATGTTTCCTTGTTGCCTATTCTGGAATGACCTTCGGGTAACCTGATGATATCCCCCGACAATAAATTAAAGAGTGTTGTCAACGTTATTCCGTGAAGGATTTTACGTCGTTATTGTGTACTATTTTAGTCTTGTTGCGTATTTTTATTTCGGTATTTTCTTCAGAAATGATGTTTGTTATGATGTTAATGGCGTAAGCTTGTTTTGTCGAGCTTGATTTTTAATAAGTACTTTGTCACCACCTTTGAAATTTTTTATTTTAACGTTTTTGTCATAATACGTTTTATTTTGTTTCTTCTTTTCATATAACATTTCTCGAGCAATTTTGTTACCGTGCTGCAAGCGACTTTTTAACTCGTTAGCGTAATTTTCGTAGTTATACTGTATTTGCGGGAGATTGATTTGCATAATTTGGAATACGCGCTGGGTAACCATACAATAGTTCGAACGGAGTATACGTTGTACTACTATGGGGTGTAGTGTTGTACACGAACATAGCGTATGGCAACCATGTATCCCAATTCGATGCATCTCGGTCAGTATAATGTCTTAGATATTCCGCTAGCGTTCTATGGTTTCTTTCTAACACGCCATTTGTTTGCGGATGGTATGGGGTTGTTTGTAACTCCTTTGTTTTTTTACAAATTTTAACAAATTTCTTTAAATAAGTTACTTAGAAATTCGTTCCATGGTTTGTGAGGATTGACTCTGGAAATCCGAATCGGCATACCAAACGTTCAACTAGCATGCGGGTTATCGTTGTTGCGTCTGCATAAGGTACAGGAATGTGTAATGTGCGCATAACTAAAGCCTTTTAATGTTGCTATAGCAGTCAGAAAATAGCTTGTTTAGAACCTTATACAAGTTAAATTGTTAGTTTGGGTGCTCGTACAAAACTTAAAAATCCTAAAGAATTCGAATCAAAAGTCTGGTCAATGACGTACGTATGTAAGAACCAGTTATCGTCTATATAAAATAAAAGGCACGACTGGATCGCACGTACTTGCTCCTATGTGCTAATCCTTTTTAAGTGCAGGGGTCTTTTTGACAAAGATTTAATTTTAATGTTTTTTTTTTTGACGTTCAACTTCTTTAGGGTCGTTGTGGTTTGAAGCTCAAACGAACATGCGTCACGACAAAGGGATAAACACATAAATAAATGAAAATATAATTTTTTTGTTTGTCAAACATGTCCCAATCAAAACTCGTGTTGTAAGAAATGTTAATTGTCCATGGATGTCCAATAATATTCTTCAAGCTATATCCTTAAGAGATACTCTTTACCGTCGTTGGAAACGCTTTGGTTGTGAAGATATGCTTGGTCAGTATAAAATTACTCGAAACCGTGTGACAATGTTAATACGTAAAGCGAAATTCATTCACTACTCAAATAAATTTGACACCAACCGTTCCTCCAAACACCTATGGGATGAAATAAAAAAAATTGGGTTGAGTAAATCATCTCCCTCATTTTGCGATTCTGCAAATATTGAGGAGATTAACCAAAAATTTATAAACTCAGTTCCTATAAGAATGAATACCTCCTCGCAATTAGAACTACAGTCTAGTCGCGCGGATGCTTTTTCATTGTCCAATATTGATGTTTATAATATATGTTCTGCAATTTTCTCTGTTAAATCCAAGTGTCTTGGGGTAGAAACATTCATCCTGATTTTGTGAAAATACTTCTTCCCTATTTATGTTTTTATGTGACTCATTTATTCAACACAATATTAACAACCTCTGTTTACCCAAGCCTCTGGAAATTTGTGCGTGTGATACCAGTACCTAAAAAAGGTGGAAGTTCAGACTTTCGACCAATTGCTATTCTGCCCTTCTAAAGCTTTTGAATCCATTGTCTCCAGTCAAATAAGATCCTATGTTGAGTACTCTAACCTTATTATCCCATTTCAAGCAGGCTTTAGATCTGAGCATAGCTGTATAAAGACCCTGTTAAAAGTGTCAGATGATATTCGAAGAGCGATTGATAATGACAAGATTACTCTATTAACCCTACTGGACTTCTCAAAAGCATTTGACTCTATTGACCCTATTCTTCTATGTAAGAAACTATATAATAACTTTAACTTTAGTAACTACAAATAAACTCATCATCTTTGTAATCGTGTTCAGGCAGTGTCATGTAAAAATAAGTTATCCTCGTTTCTTCCCATCCGCCCCCCTTGAAGAAAGATAATTATACCTTGAAGAGGTGAATTTTCTGCAAAAGAAGCAGTACGATGAAAAGGTTACATGTAAAATAATATATATATTTTTGTTTAGATAAAGATAGTACTTTTTTATTTATATAAAGCAAATTGTTTTTTGATTTATTTAAATAAGCTAAGTTATTTTTTGTTGTAAAAATCTGATATTATTTGTAGGATTTACCTTTTTATAAGAATTATATAAAGAAAAAATATTTTTGTCTTAGGTATAAGATACCTATTTATAATGTTATTGTGTTAATTCATAATTTACAATTTATACGAATGTACATATATATATTAGTTATGAGAAAGTAAAATATAAAAAATGTTTTTTTTAAATTATTTGAACTTGTTATCATGAGTTCTAAGTAAGTAAAGGAATATAATATTTTTTTTTTTTTTTTGAACATGCTATATGGGTATTAAATTTTATGTGTACATTTGGCATGCTTATAATTTTATTTTTTTTAGTTTATTTTACCCGTTACTGGTGTTTAATTGAGGATAAAACGAATCTTGAAAGAGGATCTGGTAACGGAACGTTATTGTTAGCGTTAGCGCCATCGTTAGTGTCAGGTTCTGTTTTTGTTATGTTTTCATTAATAATGGAAATTTTGTCAAGTGTTTCGGTTTTGGTCTGTGTACTGTCGTAAGTTTCACCTGTCCTGAGGCTCATTTTCAATAGAATAGTTTTCAGGGTAATTTGGTATTTACAGATACAGAGTATGGTTATAAGAGTGGCAAAGACGAGGCAGTGATTAAAATGAAGTGGTGAGTGTCATGCTTATCTAAATGGTGCAGACGTTTTTCTTCTTTCTTCATCGTATTTAAGCAGCTTGATAGGATTTGTACGAATGATAGAAGGTTCTTTTTTCAGAATGTAAAAGGGTTAAGTTAATCGTTGGAATAAAAGAGTTTTTGAATATAGTATTGTCTGTATGTTGGCCGTATATGGTCAATTCTTTTGCTACGTAAGTAACATTTGCCGGTGAATTCTACAATTCCTGCTCCTAGGAATTTGTGTGTCGTTATTTGTCAGTCATAGTATTTTGCATCTTCCTCTGATAAGGTGCCAAAAAGTGTTTAGCTTACGATACCTACAGCGTTTGTCAATGCCCTTTTTGTTCTTGGTTTTAAATTTAAGTCCAAGTTTAGGAGGCTGCACTTTTGTATAATATCGTCGATTAAGTGGTTTAGTTCTGCTAGCGTTACTTTGCACAAGTATGTTACTTGTGTGTCAATTTTAAGCCCGTTGCAGAGTTTAGAAATATCGTAAATATAGTCGTTCATTAGTTTAGTTGTAGTGAGTAGGCCCCCTAGGTCATAGTACGTAATAATCTTCCATTAATTTGAATATAAGTTGATTTTATCCAGTTCCTCAAAATATATTCCGGAATTTCTTATATTTGTAAATGTAACGTGCCCCAGTGCGACGGCGAACCAGAAAAATAATATTACCGCAAGTTTCATTTTCCGCATAGGGAAGAGAATAAAGTGTTCCTTAAGTAAAAGCGTTTTCAAAAGAGGAGGAGATGACAGAAGAGAAGTGGGTGAAACAGTTAGTTGTAGATTTAAAAAAAAAATATTTATTTATTTGCATTCATTAAGGCCTCATGAAATTCTATAATAGGATTAGGCTCCGTGGAAAAAATGTCTTTTCTAAAACAAGGAGGACAGGGCGATAGATAGAAAGGGTGTTTTAGAACATAAGTAGGGCTATCGCTGTTGAAATCAGGTTCCTTTGTGCCAAATCCAATTTCAACAGAAAATTTAAGCGCATGCGTAACACCTGTTTCCAGCCTTTCTCCGTTTCGATATATACCCATTGTTCCTGGCCAGTCTTGTATGTGTATTAACCAGGTATTAGGTTTGATATACAGAAGACCTTGGAATTCTGATACATACAGCCCGGGTATATTGACATATTTTGTAGATGTTTCCTTGTTGCCTATTCTGGAATTGACCTTCGGGTAACCTGATGATATCCCCCGACAATAAATTAAAGAGTGTTGTCAACGTTATTCCGTGAAGGATTTTACGTCGTTATTGTGTACTATTTTAGTCTTGTTGCGTATTTTTATTTCGGTATTTTCTTCAGAAATGATGTTTGTTATGATGTTAATGGCGTAAGCTTGTTTTGTCGAGCTTGATTTTTAATAAGTACTTTGTCACCACCTTTGAAATTTTTTATTTTAACGTTTTTGTCATAATACGTTTTATTTTGTTTCTTCTTTTCATATAACATTTCTCGAGCAATTTTGTTACCGTGCTGCAAGCCACTTTTTAACTCGTTAGCGTAATTTTCGTAGTTATACTGTATTTGCGGGAGATTGATTTGCATAATTTGGAATACGCGCTGGGTAACCATACAATAGTTCGAACGGAGTATACGTTGTACTACTATGGGGTGTAGTGTTGTACACGCACATAGCGTATGGCAACCATGTATCCCAATTCGATGCATCTCGGTCAGTATAATGTCTTAGATATTCCGCTAGCGTTCTATGGTTTCTTTCTAACACGCCATTTGTTTGCGGATGGTATGGGGTTGTTTGTAACTCCTTTGTTTTTTACAAATTTTAACAAATTTCTTTAAATAAGTTACTTAGAAATTCGTTCCATGGTTTGTGAGGATTGACTCTGGAAATCCGAATCGGCATACCAAACGTTCAACTAGCATGCGGGTTATCGTTGTTGCGTCTGCATTAGTTACAGGAATGTGTAATGTGCGCATAACTAAAGCCTTTTAATGTTGCTATAGCAGTCAGAAAATAGCTTGTTTAGAACCTTATACAAGTTAAATTGTTAGTTTGGGTGCTCGTACAAAACTTAAAAATCCTAAAGAATTCGAATCAAAAGTCTGGTCAATGACGTACGTATGTAAGAACCAGTTATCGTCCATATAAAATAAAAGGCACGACTGGATCGCACGTACTTGCTCCTATGTGCTAATCCTTTTTAAGTGCAGGGGTCTTTTTGACAAAGATTTAATTTTAATGTTTTTTTTGACGTGCAACTTCTTTAGGGTCGTTGTGGTTTGAAGCTCAAGCGAACATGCGTCACGACAAAGGGATAAACATATAAATAAATAAATGAAAATATAATTTTTTTGTTTGTCAAACATGTCCCAATCAAAACTCGTGTTGTAAGAAATGTTAATTGTCCATGGATGTCCAATAATATTCTTCAAGCTATATCCTTAAGAGATACTCTTTACCGTCGTTGGAATCGCTTTCGTTGTGAAGATATGCTTGGTCAGTATAAAATTACTCGAAACCGTGTGACAATGTTAATACGTAAAGCGAAATTCATTCACTACTCAAATAAATTTGACACCAACCGTTCCTCCAAACACCTATGGGATGAAATAAAAAAAATTGGGTTGAGTAAATCATCTCCCTCATTTTGCGATTCTACAAATATTGAGGAGATTAACCAAACATTTATAAACTCAGTTCCTATAAGAATGAATACCTCCTCGCAATTAGAACTACAGTCTAGTCGCGCGGATGCTTTTTCATTGTCCAATATTGATGTTTATAATATATGTTCTGCAATTTTCTCTGTTAAATCCAAGTGTCTTGGGGTAGAAACATTCATCCTGATTTTGTGAAAATACTTCTTCCCTATTTATGTTTTTATGTGACTCATTTATTCAACACAATATTAACAACCTCTGTTTACCCAAGCCTCTGGAAATTTGTGCGTGTGATACCAGTACCTAAAAAAGGTGGAAGTTCAGACTTTCGACCAATTGCTATTCTGCCCTTCTAAAGCTTTTGAATCCATTGTCTCTAGTCAAATAAGATCCTATGTTGAGCACTCTAACCTTATTATCCCATTTCAAGCAGGCTTTAGATCTGAGCATAGCTGCATAAAGACCCTGTTAAAAGTGTCAGATGATATTCGAAGAGCGATTGATAATGACAAGATTACTCTATTAACCCTACTGGACTTCTCAAAAGCATTTGACTCTATTGACCCTATTCTTCTATGTAAGAAACTATATAATAACTTTAACTTTAGTAACTCTACAAATAAACTCATCATCTTTGTAATCGTGTTCAGGCAGTGTCATGTAAAAATAAGTTATCCTCGTTTCTTCCCATCCGCCGGGGTGTCCCTCAAGGTTCAATACTTGGTCCATCCTTGTTCTCTATGTATCATCAATGACCTACCCTCTTGTTTGTCCTACTGTCAGTTTCACTTATATGTGGATGATGTTCAACTTTAACTTAATTTTCTCAGTGGCCTTATTGACGACACTGTTGAAAAGGTTAATCAAGACATATCCGCCTTATCCAAATGGTCTAAACTCAACCAAATACAGATTAATCCAGACAAGTCAAAGCCGATTACAATATATAAACGTAGATTTGACTCTTCCATTCCTCCACCCATTATCTTAAATGGTTCAAGTATTGAGATAGTAGAAAGTATAAAAAACTTGGGAATTTTGTTTAACAGCAGTCTAAAGTGGAACTCCCATATCAACCAAATCGTTTCGAAGATTTATGGGTCGCTACGGGCCCTATCCTTAAGCAGAAACTATTTACCAACCGAAGTTAAGCTTAGGCTAGTGAAGGCCCTTATCCTACCTGTAATCATGTACGGCTGTGAAATCTTTACCAATTCTGAATCTGACGGGTAAATGTTGCCCTTAACTCAGCAACCCGTTACATCTATAATCTACGAAGATTTGATCATGCATCCGTATGTATATACTCCAAGAAAATTTTGGGATGCAGTCTTAAGACATTCTTAAATTACATCGGTGCCCATAGTCAAAGCTATATCGATACCAGATGTTCAACAAGCGACAATAATAATATTGCAACGCAAGTGATAACAACTTGGATCATGCCGGCTGCTATGCCTGTCCATAGCTACATTCGTTAATTATGCACAGGCCCTATTGAGTATGTGTATCTGCCTATATATAGATATAGAAGATACATACCAGGCGGAGAACAAATTAAATGTTCCTGTGTCATATTACATTTGAATGGGTTCGCTTTGGGCTCACTGCATTTGTACATTTTGTAGATTGGATAAGTGAATCGGTTGACGAGTACAAGTAATTGTATGCAATCGCATGAGAATGATAATCGATATAAGAAAAGGAAGGGTGCTTGTTTGAAAGATAATTATACCTTGAAGAGGTGAATTTTCTGCAAAAGAAGCAGTACGATGAAAAGGTTACATGTAAAATAATATATATATTTTTGTTTAGATAAAGATATAGTACTTTTTTATTTATATAAAGCAAATTGTTTTTTGATTTATTTAAATAAGCTAAGTTATTTTTTGTTGTAAAAATCTGATATTATTTGTAGGATTTACCTTTTTATAAGAATTATATAAAGAAAAAATATTTTTGTCTTAGGTATAAGATACCTATTTATAATGTTATTGTGTTAATTCATAATTTACAATTTATACGAATGTACATATATATATTAGTTATGAGAAAGTAAAATATAAAAAATGTTTTTTTTAAATTATTTGAACTTGTTATCATGAGTTCTAAGTAAGTAAAGGAATATAATATTTTTTTTTTTTTTTTGAACATGCTATATGGGTATTAAATTTTATGTGTACATTTGGCATGCTTATAATTTTATTTTTTTTAGTTTATTTTACCCGTTACTGGTGTTTAATTGAGGATAAAACGAATCTTGAAAGAGGATCTGGTAACGGAACGTTATTGTTAGCGTTAGCGCCATCGTTAGTGTCAGGTTCTGTTTTTGTTATGTTTTCATTAATAATGGAAATTTTGTCAAGTGTTTCGGTTTTGGTCTGTGTACTGTCGTAAGTTTCACCTGTCCTGAGGCTCATTTTCAATAGAATAGTTTTCAGGGTAATTTGGTATTTACAGATACAGAGTATGGTTATAAGAGTGGCAAAGACGAGGCAGTGATTAAAATGAAGTGGTGAGTGTCATGCTTATCTAAATGGTGCAGACGTTTTTCTTCTTTCTTCATCGTATTTAAGCAGCTTGATAGGATTTGTACGAATGATAGAAGGTTCTTTTTTCAGAATGTAAAAGGGTTAAGTTAATCGTTGGAATAAAAGAGTTTTTGAATATAGTATTGTCTGTATGTTGGCCGTATATGGTCAATTCTTTTGCTACGTAAGTAACATTTGCCGGTGAATTCTACAATTCCTGCTCCTAGGAATTTGTGTGTCGTTATTTGTCAGTCATAGTATTTTGCATCTTCCTCTGATAAGGTGCCAAAAAGTGTTTAGCTTACGATACCTACAGCGTTTGTCAATGCCCTTTTTGTTCTTGGTTTTAAATTTAAGTCCAAGTTTAGGAGGCTGCACTTTTGTATAATATCGTCGATTAAGTGGTTTAGTTCTGCTAGCGTTACTTTGCACAAGTATGTTACTTGTGTGTCAATTTTAAGCCCGTTGCAGAGTTTAGAAATATCGTAAATATAGTCGTTCATTAGTTTAGTTGTAGTGAGTAGGCCCCCTAGGTCATAGTACGTAATAATCTTCCATTAATTTGAATATAAGTTGATTTTATCCAGTTCCTCAAAATATATTCCGGAATTTCTTATATTTGTAAATGTAACGTGCCCCAGTGCGACGGCGAACCAGAAAAATAATATTACCGCAAGTTTCATTTTCCGCATAGGGAAGAGAATAAAGTGTTCCTTAAGTAAAAGCGTTTTCAAAAGAGGAGGAGATGACAGAAGAGAAGTGGGTGAAACAGTTAGTTGTAGATTTAAAAAAAAAATATTTATTTATTTGCATTCATTAAGGCCTCATGAAATTCTATAATAGGATTAGGCTCCGTGGAAAAAATGTCTTTTCTAAAACAAGGAGGACAGGGCGATAGATAGAAAGGGTGTTTTAGAACATAAGTAGGGCTATCGCTGTTGAAATCAGGTTCCTTTGTGCCAAATCCAATTTCAACAGAAAATTTAAGCGCATGCGTAACACCTGTTTCCAGCCTTTCTCCGTTTCGATATATACCCATTGTTCCTGGCCAGTCTTGTATGTGTATTAACCAGGTATTAGGTTTGATATACAGAAGACCTTGGAATTCTGATACATACAGCCCGGGTATATTGACATATTTTGTAGATGTTTCCTTGTTGCCTATTCTGGAATGACCTTCGGGTAACCTGATGATATCCCCCGACAATAAATTAAAGAGTGTTGTCAACGTTATTCCGTGAAGGATTTTACGTCGTTATTGTGTACTATTTTAGTCTTGTTGCGTATTTTTATTTCGGTATTTTCTTCAGAAATGATGTTTGTTATGATGTTAATGGCGTAAGCTTGTTTTGTCGAGCTTGATTTTTAATAAGTACTTTGTCACCACCTTTGAAATTTTTTATTTTAACGTTTTTGTCATAATACGTTTTATTTTGTTTCTTCTTTTCATATAACATTTCTCGAGCAATTTTGTTACCGTGCTGCAAGCGACTTTTTAACTCGTTAGCGTAATTTTCGTAGTTATACTGTATTTGCGGGAGATTGATTTGCATAATTTGGAATACGCGCTGGGTAACCATACAATAGTTCGAACGGAGTATACGTTGTACTACTATGGGGTGTAGTGTTGTACACGCACATAGCGTATGGCAACCATGTATCCCAATTCGATGCATCTCGGTCAGTATAATGTCTTAGATATTCCGCTAGCGTTCTATGGTTTCTTTCTAACACGCCATTTGTTTGCGGATGGTATGGGGTTGTTTGTAACTCCTTTGTTTTTTACAAATTTTAACAAATTTCTTTAAATAAGTTACTTAGAAATTCGTTCCATGGTTTGTGAGGATTGACTCTGGAAATCCGAATCGGCATACCAAACGTTCAACTAGCATGCGGGTTATCGTTGTTGCGTCTGCATTAGTTACAGGAATGTGTAATGTGCGCATAACTAAAGCCTTTTAATGTTGCTATAGCAGTCAGAAAATAGCTTGTTTAGAACCTTATACAAGTTAAATTGTTAGTTTGGGTGCTCGTACAAAACTTAAAAATCCTAAAGAATTCGAATCAAAAGTCTGGTCAATGACGTACGTATGTAAGAACCAGTTATCGTCCATATAAAATAAAAGGCACGACTGGATCGCACGTACTTGCTCCTATGTGCTAATCCTTTTTAAGTGCAGGGGTCTTTTTGACAAAGATTTAATTTTAATGTTTTTTTTGACGTGCAACTTCTTTAGGGTCGTTGTGGTTTGAAGCTCAAGCGAACATGCGTCACGACAAAGGGATAAACATATAAATAAATAAATGAAAATATAATTTTTTTGTTTGTCAAACATGTCCCAATCAAAACTCGTGTTGTAAGAAATGTTAATTGTCCATGGATGTCCAATAATATTCTTCAAGCTATATCCTTAAGAGATACTCTTTACCGTCGTTGGAATCGCTTTCGTTGTGAAGATATGCTTGGTCAGTATAAAATTACTCGAAACCGTGTGACAATGTTAATACGTAAAGCGAAATTCATTCACTACTCAAATAAATTTGACACCAACCGTTCCTCCAAACACCTATGGGATGAAATAAAAAAAATTGGGTTGAGTAAATCATCTCCCTCATTTTGCGATTCTACAAATATTGAGGAGATTAACCAAACATTTATAAACTCAGTTCCTATAAGAATGAATACCTCCTCGCAATTAGAACTACAGTCTAGTCGCGCGGATGCTTTTTCATTGTCCAATATTGATGTTTATAATATATGTTCTGCAATTTTCTCTGTTAAATCCAAGTGTCTTGGGGTAGAAACATTCATCCTGATTTTGTGAAAATACTTCTTCCCTATTTATGTTTTTATGTGACTCATTTATTCAACACAATATTAACAACCTCTGTTTACCCAAGCCTCTGGAAATTTGTGCGTGTGATACCAGTACCTAAAAAAGGTGGAAGTTCAGACTTTCGACCAATTGCTATTCTGCCCTTCTAAAGCTTTTGAATCCATTGTCTCTAGTCAAATAAGATCCTATGTTGAGCACTCTAACCTTATTATCCCATTTCAAGCAGGCTTTAGATCTGAGCATAGCTGCATAAAGACCCTGTTAAAAGTGTCAGATGATATTCGAAGAGCGATTGATAATGACAAGATTACTCTATTAACCCTACTGGACTTCTCAAAAGCATTTGACTCTATTGACCCTATTCTTCTATGTAAGAAACTATATAATAACTTTAACTTTAGTAACTCTACAAATAAACTCATCATCTTTGTAATCGTGTTCAGGCAGTGTCATGTAAAAATAAGTTATCCTCGTTTCTTCCCATCCGCCGGGGTGTCCCTCAAGGTTCAATACTTGGTCCATCCTTGTTCTCTATGTATCATCAATGACCTACCCTCTTGTTTGTCCTACTGTCAGTTTCACTTATATGTGGATGATGTTCAACTTTAACTTAATTTTCTCAGTGGCCTTATTGACGACACTGTTGAAAAGGTTAATCAAGACATATCCGCCTTATCCAAATGGTCTAAACTCAACCAAATACAGATTAATCCAGACAAGTCAAAGCCGATTACAATATATAAACGTAGATTTGACTCTTCCATTCCTCCACCCATTATCTTAAATGGTTCAAGTATTGAGATAGTAGAAAGTATAAAAAACTTGGGAATTTTGTTTAACAGCAGTCTAAAGTGGAACTCCCATATCAACCAAATCGTTTCGAAGATTTATGGGTCGCTACGGGCCCTATCCTTAAGCAGAAACTATTTACCAACCGAAGTTAAGCTTAGGCTAGTGAAGGCCCTTATCCTACCTGTAATCATGTACGGCTGTGAAATCTTTACCAATTCTGAATCTGACGGGTAAATGTTGCCCTTAACTCAGCAACCCGTTACATCTATAATCTACGAAGATTTGATCATGCATCCGTATGTATATACTCCAAGAAAATTTTGGGATGCAGTCTTAAGACATTCTTAAATTACATCGGTGCCCATAGTCAAAGCTATATCGATACCAGATGTTCAACAAGCGACAATAATAATATTGCAACGCAAGTGATAACAACTTGGATCATGCCGGCTGCTATGCCTGTCCATAGCTACATTCGTTAATTATGCACAGGCCCTATTGAGTATGTGTATCTGCCTATATATAGATATAGAAGATACATACCAGGCGGAGAACAAATTAAATGTTCCTGTGTCATATTACATTTGAATGGGTTCGCTTTGGGCTCACTGCATTTGTACATTTTGTAGATTGGATAAGTGAATCGGTTGACGAGTACAAGTAATTGTATGCAATCGCATGAGAATGATAATCGATATAAGAAAAGGAAGGGTGCTTGTTTGAAAGATAATTATACCTTGAAGAGGTGAATTTTCTGCAAAAGAAGCAGTACGATGAAAAGGTTACATGTAAAATAATATATATATTTTTGTTTAGATAAAGATATAGTACTTTTTTATTTATATAAAGCAAATTGTTTTTTGATTTATTTAAATAAGCTAAGTTATTTTTTGTTGTAAAAATCTGATATTATTTGTAGGATTTACCTTTTTATAAGAATTATATAAAGAAAAAATATTTTTGTCTTAGGTATAAGATACCTATTTATAATGTTATTGTGTTAATTCATAATTTACAATTTATACGAATGTACATATATATATTAGTTATGAGAAAGTAAAATATAAAAAATGTTTTTTTTAAATTATTTGAACTTGTTATCATGAGTTCTAAGTAAGTAAAGGAATATAATATTTTTTTTTTTTTTTTGAACATGCTATATGGGTATTAAATTTTATGTGTACATTTGGCATGCTTATAATTTTATTTTTTTTTAGTTTATTTTACCCGTTACTGGTGTTTAATTGAGGATAAAACGAATCTTGAAAGAGGATCTGGTAACGGAACGTTATTGTTAGCGTTAGCGCCATCGTTAGTGTCAGGTTCTGTTTTTGTTATGTTTTCATTAATAATGGAAATTTTGTCAAGTGTTTCGGTTTTGGTCTGTGTACTGTCGTAAGTTTCACCTGTCCTGAGGCTCATTTTCAATAGAATAGTTTTCAGGGTAATTTGGTATTTACAGATACAGAGTATGGTTATAAGAGTGGCAAAGACGAGGCAGTGATTAAAATGAAGTGGTGAGTGTCATGCTTATCTAAATGGTGCAGACGTTTTTCTTCTTTCTTCATCGTATTTAAGCAGCTTGATAGGATTTGTACGAATGATAGAAGGTTCTTTTTTCAGAATGTAAAAGGGTTAAGTTAATCGTTGGAATAAAAGAGTTTTTTAATATAGTATTGTCTGTATGTTGGCCGTATATGGTCAATTCTTTTGCTACGTAAGTAACATTTGCCGGTGAATTCTACAATTCCTGCTCCTAGGAATTTGTGTGTCGTTATTTGTCAGTCATAGTATTTTGCATCTTCCTCTGATAAGGTGCCAAAAAGTGTTTAGCTTACGATACCTACAGCGTTTGTCAATGCCCTTTTTGTTCTTGGTTTTAAATTTAAGTCCAAGTTTAGGAGGCTGCACTTTTGTATAATATCGTCGATTAAGTGGTTTAGTTCTGCTAGCGTTACTTTGCACAAGTATGTTACTTGTGTGTCAATTTTAAGCCCGTTGCAGAGTTTAGAAATATCGTAAATATAGTCGTTCATTAGTTTAGTTGTAGTGAGTAGGCCCCCTAGGTCATAGTACGTAATAATCTTCCATTAATTTGAATATAAGTTGATTTTATCCAGTTCCTCAAAATATATTCCGGAATTTCTTATATTTGTAAATGTAACGTGCCCCAGTGCGACGGCGAACCAGAAAAATAATATTACCGCAAGTTTCATTTTCCGCATAGGGAAGAGAATAAAGTGTTCCTTAAGTAAAAGCGTTTTCAAAAGAGGAGGAGATGACAGAAGAGAAGTGGGTGAAACAGTTAGTTGTAGATTTAAAAAAAAAATATTTATTTATTTGCATTCATTAAGGCCTCATGAAATTCTATAATAGGATTAGGCTCCGTGGAAAAAATGTCTTTTCTAAAACAAGGAGGACAGGGCGATAGATAAAAAGGGTGTTTTAGAACATAAGTAGGGCTATCGCTGTTGAAATCAGGTTCCTTTGTGCCAAATCCAATTTCAACAGAAAATTTAAGCGCATGCGTAACACCTGTTTCCAGCCTTTCTCCGTTTCGATATATACCCATTGTTCCTGGCCAGTCTTGTATGTGTATTAACCAGGTATTAGGTTTGATATACAGAAGACCTTGGAATTCTGATACATACAGCCCGGGTATATTGACATATTTTGTAGATGTTTCCTTGTTGCCTATTCTGGAATGACCTTCGGGTAACCTGATGATATCCCCCGACAATAAATTAAAGAGTGTTGTCAACGTTATTCCGTGAAGGATTTTACGTCGTTATTGTGTACTATTTTAGTCTTGTTGCGTATTTTTATTTCGGTATTTTCTTCAGAAATGATGTTTGTTATGATGTTAATGGCGTAAGCTTGTTTTGTCGAGCTTGATTTTTAATAAGTACTTTGTCACCACCTTTGAAATTTTTTATTTTAACGTTTTTGTCATAATACGTTTTATTTTGTTTCTTCTTTTCATATAACATTTCTCGAGCAATTTTGTTACCGTGCTGCAAGCGACTTTTTAACTCGTTAGCGTAATTTTCGTAGTTATACTGTATTTGCGGGAGATTGATTTGCATAATTTGGAATACGCGCTGGGTAACCATACAATAGTTCGAACGGAGTATACGTTGTACTACTATGGGGTGTAGTGTTGTACACGCACATAGCGTATGGCAACCATGTATCCCAATTCGATGCATCTCGGTCAGTATAATGTCTTAGATATTCCGCTAGCGTTCTATGGTTTCTTTCTAACACGCCATTTGTTTGCGGATGGTATGGGGTTGTTTGTAACTCCTTTGTTTTTTACAAATTTTAACAAATTTCTTTAAATAAGTTACTTAGAAATTCGTTCCATGGTTTGTGAGGATTGACTCTGGAAATCCGAATCGGCATACCAAACGTTCAACTAGCATGCGGGTTATCGTTGTTGCGTCTGCATTAGTTACAGGAATGTGTAATGTGCGCATAACTAAAGCCTTTTAATGTTGCTATAGCAGTCAGAAAATAGCTTGTTTAGAACCTTATACAAGTTAAATTGTTAGTTTGGGTGCTCGTACAAAACTTAAAAATCCTAAAGAATTCGAATCAAAAGTCTGGTCAATGACGTACGTATGTAAGAACCAGTTATCGTCCATATAAAATAAAAGGCACGACTGGATCGCACGTACTTGCTCCTATGTGCTAATCCTTTTTAAGTGCAGGGGTCTTTTTGACAAAGATTTAATTTTAATGTTTTTTTTGACGTGCAACTTCTTTAGGGTCGTTGTGGTTTGAAGCTCAAGCGAACATGCGTCACGACAAAGGGATAAACATATAAATAAATAAATGAAAATATAATTTTTTTGTTTGTCAAACATGTCCCAATCAAAACTCGTGTTGTAAGAAATGTTAATTGTCCATGGATGTCCAATAATATTCTTCAAGCTATATCCTTAAGAGATACTCTTTACCGTCGTTGGAATCGCTTTCGTTGTGAAGATATGCTTGGTCAGTATAAAATTACTCGAAACCGTGTGACAATGTTAATACGTAAAGCGAAATTCATTCACTACTCAAATAAATTTGACACCAACCGTTCCTCCAAACACCTATGGGATGAAATAAAAAAAATTGGGTTGAGTAAATCATCTCCCTCATTTTGCGATTCTACAAATATTGAGGAGATTAACCAAACATTTATAAACTCAGTTCCTATAAGAATGAATACCTCCTCGCAATTAGAACTACAGTCTAGTCGCGCGGATGCTTTTTCATTGTCCAATATTGATGTTTATAATATATGTTCTGCAATTTTCTCTGTTAAATCCAAGTGTCTTGGGGTAGAAACATTCATCCTGATTTTGTGAAAATACTTCTTCCCTATTTATGTTTTTATGTGACTCATTTATTCAACACAATATTAACAACCTCTGTTTACCCAAGCCTCTGGAAATTTGTGCGTGTGATACCAGTACCTAAAAAAGGTGGAAGTTCAGACTTTCGACCAATTGCTATTCTGCCCTTCTAAAGCTTTTGAATCCATTGTCTCTAGTCAAATAAGATCCTATGTTGAGCACTCTAACCTTATTATCCCATTTCAAGCAGGCTTTAGATCTGAGCATAGCTGCATAAAGACCCTGTTAAAAGTGTCAGATGATATTCGAAGAGCGATTGATAATGACAAGATTACTCTATTAACCCTACTGGACTTCTCAAAAGCATTTGACTCTATTGACCCTATTCTTCTATGTAAGAAACTATATAATAACTTTAACTTTAGTAACTCTACAAATAAACTCATCATCTTTGTAATCGTGTTCAGGCAGTGTCATGTAAAAATAAGTTATCCTCGTTTCTTCCCATCCGCCGGGGTGTCCCTCAAGGTTCAATACTTGGTCCATCCTTGTTCTCTATGTATCATCAATGACCTACCCTCTTGTTTGTCCTACTGTCAGTTTCACTTATATGTGGATGATGTTCAACTTTAACTTAATTTTCTCAGTGGCCTTATTGACGACACTGTTGAAAAGGTTAATCAAGACATATCCGCCTTATCCAAATGGTCTAAACTCAACCAAATACAGATTAATCCAGACAAGTCAAAGCCGATTACAATATATAAACGTAGATTTGACTCTTCCATTCCTCCACCCATTATCTTAAATGGTTCAAGTATTGAGATAGTAGAAAGTATAAAAAACTTGGGAATTTTGTTTAACAGCAGTCTAAAGTGGAACTCCCATATCAACCAAATCGTTTCGAAGATTTATGGGTCGCTACGGGCCCTATCCTTAAGCAGAAACTATTTACCAACCGAAGTTAAGCTTAGGCTAGTGAAGGCCCTTATCCTACCTGTAATCATGTACGGCTGTGAAATCTTTACCAATTCTGAATCTGAAGGGTAAATGTTGCCCTTAACTCAGCAACCCGTTACATCTATAATCTACGAAGATTTGATCATGCATCCGTATGTATATACTCCAAGAAAATTTTGGGATGCAGTCTTAACACATTCTTAAATTACATCGGTGCCCATAGTCAAAGCTATATCGATACCAGATGTTCAACAAGCGACAATAATAATATTGCAACGTAAGTGATAACAACTTGGATCATGCCGGCTGCTATGCCTGTCCATAGCTACATTCGTTAATTATGCACAGGCCCTATTGAGTATGTGTATCTGCCTATATATAGATATAGAAGATACATACCAGGCGGAGAACAAATTAAATGTTCCTGTGTCATATTACATTTGAATGGGTTCGCTTTGGGCTCACTGCATTTGTACATTTTGTAGATTGGATAAGTGAATCGGTTGACGAGTACAAGTAATTGTATGCAATCGCATGAGAATGATAATCGATATAAGAAAAGGAAGGGTGCTTGTTTGAAAGATAATTATACCTTGAAGAGGTGAATTTTCTGCAAAAGAAGCAGTACGATGAAAAGGTTACATGTAAAATAATATATATATTTTTGTTTAGATAAAGATATAGTACTTTTTTATTTATATAAAGCAAATTGTTTTTTGATTTATTTAAATAAGCTAAGTTATTTTTTGTTGTAAAAATCTGATATTATTTGTAGGATTTACCTTTTTATAAGAATTATATAAAGAAAAAATATTTTTGTCTTAGGTATAAGATACCTATTTATAATGTTATTGTGTTAATTCATAATTTACAATTTATACGAATGTACATATATATATTAGTTATGAGAAAGTAAAATATAAAAAATGTTTTTTTTAAATTATTTGAACTTGTTATCATGAGTTCTAAGTAAGTAAAGGAATATAATATTTTTTTTTTTTTTTTGAACATGCTATATGGGTATTAAATTTTATGTGTACATTTGGCATGCTTATAATTTTATTTTTTTTAGTTTATTTTACCCGTTACTGGTGTTTAATTGAGGATAAAACGAATCTTGAAAGAGGATCTGGTAACGGAACGTTATTGTTAGCGTTAGCGCCATCGTTAGTGTCAGGTTCTGTTTTTGTTATGTTTTCATTAATAATGGAAATTTTGTCAAGTGTTTCGGTTTTGGTCTGTGTACTGTCGTAAGTTTCACCTGTCCTGAGGCTCATTTTCAATAGAATAGTTTTCAGGGTAATTTGGTATTTACAGATACAGAGTATGGTTATAAGAGTGGCAAAGACGAGGCAGTGATTAAAATGAAGTGGTGAGTGTCATGCTTATCTAAATGGTGCAGACGTTTTTCTTCTTTCTTCATCGTATTTAAGCAGCTTGATAGGATTTGTACGAATGATAGAAGGTTCTTTTTTCAGAATGTAAAAGGGTTAAGTTAATCGTTGGAATAAAAGAGTTTTTGAATATAGTATTGTCTGTATGTTGGCCGTATATGGTCAATTCTTTTGCTACGTAAGTAACATTTGCCGGTGAATTCTACAATTCCTGCTCCTAGGAATTTGTGTGTCGTTATTTGTCAGTCATAGTATTTTGCATCTTCCTCTGATAAGGTGCCAAAAAGTGTTTAGCTTACGATACCTACAGCGTTTGTCAATGCCCTTTTTGTTCTTGGTTTTAAATTTAAGTCCAAGTTTAGGAGGCTGCACTTTTGTATAATATCGTCGATTAAGTGGTTTAGTTCTGCTAGCGTTACTTTGCACAAGTATGTTACTTGTGTGTCAATTTTAAGCCCGTTGCAGAGTTTAGAAATATCGTAAATATAGTCGTTCATTAGTTTAGTTGTAGTGAGTAGGCCCCCTAGGTCATAGTACGTAATAATCTTCCATTAATTTGAATATAAGTTGATTTTATCCAGTTCCTCAAAATATATTCCGGAATTTCTTATATTTGTAAATGTAACGTGCCCCAGTGCGACGGCGAACCAGAAAAATAATATTACCGCAAGTTTCATTTTCCGCATAGGGAAGAGAATAAAGTGTTCCTTAAGTAAAAGCGTTTTCAAAAGAGGAGGAGATGACAGAAGAGAAGTGGGTGAAACAGTTAGTTGTAGATTTAAAAAAAAAATATTTATTTATTTGCATTCATTAAGGCCTCATGAAATTCTATAATAGGATTAGGCTCCGTGGAAAAAATGTCTTTTCTAAAACAAGGAGGACAGGGCGATAGATAGAAAGGGTGTTTTAGAACATAAGTAGGGCTATCGCTGTTGAAATCAGGTTCCTTTGTGCCAAATCCAATTTCAACAGAAAATTTAAGCGCATGCGTAACACCTGTTTCCAGCCTTTCTCCGTTTCGATATATACCCATTGTTCCTGGCCAGTCTAGTATGTGTATTAACCAGGTATTAGGTTTGATATACAGAAGACCTTGGAATTCTGATACATACAGCCCGGGTATATTTACATATTTTGTAGATGTTTCCTTGTTGCCTATTCTGGAATGACCTTCGGGTAGCCTGATGATATCCCCCGACAATAAATTAAAGAGTGTTGTCAACGTTATTCCGTGAAGGATTTTACGTCGTTATTGTGTACTATTTTAGTCTTGTTGCGTATTTTTATTTCGGTATTTTCTTCAGAAATGATGTTTGTTATGATGTTAATGGCGTAAGCTTGTTTTGTCGAGCTTGATTTTTAATAAGTACTTTGTCACCACCTTTGAATTTTTTTATTTTAACGTTTTTGTCATAATACGTTTTATTTTGTTTCTTCTTTTCATATAACATTTCTCGAGCAATTTTGTTACCGTGCTGCAAGCGACTTTTTAACTCGTTAGCGTAATTTTCGTAGTTATACTGTATTTGCGGGAGATTGATTTGCATAATTTGGAATACGCGCTGGGTAACCATACAATAGTTCGAACGGAGTATACGTTGTACTACTATGGGGTGTAGTGTTGTACACGAACATAGCGTATGGCAACCATGTATCCCAATTCGATGCATCTCGGTCAGTATAATGTCTTAGATATTCCGCTAGCGTTCTATGATTTCTTTCTAACACGCCATTTGTTTGCGGATGGTATGGGGTTGTCGGCATACCAAACGTTCAACTAGCATGCGGGTTATCGTTGTTGCGTCTGCATAAGGTACAGGAATGTGTAATGTGCACATAACTAAAGCCTTTTAATGTTGCTATAGCAGTCAGAAAATAGCTTGTTTAGAACCTTATACAAGTTAAATTGTTAGTTTGGGTGCTCGTACAAAACTTAAAAATCCTAAAGAATTCGAATCAAAAGTCTGGTCAATGACGTACGTATGTAAGAACCAGTTTTCGTCTATATAAAATAAAAGGCACGACTGGATCGCACGTATTTGCTCCTATGTGCTAATCCTTTTTAAGTGCAGGGGTCTTTTTGACAAAGATTTAATTTTAATGTTTTTTTTTTGACGTGCAACTTCTTTAGGGTCGTTGTGGTTTGAAGCTCAAACGAACATGCGTCACGACAAAGGGATAAACACATAAATAAATGAAAATATAATTTTTTTGTTTGTCAAACATGTCCCAATCAAAACTCGTGTTGTAAGAAATAATAATTGTCCATGTATGTCCAATAATATTCTTCAAGCTATATCCTTAAGAGATACTCTTTACCGTCGTTGGAATCGCTTTCGTTGTGAAGATATGCTTGGTCAGTATAAAATTACTCGAAACCGTGTGACAATGTTAATACGTAAAGCGAAATTCATTCACTACTCAAATAAATTTGACACCAACCGTTCCTCCAAACACCTATGGGATGAAATAAAAAAAATTGGGTTGAGTAAATCATCTCCCTCATTTTGCGATTCTGCAAATATTGAGGAGATTAACAAAACATTTATAAACTCAGTTCCTATAAGAATGAATACCTCCTCGCAATTAGAACTACAGTCTAGTCGCGCGGATGCTTTTTCATTGTCCAATATTGATGTTTATAATATATGTTCTGCAATTTTCTCTGTTAAATCCAAGTGTCTTGGGGTAGAAACATTCATCCTGATTTTGTGAAAATACTTCTTCCCTATTTATGTTTTTATGTGACTCATTTATTCAACACAATATTAACAACCTCTGTTTACCCAAGCCTCTGGAAATTTGTGCGTGTGATACCAGTACCTAAAAAAGGTGGAAGTTCAGACTTTCGACCAATTGCTATTCTGCCCTTCTAAAGCTTTTGAATCCATTGTCTCCAGTCAAATAAGATCCTATGTTGAGCACTCTAACCTTATTATCCCATTTCAAGCAGGCTTTAGATCTGAGCATAGCTGCATAAAGACCCTGTTAAAAGTGTCAGATGATATTCGAAGAGCGATTGATAATGACAAGATTACTCTATTAACACTACTGGACTTCTCAAAAGCATTTGACTCTATTGACCCTATTCTTCTATGTAAGAAACTATATAATAACTTTAACTTTAGTAACTCTACAAATAAACTCATCATCTTTGTAATCGTGTTCAGGCAGTGTCATGTAAAAATAAGTTATCCTCGTTTCTTCCCATCCGCCGGGGTGTCCCTCAAGGTTCAATACTTGGTCCATCCTTGTTCTCTATGTATCATCAATGACCTACCCTCTTGTTTGTCCTACTGTCAGTTTCACTTATATGTGGATGATGTTCAACTTTAACTTAATTTTCTCAGTGGCCTTATTGACGACACTGTTGAAAAGGTTAATCAAGACATATCCGCCTTATCCAAATGGTCTAAACTCAACCAAATACAGATTAATCCAGACAAGTCAAAGCCGATTACAATATATAAACGTAGATTTGACTCTTCCATTCCTCCACCCATTATCTTAAATGGTTCAAGTATTGAGATAGTAGAAAGTATAAAAAACTTGGGAATTTTGTTTAACAGCAGTCTAAAGTGGAACTCCCATATCAACCAAATCGTTTCGAAGATTTATGGGTCGCTACGGGCCCTATCCTTAAGCAGAAACTATTTACCAACCGAAGTTAAGCTTAGGCTAGTGAAGGCCCTTATCCTACCTGTAATCATGTACGGCTGTGAAATCTTTACCAATTCTGAATCTGACGGGTAAATGTTGCCCTTAACTCAGCAACCCGTTACATCTATAATCTACGAAGATTTGATCATGCATCCGTATGTATATACTCCAAGAAAATTTTGGGATGCAGTCTTAAGACATTCTTAAATTACATCGGTGCCCATAGTCAAAGCTATATCGATACCAGATGTTCAACAAGCGACAATAATAATATTGCAACGCAAGTGATAACAACTTGGATCATGCCGGCTGCTATGCCTGTCCATAGCTACATTCGTTAATTATGCACAGGCCCTATTGAGTATGTGTATCTGCCTATATATAGATATAGAAGATACATACCAGGCGGAGAACAAATTAAATGTTCCTGTGTCATATTACATTTGAATGGGTTCGCTTTGGGCTCACTGCATTTGTACATTTTGTAGATTGGATAAGTGAATCGGTTGACGAGTACAAGTAATTGTATGCAATCGCATGAGAATGATAATCGATATAAGAAAAGGAAGGGTGCTTGTTTGAAAGATAATTATACCTTGAAGAGGTGAATTTTCTGCAAAAGAAGCAGTACGATGAAAAGGTTACATGTAAAATAATATATATATTTTTGTTTAGATAAAGATATAGTACTTTTTTATTTATATAAAGCAAATTGTTTTTTGATTTATTTAAATAAGCTAAGTTATTTTTTGTTGTAAAAATCTGATATTATTTGTAGGATTTACCTTTTTATAAGAATTATATAAAGAAAAAATATTTTTGTCTTAGGTATAAGATACCTATTTATAATGTTATTGTGTTAATTCATAATTTACAATTTATACGAATGTACATATATATATTAGTTATGAGAAAGTAAAATATAAAAAATGTTTTTTTTAAATTATTTGAACTTGTTATCATGAGTTCTAAGTAAGTAAAGGAATATAATATTTTTTTTTTTTTTTTGAACATGCTATATGGGTATTAAATTTTATGTGTACATTTGGCATGCTTATAATTTTATTTTTTTTAGTTTATTTTACCCGTTACTGGTGTTTAATTGAGGATAAAACGAATCTTGAAAGAGGATCTGGTAACGGAACGTTATTGTTAGCGTTAGCGCCATCGTTAGTGTCAGGTTCTGTTTTTGTTATGTTTTCATTAATAATGGAAATTTTGTCAAGTGTTTCGGTTTTGGTCTGTGTACTGTCGTAAGTTTCACCTGTCCTGAGGCTCATTTTCAATAGAATAGTTTTCAGGGTAATTTGGTATTTACAGATACAGAGTATGGTTATAAGAGTGGCAAAGACGAGGCAGTGATTAAAATGAAGTGGTGAGTGTCATGCTTATCTAAATGGTGCAGACGTTTTTCTTCTTTCTTCATCGTATTTAAGCAGCTTGATAGGATTTGTACGAATGATAGAAGGTTCTTTTTTCAGAATGTAAAAGGGTTAAGTTAATCGTTGGAATAAAAGAGTTTTTGAATATAGTATTGTCTGTATGTTGGCCGTATATGGTCAATTCTTTTGCTACGTAAGTAACATTTGCCGGTGAATTCTACAATTCCTGCTCCTAGGAATTTGTGTGTCGTTATTTGTCAGTCATAGTATTTTGCATCTTCCTCTGATAAGGTGCCAAAAAGTGTTTAGCTTACGATACCTACAGCGTTTGTCAATGCCCTTTTTGTTCTTGGTTTTAAATTTAAGTCCAAGTTTAGGAGGCTGCACTTTTGTATAATATCGTCGATTAAGTGGTTTAGTTCTGCTAGCGTTACTTTGCACAAGTATGTTACTTGTGTGTCAATTTTAAGCCCGTTGCAGAGTTTAGAAATATCGTAAATATAGTCGTTCATTAGTTTAGTTGTAGTGAGTAGGCCCCCTAGGTCATAGTACGTAATAATCTTCCATTAATTTGAATATAAGTTGATTTTATCCAGTTCCTCAAAATATATTCCGGAATTTCTTATATTTGTAAATGTAACGTGCCCCAGTGCGACGGCGAACCAGAAAAATAATATTACCGCAAGTTTCATTTTCCGCATAGGGAAGAGAATAAAGTGTTCCTTAAGTAAAAGCGTTTTCAAAAGAGGAGGAGATGACAGAAGAGAAGTGGGTGAAACAGTTAGTTGTAGATTTAAAAAAAAAATATTTATTTATTTGCATTCATTAAGGCCTCATGAAATTCTATAATAGGATTAGGCTCCGTGGAAAAAATGTCTTTTCTAAAACAAGGAGGACAGGGCGATAGATAGAAAGGGTGTTTTAGAACATAAGTAGGGCTATCGCTGTTGAAATCAGGTTCCTTTGTGCCAAATCCAATTTCAACAGAAAATTTAAGCGCATGCGTAACACCTGTTTCCAGCCTTTCTCCGTTTCGATATATACCCATTGTTCCTGGCCAGTCTTGTATGTGTATTAACCAGGTATTAGGTTTGATATACAGAAGACCTTGGAATTCTGATACATACAGCCCGGGTATATTGACATATTTTGTAGATGTTTCCTTGTTGCCTATTCTGGAATGACCTTCGGGTAACCTGATGATATCCCCCGACAATAAATTAAAGAGTGTTGTCAACGTTATTCCGTGAAGGATTTTACGTCGTTATTGTGTACTATTTTAGTCTTGTTGCGTATTTTTATTTCGGTATTTTCTTCAGAAATGATGTTTGTTATGATGTTAATGGCGTAAGCTTGTTTTGTCGAGCTTGATTTTTAATAAGTACTTTGTCACCACCTTTGAAATTTTTTATTTTAACGTTTTTGTCATAATACGTTTTATTTTGTTTCTTCTTTTCATATAACATTTCTCGAGCAATTTTGTTACCGTGCTGCAAGCGACTTTTTAACTCGTTAGCGTAATTTTCGTAGTTATACTGTATTTGCGGGAGATTGATTTGCATAATTTGGAATACGCGCTGGGTAACCATACAATAGTTCGAACGGAGTATACGTTGTACTACTATGGGGTGTAGTGTTGTACACGCACATAGCGTATGGCAACCATGTATCCCAATTCGATGCATCTCGGTCAGTATAATGTCTTAGATATTCCGCTAGCGTTCTATGGTTTCTTTCTAACACGCCATTTGTTTGCGGATGGTATGGGGTTGTTTGTAACTCCTTTGTTTTTTACAAATTTTAACAAATTTCTTTAAATAAGTTACTTAGAAATTCGTTCCATGGTTTGTGAGGATTGACTCTGGAAATCCGAATCGGCATACCAAACGTTCAACTAGCATGCGGGTTATCGTTGTTGCGTCTGCATTAGTTACAGGAATGTGTAATGTGCGCATAACTAAAGCCTTTTAATGTTGCTATAGCAGTCAGAAAATAGCTTGTTTAGAACCTTATACAAGTTAAATTGTTAGTTTGGGTGCTCGTACAAAACTTAAAAATCCTAAAGAATTCGAATCAAAAGTCTGGTCAATGACGTACGTATGTAAGAACCAGTTATCGTCCATATAAAATAAAAGGCACGACTGGATCGCACGTACTTGCTCCTATGTGCTAATCCTTTTTAAGTGCAGGGGTCTTTTTGACAAAGATTTAATTTTAATGTTTTTTTTGACGTGCAACTTCTTTAGGGTCGTTGTGGTTTGAAGCTCAAGCGAACATGCGTCACGACAAAGGGATAAACATATAAATAAATAAATGAAAATATAATTTTTTTGTTTGTCAAACATGTCCCAATCAAAACTCGTGTTGTAAGAAATGTTAATTGTCCATGGATGTCCAATAATATTCTTCAAGCTATATCCTTAAGAGATACTCTTTACCGTCGTTGGAATCGCTTTCGTTGTGAAGATATGCTTGGTCAGTATAAAATTACTCGAAACCGTGTGACAATGTTAATACGTAAAGCGAAATTCATTCACTACTCAAATAAATTTGACACCAACCGTTCCTCCAAACACCTATGGGATGAAATAAAAAAAATTGGGTTGAGTAAATCATCTCCCTCATTTTGCGATTCTACAAATATTGAGGAGATTAACCAAACATTTATAAACTCAGTTCCTATAAGAATGAATACCTCCTCGCAATTAGAACTACAGTCTAGTCGCGCGGATGCTTTTTCATTGTCCAATATTGATGTTTATAATATATGTTCTGCAATTTTCTCTGTTAAATCCAAGTGTCTTGGGGTAGAAACATTCATCCTGATTTTGTGAAAATACTTCTTCCCTATTTATGTTTTTATGTGACTCATTTATTCAACACAATATTAACAACCTCTGTTTACCCAAGCCTCTGGAAATTTGTGCGTGTGATACCAGTACCTAAAAAAGGTGGAAGTTCAGACTTTCGACCAATTGCTATTCTGCCCTTCTAAAGCTTTTGAATCCATTGTCTCTAGTCAAATAAGATCCTATGTTGAGCACTCTAACCTTATTATCCCATTTCAAGCAGGCTTTAGATCTGAGCATAGCTGCATAAAGACCCTGTTAAAAGTGTCAGATGATATTCGAAGAGCGATTGATAATGACAAGATTACTCTATTAACCCTACTGGACTTCTCAAAAGCATTTGACTCTATTGACCCTATTCTTCTATGTAAGAAACTATATAATAACTTTAACTTTAGTAACTCTACAAATAAACTCATCATCTTTGTAATCGTGTTCAGGCAGTGTCATGTAAAAATAAGTTATCCTCGTTTCTTCCCATCCGCCGGGGTGTCCCTCAAGGTTCAATACTTGGTCCATCCTTGTTCTCTATGTATCATCAATGACCTACCCTCTTGTTTGTCCTACTGTCAGTTTCACTTATATGTGGATGATGTTCAACTTTAACTTAATTTTCTCAGTGGCCTTATTGACGACACTGTTGAAAAGGTTAATCAAGACATATCCGCCTTATCCAAATGGTCTAAACTCAACCAAATACAGATTAATCCAGACAAGTCAAAGCCGATTACAATATATAAACGTAGATTTGACTCTTCCATTCCTCCACCCATTATCTTAAATGGTTCAAGTATTGAGATAGTAGAAAGTATAAAAAACTTGGGAATTTTGTTTAACAGCAGTCTAAAGTGGAACTCCCATATCAACCAAATCGTTTCGAAGATTTATGGGTCGCTACGGGCCCTATCCTTAAGCAGAAACTATTTACCAACCGAAGTTAAGCTTAGGCTAGTGAAGGCCCTTATCCTACCTGTAATCATGTACGGCTGTGAAATCTTTACCAATTCTGAATCTGACGGGTAAATGTTGCCCTTAACTCAGCAACCCGTTACATCTATAATCTACGAAGATTTGATCATGCATCCGTATGTATATACTCCAAGAAAATTTTGGGATGCAGTCTTAAGACATTCTTAAATTACATCGGTGCCCATAGTCAAAGCTATATCGATACCAGATGTTCAACAAGCGACAATAATAATATTGCAACGCAAGTGATAACAACTTGGATCATGCCGGCTGCTATGCCTGTCCATAGCTACATTCGTTAATTATGCACAGGCCCTATTGAGTATGTGTATCTGCCTATATATAGATATAGAAGATACATACCAGGCGGAGAACAAATTAAATGTTCCTGTGTCATATTACATTTGAATGGGTTCGCTTTGGGCTCACTGCATTTGTACATTTTGTAGATTGGATAAGTGAATCGGTTGACGAGTACAAGTAATTGTATGCAATCGCATGAGAATGATAATCGATATAAGAAAAGGAAGGGTGCTTGTTTGAAAGATAATTATACCTTGAAGAGGTGAATTTTCTGCAAAAGAAGCAGTACGATGAAAAGGTTACATGTAAAATAATATATATATTTTTGTTTAGATAAAGATATAGTACTTTTTTATTTATATAAAGCAAATTGTTTTTTGATTTATTTAAATAAGCTAAGTTATTTTTTGTTGTAAAAATCTGATATTATTTGTAGGATTTACCTTTTTATAAGAATTATATAAAGAAAAAATATTTTTGTCTTAGGTATAAGATACCTATTTATAATGTTATTGTGTTAATTCATAATTTACAATTTATACGAATGTACATATATATATTAGTTATGAGAAAGTAAAATATAAAAAATGTTTTTTTTAAATTATTTGAACTTGTTATCATGAGTTCTAAGTAAGTAAAGGAATATAATATTTTTTTTTTTTTTTTGAACATGCTATATGGGTATTAAATTTTATGTGTACATTTGGCATGCTTATAATTTTATTTTTTTTTAGTTTATTTTACCCGTTACTGGTGTTTAATTGAGGATAAAACGAATCTTGAAAGAGGATCTGGTAACGGAACGTTATTGTTAGCGTTAGCGCCATCGTTAGTGTCAGGTTCTGTTTTTGTTATGTTTTCATTAATAATGGAAATTTTGTCAAGTGTTTCGGTTTTGGTCTGTGTACTGTCGTAAGTTTCACCTGTCCTGAGGCTCATTTTCAATAGAATAGTTTTCAGGGTAATTTGGTATTTACAGATACAGAGTATGGTTATAAGAGTGGCAAAGACGAGGCAGTGATTAAAATGAAGTGGTGAGTGTCATGCTTATCTAAATGGTGCAGACGTTTTTCTTCTTTCTTCATCGTATTTAAGCAGCTTGATAGGATTTGTACGAATGATAGAAGGTTCTTTTTTCAGAATGTAAAAGGGTTAAGTTAATCGTTGGAATAAAAGAGTTTTTTAATATAGTATTGTCTGTATGTTGGCCGTATATGGTCAATTCTTTTGCTACGTAAGTAACATTTGCCGGTGAATTCTACAATTCCTGCTCCTAGGAATTTGTGTGTCGTTATTTGTCAGTCATAGTATTTTGCATCTTCCTCTGATAAGGTGCCAAAAAGTGTTTAGCTTACGATACCTACAGCGTTTGTCAATGCCCTTTTTGTTCTTGGTTTTAAATTTAAGTCCAAGTTTAGGAGGCTGCACTTTTGTATAATATCGTCGATTAAGTGGTTTAGTTCTGCTAGCGTTACTTTGCACAAGTATGTTACTTGTGTGTCAATTTTAAGCCCGTTGCAGAGTTTAGAAATATCGTAAATATAGTCGTTCATTAGTTTAGTTGTAGTGAGTAGGCCCCCTAGGTCATAGTACGTAATAATCTTCCATTAATTTGAATATAAGTTGATTTTATCCAGTTCCTCAAAATATATTCCGGAATTTCTTATATTTGTAAATGTAACGTGCCCCAGTGCGACGGCGAACCAGAAAAATAATATTACCGCAAGTTTCATTTTCCGCATAGGGAAGAGAATAAAGTGTTCCTTAAGTAAAAGCGTTTTCAAAAGAGGAGGAGATGACAGAAGAGAAGTGGGTGAAACAGTTAGTTGTAGATTTAAAAAAAAAATATTTATTTATTTGCATTCATTAAGGCCTCATGAAATTCTATAATAGGATTAGGCTCCGTGGAAAAAATGTCTTTTCTAAAACAAGGAGGACAGGGCGATAGATAAAAAGGGTGTTTTAGAACATAAGTAGGGCTATCGCTGTTGAAATCAGGTTCCTTTGTGCCAAATCCAATTTCAACAGAAAATTTAAGCGCATGCGTAACACCTGTTTCCAGCCTTTCTCCGTTTCGATATATACCCATTGTTCCTGGCCAGTCTTGTATGTGTATTAACCAGGTATTAGGTTTGATATACAGAAGACCTTGGAATTCTGATACATACAGCCCGGGTATATTGACATATTTTGTAGATGTTTCCTTGTTGCCTATTCTGGAATGACCTTCGGGTAACCTGATGATATCCCCCGACAATAAATTAAAGAGTGTTGTCAACGTTATTCCGTGAAGGATTTTACGTCGTTATTGTGTACTATTTTAGTCTTGTTGCGTATTTTTATTTCGGTATTTTCTTCAGAAATGATGTTTGTTATGATGTTAATGGCGTAAGCTTGTTTTGTCGAGCTTGATTTTTAATAAGTACTTTGTCACCACCTTTGAAATTTTTTATTTTAACGTTTTTGTCATAATACGTTTTATTTTGTTTCTTCTTTTCATATAACATTTCTCGAGCAATTTTGTTACCGTGCTGCAAGCGACTTTTTAACTCGTTAGCGTAATTTTCGTAGTTATACTGTATTTGCGGGAGATTGATTTGCATAATTTGGAATACGCGCTGGGTAACCATACAATAGTTCGAACGGAGTATACGTTGTACTACTATGGGGTGTAGTGTTGTACACGCACATAGCGTATGGCAACCATGTATCCCAATTCGATGCATCTCGGTCAGTATAATGTCTTAGATATTCCGCTAGCGTTCTATGGTTTCTTTCTAACACGCCATTTGTTTGCGGATGGTATGGGGTTGTTTGTAACTCCTTTGTTTTTTACAAATTTTAACAAATTTCTTTAAATAAGTTACTTAGAAATTCGTTCCATGGTTTGTGAGGATTGACTCTGGAAATCCGAATCGGCATACCAAACGTTCAACTAGCATGCGGGTTATCGTTGTTGCGTCTGCATTAGTTACAGGAATGTGTAATGTGCGCATAACTAAAGCCTTTTAATGTTGCTATAGCAGTCAGAAAATAGCTTGTTTAGAACCTTATACAAGTTAAATTGTTAGTTTGGGTGCTCGTACAAAACTTAAAAATCCTAAAGAATTCGAATCAAAAGTCTGGTCAATGACGTACGTATGTAAGAACCAGTTATCGTCCATATAAAATAAAAGGCACGACTGGATCGCACGTACTTGCTCCTATGTGCTAATCCTTTTTAAGTGCAGGGGTCTTTTTGACAAAGATTTAATTTTAATGTTTTTTTTGACGTGCAACTTCTTTAGGGTCGTTGTGGTTTGAAGCTCAAGCGAACATGCGTCACGACAAAGGGATAAACATATAAATAAATAAATGAAAATATAATTTTTTTGTTTGTCAAACATGTCCCAATCAAAACTCGTGTTGTAAGAAATGTTAATTGTCCATGGATGTCCAATAATATTCTTCAAGCTATATCCTTAAGAGATACTCTTTACCGTCGTTGGAATCGCTTTCGTTGTGAAGATATGCTTGGTCAGTATAAAATTACTCGAAACCGTGTGACAATGTTAATACGTAAAGCGAAATTCATTCACTACTCAAATAAATTTGACACCAACCGTTCCTCCAAACACCTATGGGATGAAATAAAAAAAATTGGGTTGAGTAAATCATCTCCCTCATTTTGCGATTCTACAAATATTGAGGAGATTAACCAAACATTTATAAACTCAGTTCCTATAAGAATGAATACCTCCTCGCAATTAGAACTACAGTCTAGTCGCGCGGATGCTTTTTCATTGTCCAATATTGATGTTTATAATATATGTTCTGCAATTTTCTCTGTTAAATCCAAGTGTCTTGGGGTAGAAACATTCATCCTGATTTTGTGAAAATACTTCTTCCCTATTTATGTTTTTATGTGACTCATTTATTCAACACAATATTAACAACCTCTGTTTACCCAAGCCTCTGGAAATTTGTGCGTGTGATACCAGTACCTAAAAAAGGTGGAAGTTCAGACTTTCGACCAATTGCTATTCTGCCCTTCTAAAGCTTTTGAATCCATTGTCTCTAGTCAAATAAGATCCTATGTTGAGCACTCTAACCTTATTATCCCATTTCAAGCAGGCTTTAGATCTGAGCATAGCTGCATAAAGACCCTGTTAAAAGTGTCAGATGATATTCGAAGAGCGATTGATAATGACAAGATTACTCTATTAACCCTACTGGACTTCTCAAAAGCATTTGACTCTATTGACCCTATTCTTCTATGTAAGAAACTATATAATAACTTTAACTTTAGTAACTCTACAAATAAACTCATCATCTTTGTAATCGTGTTCAGGCAGTGTCATGTAAAAATAAGTTATCCTCGTTTCTTCCCATCCGCCGGGGTGTCCCTCAAGGTTCAATACTTGGTCCATCCTTGTTCTCTATGTATCATCAATGACCTACCCTCTTGTTTGTCCTACTGTCAGTTTCACTTATATGTGGATGATGTTCAACTTTAACTTAATTTTCTCAGTGGCCTTATTGACGACACTGTTGAAAAGGTTAATCAAGACATATCCGCCTTATCCAAATGGTCTAAACTCAACCAAATACAGATTAATCCAGACAAGTCAAAGCCGATTACAATATATAAACGTAGATTTGACTCTTCCATTCCTCCACCCATTATCTTAAATGGTTCAAGTATTGAGATAGTAGAAAGTATAAAAAACTTGGGAATTTTGTTTAACAGCAGTCTAAAGTGGAACTCCCATATCAACCAAATCGTTTCGAAGATTTATGGGTCGCTACGGGCCCTATCCTTAAGCAGAAACTATTTACCAACCGAAGTTAAGCTTATGCTAGTGAAGGCCCTTATCCTACCTGTAATCATGTACGGCTGTGAAATCTTTACCAATTCTGAATCTGACGGGTAAATGTTGCCCTTAACTCAGCAACCCGTTACATCTATAATCTACGAAGATTTGATCATGCATCCGTATGTATATACTCCAAGAAAATTTTGGGATGCAGTCTTAAGACATTCTTAAATTACATCGGTGCCCATAGTCAAAGCTATATCGATACCAGATGTTCAACAAGCGACAATAATAATATTGCAACGTAAGTGATAACAACTTGGATCATGCCGGCTGCTATGCCTGTCCATAGCTACATTCGTTAATTATGCACAGGCCCTATTGAGTATGTGTATCTGCCTATATATAGATATAGAAGATACATACCAGGCGGAGAACAAATTAAATGTTCCTGTGTCATATTACATTTGAATGGGTTCGCTTTGGGCTCACTGCATTTGTACATTTTGTAGATTGGATAAGTGAATCGGTTGACGAGTACAAGTAATTGTATGCAATCGCATGAGAATGATAATCGATATAAGAAAAGGAAGGGTGCTTGTTTGGGTCGCATGTAGTGGCACACTACATCCCGCCCCCCTTGAAGAAAGATAATTATACCTTGAAGAGGTGAATTTTCTGCAAAAGAAGCAGTACGATGAAAAGGTTACATGTAAAATAATATATATATTTTTGTTTAGATAAAGATATAGTACTTTTTTATTTATATAAAGCAAATTGTTTTTTGATTTATTTAAATAAGTTAAGTTATTTTTTGTTGTAAAAATCTGATATTATTTGTAGGATTTACCTTTTTATAAGAATTATATAAAGAAAAAATATTTTTGTCTTAGGTATAAGATACCTATTTATAATGTTATTGTGTTAATTCATAATTTACAATTTATACGAATGTACATATATATATTAGTTATGAGAAAGTAAAATATAAAAAATGTTTTTTTGAAATTATTTGAACTTGTTATCATGAGTTCTAAGTAAGTAAAGGAATATAATATTTTTTTTTTTTTTTTGAACATGCTATATGGGTATTAAATTTTATGTGTACATTTGGCATGTTTATAATTTTATTTATTTTAGTTTATTTTACCCGTTACTGGTGTTTAATTGAGGATAAAACGAATCTTGAAAGAGGATCTGGTAACGGAACGTTATTGTTAGCGTTAGCGCCATCGTTAGTGTCAGGTTCTGTTTTTGTTATGTTTTCATTAATAATGGAAATTTTGTCAAGTGTTTCGGTTTTGGTCTGTGTACTGTCGTAAGTTTCACCTGTCCTGAGGCTCATTTTCAATAGAATAGTTTTCAGGGTAATTTGGTATTTACAGATACAGAGTATGGTTATAAGAGTGGCAAAGACGAGGCAGTGCAGACGTTTTTCTTCTTTCTTCATCGTATTTAAGCAGCTTGATAGGATTTGTACGAATGATAGAAGGTTCTTTTTTCAGAATGTAAAAGGGTTAAGTTAATCGTTGGAATAAAAGAGTTTTTTAATATAGTATTGTCTGTATGTTGGCCGTATATGGTCAATTCTTTTGCTACGTAAGTAACATTTGCCGGTGAATTCTACAATTCCTGCTCCTAGGAATTTGTGTGTCGTTATTTGTCAGTCATAGTATTTTGCATCTTCCTCTGATAAGGTGCCGAAAAGTGTTTAGCTTACGATACCTACAGCGTTTGTCAATGCCCTTTTTGTTCTTGGTTTTAAATTTAAGTCCAAGTTTAGGAGGCTGCACTTTTGTATAATATCGTCGATTAAGTGGTTTAGTTCTGCTAGCGTTACTTTGCACAAGTATGTTACTTGTGTGTCAATTTTAAGCCCGTTGCAGAGTTTAGAAATATCGTAAATATAGTCGTTCATTAGTTTAGTTGTAGTCAGTAGGCCCCCTAGGTCGTAGTACGTAATAATCTTCCATTAATTTGAATATAAGTTGATTTTATCCAGTTCCTCAAAATATATTCCGGAATTTCTTATATTTGTAAATGTAACGTGCCCCAGTGCGACGGCGAACCAGAAAAATAATATTACCGCAAGTTTCATTTTCCGCATAGGGAAGAGAATAAAGTGTTCCTTAAGTAAAAGCGTTTTCAAAAGAGGAGGAGATGACAGAAGAGAAGTGGGTGAAACAGTTAGTTGTAGATTTAAAAAAAAAATATTTATTTATTTGCATTCATTAAGGCCTCATGAAATTCTATAATAGGATTAGGCTCCGTGGAAAAAATGTCTTTTCTAAAACAAGGAGGACAGGGCGATAGATAGAAAGGGTGTTTTAGAACATAAGTAGGGCTATCGCTGTTGAAATCAGGTTCCTTTGTGCCAAATCCAATTTCAACAGAAAATTTAAGCGTATGCGTAACACCTGTTTCCAGCCTTTCTCCGTTTCGATATATACCCATTGTTCCTGGCCAGTCTTGTATGTGTATTAACCAGGTATTAGGTTTGATATACAGAAGACCTTGGAATTCTGATACATACAGCCCGGGTATATTGACATATTTTGTAGATGTTTCCTTGTTGCCTATTCTGGAATGACCTTCGGGTAACCTGATGATATCCCCCGACAATAAATTAAAGAGTGTTGTCAACGTTATTCCGTGAAGGATTTTACGTCGTTATTGTGTACTATTTTAGTCTTGTTGCGTATTTTTATTTCGGTATTTTCTTCAGAAATGATGTTTGTTATGATGTTAATGGCGTAAGCTTGTTTTGTCGAGCTTGATTTTTAATAAGTACTTTGTCACCACCTTTGAAATTTTTTATTTTAACGTTTTTGTCATAATACGTTTTATTTTGTTTCTTCTTTTCATATAACATTTCTCGAGCAATTTTGTTACCGTGCTGCAAGCGACTTTTTAACTCGTTAGCGTAATTTTCGTAGTTATACTGTATTTGCGGGAGATTGATTTGCATAATTTGGAATACGCGCTGGGTAACCATACAATAGTTCGAACGGAGTATACGTTGTACTACTATGGGGTGTAGTGTTGTACACGAACATAGCGTATGGCAACCATGTATCCCAATTCGATGCATCTTTGTCAGTATAATGTCTTAGATATTCCGCTAGCGTTCTATGGTTTCTTTCTAACACGCCATTTGTTTGCGGATGGTATGGGGTTGTTTGTAACTCCTTTGTTTTTTTACAAATTTTAACAAATTTCTTTAAATAAGTTACTTAGAAATTCGTTCCATGGTTTGTGAGGATTGACTCTGGAAATCCGAATCGGCATACCAAACGTTCAACTAGCATGCGGGTTATCGTTGTTGCGTCTGCATAAGGTACAGGAATGTGTAATGTGCGCATAACTAAAGCCTTTTAATGTTGCTATAGCAGTCAGAAAATAGCTTGTTTAGAACCTTATACAAGTTAAATTGTTAGTTTGGGTGCTCGTACAAAACTTAAAAATCCTAAAGAATTCGAATCAAAAGTCTGGTCAATGACGTACGTATGTAAGAACCAGTTATCGTCTATATAAAATAAAAGGCACGACTGGATCGCACGTACTTGCTCCTATGTGCTAATCCTTTTTAAGTGCAGGGGTCTTTTTGACAAAGATTTAATTTTAATGTTTTTTTTTTGACGTTCAACTTCTTTAGGGTCGTTGTGGTTTGAAGCTCAAACGAACATGCATCACGACAAAGGGATAAACACATAAATAAATGAAAATATAATTTTTTTGTTTGTCAAACATGTCCCAATCAAAACTCGTGTTGTAAGAAATGTTAATTGTCCATGGATGTCCAATAATATTCTTCAAGCTATATCCTTAAGAGATACTCTTTACCGTCGTTGGAAACGCTTTGGTTGTGAAGATATGCTTGGTCAGTATAAAATTACTCGAAACCGTGTGACAATGTTAATACGTAAAGCGAAATTCATTCACTACTCAAATAAATTTGACACCAACCGTTCCTCCAAACACCTATGGGATGAAATAAAAAAAATTGGGTTGAGTAAATCATCTCCCTCATTTTGCGATTCTGCAAATATTGAGGAGATTAACCAAAAATTTATAAACTCAGTTCCTATAAGAATGAATACCTCCTCGCAATTAGAACTACAGTCTAGTCGCGCGGATGCTTTTTCATTGTCCAATATTGATGTTTATAATATATGTTCTGCAATTTTCTCTGTTAAATCCAAGTGTCTTGGGGTAGAAACATTCATCCTGATTTTGTGAAAATACTTCTTCCCTATTTATGTTTTTATGTGACTCATTTATTCAACACAATATTAACAACCTCTGTTTACCCAAGCCTCTGGAAATTTGTGCGTGTGATACCAGTACCTAAAAAAGGTGGAAGTTCAGACTTTCGACCAATTGCTATTCTGCCCTTCTAAAGCTTTTGAATCCATTGTCTCCAGTCAAATAAGATCCTATGTTGAGCACTCTAACCTTATTATCCCATTTCAAGCAGGCTTTAGATCTGAGCATAGCTGTATAAAGACCCTGTTAAAAGTGTCAGATGATATTCGAAGAGCGATTGATAATGACAAGATTACTCTATTAACCCTACTGGACTTCTCAAAAGCATTTGACTCTATTGACCCTATTCTTCTATGTAAGAAACTATATAATAACTTTAACTTTAGTAACTCTACAAATAAACTCATCATCTTTGTAATCGTGTTCAGGCAGTGTCATGTAAAAATAAGTTATCCTCGTTTCTTCCCATCCGCCCCCCTTGAAGAAAGATAATTATACCTTGAAGAGGTGAATTTTCTGCAAAAGAAGCAGTACGATGAAAAGGTTACATGTAAAATAATATATATATTTTTGTTTAGATAAAGATAGTACTTTTTTATTTATATAAAGCAAATTGTTTTTTGATTTATTTAAATAAGCTAAGTTATTTTTTGTTGTAAAAATCTGATATTATTTGTAGGATTTACCTTTTTATAAGAATTATATAAAGAAAAAATATTTTTGTCTTAGGTATAAGATACCTATTTATAATGTTATTGTGTTAATTCATAATTTACAATTTATACGAATGTACATATATATATTAGTTATGAGAAAGTAAAATATAAAAAATGTTTTTTTTTAATTATTTGAACTTGTTATCATGAGTTCTAAGTAAGTAAAGGAATATAATATTTTTTTTTTTTTTTGAACATGCTATATGGGTATTAAATTTTATGTGTACATTTGGCATGCTTATAATTTTATTTTTTTTAGTTTATTTTACCCGTTACTGGTGTTTAATTGAGGATAAAACGAATCTTGAAAGAGGATCTGGTAACGGAACGTTATTGTTAGCGTTAGCGCCATCGTTAGTGTCAGGTTCTGTTTTTGTTATGTTTTCATTAATAATGGAAATTTTGTCAAGTGTTTCGGTTTTGGTCTGTGTACTGTCGTAAGTTTCACCTGTCCTGAGGCTCATTTTCAATAGAATAGTTTTCAGGGTAATTTGGTATTTACAGATACAGAGTATGGTTATAAGAGTGGCAAAGACGAGGCAGTGATTAAAATGAAGTGGTGAGTGTCATGCTTATCTAAATGGTGCAGACGTTTTTCTTCTTTCTTCATCGTATTTAAGCAGCTTGATAGGATTTGTACGAATGATAGAAGGTTCTTTTTTCAGAATGTAAAAGGGTTAAGTTAATCGTTGGAATAAAAGAGTTTTTTAATATAGTATTGTCTGTATGTTGGCCGTATATGGTCAATTCTTTTGCTACGTAAGTAACATTTGCCGGTGAATTCTACAATTCCTGCTCCTAGGAATTTGTGTGTCGTTATTTGTCAGTCATAGTATTTTGCATCTTCCTCTGATAAGGTGCCGAAAAGTGTTTAGCTTACGATACCTACAGCGTTTGTCAATGCCCTTTTTGTTCTTGGTTTTAAATTTAAGTCCAAGTTTAGGAGGCTGCACTTTTGTATAATATCGTCGATTAAGTGGTTTAGTTCTGCTAGCGTTACTTTGCACAAGTATGTTACTTGTGTGTCAATTTTAAGCCCGTTGCAGAGTTTAGAAATATCGTAAATATAGTCGTTCATTAGTTTAGTTGTAGTGAGTAGGCCCCCTAGGTCATAGTACGTAATAATCTTCCATTAATTTGAATATAAGTTGATTTTATCCAGTTCCTCAAAATATATTCCGGAATTTCTTATATTTGTAAATGTAACGTGCCCCAGTGCGACGGCGAACCAGAAAAATAATATTACCGCAAGTTTCATTTTCCGCATAGGGAAGAGAATAAAGTGTTCCTTAAGTAAAAGCGTTTTCAAAAGAGGAGGAGATGACAGAAGAGAAGTGGGTGAAACAGTTAGTTGTAGATTTAAAAAAAAAATATTTATTTATTTGCATTCATTAAGGCCTCATGAAATTCTATAATAGGATTAGGCTCCGTGGAAAAAATGTCTTTTCTAAAACAAGGAGGACAGGGCGATAGATAGAAAGGGTGTTTTAGAACATAAGTAGGGCTATCGCTGTTGAAATCAGGTTCCTTTGTGCCAAATCCAATTTCAACAGAAAATTTAAGCGCATGCGTAACACCTGTTTCCAGCCTTTCTCCGTTTCGATATATACCCATTGTTCCTGGCCAGTCTTGTATGTGTATTAACCAGGTATTAGGTTTGATATACAGAAGACTTTGGAATTCTGATACATACAGCCCGGGTATATTGACATATTTTGTAGATGTTTCCTTGTTGCCTATTCTGGAATGACCTTCGGGTAACCTGATGATATCCCCCGACAATAAATTAAAGAGTGTTGTCAACGTTATTCCGTGAAGGATTTTACGTCGTTATTGTGTACTATTTTAGTCTTGTTGCGTATTTTTATTTCGGTATTTTCTTCAGAAATGATGTTTGTTATGATGTTAATGGCGTAAGCTTGTTTTGTCGAGCTTGATTTTTAATAAGTACTTTGTCACCACCTTTGAAATTTTTTATTTTAACGTTTTTGTCATAATACGTTTTATTTTGTTTCTTCTTTTCATATAACATTTCTCGAGCAATTTTGTTACCGTGCTGCAAGCGACTTTTTAACTCGTTAGCGTAATTTTCGTAGTTATACTGTATTTGCGGGAGATTGATTTGCATAATTTGGAATACGCGCTGGGTAACCATACAATAGTTCGAACGGAGTATACGTTGTACTACTATGGGGTGTAGTGTTGTACACGAACATAGCGTATGGCAACCATGTATCCCAATTCGATGCATCTCGGTCAGTATAATGTCTTAGATATTCCGCTAGCGTTCTATGGCTTCTTTCTAACACGCCATTTGTTTGCGGATGGTATGGGGTTGTTTGTAACTCCTTTGTTTTTTACAAATTTTAACAAATTTCTTTAAATAAGTTACTTAGAAATTCGTTCCATGGTTTGTGAGGATTGACTCTGGAAATCCGAATCGGCATACCAAACGTTCAACTAGCATGCGGGTTATCGTTGTTGCGTCTGCATAAGTTACAGGAATGTGTAATGTGCGCATAACTAAAGCCTTTTAATGTTGCTATAGCAGTCAGAAAATAGCTTGTTTAGAACCTTATACAAGTTAAATTGTTAGTTTGGGTGCTCGTACAAAACTTAAAAATCCTAAAGAATTCGAATCAAAAGTCTGGTCAATGACGTACGTATGTAAGAACCAGTTATCGTCCATATAAAATAAAAGGCACGACTGGATCGCACGTACTTGCTCCTATGTGCTAATCCTTTTTAAGTGCAGGGGTCTTTTTGACAAAGATTTAATTTTAATGTTTTTTTTGACGTGCAACTTCTTTAGGGTCGTTGTGGTTTGAAGCTCAAGCGAACATGCGTCACGACAAAGGGATAAACATATAAATAAATAAATGAAAATATAATTTTTTTGTTTGTCAAACATGTCCCAATCAAAACTCGTGTTGTAAGAAATGTTAATTGTCCATGGATGTCCAATAATATTCTCCAAGCTATATCCTTAAGAGATACTCTTTACCGTCGTTGGAATCGCTTTCGTTGTGAAGATATGCTTGGTCAGTATAAAATTACTCGAAACCGTGTGACAATGTTAATACGTAAAGCGAAATTCATTCACTACTCAAATAAATTTGACACCAACCGTTCCTCCAAACACCTATGGGATGAAATAAAAAAAATTGGGTTGAGTAAATCATCTCCCTCATTTTGCGATTCTACAAATATTGAGGAGATTAACCAAACATTTATAAACTCAGTTCCTATAAGAATGAATACCTCCTCGCAATTAGAACTACAGTCTAGTCGCGCGGATGCTTTTTCATTGTCCAATATTGATGTTTATAATATATGTTCTGCAATTTTCTCTGTTAAATCCAAGTGTCTTGGGGTAGAAACATTCATCCTGATTTTGTGAAAATACTTCTTCCCTATTTATGTTTTTATGTGACTCATTTATTCAACACAATATTAACAACCTCTGTTTACCCAAGCCTCTGGAAATTTGTGCGTGTGATACCAGTACCTAAAAAAGGTGGAAGTTCAGACTTTCGACCAATTGCTATTCTGCCCTTCTAAAGCTTTTGAATCCATTGTCTCTAGTCAAATAAGATCCTATGTTGAGCACTCTAACCTTATTATCCCATTTCAAGCAGGCTTTAGATCTGAGCATAGCTGCATAAAGACCCTGTTAAAAGTGTCAGATGATATTCGAAGAGCGATTGATAATGACAAGATTACTCTATTAACCCTACTGGACTTCTCAAAAGCATTTGACTCTATTGACCCTATTCTTCTATGTAAGAAACTATATAATAACTTTAACTTTAGTAACTCTACAAATAAACTCATCATCTTTGTAATCGTGTTCAGGCAGTGTCATGTAAAAATAAGTTATCCTCGTTTCTTCCCATCCGCCGGGGTGTCCCTCAAGGTTCAATACTTGGTCCATCCTTGTTCTCTATGTATCATCAATGACCTACCCTCTTGTTTGTCCTACTGTCAGTTTCACTTATATGTGGATGATGTTCAACTTTAACTTAATTTTCTCAGTGGCCTTATTGACGACACTGTTGAAAAGGTTAATCAAGACATATCCGCCTTATCCAAATGGTCTAAACTCAACCAAATACAGATTAATCCAGACAAGTCAAAGCCGATTACAATATATAAACGTAGATTTGACTCTTCCATTCCTCCACCCATTATCTTAAATGGTTCAAGTATTGAGATAGTAGAAAGTATAAAAAACTTGGGAATTTTGTTTAACAGCAGTCTAAAGTGGAACTCCCATATCAACCAAATCGTTTCGAAGATTTATGGGTCGCTACGGGCCCTATCCTTAAGCAGAAACTATTTACCAACCGAAGTTAAGCTTAGGCTAGTGAAGGCCCTTATCCTACCTGTAATCATGTACGGCTGTGAAATCTTTACCAATTCTGAATCTGACGGGTAAATGTTGCCCTTAACTCAGCAACCCGTTACATCTATAATCTACGAAGATTTGATCATGCATCCGTATGTATATACTCCAAGAAAATTTTGGGATGCAGTCTTAACACATTCTTAAATTACATCGGTGCCCATAGTCAAAGCTATATCGATACCAGATGTTCAACAAGCGACAATAATAATATTGCAACGTAAGTGATAACAACTTGGATCATGCCGGCTGCTATGCCTGTCCATAGCTACATTCGTTAATTATGCACAGGCCCTATTGAGTATGTGTATCTGCCTATATATAGATATAGAAGATACATACCAGGCGGAGAACAAATTAAATTTCCTGTGTCATATTACATTTGAATGGGTTCGCTTTGGGCTCACTGCATTTGTACATTTTGTAGATTGGATAAGTGAATCGGTTGACGAGTACAAGTAATTGTATGCAATCGCATGAGAATGATAATCGATATAAGAAAAGGAAGGGTGCTTGTTTGGGTCGCATGTAGTGGCACACTACATCCCGCCCCCCTTGAAGAAAGATAATTATACCTTGAAGAGGTGAATTTTCTGCAAAAGAAGCAGTACGATGAAAAGGTTACATGTAAAATAATATATATATTTTTGTTTAGATAAAGATATAGTACTTTTTTATTTATATAAAGCAAATTGTTTTTTGATTTATTTAAATAAGTTAAGTTATTTTTTGTTGTAAAAATCTGATATTATTTGTAGGATTTACCTTTTTATAAGAATTATATAAAGAAAAAATATTTTTGTCTTAGGTATAAGATACCTATTTATAATGTTATTGTGTTAATTCAACTATATATATATATTAGTTATGAGAAAGTAAAATATAAAAAATGTTTTTTTGAAATTATTTGAACTTGTTATCATGAGTTCAAAGTAAGTAAAGGAATATAATATTTTTTTTTTTTTTTGAACATGCTATATGGGTATTAAATTTTATGTGTTCATTTGGCATGTTTATAATTTTATTTATTTTAGTTTATTTTACCCGTTACTGGTGTTTAATTGAGGATAAAACGAATCTTGAAAGAGGATCTGGTAACGGAACGTTATTGTTAGCGTTAGCGCCATCGTTAGTGTCAGGTTCTGTTTTTGTTATGTTTTCATTAATAATGGAAATTTTGTCAAGTGTTTCGGTTTTGGTCTGTGTACTGTCGTAAGTTTCATCTGTCCTGAGGCTCATTTTCAATAGAATAGTTTTCAGGGTAATTTGGTATTTACAGATACAGAGTATGGTTATAAGAGTGGCAAAGACGAGGCAGTGATTAAAATGTAGTGGTGAGTGTCATGCTTATCTAAATGGTGCAGACGTTTTTCTTCTTTCTTCATCGTATTTAAGCAGCTTGATAGGATTTGTACGAATGATAGAAGGTTCTTTTTTCAGAATGTAAAAGGGTTAAGTTAATCGTTGGAATAAAAGAGTTTTTTAATATAGTATTGTCTGTATGTTGGCCGTATATGGTCAATTCTTTTGCTACGTAAGTAACATTTGCCGGTGAATTCTACAATTCCTGCTCCTAGGAATTTGTGTGTCGTTATTTGTCAGTCATAGTATTTTGCATCTTCCTCTGATAAGGTGCCGAAAAGTGTTTAGCTTACGATACCTACAGCGTTTGTCAATGCCCTTTTTGTTCTTGGTTTTAAATTTAAGTCCAAGTTTAGGAGGCTGCACTTTTGTATAATATCGTCGATTAAGTGGTTTAGTTCTGCTAGCGTTACTTTGCACAAGTATGTTACTTGTGTGTCAATTTTAAGCCCGTTGCAGAGTTTAGAAATATCGTAAATATAGTCGTTCATTAGTTAAGTTGTAGTGAGTAGGCCCCCTAGGTCATAGTACGTAATAATCTTCCATTAATTTGAATATAAGTTGATTTTATCCAGTTCCTCAAAATATATTCCGGAATTTCTTATATTTGTAAATGTAACGTGCCCCAGTGCGACGGCGAACCAGAAAAATAATATTACCGCAAGTTTCATTTTCCGCATAGGGAAGAGAATAAAGTGTTCCTTAAGTAAAAGCGTTTTCAAAAGAGGAGGAGATGACAGAAGAGAAGTGGGTGAAACAGTTAGTTGTAGATTTAAAAAAAAAAATATTTATTTATTTGCATTCATTAAGGCCTCATGAAATTCTATAATAGGATTAGGCTCCGTGGAAAAAATGTCTTTTCTAAAACAAGGAGGACAGGGCGATAGATAGAAAGGGTGTTTTAGAACATAAGTAGGGCTATCGCTGTTGAAATCAGGTTCCTTTGTACCAAATCCAATTTCAACAGAAAATTTAAGCGCATGCGTAACACCTGTTTCCAGCCTTTCTCCGTTTCTATATATACCCATTGTTCCTGGCCAGTCTTGTATGTGTATTAACCAGGTATTAGGTTTGCATATACAGAAGACCTTGGAATTCTGATACATACAGCCCGGGTATATTGACATATTTTGTAGATGTTTCCTTGTTGCCTATTCTGGAATGACCTTCGGGTAACCTGATGATATCCCACGACAATAAATTAAAGAGTGTTGTCAACGTTATTCCGTGAAGGATTTTACGTCGTTATTGTGTACTATTTTAGTCTTGTTGCGTATTTTTATTTCGGTATTTTCTTCAGAAATGATGTTTGTTATGATGTTAATGGCGTAAGCTTGTTTTGTCGAGCTTGATTTTTAATAAGTACTTTGTCACCACCTTTGAAATTTTTTATTTTAACGTTTTTGTCATAATACGTTTTATTTTGTTTCTTCTTTTCATATAACATTTCTCGAGCAATTTTGTTACCGTGCTGCAAGCGACTTTTTAACTCGTTAGCGTAATTTTCGTAGTTATACTGTATTTGCGGGAGATTGAGTTGCATAATTTGGAATACGCGCTGGGTAACCATACAATAGTTCGAACGGAGTATACGTTGTACTATTATGGGGTGTAGTGTTGTACACGAACATAGCGTATGGCAACCATGTATCCCAATTCGATGCATCTCGGTCAGTATAATGTCTTAGATATTCCGCTAGCGTTCTATGGTTTCTTTCTAACACGCCATTTGTTTGCGGATGGTATGGGGTTGTTTGTAACTCCTTTGTTTTTTACAAATTTTAACAAATTTCTTTAAATAAGTTACTTAGAAATTCGTTCCATGGTTTGTGAGGATTGACTCTGGAAATCCGAATCGGCATACCAAACGTTCAACTAGCATGCGGGTTATCGTTGTTGCGTCTGCATAAGGTACAGGAATGTGTAATGTGCGCATAACTAAAGCCTTTTAATGTTGCTATAGCAGTCAGAAAATAGCTTGTTTAGAACCTTATACAAGTTAAATTGTTAGTTTGGGTGCTCGTACAAAACTTAAAAATCCTAAAGAATTCGAATCAAAAGTCTGGTCAATGACGTACGTATGTAAGAACCAGTTATCGTCTATATAAAATAAAAGGCACGACTGGATCGCACGTACTTGCTCCTATGTGCTAATACTTTTTAAGTGCAGGGGTCTTTTTGACAAAGATTTAATTTTAATGTTTTTTTTTTGACGTGCAACTTCTTTAGGGTCGTTGTGGTTTGAAGCTCAAACGAACATGCGTCACGACAAAGGGATAAACACATAAATAAATGAAAATATAATTTTTTTGTTTGTCAAACATGTCCCAATCAAAACTCGTGTTGTAAGAAATGTTAATTGTCCATGTATGTCCAATAATATTCTTCAAGCTATATCCTTAAGAGATACTCTTTACCGTCGTTGGAATCGCTTTCGTTGTGAAGATATGCTTGGTCAGTATAAAATTACTCGAAACCGTGTGACAATGTTAATACGTAAAGCGAAATTCATTCACTACTCAAATAAATTTGACACCAACCGTTCCTCCAAACACCTATGGGATGAAATAAAAAAAATTGGGTTGAGTAAATCATCTCCCTCATTTTGCGATTCTGCAAATATTGAGGAGATTAACAAAACATTTATAAACTCAGTTCCTATAAGAATGAATACCTCCTCGCAATTAGAACTACAGTCTAGTCGCGCGGATGCTTTTTCATTGTCCAATATTGATGTTTATAATATATGTTCTGCAATTTTCTCTGTTAAATCCAAGTGTCTTGGGGTAGAAACATTCATCCTGATTTTGTGAAAATACTTCTTCCCTATTTATGTTTTTATGTGACTCATTTATTCAACACAATATTAACAACCTCTGTTTACCCAAGCCTCTGGAAATTTGTGCGTGTGATACCAGTACCTAAAAAAGGTGGAAGTTCAGACTTTCGACCAATTGCTATTCTGCCCTTCTAAAGCTTTTGAATCCATTGTCTCCAGTCACTCTAACCTTATTATCCCATTTCAAGCAGGCTTTAGATCTGAGCATAGCTGCATAAAGACCCTGTTAAAAGTGTCAGATGATATTCGAAGAGCGATCGATAATGACAAGATTACTCTATTAACCCTACTGGACTTCTCAAAAGCATTTGACTCTATTGACCCTATTCTTCTATGTAAGAAACTATATAATAACTTTAACTTTAGTAACTCTACAAATAAACTCATCATCTTTGTAATCGTGTTCAGGCAGTGTCATGTAAAAATAAGTTATCCTCGTTTCTTCCCATCCGCCGGGGTGTCCCTCAAGGTTCAATACTTGGTCCATCCTTGTTCTCTATGTATCATCAATGACCTACCCTCTTGTTTGTCCTACTGTCAGTTTCACTTATATGTGGATGATGTTCAACTTTAACTTAATTTTCTCAGTGGCCTTATTGACGACACTGTTGAAAAGGTTAATCAAGACATATCCGCCTTATCCAAATGGTCTAAACTCAACCAAATACAGATTAATCCAGACAAGTCAAAGCCGATTACAATATATAAACGTAGATTTGACTCTTCCATTCCTCCACCCATTATCTTAAATGGTTCAAGTATTGAGATAGTAGAAAGTATAAAAAACTTGGGAATTTTGTTTAACAGCAGTCTAAAGTGGAACTCCCATATCAACCAAATCGTTTCGAAGATTTATGGGTCGCTACGGGCCCTATCCTTAAGCAGAAACTATTTACCAACCGAAGTTAAGCTTAGGCTAGTGAAGGCCCTTATCCTACCTGTAATCATGTACGGCTGTGAAATCTTTACCAATTCTGAATCTGACGGGTAAATGTTGCCCTTAACTCAGCAACCCGTTACATCTATAATCTACGGAGATTTGATCATGCATCCGTATGTATATACTCCAAGAAAATTTTGGGATGCAGTCTTAACACATTCTTAAATTACATCGGTGCCCATAGTCAAAGCTATATCGATACCAGATGTTCAACAAGCGACAATAATAATATTGCAACGTAAGTGATAACAACTTGGATCATGCCGGCTGCTATGCCTGTCCATAGCTACATTCGTTAATTATGCACAGGCCCTATTGAGTATGTGTATCTGCCTATATATAGATATAGAAGATACATACCAGGCGGAGAACAAATTAAATTTCCTGTGTCATATTACATTTGAATGGGTTCGCTATGGGCTCACTGCATTTGTACATTTTGTAGATTGGATAAGTGAATCGGTTGACGAGTACAAGTAATTGTATGCAATCGCATGAGAATGATAATCGATATAAGAAAAGGAAGGGTGCTTGTTTGGGTCGCATGTAGTGGCACACTACATCCCGCCCCCCTTGAAGAAAGATAATTATACCTTGAAGAGGTGAATTTTCTGCAAAAGAAGCAGTACGATGAAAAGGTTACATGTAAAATAATATATATATTTTTGTTTAGATAAAGATATAGTACTTTTTTATTTATATAAAGCAAATTGTTTTTTGATTTATTTAAATAAGTTAAGTTATTTTTTGTTGTAAAAATCTGATATTATTTGTAGGATTTACCTTTTTATAAGAATTATATAAAGAAAAAATATTTTTGTCTTAGGTATAAGATACCTATTTATAATGTTATTGTGTTAATTCATAATTTACAATTTATACGAATGTACATATATATATTAGTTATGAGAAAGTAAAATATAAAAAATGTTTTTTTGAAATTATTTGAACTTGTTATCATGAGTTCTAAGTAAGTAAAGGAATATAATATTTTTTTTTTTTTTTTTTTGAACATGCTATATGGGTATTAAATTTTATGTGTACATTTGGCATGTTTATAATTTTATTTATTTTAGTTTATTTTACCCGTTACTGGTGTTTAATTGAGGATAAAACGAATCTTGAAAGAGGATCTGGTAACGGAACGTTATTGTTAGCGTTAGCGCCATCGTTAGTGTCAGGTTCTGTTTTTGTTATGTTTTCATTAATAATGGAAATTTTGTCAAGTGTTTCGGTTTTGGTCTGTGTACTGTCGTAAGTTTCACCTGTCCTGAGGCTCATTTTCAATAGAATAGTTTTCAGGGTAATTTGGTATTTACAGATACAGAGTATGGTTTTAAGAGTGGCAAAGACGAGGCAGTGATTAAAATGTAGTGGTGAGTGTCATGCTTATCTAAATGGTGCAGACGTTTTTCTTCTTTCTTCATCGTATTTAAGCAGCTTGATAGGATTTGTACGAATGATAGAAGGTTCTTTTTTCAGAATGTAAAAGGGTTAAGTTAATCGTTGGAATAAAAGAGTTTTTGAATATAGTATTGTCTGTATGTTGGCCGTATATGGTCAATTCTTTTGCTACGTAAGTAACATTTGCCGGTGAATTCTACAATTCCTGCTCCTAGGAATTTGTGTGTCGTTATTTGTCAGTCATAGTATTTTGCATCTTCCTCTGATAAGGTGCCGAAAAGTGTTTAGCTTACGATACCTACAGCGTTTGTCAATGCCCTTTTTGTTCTTGGTTTTAAATTTAAGTCCAAGTTTAGGAGGCTGCACTTTTGTATAATATCGTCGATTAAGTGGTTTAGTTCTGCTAGCGTTACTTTGCACAAGTATGTTACTTGTGTGTCAATTTTAAGCCCGTTGCAGAGTTTAGAAATATCGTAAATATAGTCGTTCATTAGTTTAGTTGTAGTGAGTAGGCCCCCTAGGTCATAGTACGTAATAATCTTCCATTAATTTGAATATAAGTTGATTTTATCCAGTTCCTCAAAATATATTCCGGAATTTCTTATATTTGTAAATGTAACGTGCCCCAGTGCGACGGCGAACCAGAAAAATAATATTACCGCAAGTTTCATTTTCCGCATAGGGAAGAGAATAAAGTGTTCCTTAAGTAAAAGCGTTTTCAAAAGAGGAGGAGATGACAGAAGAGAAGTGGGTGAAACAGTTAGTTGTAGATTAAAAAAAAAAATATTTATTTATTTGCATTCATTAAGGCCTCATGAAATTCTATAATAGGATTAGGCTCCGTGGAAAAAATGTCTTTTCTAAAACAAGGAGGACAGGGCGATAGATAGAAAGGGTGTTTTAGAACATAAGTAGGGCTATCGCTGTTGAAATCAGGTTCCTTGGTGCCAAATCCAATTTCAACAGAAAATTTAAGCGCATGCGTAACACCTGTTTCCAGCCTTTCTCCGTTTCGATATATACCCATTGTTCCTGGCCAGTCTTGTATGTGTATTAACCAGGTATTAGGTTTGATATACAGAAGACCTTGGAATTCTGATACATACAGCCCGGGTATATTTACATATTTTGTAGATGTTTCCTTGTTGCCTATTCTGGAATGACCTTCGGGTAACCTGATGATATCCCCCGACAATAAATTAAAGAGTGTTGTCAACGTTATTCCGTGAAGGATTTTACGTCGTTATTGTGTACTATTTTAGTCTTGTTGCGTATTTTTATTTCGGTATTTTCTTCAGAAATGATGTTTGTTATGATGTTAATGGCGTAAGCTTGTTTTGTCGAGCTTGATTTTTAATAAGTACTTTGTCACCACCTTTGAATTTTTTTATTTTAACGTTTTTGTCATAATACGTTTTATTTTGTTTCTTCTTTTCATATAACATTTCTCGAGCAATTTTGTTACCGTGCTGCAAGCGACTTTTTAACTCGTTAGCGTAATTTTCGTAGTTATACTGTATTTGCGGGAGATTGAGTTGCATAATTTGGAATACGCGCTGGGTAACCATACAATAGCTCGAACGGAGTATACGTTGTACTACTATGGGGTGTAGTGTTGTACACGAACATAGCGTATGGCAACCATGTATCCCAATTCGATGCATCTCGGTCAGTATAATGTCTTAGATATTCCGCTAGCGTTCTATGGTTTCTTTCTAACACGCCATTTGTTTGCGGATGGTATGGGGTTGTTTGTAAACTCCTTTGTTTTTTACAAATTTTAACAAATTTCTTTAAATAAGTTACTTAGAAATTCGTTCCATGGTTTGTGAGGATTGACTCTGGAAATCCGAATCGGCATACCAAACGTTCAACTAGCATGCGGGTTATCGTTGTTGCGTCTGCATAAGGTACAGGAATGTGTAATGTGCACATAACTAAAGCCTTTTAATGTTGCTATAGCAGTCAGAAAATAGCTTGTTTAGAACCTTATACAAGTTAAATTGTTAGTTTGGGTGCTCGTACAAAACTTAAAAATCCTAAAGAATTCGAATCAAAAGTCTGGTCAATGACGTACGTATGTAAGAACCAGTTTTCGTCTATATAAAATAAAAGGCACGACTGGATCGCACGTATTTGCTCCTATGTGCTAATCCTTTTTAAGTGCAGGGGTCTTTTTGACAAAGATTTAATTTTAATGTTTTTTTTTTGACGTGCAACTTCTTTAGGGTCGTTGTGGTTTGAAGCTCAAACGAACATGCGTCACGACAAAGGGATAAACACATAAATAAATGAAAATATAATTTTTTTGTTTGTCAAACATGTCCCAATCAAAACTCGTGTTGTAAGAAATAATAATTGTCCATGTATGTCCAATAATATTCTTCAAGCTATATCCTTAAGAGATACTCTTTACCGTCGTTGGAATCGCTTTCGTTGTGAAGATATGCTTGGTCAGTATAAAATTACTCGAAACCGTGTGACAATGTTAATACGTAAAGCGAAATTCATTCACTACTCAAATAAATTTGACACCAACCGTTCCTCCAAACACCTATGGGATGAAATAAAAAAAATTGGGTTGAGTAAATCATCTCCCTCATTTTGCGATTCTGCAAATATTGAGGAGATTAACAAAACATTTATAAACTCAGTTCCTATAAGAATGAATACCTCCTCGCAATTAGAACTACAGTCTAGTCGCGCGGATGCTTTTTCATTGTCCAATATTGATGTTTATAATATATGTTCTGCAATTTTCTCTGTTAAATCCAAGTGTCTTGGGGTAGAAACATTCATCCTGATTTTGTGAAAATACTTCTTCCCTATTTATGTTTTTATGTGACTCATTTATTCAACACAATATTAACAACCTCTGTTTACCCAAGCCTCTGGAAATTTGTGCGTGTGATACCAGTACCTAAAAAAGGTGGAAGTTCAGACTTTCGACCAATTGCTATTCTGCCCTTCTAAAGCTTTTGAATCCATTGTCTCCAGTCAAATAAGATCCTATGTTGAGCACTCTAACCTTATTATCCCATTTCAAGCAGGCTTTAGATCTGAGCATAGCTGCATAAAGACCCTGTTAAAAGTGTCAGATGATATTCGAAGAGCGATTGATAATGACAAGATTACTCTATTAACACTACTGGACTTCTCAAAAGCATTTGACTCTATTGACCCTATTCTTCTATGTAAGAAACTATATAATAACTTTAACTTTAGTAACTCTACAAATAAACTCATCATCTTTGTAATCGTGTTCAGGCAGTGTCATGTAAAAATAAGTTATCCTCGTTTCTTCCCATCCGCCGGGGTGTCCCTCAAGGTTCAATACTTGGTCCATCCTTGTTCTCTATGTATCATCAATGACCTACCCTCTTGTTTGTCCTACTGTCAGTTTCACTTATATGTGGATGATGCTCAACTTTAACTTAATTTTCTCAGTGGCCTTATTGACGACACTGTTGAAAAGGTTAATCAAGACATATCCGCCTTATCCAAATGGTCTAAACTCAACCAAATACAGATTAATCCAGACAAGTCAAAGCCGAGTATTGGTTCAAGTATTGAGATAGTAGAAAGTATAAAAAACTTGGGAATTTTGTTTAACAGCAGTCTAAAGTGGAACTCCCATATCAACCAAATCGTTTCGAAGATTTATGGGTCGCTACGGGCCCTATCCTTAAGCAGAAACTATTTACCAACCGAAGTTAAGCTTAGGCTAGTGAAGGCCCTTATCCTACCTGTAATCATGTACGGCTGTGAAATCTTTACCAATTCTGAATCTGAAGGGTAAATGTTGCCCTTAACTCAGCAACCCGTTACATCTATAATCTACGAAGATTTGATCATGCATCCGTATGTATATACTCCAAGAAAATTTTGGGATGCAGTCTTAACACATTCTTAAATTACATCGGTGCCCATAGTCAAAGCTATATCGATACCAGATGTTCAACAAGCGACAATAATAATATTGCAACGTAAGTGATAACAACTTGGATCATGCCGGCTGCTATGCCTGTCCATAGCTACATTCGTTAATTATGCACAGGCCCTATTGAGTATGTGTATCTGCCTATATATAGATATAGAAGATACATACCAGGCGGAGAACAAATTAAATGTTCCTGTGTCATATTACATTTGAATGGGTTCGCTTTGGGCTCACTGCATTTGTACATTTTGTAGATTGGATAAGTGAATCGGTTGACGAGTACAAGTAATTGTATGCAATCGCATGAGAATGATAATCGATATAAGAAAAGGAAGGGTGCTTGTTTGGGTCGCATGTAGTGGCACACTACATCCCGCCCCCCTTAAAGAAAGATAATTATACCTTGAAGAGGTGAATTTTCTGCAAAAGAAGCAGTACGATGAAAAGGTTACATGTAAAATAATATATATATTTTTTGTTTAGATAAAGATATAGTACTTTTTTATTTATATAAAGCAAATTGTTTTTTTGATTTATTTAAATAAGTTAAGTTATTTTTTGTTGTAAAAATCTGATATTATTTGTAGGATTTACCTTTTTATAAGAATTATATAAAGAAAAAATATTTTTGTCTTAGGTATAAGATACCTATTTATAATGTTATTGTGTTAATTCATAATTTACAATTTATACGAATGTACATATATATATTAGTTATGAGAAAGTAAAATATAAAAAATGTTTTTTTGAAATTATTTGAACTTGTTATCATGAGTTCTAAGTAAGTAAAGGAATATAATATTTTTTTTTTTTTTTTTTGAACATGCTATATGGGTATTAAATTTTATGTGTACATTTGGCATGTTTATAATTTTATTTATTTTAGTTTATTTTACCCGTTACTGGTGTTTAATTGAGGATAAAACGAATCTTGAAAGAGGATCTGGTAATGGAAATTTTGTCAAGTGTTTCGGTTTTGGTCTGTGTACTGTCGTAAGTTTCACCTGTCCTGAGGCTCATTTTCAATAGAATAGTTTTCAGGGTAATTTGGTATTTACAGATACAGAGTATGGTTATAAGAGTGGCAAAGACGAGGCAGTGATTAAAATGTAGTGGTGAGTGTCATGCTTATCTAAATGGTGCAGACGTTTTTCTTCTTTCTTCATCGTATTTAAGCAGCTTGGTAGGATTTGTACGAATGATAGAAGGTTCTTTTTTCAGAATGTAAAAGGGTTAAGTTAATCGTTGGAATAAAAGAGTTTTTTAATATAGTATTGTCTGTATGTTGGCCGTATATGGTCAATTCTTTTGCTACGTAAGTAACATTTGCCGGTGAATTCTACAATTCCTGCTCCTAGGAATTTGTGTGTCGTTATTTGTCAGTCATAGTATTTTGCATCTTCCTCTGATAAGGTGCCGAAAAGTGTTTAGCTTACGATACCTACAGCGTTTGTCAATGCCCTTTTTGTTCTTGGTTTTAAATTTAAGTCCAAGTTTAGGAGGCTGCACTTTTGTATAATATCGTCGATTAAGTGGTTTAGTTCTGCTAGCGTTACTTTGCACAAGTATGTTACTTGTGTGTCAATTTTAAGCCCGTTGCAGAGTTTAGAAATATCGTAAATATAGTCGTTCATTAGTTTAGTTGTAGTGAGTAGGCCCCCTAGGTCATAGTACGTAATAATCTTCCATTAATTTGAATATAAGTTGATTTTATCCAGTTCCTCAAAATATATTCCGGAATTTCTTATATTTGTAAATGTAACGTGCCCCAGTGCGACGGCGAACCAGAAAAATAATATTACCGCAAGTTTCATTTTCCGCATAGGGAAGAGAATAAAGTGTTCCTTAAGTAAAAGCGTTTTCAAAAGAGGAGGAGATGACAGAAGAGAAGTGGGTGAAACAGTTAGTTGTAGATTAAAAAAAAAAATATTTATTTATTTGCATTCATTAAGGCCTCATGAAATTCTATAATAGGATTAGGCTCCGTGGAAAAAATGTCTTTTCTAAAACAAGGAGGACAGGGCGATAGATAGAAAGGGTGTTTTAGAACATAAGTAGGGCTATCGCTGTTGAAATCAGGTTCCTTTGTGCCAAATCCAATTTCAACAGAAAATTTAAGCGCATGCGTAACACCTGTTTCCAGCCTTTCTCCGTTTCGATATATACCCATTGTTCCTGGCCAGTCTAGTATGTGTATTAACCAGGTATTAGGTTTGATATACAGAAGACCTTGGAATTCTGATACATACAGCCCGGGTATATTTACATATTTTGTAGATGTTTCCTTGTTGCCTATTCTGGAATGACCTTCGGGTAGCCTGATGATATCCCCCGACAATAAATTAAAGAGTGTTGTCAACGTTATTCCGTGAAGGATTTTACGTCGTTATTGTGTACTATTTTAGTCTTGTTGCGTATTTTTATTTCGGTATTTTCTTCAGAAATGATGTTTGTTATGATGTTAATGGCGTAAGCTTGTTTTGTCGAGCTTGATTTTTAATAAGTACTTTGTCACCACCTTTGAATTTTTTTATTTTAACGTTTTTGTCATAATACGTTTTATTTTGTTTCTTCTTTTCATATAACATTTCTCGAGCAATTTTGTTACCGTGCTGCAAGCGACTTTTTAACTCGTTAGCGTAATTTTCGTAGTTATACTGTATTTGCGGGAGATTGAGTTGCATAATTTGGAATACGCGCTGGGTAACCATACAATAGTTCGAACGGAGTATACGTTGTACTACTATGGGGTGTAGTGTTGTACACGAACATAGCGTATGGCAACCATGTATCCCAATTCGATGCATCTCGGTCAGTATAATGTCTTAGATATTCCGCTAGCGTTCTATGGTTTCTTTCTAACACGCCATTTGTTTGCGGATGGTATGGGGTTGTTTGTAACTCCTTTGTTTTTTACAAATTTTAACAAATTTCTTTAAATAAGTTACTTAGAAATTCGTTCCATGGTTTGTGAGGATTGACTCTGGAAATCCGAATCGGCATACCAAACGTTCAACTAGCATGCGGGTTATCGTTGTTGCGTCTGCATAAGGTACAGGAATGTGTAATGTGCGCATAACTAAAGCCTTTTAATGTTGCTATAGCAGTCAGAAAATAGCTTGTTTAGAACCTTATACAAGTTAAATTGTTAGTTTGGGTGCTCGTACAAAACTTAAAAATCCTAAAGAATTCGAATCAAAAGTCTGGTCAATGACGTACGTATGTAAGAACCAGTTATCGTCTATATAAAATAAAAGGCACGACTGGATCGCACGTACTTGCTCCTATGTGCTAATCCTTTTTAAGTGCAGGGGTCTTTTTGACAAAGATTTAATTTTAATGTTTTTTTTTGACGTGCAACTTCTTTAGGGTCGTTGTGGTTTGAAGCTCAAACGAACATGCGTCACGACAAAGGGATAAACACATAAATAAATGAAAATATAATTTTTTTGTTTGTCAAACATGTCCCAATCAAAACTCGTGTTGTAAGAAATGTTAATTGTCCATGTATGTCCAATAATATTCTTCAAGCTATATCCTTAAGAGATACTCTTTACCGTCGTTGGAATTGCTTTCGTTGTGAAGATATGCTTGGTCAGTATAAAATTACTCGAAACCGTGTGACAATGTTAATACGTAAAGCGAAATTCATTCACTACTCAAATAAATTTGACACCAACCGTTCCTCCAAACACCTATGGGATGAAATAAAAAAAATTGGGTTGAGTAAATCATCTCCCTCATTTTGCGATTCTGCAAATATTGAGGAGATTAACCAAACATTTATAAACTCAGTTCCTATAAGAATGAATACCTCCTCGCAATTAGAACTACAGTCTAGTCGCGCGGATGCTTTTTCATTGTCCAATATTGATGTTTATAATATATGTTCTGCAATTTTCTCTGTTAAATCCAAGTGTCTTGGGGTAGAAACATTCATCCTGATTTTGTGAAAATACTTCTTCCCTATTTATGTTTTTATGTGACTCATTTATTCAACACAATATTAACAACCTCTGTTTACCCAAGCCTCTGGAAATTTGTGCGTGTGATACCAGTACCTAAAAAAGGTGGAAGTTCAGACTTTCGACCAATTGCTATTCTGCCCTTCTAAAGCTTTTGAATCCATTGTCTCCAGTCAAATAAGATCCTATGTTGAGCACTCTAACCTTATTATCCCATTTCAAGCAGGCTTTAGATCTGAGCATAGCTGCATCTGACGGGTAAATGTTGCCCTTAACTCAGCAACCCGTTACATCTATAATCTACGAAGATTTGATCATGCATCCGTATGTATATACTCCAAGAAAATTTTGGGATGCAGTCTTAAGACATTCTTAAATTACATCGGTGCCCATAGTCAAAGCTATATCGATACCAGATGTTCAACAAGCGACAATAATAATATTGCAACGTAAGTGATAACAACTTGGATCATGCCGGCTGCTATGCCTGTCCATAGCTACATTCGTTAATTATGCACAGGCCCTATTGAGTATGTGTATCTGCCTATATATAGATATAGAAGATACATACCAGGCGGAGAACAAATTAAATTTCCTGTGTCATATTACATTTGAATGGGTTCGCTTTGGGCTCACTGCATTTGTACATTTTGTAGATTGGATAAGTGAATCGGTTGACGAGTACAAGTAATTGTATGCAATCGCATGAGAATGATAATCGATATAAGAAAAGGAAGGGTGCTTGTTTGGGTCGCATGTAGTGGCACACTACATCCCGCCCCCCTTGAAGAAAGATAATTATACCTTGAAGAGGTGAATTTTCTGCAAAAGAAGCAGTACGATGAAAAGGTTACATGTAAAATAATATATATATTTTTGTTTAGATAAAGATATAGTACTTTTTTATTTATATAAAGCAAATTGTTTTTTGATTTATTTAAATAAGTTAAGTTATTTTTTGTTGTAAAAATCTGATATTATTTGTAGGATTTACCTTTTTATAAGAATTATATAAAGAAAAAATATTTTTGTCTTAGGTATAAGATACCTATTTATAATGTTATTGTGTTAATTCATAATTTACAATTTATACGAATGTACATATATATATTAGTTATGAGAAAGTAAAATATAAAAAATGTTTTTTTGAAATTATTTGAACTTGTTATCATGAGTTCTAAGTAAGTAAAGGAATATAATATTTTTTTTTTTTTTTTGAACATGCTATATGGGTATTAAATTTTATGTGTACATTTGGCATGCTTATAATTTTATTTTTTTTAGTTTATTTTACCCGTTACTGGTGTTTAATTGAGGATAAAACGAATCTTGAAAGAGGATCTGGTAACGGAACGTTATTGTTAGCGTTAGCGCCATCGTTAGTGTCAGGTTCTGTTTTTGTTATGTTTTCATTAATAATGGAAATTTTGTCAAGTGTTTCGGTTTTGGTCTGTGTACTGTCGTAAGTTTCACCTGTCCTGAGGCTCATTTTCAATAGAATAGTTTTCAGGGTAATTTGGTATTTACAGATACAGAGTATAATTATAAGAGTGGCAAAGACGAGGCAGTGATTAAAATGTAGTGGTGAGTGTCATGCTTATCTAAATGGTGCAGACGTTTTTCTTCTTTCTTCATCGTATTTAAGCAGCTTGATAGGATTTGTACGAATGATAGAAGGTTCTTTTTTCAGAATGTAAAAGGGTTAAGTTAATCGTTGGAATAAAAGAGTTTTTTAATATAGTATTGTCTGTATGTTGGCCGTATATGGTCAATTCTTTTGCTACGTAAGTAACATTTGCCGGTGAATTCTACAATTCCTGCTCCTAGGAATTTGTGTGTCGTTATTTGTCAGTCATAGTATTTTGCATCTTCCTCTGATAAGGTGCCGAAAAGTGTTTAGCTTACGATACCTACAGCGTTTGTCAATGCCCTTTTTGTTCTTGGTTTTAAATTTAAGTCCAAGTTTAGGAGGCTGCACTTTTGTATAATATCGTCGATTAAGTGGTTTAGTTCTGCTAGCGTTACTTTGCACAAGTATGTTACTTGTGTGTCAATTTTAAGCCCGTTGCAGAGTTTAGAAATATCGTAAATATAGTCGTTCATTAGTTTAGTTGTAGTGAGTAGGCCCCTAGGTCATAGTACGTAATAATCTTCCATTAATTTGAATATAAGTTGATTTTATCCAGTTCCTCAAAATATATTCCGGAATTTCTTATATTTGTAAATGTAACGTGCCCCAGTGCGACGGCGAACCAGAAAAATAATATTACCGCAAGTTTCATTTTCCGCATAGGGAAGAGAATAAACTGTTCCTTAAGTAAAAGCGTTTGCAAAAGAGGAGGAGATGACAGAAGATAAGTGGGTGAAACAGTTAGTTGTAGATTTAAAAAAAAAAATATTTATTTATTTGCATTCATTAAGGCCTCATGAAATTCTATAATAAGATTAGGCTCCGTGGAAAAAATGTCTTTTCTAAAACAAGGAGGACAGGGCGATAGATAGAAAAGGTGTTTTAGAACATAAGTAGGGCTATCGCTGTTGAAATCAGGTTCCTTTGTGCGAAATCCAATTTCAACAGAAAATTTAAGCGCATGCGTAACACCTGTTTCCAGCCTTTCTCCGTTTCGATATATACCCATTGTTCCTGGCCAGTCTAGTATGTGTATTAACCAGGTATTAGGTTTGATATACAGAAGACCTTGGAATTCTGATACATACAGCCCGGGTATATTTACATATTTTGTAGATGTTTCCTTGTTGCCTATTCTGGAATGACCTTCGGGTAGCCTGATGATATCCCCCGACAATAAATTAAAGAGTGTTGTCAACGTTATTCCGTGAAGGATTTTACGTCGTTATTGTGTACTATTTTAGTCTTGTTGCGTATTTTTATTTCGGTATTTTCTTCAGAAATGATGTTTGTTATGATGTTAATGGCGTAAGCTTGTTTTGTCGAGCTTGATTTTTAATAAGTACTTTGTCACCACCTTTGAATTTTTTTATTTTAACGTTTTTGTCATAATACGTTTTATTTTGTTTCTTCTTTTCATATAACATTTCTCGAGCAATTTTGTTACCGTGCTGCAAGCGACTTTTTAACTCGTTAGCGTAATTTTCGTAGTTATACTGTATTTGCGGGAGATTGAGTTGCATAATTTGGAATACGCGCTGGGTAACCATACAATAGCTCGAACGGAGTATACGTTGTACTACTATGGGGTGTAGTGTTGTACACGAACATAGCGTATGGCAACCATGTATCCCAATTCGATGCATCTCGGTCAGTATAATGTCTTAGATATTCCGCTAGCGTTCTATGGTTTCTTTCTAACACGCCATTTGTTTGCGGATGGTATGGGGTTGTTTGTAAACTCCTTTGTTTTTTACAAATTTTAACAAATTTCTTTAAATAAGTTACTTAGAAATTCGTTCCATGGTTTGTGAGGATTGACTCTGGAAATCCGAATCGGCATACCAAACGTTCAACTAGCATGCGGGTTATCGTTGTTGCGTCTGCATAAGGTACAGGAATGTGTAATGTGCACATAACTAAAGCCTTTTAATGTTGCTATAGCAGTCAGAAAATAGCTTGTTTAGAACCTTATACAAGTTAAATTGTTAGTTTGGGTGCTCGTACAAAACTTAAAAATCCTAAAGAATTCGAATCAAAAGTCTGGTCAATGACGTACGTATGTAAGAACCAGTTTTCGTCTATATAAAATAAAAGGCACGACTGGATCGCACGTATTTGCTCCTATGTGCTAATCCTTTTTAAGTGCAGGGGTCTTTTTGACAAAGATTTAATTTTAATGTTTTTTTTTTGACGTGCAACTTCTTTAGGGTCGTTGTGGTTTGAAGCTCAAACGAACATGCGTCACGACAAAGGGATAAACACATAAATAAATGAAAATATAATTTTTTTGTTTGTCAAACATGTCCCAATCAAAACTCGTGTTGTAAGAAATAATAATTGTCCATGTATGTCCAATAATATTCTTCAAGCTATATCCTTAAGAGATACTCTTTACCGTCGTTGGAATCGCTTTCGTTGTGAAGATATGCTTGGTCAGTATAAAATTACTCGAAACCGTGTGACAATGTTAATACGTAAAGCGAAATTCATTCACTACTCAAATAAATTTGACACCAACCGTTCCTCCAAACACCTATGGGATGAAATAAAAAAAATTGGGTTGAGTAAATCATCTCCCTCATTTTGCGATTCTGCAAATATTGAGGAGATTAACAAAACATTTATAAACTCAGTTCCTATAAGAATGAATACCTCCTCGCAATTAGAACTACAGTCTAGTCGCGCGGATGCTTTTTCATTGTCCAATATTGATGTTTATAATATATGTTCTGCAATTTTCTCTGTTAAATCCAAGTGTCTTGGGGTAGAAACATTCATCCTGATTTTGTGAAAATACTTCTTCCCTATTTATGTTTTTATGTGACTCATTTATTCAACACAATATTAACAACCTCTGTTTACCCAAGCCTCTGGAAATTTGTGCGTGTGATACCAGTACCTAAAAAAGGTGGAAGTTCAGACTTTCGACCAATTGCTATTCTGCCCTTCTAAAGCTTTTGAATCCATTGTCTCCAGTCAAATAAGATCCTATGTTGAGCACTCTAACCTTATTATCCCATTTCAAGCAGGCTTTAGATCTGAGCATAGCTGCATAAAGACCCTGTTAAAAGTGTCAGATGATATTCGAAGAGCGATTGATAATGACAAGATTACTCTATTAACACTACTGGACTTCTCAAAAGCATTTGACTCTATTGACCCTATTCTTCTATGTAAGAAACTATATAATAACTTTAACTTTAGTAACTCTACAAATAAACTCATCATCTTTGTAATCGTGTTCAGGCAGTGTCATGTAAAAATAAGTTATCCTCGTTTCTTCCCATCCGCCGGGGTGTCCCTCAAGGTTCAATACTTGGTCCATCCTTGTTCTCTATGTATCATCAATGACCTACCCTCTTGTTTGTCCTACTGTCAGTTTCACTTATATGTGGATGATGCTCAACTTTAACTTAATTTTCTCAGTGGCCTTATTGACGACACTGTTGAAAAGGTTAATCAAGACATATCCGCCTTATCCAAATGGTCTAAACTCAACCAAATACAGATTAATCCAGACAAGTCAAAGCCGAGTATTGGTTCAAGTATTGAGATAGTAGAAAGTATAAAAAACTTGGGAATTTTGTTTAACAGCAGTCTAAAGTGGAACTCCCATATCAACCAAATCGTTTCGAAGATTTATGGGTCGCTACGGGCCCTATCCTTAAGCAGAAACTATTTACCAACCGAAGTTAAGCTTAGGCTAGTGAAGGCCCTTATCCTACCTGTAATCATGTACGGCTGTGAAATCTTTACCAATTCTGAATCTGAAGGGTAAATGTTGCCCTTAACTCAGCAACCCGTTACATCTATAATCTACGAAGATTTGATCATGCATCCGTATGTATATACTCCAAGAAAATTTTGGGATGCAGTCTTAACACATTCTTAAATTACATCGGTGCCCATAGTCAAAGCTATATCGATACCAGATGTTCAACAAGCGACAATAATAATATTGCAACGTAAGTGATAACAACTTGGATCATGCCGGCTGCTATGCCTGTCCATAGCTACATTCGTTAATTATGCACAGGCCCTATTGAGTATGTGTATCTGCCTATATATAGATATAGAAGATACATACCAGGCGGAGAACAAATTAAATGTTCCTGTGTCATATTACATTTGAATGGGTTCGCTTTGGGCTCACTGCATTTGTACATTTTGTAGATTGGATAAGTGAATCGGTTGACGAGTACAAGTAATTGTATGCAATCGCATGAGAATGATAATCGATATAAGAAAAGGAAGGGTGCTTGTTTGGGTCGCATGTAGTGGCACACTACATCCCGCCCCCCTTAAAGAAAGATAATTATACCTTGAAGAGGTGAATTTTCTGCAAAAGAAGCAGTACGATGAAAAGGTTACATGTAAAATAATATATATATTTTTTGTTTAGATAAAGATATAGTACTTTTTTATTTATATAAAGCAAATTGTTTTTTTGATTTATTTAAATAAGTTAAGTTATTTTTTGTTGTAAAAATCTGATATTATTTGTAGGATTTACCTTTTTATAAGAATTATATAAAGAAAAAATATTTTTGTCTTAGGTATAAGATACCTATTTATAATGTTATTGTGTTAATTCATAATTTACAATTTATACGAATGTACATATATATATTAGTTATGAGAAAGTAAAATATAAAAAATGTTTTTTTGAAATTATTTGAACTTGTTATCATGAGTTCTAAGTAAGTAAAGGAATATAATATTTTTTTTTTTTTTTTTTGAACATGCTATATGGGTATTAAATTTTATGTGTACATTTGGCATGTTTATAATTTTATTTATTTTAGTTTATTTTACCCGTTACTGGTGTTTAATTGAGGATAAAACGAATCTTGAAAGAGGATCTGGTAATGGAAATTTTGTCAAGTGTTTCGGTTTTGGTCTGTGTACTGTCGTAAGTTTCACCTGTCCTGAGGCTCATTTTCAATAGAATAGTTTTCAGGGTAATTTGGTATTTACAGATACAGAGTATGGTTATAAGAGTGGCAAAGACGAGGCAGTGATTAAAATGTAGTGGTGAGTGTCATGCTTATCTAAATGGTGCAGACGTTTTTCTTCTTTCTTCATCGTATTTAAGCAGCTTGGTAGGATTTGTACGAATGATAGAAGGTTCTTTTTTCAGAATGTAAAAGGGTTAAGTTAATCGTTGGAATAAAAGAGTTTTTTAATATAGTATTGTCTGTATGTTGGCCGTATATGGTCAATTCTTTTGCTACGTAAGTAACATTTGCCGGTGAATTCTACAATTCCTGCTCCTAGGAATTTGTGTGTCGTTATTTGTCAGTCATAGTATTTTGCATCTTCCTCTGATAAGGTGCCGAAAAGTGTTTAGCTTACGATACCTACAGCGTTTGTCAATGCCCTTTTTGTTCTTGGTTTTAAATTTAAGTCCAAGTTTAGGAGGCTGCACTTTTGTATAATATCGTCGATTAAGTGGTTTAGTTCTGCTAGCGTTACTTTGCACAAGTATGTTACTTGTGTGTCAATTTTAAGCCCGTTGCAGAGTTTAGAAATATCGTAAATATAGTCGTTCATTAGTTTAGTTGTAGTGAGTAGGCCCCCTAGGTCATAGTACGTAATAATCTTCCATTAATTTGAATATAAGTTGATTTTATCCAGTTCCTCAAAATATATTCCGGAATTTCTTATATTTGTAAATGTAACGTGCCCCAGTGCGACGGCGAACCAGAAAAATAATATTACCGCAAGTTTCATTTTCCGCATAGGGAAGAGAATAAAGTGTTCCTTAAGTAAAAGCGTTTTCAAAAGAGGAGGAGATGACAGAAGAGAAGTGGGTGAAACAGTTAGTTGTAGATTAAAAAAAAAAATATTTATTTATTTGCATTCATTAAGGCCTCATGAAATTCTATAATAGGATTAGGCTCCGTGGAAAAAATGTCTTTTCTAAAACAAGGAGGACAGGGCGATAGATAGAAAGGGTGTTTTAGAACATAAGTAGGGCTATCGCTGTTGAAATCAGGTTCCTTTGTGCCAAATCCAATTTCAACAGAAAATTTAAGCGCATGCGTAACACCTGTTTCCAGCCTTTCTCCGTTTCGATATATACCCATTGTTCCTGGCCAGTCTAGTATGTGTATTAACCAGGTATTAGGTTTGATATACAGAAGACCTTGGAATTCTGATACATACAGCCCGGGTATATTTACATATTTTGTAGATGTTTCCTTGTTGCCTATTCTGGAATGACCTTCGGGTAGCCTGATGATATCCCCCGACAATAAATTAAAGAGTGTTGTCAACGTTATTCCGTGAAGGATTTTACGTCGTTATTGTGTACTATTTTAGTCTTGTTGCGTATTTTTATTTCGGTATTTTCTTCAGAAATGATGTTTGTTATGATGTTAATGGCGTAAGCTTGTTTTGTCGAGCTTGATTTTTAATAAGTACTTTGTCACCACCTTTGAATTTTTTTATTTTAACGTTTTTGTCATAATACGTTTTATTTTGTTTCTTCTTTTCATATAACATTTCTCGAGCAATTTTGTTACCGTGCTGCAAGCGACTTTTTAACTCGTTAGCGTAATTTTCGTAGTTATACTGTATTTGCGGGAGATTGAGTTGCATAATTTGGAATACGCGCTGGGTAACCATACAATAGTTCGAACGGAGTATACGTTGTACTACTATGGGGTGTAGTGTTGTACACGAACATAGCGTATGGCAACCATGTATCCCAATTCGATGCATCTCGGTCAGTATAATGTCTTAGATATTCCGCTAGCGTTCTATGGTTTCTTTCTAACACGCCATTTGTTTGCGGATGGTATGGGGTTGTTTGTAACTCCTTTGTTTTTTACAAATTTTAACAAATTTCTTTAAATAAGTTACTTAGAAATTCGTTCCATGGTTTGTGAGGATTGACTCTGGAAATCCGAATCGGCATACCAAACGTTCAACTAGCATGCGGGTTATCGTTGTTGCGTCTGCATAAGGTACAGGAATGTGTAATGTGCGCATAACTAAAGCCTTTTAATGTTGCTATAGCAGTCAGAAAATAGCTTGTTTAGAACCTTATACAAGTTAAATTGTTAGTTTGGGTGCTCGTACAAAACTTAAAAATCCTAAAGAATTCGAATCAAAAGTCTGGTCAATGACGTACGTATGTAAGAACCAGTTATCGTCTATATAAAATAAAAGGCACGACTGGATCGCACGTACTTGCTCCTATGTGCTAATCCTTTTTAAGTGCAGGGGTCTTTTTGACAAAGATTTAATTTTAATGTTTTTTTTTGACGTGCAACTTCTTTAGGGTCGTTGTGGTTTGAAGCTCAAACGAACATGCGTCACGACAAAGGGATAAACACATAAATAAATGAAAATATAATTTTTTTGTTTGTCAAACATGTCCCAATCAAAACTCGTGTTGTAAGAAATGTTAATTGTCCATGTATGTCCAATAATATTCTTCAAGCTATATCCTTAAGAGATACTCTTTACCGTCGTTGGAATTGCTTTCGTTGTGAAGATATGCTTGGTCAGTATAAAATTACTCGAAACCGTGTGACAATGTTAATACGTAAAGCGAAATTCATTCACTACTCAAATAAATTTGACACCAACCGTTCCTCCAAACACCTATGGGATGAAATAAAAAAAATTGGGTTGAGTAAATCATCTCCCTCATTTTGCGATTCTGCAAATATTGAGGAGATTAACCAAACATTTATAAACTCAGTTCCTATAAGAATGAATACCTCCTCGCAATTAGAACTACAGTCTAGTCGCGCGGATGCTTTTTCATTGTCCAATATTGATGTTTATAATATATGTTCTGCAATTTTCTCTGTTAAATCCAAGTGTCTTGGGGTAGAAACATTCATCCTGATTTTGTGAAAATACTTCTTCCCTATTTATGTTTTTATGTGACTCATTTATTCAACACAATATTAACAACCTCTGTTTACCCAAGCCTCTGGAAATTTGTGCGTGTGATACCAGTACCTAAAAAAGGTGGAAGTTCAGACTTTCGACCAATTGCTATTCTGCCCTTCTAAAGCTTTTGAATCCATTGTCTCCAGTCAAATAAGATCCTATGTTGAGCACTCTAACCTTATTATCCCATTTCAAGCAGGCTTTAGATCTGAGCATAGCTGCATCTGACGGGTAAATGTTGCCCTTAACTCAGCAACCCGTTACATCTATAATCTACGAAGATTTGATCATGCATCCGTATGTATATACTCCAAGAAAATTTTGGGATGCAGTCTTAAGACATTCTTAAATTACATCGGTGCCCATAGTCAAAGCTATATCGATACCAGATGTTCAACAAGCGACAATAATAATATTGCAACGTAAGTGATAACAACTTGGATCATGCCGGCTGCTATGCCTGTCCATAGCTACATTCGTTAATTATGCACAGGCCCTACTGAGTATGTGTATCTGCCTATATATAGATATAGAAGATACATACCAGGCGGAGAACAAATTAAATGTTCCTGTGTCATATTACATTTGAATGGGTTCGCTTTGGGCTCACTGCATTTGTACATTTTGTAGATTGGATAAGTGAATCGGTTGACGAGTACAAGTAATTGTATGCAATCGCATGAGAATGATAATCGATATAAGAAAAGGAAGGGTGCTTGTTTGGGTCGCATGTAGTGGCACACTACATCCCGCCCCCCTTGAAGAAAGATAATTATACCTTGAAGAGGTGAATTTTTTGCAAAAGAAGCAGTACGATGAAAAGGTTACATGTAAAATAATATATATATTTTTGTTTAGATAAAGATATAGTACTTTTTTATTTATATAAAGCAAATTGTTTTTTGATTTATTTAAATAAGTTAAGTTATTTTTTGTTGTAAAAATCTGATATTATTTGTAGGATTTACCTTTTTATAAGAATTATATAAAGAAAAAATATTTTTGTCTTAGGTATAAGATACCTATTTATAATGTTATTGTGTTAATTCATAATTTACAATTTATACGAATGTACATATATATATTAGTTATGAGAAAGTAAAATATAAAAAATGTTTTTTTGAAATTATTTGAACTTGTTATCATGAGTTCTAAGTAAGTAAAGGAATATAATATTTTTTTTTTTTTTTTGAACATGCTATATGGGTATTAAATTTTATGTGTACATTTGGCATGTTTATAATTTTATTTTTTTTAGTTTATTTTACCCGTTACTGGTGTTTAATTGAGGATAAAACGAATCTTGAAAGAGGATCTGGTAACGGAACGTTATTGTTAGCGTTAGCGCCATCGTTAGTGTCAGGTTCTGTTTTTGTTATGTTTTCATTAATAATGGAAATTTTGTCAAGTGTTTCGGTTTTGGTCTGTGTACTGTCGTAAGTTTCACCTGTCCTGAGGCTCATTTTCAATAGAATAGTTTTCAGGGTAATTTGGTATTTACAGATACAGAGTATAATTATAAGAGTGGCAAAGACGAGGCAGTGATTAAAATGTAGTGGTGAGTGTCATGCTTATCTAAATGGTGCAGACGTTTTTCTTCTTTCTTCATCGTATTTAAGCAGCTTGATAGGATTTGTACGAATGATAGAAGGTTCTTTTTTCAGAATGTAAAAGGGTTAAGTTAATCGTTGGAATAAAAGAGTTTTTTAATATAGTATTGTCTGTATGTTGGCCGTATATGGTCAATTCTTTTGCTACGTAAGTAACATTTGCCGGTGAATTCTACAATTCCTGCTCCTAGGAATTTGTGTGTCGTTATTTGTCAGTCATAGTATTTTGCATCTTCCTCTGATAAGGTGCCGAAAAGTGTTTAGCTTACGATACCTACAGCGTTTGTCAATGCCCTTTTTGTTCTTGGTTTTAAATTTAAGTCCAAGTTTAGGAGGCTGCACTTTTGTATAATATCGTCGATTAAGTGGTTTAGTTCTGCTAGCGTTACTTTGCACAAGTATGTTACTTGTGTGTCAATTTTAAGCCCGTTGCAGAGTTTAGAAATATCGTAAATATAGTCGTTCATTAGTTTAGTTGTAGTGAGTAGGCCCCTAGGTCATAGTACGTAATAATCTTCCATTAATTTGAATATAAGTTGATTTTATCCAGTTCCTCAAAATATATTCCGGAATTTCTTATATTTGTAAATGTAACGTGCCCCAGTGCGACGGCGAACCAGAAAAATAATATTACCGCAAGTTTCATTTTCCGCATAGGGAAGAGAATAAACTGTTCCTTAAGTAAAAGCGTTTGCAAAAGAGGAGGAGATGACAGAAGATAAGTGGGTGAAACAGTTAGTTGTAGATTTAAAAAAAAAAATATTTATTTATTTGCATTCATTAAGGCCTCATGAAATTCTATAATAAGATTAGGCTCCGTGGAAAAAATGTCTTTTCTAAAACAAGGAGGACAGGGCGATAGATAGAAAAGGTGTTTTAGAACATAAGTAGGGCTATCGCTGTTGAAATCAGGTTCCTTTGTGCGAAATCCAATTTCAACAGAAAATTTAAGCGCATGCGTAACACCTGTTTCCAGCCTTTCTCCGTTTCGATATATACCCATTGTTCCTGGCCAGTCTTGTATGTGTATTAACCAGGTATTAGGTTTGATATACAGAAGACCTTGGAATTCTGATACATACAGCCCGGGTATATTGACATATTTTGTAGATGTTTCCTTGTTGCCTATTCTGGAATGACCTTCGGGTAACCTGATGATATCCCCCGACAATAAATTAAAGAGTGTTGTCAACGTTATTCCGTGAAGGATTTTACGTCGTTATTGTGTACTATTTTAGTCTTGTTGCGTATTTTTATTTCGGTATTTTCTTCAGAAATGATGTTTGTTATGATGTTAATGGCGTAAGCTTGTTTTGTCGAGCTTGATTTTTAATAAGTACTTTGTCACCACCTTTGAAATTTTTTATTTTAACGTTTTTGTCATAATACGTTTTATTTTGTTTCTTCTTTTCATATAACATTTCTCGAGCAATTTTGTTACCGTGCTGCAAGCGACTTTTTAACTCGTTAGCGTAATTTTCGTAGTTATACTGTATTTGCGGGAGATTGAGTTGCATAATTTGTAATACGCGCTGGGTAACCATACAATAGTTCGAACGGAGTATACGTTGTACTACTATGGGGTGTAGTGTTGTACACGAACATAGCGTATGGCAACCATGTATCCCAATTCGATGCATCTCGGTCAGTATAATGTCTTAGATATTCCGCTAGCGTTCTATGATTTCTTTCTAACACGCCATTTGTTTGCGGATGGTATGGGGTTGTCGGCATACCAAACGTTCAACTAGCATGCGGGTTATCGTTGTTGCGTCTGCATAAGGTACAGGAATGTGTAATGTGCGCATAACTAAAGCCTTTTAATGTTGCTATAGCAGTCAGAAAATAGCTTGTTTAGAACCTTATACAAGTTAAATTGTTAGTTTGGGTGCTCGTACAAAACTTAAAAATCCTAAAGAATTCGAATCAAAAGTCTGGTCAATGACGTACGTATGTAAGAACCAGTTATCGTCTATATAAAATAAAAGGCACGACTGGATCGCACGTACTTGCTCCTATGTGCTAATCCTTTTTAAGTGCAGGGGTCTTTTTGACAAAGATTTAATTTTAATGTTTTTTTTTTTTGACGTGCAACTTTCTTTCTTTCTCAAACGAACATGCGTCACGACAAAAGGATAAACACATAAATAAATGAAAATATAATTTTTTTGTTTGTCAAACATGTCCCAATCAAAACTCGTGTTGTAAGAAATGTTAATTGTCCATGTATGTCCAATAATATTCTTCAAGCTATATCCTTAAGAGATACTCTTTACCGTCGTTGGAAACGCTTTGGTTGTGAAGATATGCTTGGTCAGTATAAAATTACTCGAAACCGTGTGACAATGTCAATACGTAAAGCGAAATTCATTCACTACGCAAATAAATTTGACACCAACCGTTCCTCCAAACACCTATGGGATGAAATAAAAAAAATTGGGTTGAGTAAATCATCTCCCTCATTTTGCGATTCTGCAAATATTGAGGAGATTAACCAAAAATTTATAAACTCAGTTCCTATAAGAATGAATACCTCCTCGCAATTAGAACTACAGTCTAGTCGCGCGGATGCTTTTTCATTGTCCAATATTGATGTTTATAATATATGTTCTGCAATTTTCTCTGTTAAATCCAAGTGTCTTGGGGTAGAAACATTCATCCTGATTTTGTGAAAATACTTCTTCCCTATTTATGTTTTTATGTGACTCATTTATTCAACACAATATTAACAACCTCTGTTTACCCAAGCCTCTGGAAATTTGTGCGTGTGATACCAGTACCTAAAAAAGGTGGAAGTTCAGACTTTCGACCAATTGCTATTCTGCCCTTCTAAAGCTTTTGAATCCATTGTCTCCAGTCAAATAAGATCCTATGTTGAGCACTCTAACCTTATTATCCCATTTCAAGCAGGCTTTAGATCTGAGCATAGCTGCATAAAGACCCTGTTAAAAGTGTCAGATGATATTCGAAGAGCGATTGATAATGACAAGATTACTCTATTAACCCTACTGGACTTCTCAAAAGCATTTGACTCTATTGACCCTATTCTTCTATGTAAGAAACTATATAATAACTTTAACTTTAGTAACTCTACAAATAAACTCATCATCTTTGTAATCGTGTTCAGGCAGTGTCATGTAAAAATAAGTTATCCTCGTTTCTTCCCATCCGCCGGGGTGTCCCTCAAGGTTCAATACTTGGTCCATCCTTGTTCTCTATGTATCATCAATGACCTACCCTCTTGTTTGTCCTACTGTCAGTTTCACTTAATTGTGGATGATGTTCAACTTTAACTTAATTTTCTCAGTGGCCTTATTGACGACACTGTTGAAAAGGTTAATCAAGACATATCCGCCTTATCCAAATGGTCTAAACTCAACCAAATACAGATTAATCCAGACAAGTCAAAGCCGATTACAATATATAAACGTAGATTTGACTCTTCCATTCCTCCACCCATTATCTTAAATGGTTCAAGTATTGAGATAGTAGAAAGTATAAAAAACTTGGGAATTTTGTTTAACAGCAGTCTAAAGTGGAACTCCCATATCAACCAAATCGTTTCGAAGATTTATGGGTCGCTACGGGCCCTTTCCTTAAGCAGAAACTATTTACCAACCGAAGTTAAGCTTAGGCTAGTGAAGGCCCTTATCCTACCTGTAATCATGTACGGCTGTGAAATCTTTACCAATTCTGAATCTGACGGGTAAATGTTGCCCTTAACTCAGCAACCCGTTACATCTATAATCTACGAAGATTTGATCATGCAAAAATGTTTTTGAAAATTTTAATGAGGAATATTTTTTAAATCATAAAACACTACATATTTTGAAAATTTCATCAAAATCCGTCAATTAGTTAACGAAAAAGTCTGATTTTAAAAAAACCGGTCATATGGCTGGTACCGTTATAAAACTTTCTGAAAAATCCATTAAAACTAAAAGATAGATTTTACATAGAAAACACCATTCAGAAAGTTTTATCAAAATCGTAGGAGCCGTTTTCGAGAAAAATAAGTTTTTCATTAAAAGTTGTATGGCAGGTACCGTTAATGTTGGAGCTAAAATGCCAATTCGAAAAATAGTCGGGTAGAGTACTCTAAAAACACTATATAGCAAGTTTGAATCAAATCAACCCAACCGTTTAGGCTGTAGGAATCGATACGGACAGACAGACAGACACACTGACAGAATTTCCGGATCCACTTTTTTTGACTTCTCTATCATCGTTATGTCATGTTTGATTGTTAGATTTTTTTTTTTTTACGAATGCATAACTTGCCTATAGTCCCTTTAAATCGCAAGTAAAAAGGTGTTATTCATTTCATTAGCGTGAGAAACTAAGGAGCCTTATTTTTATTTATAATTAACTCGCGCACAAGGGACTATTTGTTTCCCTTTTAATGTAACACACTGCGCGGGCATAAGGAAGATAGGGAGGGGAGAGATAGGAAGTGTAGATTAACATTGGTTTTGAATGTTTGCATATTGAAATCGCAAGGGTAAATCTCGCCGGGTAAACCATTCCAAAGTCGTGTTGTACGGCTAAAAAAAGAATCTCTATATTTCACGGTACGTCCGAAATTGGGCTCAAGGGTGAACTGATGGGCATTCCTAGCAAGACGAGTATTACGGGCGAAACTTTTAAGGGGAGGAATGCAGCTGGCTATGACACTGGGTTATGACGCTCTAAAGCGACACTTTCAGGGGGTGCGATAAGGCGGCAGCTAAATAAGTATGGCTTGACAGCAGAAATACGTCCATCATTGAATTAGTGGAATTGCGATGGCTTGCCGATTGGATTCCACGGAGGGGCGGGAGCATAGCCCTGCAACACCACCAGCAGGGCCTCTTTTAATCAGTCGAGTGCGGTGATATCACCTAGGGGTGCTGGCTTCGGGGTTACTTTTTTAATCTTATTGGATTTATATTGGCATGTTTTATGTTTATGGAAAGAGATGAGGTCCGTTTGTGGGGGCAAGATCCCCCCTATTCTGGGGGCTAAGCCGTGCACGCGAGCATACCACTGCTCCCACAGCGGCCATTCTATCCCTTCCCGTTCCCTCTTATCCCCTATCCAATCCTATCCTATATTCTATCCTTTATCCTATCCTGATTCTTATCCTAAAACCTTCTCCCATATTGCGTGTCCTAACCGATGCTATCCTGGTTCCTAGCCCTAAATTCCCAAATTCCCTCCTATTTCCTCTCATTTCCAACTTCGCGAAGAGATTTACTTTTTCAGTGTAAATTTCCACAATTTGGAAGCATTGTTGTGGCGATAGACGATTCATGATGAATTTCCAAACCTTACTGAACAGGAATGTGAATACCGTTTGACATTTTCATCTGTCAAACCAAACAACAACCATCGAAACTTCTCATGCAGCTAAAAAAAAACAGCCTTTACATATGGTTTTGCTTAAAAAAGAATAGGTTGTATTCTATGTCATTAAGTTCTACGAGATAAATGTTATTAGTTGTTTAAATATTTGGGTGCGTTGTTTTTATTTCTAAATTTAATTTTCATGAAAATGTTTGCTATTTTTGTAAATTAAATTTAAACTGTGGGAAGTAAAAATAATTGTTATGTTTTTGACGCTTTGTCAAAAATCGATAACTTGTTTGGTACTAAAGATAGAGTGTTGAATTTCTGCACAAATATAAAGCAGTATATAATGCTTTTAATGACATATTTTAATAAGAATTTTTTGTAACACATGATTAAAAAAATAAAAACTTTAAAAATTGGTTTTATTTTATCTCTAACTTAAAAAAATAACCTTAAAGGAATACGCAAATACTTTAAAACTAATAAAGAAGTAATGATAAATACAGAAAATGCTTACGTACTAATTAAAGAAAAGTTTAGGATATAGTTGTTATATAATATACAAAAATTTAAGCAGTTAGCTCCATGAAAAAGTGTATACAAAATGATTCCCATTAGATACCACAAAATGACAGGGCGTATAAGTTGGGTCAAGCCAAGAAAAAATCTTAGGGAGGTATTGGTCTATTTCACCTCGCTTAGGTGGGAGGGGTAATTTTCTTATAAAAGAGCATATCCCAAGTACCGATTATGTTCATAGCGCGTCACATGCATTAAATTAAATACTAAATGGTTCTGGAAAAATTGTGCCGAAAGTGGCAAGATGTTTTGATAATTTAGAAAAAACACATTCTTTTTTGGTCATAGTATTGAACGCTGATCAATGTTAAGTAATGATTCAGCTGGAAAATATAAACAATTTTAGAGATCTGGTGTTGTTGTCTGAGTTAATAGTGGAGCCCAGGTAGACAAAGTCCCTAACTACCTCAAAGTTATAGCTGTCTATGTTGATGTTTGGTCCAAGACGTCGATGTTGGGTGTCTCTTTTTGATGACAGCATTTTGCCCTCATTGACTGCTAAGCCCATCTTCGCCGCTTCCGTCTCAATACTCACAAAAGCGCTACTGACATCACGCATTGTTCTTCCGATTATGTCAATATCGTCGGCGTATGCGAGTAATTGGACGGACTTTTGAAAGATCGTGCCTTTGGGGTTGACGTGAGAGTTCCGCACTATTCTTTCAAGTTAAAAAAAAGTCGCATGACAGCGCTTCGTCTTGTCTAAGTCCTTTTTTGACTTCAAAAGTATCGGTGAGGTCTTTACCGAGCTTGACGGAACAGCGTGCGTTTTACATCGTCATATTCACAGGCGGACGAGTTCGGCAGGGATTTTGCCCATACTTACTTACTTAGGGGGCGCTACAGTTCGAGACGAACCTGGCCCTCAACCAACATGCCTCTCCACCCAGCTCGGTCTTTGGCAGGCTGCCTCCAGTTTCGCACTCAAAGTTAGTTGAGGTCGTCCTCCACTTAAACGCGCCACCTGCGGCGAGGTCTTCCTTGATTGCGTCTACCATCTGGGATGGAGCCGGAGCATTGTTGTTCATTCAACCTAGCCAGATTTTGCCCATAGAAGCTGAAAATCTAGAAAAAAATGAAATCAGGTATGGAGGACCTTATCACTTTTGGAAAGAAAAAAACAAGAAAATGAGTTGATATTATTGGGCTTATTGATCAATTGGTAAATTATGCAATTAATTAATAAAAACTAATTCATATTTTTACCCTACGTTTCGCTCAGTTGCTTTCTTTCTTCCTAAGGGGTTGTTTATTGATAGTCTTTTAAAATACAAAATACAACAGTTATAATGTGCGAATAATTTAAATTGCTTCAAGTAGCTTACTTTTAGTATATAGTGTTAAGGTTATGGAATTTTAAAAAAAGATCATTTTAAATTTTTGAATTTAAATACAAAACAAATTAACAATTAAAAACACTAAACAGACGAACAGAAATTTTCTTTAAATAGTATCACATCTTGTTAATGGCAACACTGTATAGAGAGCTTATGTTGTGGATATCTTCCTTATGGTTTATTGTCAAATTTATTTTCTGTTGAATGTTTAGGCTCTCCAAAGTATACCTTGTGTTAGTGTGTCGATCTTTATCTAGTATACGTGTGTTGTCAAAATTAGCATAGTGATTGTGGTTGGATTGAGTGCAGTAGCGGTTCGTTTGTTTCTTATATCAGCTTCGTGTTCCGAAGTCTAACTCCCAAGGTACGTTTTGTAGTGCCGTGCATACCGAAGGTTTGACTGTAAACAGTATTGTCATATTTGAAGTAATTGTTGTATGTTAGACAGTATTGCAGTATATGGAGGAATTGTGATTTTGGTATTAGGATTATGCTCTTTTAATCTTACCCATTTTTTCATTATTATTTTGATAGCTTTATAAGTGAGTATATTGATGAATAATGAGATCACGGCGAAGGATACTAATATGTCTTTTTCTTCCAAAGCCAATTGTTGTAGTCTTTCTTTTAGTTCAAAAGAATTTATAATATTACGGGCGGCATTGGTGCAGTAGATAAGATGTTTGCTCCTGACCTGGAGGTCGTCAGTTTGATACTCAGGTTAAGAAGAAATTTGTCTAACTCCTAGTGCAAGCTAGAGCCGCCCGTGAGTTTTAAGTGAGAAAATAGTCACATAATTTTCGATCTACTGCGCCGAAAAAAATTCTTTCCTATCTTTATAATTCTTCTAACTAGTGCCGTGCAACGTCATGTTGCATTCTAAAAGGCAATGTGCCTTACAGACACTTAGTTAAATATTATTATTAAAAAAAAATTGTATTCTTCAGAGACTATATTCTTGAGGATAGTTCCAACATGTTTAGATAGATTATAACATGGTATATTATATGATGCTGCTATAGGACGAAGAGGTAGGTCGAGTTTGTGGATTTTGGGGAGTCCATATATATACTTTTGCCTTAGCTGTCAAACCGACTAGATGTGTCCTTTTCATTTCAAAATCGTTCGACCAGTTTTTTTCTCAAAAAAATGTTTTTTTTTTTTAAACTTTTCGAAAACATATTTTAAAATTTTTTTGAGTATGTCAATTTAAAAAAAAACTATACTAGGAGAACAATTAAAAAAGAATCTATAGATTTGTTTTCAAAGTATTCAAAAAACAAAATGATTTTTTTAAAAAATTATTAAAAATAATTAGGTGGGAGGGGTAATTTTCTTATAAAAGAGCATATCACACACACATGCATTAAATTAAATACTAAATGGTTCTGGAAAAATTGTGCCGAAAGTGGCAAGATGTTTTGATAATTTAGAAAAAACACATTCTTTTTTGGTCATAGTATTGAACGCTGATCAATGTTAAGTAATGATTCAGCTGGAAAATATAAACAATTTTAGAGATCTGGTATTGTTGTCTGAGTTAATAGTGGAGCCCAGGTAGACAAAGTCCCTAACTACCTCAAAGTTATAGCTGTCTATGTTGATGTTTGGTCAAAGACGTCGATGTTGGGTGTCTCTTCTTGATGACAGCATTTACTTGGTTTTGCCCTCATTGACTGCTAAGCCCATCTTCGCCGCTTCCGTCTCAATACTCACAAAAGCGCTACTGACATCACGCATTGTTCTTCCGATTATGTCAATATCGTCGGCGTATGCGAGTAATTGGACGGACTTTTGAAAGATCGTGCCTTTGGGGTTGACGTAAGAGTTCCGCACTATTCTTTCAAGTTAGAAAAAAGTCGCATGACAGCGCTTCGTCTTGTCTAAGTCCTTTTTTGACTTCAAAAGTATCGGTGAGGTCTTTACCGAGCTTGACGGAACAGCGTGCGTTTTACATCGTCATATTCACAGGCGGACGAGTTCGACAGGGATTTTGCCCATACTTACTTACTTAGGGGGCGCTACAGTTCGAGACGAACCTGGCCCTCAACCAACATGCCTCTCCACCCAGCTCGGTCTTTGGCAGGCTGCCTCCAGTTTCGCACTCAAAGTTAGTTGAGGTCGTCCTCCACTTAAACGCGCCACCTGCGGCGAGGTCTTCCTTGATTGCGTCTACCATCTGGGATGGAGCCGGAGCATTGTTGTTCATTCAACCTAGCCAGATTTTGCCCATAGAAGCTGAAATGGAGGACCTTATCACTTTTGGAAAGAAAAAAACAAGAAAATGAGTTGATATTATTGGGCTTATTGATCAATTGGTAAATTATGCAATTAATTAATAAAAACTAATTCATATTTTTACCCTACGTTTCGCTCAGTTGCTTTCTTTCTTCCTCAGGGGTTGTTTATTAATAGTCTTTTAAAATACAAAATACAACAGTTATAATGTGGGAATAATTTAAATTGCTTCAAGTAGCTTACTTTTAGATATACTAAACACCATATAGGTGTTAAGGTTATGGAATTTTAAAAAAAGATCATTTTAAATTTTTGAATTTAAATACAAAACAAATTAACAATTAAAAACACTAAACAGACGAACAGAAATTTTCTTTAAATAGTATCACATCTTGTTAATGGCAACACTGTATAGAGAGCTTATGTTGTGGATATCTTCCTTATGGTTTATTGTCAAATTTATTTTCTGTTGAATGTATAGGCTCTCCAAAGTATACCTTGTGTTAGTGTGTCGATCTTTATCTAGTATACCTGTGTTGTCAAAATTAGCATAGTGATTGTGGTTGGATTGAGTGCAGTAGCGGTTCGTTTGTTTCTTATATCAGCTTCGTGTTCCGAAGTCTAACTCCCAAGGTACGTTTTGTAGTGCCGTGCATACCGAAGGTTTGACTGTAAACAGTATTGTCATATTTGAAGTAATTGTTGTATGTTAGACAGTATTGCAGTATATGGAGGAATTGTGATTTTGGTATTAGGATTATGCTCTTTTAATCTTACCCATTTTTTCATTATTATTTTGATAGCTTTATAAGTGAGTATATTGATGAATAATGAGATCACGGCGAAGGATACTAATATGTCTTTTTCTTCCAAAGCCAATTGTTGTAGTCTTTCTTTTAGTTCAAAAGAATTTATAATATTACGGGCGGCATTGGTGCAGTAGATAAGATGTTTGCTCCTGACCTGGAGGTCGTCAGTTCGATACTCAGGTTAAGAAGAAATTTGTCTAACTCCTAGTGCAAGCTAGAGCCGCCCGTGAGTTTTAAGTGAGAAAATAGTCACATAATTTTCGATCTACTGCGCCGAAAAAAATTCTTTCCTATCTTTATAATTCTTCTAACTAGTGCCGTGCAACGTCATGTTGCATTCTAAAAGGCAATGTGCCTTACAGACACTTAGTTAAATATTATTATTAAAAAAAAATTGTATTCTTCAGAGACTATATTCTTGAGGATAGTTCCAACATGTTTAGATAGATTATAACATGGTATATTATATGATGCTGCTATAGGACGAAGAGGTAGGTCGAGTTTGTGGATTTTGGGGAGTCCATATATATACTTTTGCCTTAGCTGTCAAACCGACTAGATGTGTCCTTTTCATTTCAAAATCGTTCGACCAGTTTTTTTCTCAAAAAAATGTTTTTTTTTTTTAAACTTTTCGAAAACATATTTTAAAATTTTTTTGAGTATGTCAATTTAAAAAAAAACTATACTAGGAGAACAATTAAAAAAGAATCTATAGATTTGTTTTCAAAGTATTCAAAAAACAAAATGATTTTTTTAAAAAATTATTAAAAATAATTAGGTGGGAGGGGTAATTTTCTTATAAAAGAGCATATCCCAAGTACCGATTATGTTCATAGCGCGTCACATGCATTAAATTAAATACTAAATGGTTCTGGAAAAATTGTGCCGAAAGTGGCAAGATGTTTTGATAATTTAGAAAAAACACATTCTTTTTTGGTCATAGTATTGAACGCTGATCAATGTTAAGTAATGATTCAGCTGGAAAATATAAACAATTTTAGAGATCTGGTATTGTTGTCTGAGTTAATAGTGGAGCCCAGGTAGACAAAGTCCCTAACTACCTCAAAGTTATAGCTGTCTATGTTGATGTTTGGTCCAAGACGTCGATGTTGGGTGTCTCTTCTTGATGACAGCATTTACTTGGTTTTGCCCTCATTGACTGCTAAGCCCATCTTCGCCGCTTCCGTCTCAATACTCACAAAAGCGCTACTGACATCACGCATTGTTCTTCCGATTATGTCAATATCGTCGGCGTATGCGAGTAATTGGACGGACTTTTGAAAGATCGTGCCTTTGGGGTTGACGTGAGAGTTCCGCACTATTCTTTCAAGTTAGAAAAAAGTCGCATGACAGCGCTTCGTCTTGTCTAAGTCCTTTTTTGACTTCAAAAGTATCGGTGAGGTCTTTACCGAGCTTGACGGAACAGCGTGCGTTTTACATCGTCATATTCACAGGCGGACGAGTTCGGCAGGGATTTTGCCCATACTTACTTACTTAGGGGGCGCTACAGTTCGAGACGAACCTGGCCCTCAACCAACATGCCTCTCCACCCAGCTCGGTCTTTGGCAGGCTGCCTCCAGTTTCGCACTCAAAGTTAGTTGAGGTCGTCCTCCACTTAAACGCGCCACCTGCGGCGAGGTCTTCCTTGATTGCGTCTACCATCTGGGATGGAGCCGGAGCATTGTTGTTCATTCAACCTAGCCAGATTTTGCCCATAGAAGCTGAAATGGAGGACCTTATCACTTTTGGAAAGAAAAAAACAAGAAAATGAGTTGATATTATTGGGCTTATTGATCAATTGGTAAATTATGCAATTAATTAATAAAAACTAATTCATATTTTTACCCTACGTTTCGCTCAGTTGCTTTCTTTCTTCCTCAGGGGTTGTTTATTAATAGTCTTTTAAAATACAAAATACAACAGTTATAATGTGGGAATAATTTAAATTGCTTCAAGTAGCTTACTTTTAGATATACTAAACACCATATAGGTGTTAAGGTTATGGAATTTTAAAAAAAGATCATTTTAAATTTTTGAATTTAAATACAAAACAAATTAACAATTAAAAACACTAAACAGACGAACAGAAATTTTCTTTAAATAGTATCACATCTTGTTAATGGCAACACTGTATAGAGAGCTTATGTTGTGGATATCTTCCTTATGGTTTATTGTCAAATTTATTTTCTGTTGAATGTATAGGCTCTCCAAAGTATACCTTGTGTTAGTGTGTCGATCTTTATCTAGTATACCTGTGTTGTCAAAATTAGCATAGTGATTGTGGTTGGATTGAGTGCAGTAGCGGTTCGTTTGTTTCTTATATCAGCTTCGTGTTCCGAAGTCTAACTCCCAAGGTACGTTTTGTAGTGCCGTGCATACCGAAGGTTTGACTGTAAACAGTATTGTCATATTTGAAGTAATTGTTGTATGTTAGACAGTATTGCAGTATATGGAGGAATTGTGATTTTGGTATTAGGATTATGCTCTTTTAATCTTACCCATTTTTTCATTATTATTTTGATAGCTTTATAAGTGAGTATATTGATGAATAATGAGATCACGGCGAAGGATACTAATATGTCTTTTTCTTCCAAAGCCAATTGTTGTAGTCTTTCTTTTAGTTCAAAAGAATTTATAATATTACGGGCGGCATTGGTGCAGTAGATAAGATGTTTGCTCCTGACCTGGAGGTCGTCAGTTCGATACTCAGGTTAAGAAGAAATTTGTCTAACTCCTAGTGCAAGCTAGAGCCGCCCGTGAGTTTTAAGTGAGAAAATAGTCACATAATTTTCGATCTACTGCGCCGAAAAAAATTCTTTCCTATCTTTATAATTCTTCTAACTAGTGCCGTGCAACGTCATGTTGCATTCTAAAAGGCAATGTGCCTTACAGACACTTAGTTAAATATTATTATTTAAAAAAAAATTGTATTCTTCAGAGACTATATTCTTGAGGATAGTTCCAACATGTTTACTTACTTACTTAAGTGCCGCTACAGTTCGGGACGAACCTGGGCCTCAACCAACATGCCTCTCCAGCCAACTCGGTCTTTGGGTAGCTGCCTCCAGTTTTGCACTCCAAGTTGGTTGAGGTCGTCCTCCACTTGAGCGCGCCACCTAAGGCGAGGTCTTCCTTGACTGCGTCTACCCTCTGGGATGGAATCGAAGATCCTGCGAGCCGGAGCATTGTTGTCCATTCGCTCTACATGACCTAGCCATCTTAAACGTGATATGCGTATTTTTTTGACCAGGTCAATGTCGCTGTACAGCTCGTATAGTTCTTGGTTGAACCTTCTCCTCCAAAGCCCGTTAACGCAGATAGGGCCAAAAATCTTCCGAAGAATCTTACGCTCGAAACGACTGAGGATATCTTCATCCGCTTTAGATAGAGTCCATGCCTCGGCGCCATAGAGCAGGACTGGGATGATTAGGGTCTTATACAGAGTCTCCTTTGTCTTTCGAGAGAGGTCTTTGCTACTCAATTGCCTTTCTAGCCCATAGAAACAGCGATTGGCAAGAGTAATTCTTCGCTTTATTTCTGACGAGATGTTGTTGTCAGATGTTATAGCGGATCCGAGGTACACAAAGTCCCTAACTACCTCAAAGTTGTACCTGTCTATTGTGATGTTTTGTCCAATCCGCCGGTGTTGTGTGTCCCTTTTTGTGGACAGCAGGTACTTCGTTTTGGCCTCATTGACTGCTAGTCCCATCTTAGCCGCTTCAGCTTCAATGCTAGCAAACGTTCCAGTGACAGCTCGCCGAGTTCTGCCAATAATGTCTATGTCGTCAGCGTATGCTAGCAATTGCACAGACTTGAAAAAAATTGTCCCACTACAATTGACTTGCGAGCTTCTTATAATTTTTTCAAGTATTAAGTTGAAGAAATCGCACGATAGCGCATCACCTTGTCGGAATCCTTTTTTGACGTCAAAAGCTTCTGTGAGGTCAGAACCAACCTTGACGGAGCAGCGAGAGTTCTCCATCGTCATCCTGCACAGTCGGACGAGTTTTGTGGGAATGCCAAAACCTGACATGGCTCTGCATAGCTCGTCTCTATAAATGCTATCGTACGCGGCCTTAAAATCGATAAATCGATTTGGAATTCTTGGTGGTTTCCAGGATCTGCCGTAGCGTGAACATTTGATCGATTGTAGACTTTCCTGGTCTGAAACCACACTGATAGGGGCCAATCAGGTTGCTGACGAAAGGTTTCAGGCGTTCACATAGTACGGCAGAGAGGATCTTGTAGGCGATATTCAGGAGACTTATTCCTCTATAGTTGGCGCAGTTTAGAGGGTCTCCTTTCTTGTGGATCGGGCAAACGATGCTGAGGTTCCATTCATCAGGCATACTTTCTTCTGACCAAACTTTAGAGATGAGTTGGTGTATGCACTCCACCAGGTCATCTCCGGCCGCTTTAAAAAGTTCGGCGGGTAATCCGTCGGGTCCAGCAGCTTTGTTGTTTTTGAGTTTAGATATTGCTATCCTTACTTCATTTTGGTCAGGTGGACGGAAGTTTTGTCTGTCATCATCCATGTTGAATGGTTCATTCTGCCTGACAGCGGGATTTTGGCCTTCATCGCCGTTTAACAGTCTGCAGAAATGGTCCTTCCATGTACTCAGCACCGACTGTGACTCTACTACGAGGTTTCCATTCCTATCTCTACAGGCTTCTGTGCGGGATTTTTTTCCTTGGCATGTTCTTTGTACCTGTTGGTAAAACTTCCGCACGTTGTTCCTGGAGTAGCATCTCTCAATATCTTCGATCGCGCGCTTCTCATGCTCTCTTTTTTTCTTTTGCAGAAGCCGGTGTTCTTCCCGTCTTTTCTGCTCGTAAAGCTCGCGAGCAGCTCTCGTCTTTCTTTGCAGCGTTGCTTTATATGCCTCTTCTTTGGCTGCATGGGCCTGCCTGCATTCGTCATCAAACCAGAGGTTTCGTGGTGGTGGTCTGGTGAAACCTAGCACATCAGTTGCGGCATCTCTGATGGCTTGTTGGCAGTGTTGCCACTGATCTTCGGCACTTGATGCTGGCGGTACTGGATTTCTTGAGAGGTTACGGGATATTCGATCGGCATAGGTTCTGGCGGTTTCTTGCGATTGCAGCTTTCCGACGTCATACTTCCTCACAGTATTACTCCGTTGTTGTGGAGTTCGGGTTATTCGCATTCTTACCTTTGCTGCAACAAGGTAGTGATCCGAGTCGATGTTAGCTGCTCGGAAGGTGCGAACATCCAAGATACTGGAGGCGTGTCTTGCATCGATCGCAACGTGATCAATCTGATTGACGGTTCTTTGATCTGGGTGTCGCCAAGTCCCTTTGTGTATATCGAGATGAGGAAACCGTGTGCTTGCAATGGTGACGTTATGTGCCGCTGCGAAGTCAATTAGCCTAAGTCCGTTTTCAGACGTTGTGTCGTGTAGGCTATGTTTTCCGACAGTCCTACCAAAGATATCCTCTTTACCTATTTTGGCATTAAAATCGCCTAGTACGATCTTAACGTCGTATTTAGGGCATTGCTCATAGGTTTTGTCGAGGAGCTCATAGAAGTCATCTTTATCCTCTGTGGGGGCATGAGCGCATATTAGGCTAATGTTGGCGAATTTAGCCTTGATACGGATTGTCACAAGTCGCTCACTTACGTGTCGAAAGCCCAAGACTTCTTGCCTAAGTCTACCGCTTATGACGAATCCGCACCCAAATAAACGCTGTGGTCTTCTTGCGCAATCACCGTAGTACACGTCACAGTTTTTCATCCTCCTTTTGCCCGGCCCATTCCATCGCACTTCCTGGATGGCAGTAATTCCTGCTCTGTAGCAGTCTAGGGCCTCCGCTAGTTGTTTGGATGCACGTGGTCTGTTAAAGGTTCTAACATTCCACGTGCAGATCCGAAGGTCGTTGTCCTTGATTCGCCAATTGTTGTAGTCTTTCTTTTAGTTCAAAAGAATTTATAATATTACGGGCGGCATTGGTGCAGTAGATAAGATGTTTGCTCCTGACCTGGAGGTCGTCAGTTCGATACTCAGGTTAAGAAGAAATTTGTCTAACTCCTAGTGCAAGCTAGAGCCGCCCGTGAGTTTTAAGTGAGAAAATAGTCACATAATTTTCGATCTACTGCGCCGAAAAAAATTCTTTCCTATCTTTATAATTCTTCTAACTAGTGCCGTGCAACGTCATGTTGCATTCTAAAAGGCAATGTGCCTTACAGACACTTAGTTAAATATTATTATTTAAAAAAAAATTGTATTCTTCAGAGACTATATTCTTGAGGATAGTTCCAACATGTTTACTTACTTACTTAAGTGCCGCTACAGTTCGGGACGAACCTGGGCCTCAACCAACATGCCTCTCCAGCCAACTCGGTCTTTGGGTAGCTGCCTCCAGTTTTGCACTCCAAGTTGGTTGAGGTCGTCCTCCACTTGAGCGCGCCACCTAAGGCGAGGTCTTCCTTGACTGCGTCTACCCTCTGGGATGGAATCGAAGATCCTGCGAGCCGGAGCATTGTTGTCCATTCGCTCTACATGACCTAGCCATCTTAAACGTGATATGCGTATTTTTTTGACCAGGTCAATGTCGCTGTACAGCTCGTATAGTTCTTGGTTGAACCTTCTCCTCCAAAGCCCGTTAACGCAGATAGGGCCAAAAATCTTCCGAAGAATCTTACGCTCGAAACGACTGAGGATATCTTCATCCGCTTTAGATAGAGTCCATGCCTCGGCGCCATAGAGCAGGACTGGGATGATTAGGGTCTTATACAGAGTCTCCTTTGTCTTTCGAGAGAGGTCTTTGCTACTCAATTGCCTTTCTAGCCCATAGAAACAGCGATTGGCAAGAGTAATTCTTCGCTTTATTTCTGACGAGATGTTGTTGTCAGATGTTATAGCGGATCCGAGGTACACAAAGTCCCTAACTACCTCAAAGTTGTACCTGTCTATTGTGATGTTTTGTCCAATCCGCCGGTGTTGTGTGTCCCTTTTTGTGGACAGCAGGTACTTCGTTTTGGCCTCATTGACTGCTAGTCCCATCTTAGCCGCTTCAGCTTCAATGCTAGCAAACGTTCCAGTGACAGCTCGCCGAGTTCTGCCAATAATGTCTATGTCGTCAGCGTATGCTAGCAATTGCACAGACTTGAAAAAAATTGTCCCACTACAATTGACTTGCGAGCTTCTTATAATTTTTTCAAGTATTAAGTTGAAGAAATCGCACGATAGCGCATCACCTTGTCGGAATCCTTTTTTGACGTCAAAAGCTTCTGTGAGGTCAGAACCAACCTTGACGGAGCAGCGAGAGTTCTCCATCGTCATCCTGCACAGTCGGACGAGTTTTGTGGGAATGCCAAAACCTGACATGGCTCTGCATAGCTCGTCTCTATAAATGCTATCGTACGCGGCCTTAAAATCGATAAATCGATTTGGAATTCTTGGTGGTTTCCAGGATCTGCCGTAGCGTGAACATTTGATCGATTGTAGACTTTCCTGGTCTGAAACCACACTGATAGGGGCCAATCAGGTTGCTGACGAAAGGTTTCAGGCGTTCACATAGTACGGCAGAGAGGATCTTGTAGGCGATATTCAGGAGACTTATTCCTCTATAGTTGGCGCAGTTTAGAGGGTCTCCTTTCTTGTGGATCGGGCAAACGATGCTGAGGTTCCATTCATCAGGCATACTTTCTTCTGACCAAACTTTAGAGATGAGTTGGTGTATGCACTCCACCAGGTCATCTCCGGCCGCTTTAAAAAGTTCGGCGGGTAATCCGTCGGGTCCAGCAGCTTTGTTGTTTTTGAGTTTAGATATTGCTATCCTTACTTCATTTTGGTCAGGTGGACGGAAGTTTTGTCTGTCATCATCCATGTTGAATGGTTCATTCTGCCTGACAGCGGGATTTTGGCCTTCATCGCCGTTTAACAGTCTGCAGAAATGGTCCTTCCATGTACTCAGCACCGACTGTGACTCTACTACGAGGTTTCCATTCCTATCTCTACAGGCTTCTGTGCGGGATTTTTTTCCTTGGCATGTTCTTTGTACCTGTTGGTAAAACTTCCGCACGTTGTTCCTGGAGTAGCATCTCTCAATATCTTCGATCGCGCGCTTCTCATGCTCTCTTTTTTTCTTTTGCAGAAGCCGGTGTTCTTCCCGTCTTTTCTGCTCGTAAAGCTCGCGAGCAGCTCTCGTCTTTCTTTGCAGCGTTGCTTTATATGCCTCTTCTTTGGCTGCATGGGCCTGCCTGCATTCGTCATCAAACCAGAGGTTTCGTGGTGGTGGTCTGGTGAAACCTAGCACATCAGTTGCGGCATCTCTGATGGCTTGTTGGCAGTGTTGCCACTGATCTTCGGCACTTGATGCTGGCGGTACTGGATTTCTTGAGAGGTTACGGGATATTCGATCGGCATAGGTTCTGGCGGTTTCTTGCGATTGCAGCTTTCCGACGTCATACTTCCTCACAGTATTACTCCGTTGTTGTGGAGTTCGGGTTATTCGCATTCTTACCTTTGCTGCAACAAGGTAGTGATCCGAGTCGATGTTAGCTGCTCGGAAGGTGCGAACATCCAAGATACTGGAGGCGTGTCTTGCATCGATCGCAACGTGATCAATCTGATTGACGGTTCTTTGATCTGGGTGTCGCCAAGTCCCTTTGTGTATATCGAGATGAGGAAACCGTGTGCTTGCAATGGTGACGTTATGTGCCGCTGCGAAGTCAATTAGCCTAAGTCCGTTTTCAGACGTTGTGTCGTGTAGGCTATGTTTTCCGACAGTCCTACCAAAGATATCCTCTTTACCTATTTTGGCATTAAAATCGCCTAGTACGATCTTAACGTCGTATTTAGGGCATTGCTCATAGGTTTTGTCGAGGAGCTCATAGAAGTCATCTTTATCCTCTGTGGGGGCATGAGCGCATATTAGGCTAATGTTGGCGAATTTAGCCTTGATACGGATTGTCACAAGTCGCTCACTTACGTGTCGAAAGCCCAAGACTTCTTGCCTAAGTCTACCGCTTATGACGAATCCGCACCCAAATAAACGCTGTGGTCTTCTTGCGCAATCACCGTAGTACACGTCACAGTTTTTCATCCTCCTTTTGCCCGGCCCATTCCATCGCACTTCCTGGATGGCAGTAATTCCTGCTCTGTAGCAGTCTAGGGCCTCCGCTAGTTGTTTGGATGCACGTGGTCTGTTAAAGGTTCTAACATTCCACGTGCAGATCCGAAGGTCGTTGTCCTTGATTCGTTTTTCCGGGTCGTCAACAGTAAATCCGTCCTTTTCCGAGGTTATTGGTCGCTTCGCAACTTTTTCTTTTTTCCGTGGCAGGGTTGTTAACCCCACGCACAACCCCCAACCTGGAGGGCCAGGTCCTTTGTTGGATTCCTTGGACAAAAGGAACCGGAGAATCCGGAGTCAGTAACCCACTTCGGGGATATGAGCGCTGCCGTTGGCCCATTAAGGGTTCATCCGCCACCATCTCTATTTCAATGCCCTGACTTGCATTGAATTGTCCTAATGACCTTATCTCCAAATACGTCGAAGTTGCTCATTAGGGCGTCTGCTTCGTCGACTGTTGACGCCACCGTTGGTCTAATTGGTTGGGCTCATCCGCCGTACGTCCTCTTTCTGAGGGGCTCGTGCAAGACTTCTGCGAATCGATCAGAACAGTCATTAAAGCAGAGCATTATAGTGTTGCTATTTTTTCTGTGTTCAACACTCGCGCTTATAAGTTTAGCAGGAATGTCCGGATGGACAGACCAGTAACCGGTGGTTACCGCGGGGAGGTAAAGTAAGCACAATTGATGTGTACGATATAATTGCAGCGACTGTGCATCACCAGTTTGATGCCTTTCAGTGCCTACCCTATTCATACAGCACCCAACCACCAGTTCCAACATGTTTAGATAGATTATAACATGGTATATTATATGATGCTGCTATAGGACGAAGAGGTAGGTTGAGTTTTTGGATTTTGGGGAGTCCATATATATACTTTTGCCTTAGCTGTCAAACCGACTAGATGTGTCCTTGTCTTTCTCTTTGCTTTGCTACCGTTTAAATGGCTTTAAATTGTTTTAAATGTGACAAAACTATAAAATCTAATTAAAACAGTATTTCATGTGGCGTTTGCCTATTTAATTTCCATATATCTTGTGCTGAAATCTACGAAAATATATTAAAATTAATTCGATATAATTCTAATTTGTATTGGAAATGTGATATGTGCCAAACTTATTCGTTCCCATCGTGTTCATATGCTCATATACATAAAGTGCAAACCTCAGTAAATAATCTAAAATCTGAGCTCTCAGAGTTAAAAACAAAATTCTCAAACGAAGAAATCTCTTTAAATAAAGTAAAGTGTATTAAAAGTAAAAAGTGCATTAAACCAAAATCCAATACAATTACAAATACTCCGCAACTTGGTACCGGTAGAATCACCCGCGCAAATAAAACTAAGTCGGGAATCAAATGTAATGACTCTTCCAACCCACCGAACTTATTAACACCAAAGTCGAGAGTACATATTTCCTCGTCTCCTAATGCGATTGCAAGAACAAATATAAAAAACATAAATAAGTCTGCTCCCACCCCTCTTTTAAATAATGTACAAAAAAACAGTAAAGGTGAGGTAAAGAAGAACACAAAAACTAAAACCAAAAACAATGATGACAATGTCTCTCATACAAGAGATAAAATAACTGCCCAGTCCGATGCTGATGTTGGAGGTGGAGAGGGGGAAGTGAATGCGTTGGTTGCTCATCGTCAAGAGGTTGCAGAATTGCAGCCCACAGCTGAAGTTGAAATAATAAATGTTGTTGAAAATGGCAATGCAAATGATTTCTGTGTGGCGAATGTTAGTGGATCCAAGAGTATTGTATGCAACAGTCGTTCTGTATATAATGCAATTTTTGTTGCGAAAAAACTTCAATGGTTTCATTTATCAAACTTTCTGTCAACAACGACTTTCCAAGCTCTCATTGAGTATACTGCTGTTTAGCTAAATATAGACTAATCTCGGATAGCTTGCTATAAATTGACAAGGAATTAAGATATCGAGAAGCTAAGAACAGTAAACTTCAAAATAGGAGTTCCTGTATGGTGTGCAACTGAATTTTTTGATCGAAGTTTCTGACCGGAAGGCGTACGAGTCAGACATTTTACACACAACCAAAAAAACTCGAATTGGTTACATTCTAGCAACAACTTAACGTAGCTGTGAATATTGTACCCAAACACTCCAATACAATATAATGATGACCATAATACATTTCGTATTTATTATCAAAATACTGCTGGGATGAGGACAAAAATGGATAAGTTTTATGCTGCTGTAGCTGACAATAGCTTTCCTGTTTATGCTCTAACTGAAACATGGCTGACCCAAGGAATATTTTCTCAGGAACTTTTCTCAAGCAACTACCATGTATACAGAAGAGATCGATATTCTGATTGTGAAAATAGAGGTGGAGGCGTACTTTTGTCAGTGAGCTCTAAGCTAATAACCTTTCAAATATATTTATTAAATGAAAATATTGAAGAAATTTGTGTTAAACTTGAATTACCTGTTGCATTACTAAATTTATTTATCTTTGTTTCATATATACCTCCTGGTAGCGATTTAATTACTTAATTATTTCATTTGCAAAATATAAAAAAAGTTTTTGATGAGCTTGACGCAAATTCTTATTATATTAGGAGATTTTAATCTTTCTCAAATAAATGGGACTTATTCTGACGAGGACAAAAGTTTATATCCTTCTAATGTTTCAACTAATATTGAATGTGAGACTGTAGATTTAGTTTTATCTATGACTGTTAACCAAATAAACTGTATAAAAAAGAAAATGAGAGAATTCTCGATCTAGTGCTTGTTAGTAATGAGTTAGAAGCTGTAGTTGATGAAATAATTGAACTTTTTGTAAACAATTCTGTACACCATAAAGCTTTAGCGATTCAGTTTAATTTTTTGCTCTCTGATAAACTTAATTTTAATAAAGATGAAACTATAGTAAAATATGATTACGTAAAAGCTGATTATGTTGCTTTAAATACATTTTTTCAAGAGGTGGACTGGAACAATTTGTTTCATCAAATGATTTAAAATTTTGTTTCGAAACCCTAATAGAAAAAATTGAGGAAGCTAAAATTGGATTGGTACCTCAAAACCTCAAAAAATGAAAAAAAGTTAACGGGAGACCCTTATTTTTGAAAATGTGCAAAGATAGTTTAAGCACACCATTAAGGAAGTTATTCAATATATCGCTAGCACAAGGATTATTTCTTGATGAATGGAAATCTTCAGTCATAACTCCAATACATAAAGCAGGTTCAAAACAAAACATAACTAACTACAGACCCATTTCAAAGCTGCAAACGATCCCAAAATTTTTTGAAGCGATAGTTAAAAAACGTATTTATGAGAACATACAACGTGGTATCTCTGAAAACCAACATGGATTTGTTAGTAGCAGGTCAACTAATACAAACTTATGTCTTTTCTCTCAGTTTTGTACGAAGGGAACAACAAGACCTCAATAAAGTTTCTAAGTGGTGTCAAGAAAACTGCTTACATATGAATATCTCTAAGTGCAAGCAGATTACTTTCACAAGATCTTTAAAAGCCATACGATTTCAGTATAAAATTAATGGAAATGAACAAGAGAGAGTCGACAAAATGAAAGATTTGGGTGTTATCTTTGATAACAAATTAAGTTTTAAAAATCATTATGATTATATAATATCGAAAGGTAATAAATTGCTAGGTTTTCTAAAGAGAAACTCGAAGGATTTTAATGACCCGCATACTTTAAAATCGTTATATATAAGTTTAGTGAGGTCAAATCTTGAGTATGCTTGTTGTATTTGGAATCCGACTTATAATGTTAGCATAAACAGAATTGAAGCGATCCAGCGCAAAAAAAAAAAACAAATTCACGCGGTATGCCCTTAGAAAGCTAAATTGGGTCGATAATGTTATGCTTTCATACGAATAGAGATGCCTTCTGTTAGGTATCCAAACTCTAGAATCAAGGCGTAAACAATATCTTGTTATGTTGGCAAGAGATGTTTTATGTTCCCATATAGATTGTTCTGCCCTACTTGCTCTGTATCCATTTTTTTCCTCCCTCGAGAACTTTGAGAAAAAGAACCATGTTTTTTTATGTTCCACGTTTTTATACAAATTATGGTAAAAGTGACCCAGTTTCCAGCTCCTGTATATTTTTTAACTCAGTTTGTGACATAATCGACCTACATTTAAGTAGACATTTGTTCAAAAAAGCGTTGATGCTAGTCATATTTTATATATTACAATGTATACAATTTTACAATGTATAATTTGTTCACCACCTTTTTGTCTTTTGTTAAGAACAGATTGGGTCGATCCGTATAGTTCTGTATGTGCTTTTATCTTCAAGTAACAGTTTTATTTTTTCTTTGTAGTCATAGTCTAAGAGCCGACAGCAAATTTTGGGAGTGAAGGTATAACCAAAATTGATATACGTGTATGTGTAGATATACGCGACAATATATCAAATCGAAAAGTCTGGCAGGGTTATTTTTCAGCCGGGGCAGTAGACGGCCGTTCGAAAACGGTAATTTTTCCGATTTTTGTGTGGAAGGTATAACCACATCAAAAAATCAGAAAAATTCTCCTGATTACAGATATGTGTGTCCCAGACGTTTTACTTTCAGCCTTCACCCCGCCAGACGTCCTTAAAGTATCCTGTTTTGCATTTTCTTATGAAAATTCAATTAAAACTTTTTTTTTTAAACCTATAACCATATGAAGATCATACCAAAATACTCTCCTCTTATTCTCGATTACGAATATGTGGGTCCCAGACGTTTTATTTACAGCCTTCATTAAAATTCACTTTAACTATATGCATCAATGTATTTATATAAATGTAATTATGCTTTATAAGTTCTATGTTAAAATGAATAAAAAAACATTCTAATATAATAAAAAAGGGCGTCTGGCGGGGGGATAGCTGAAAGTAAAACGTCTGGGACACACATATCTGTAATCAGGAGAATTTTTCTGATTTTTTGATGTATCACTCATTTAGTTATACCTCTGACACCAAAAACTGATTTTTCGCTCCTTTTGGGGGGCGTCTGGCAAGGGGAAAGCTGAAAGTAAAACGCCTGGCACCGAGATGTTTAAAATCAGTGAGCAATTCTCTACCGTTTCTGTATGATTGAAGTGGTTATACCTTCCACACAAAAATCGGAAAAATTACCGTTTTCGAACGGCCGTCTACTGCCCCGGCTGAAAAATAACCCTGCCAGACTTTTCGATTTGATATATTGTCGCGTATATCTACACATACACGTATACCAATTTTGGTTATACCTACCACTCTCTCTCTCTCTCAAAAATTGCTGTCGGCTCTTGGTCTATCATCTCTATACATAGCTACAGTTTTATTACCTTTTTTTAGAATGAATTTTTCCCTCGGAGTATTTTTTAATTTTATTTTAAATGTTATCTTATTTGCAATTTTGAATCTGGCAACTTCCTTCTGTTTGTTGTCATCTATTGCTTGTATGTTTTGGTCTAATTAGGCTATTACATGAATGGGAGAGAAAGTTGATTTTGATTAGGTATTGCTAATTTCTTTCCCAGAGATAGAAGCCATTGGCTGTCTTTAGGAAAATCGATTGTTCTTCTGTTCTCAAGTTTCGTTGAAAATAAAACCGAATTTGGTAATCTGTTGTGCTTTCAGTTTATTAAAATTGTAGAGTTGAGTTGAGTGTGTTTGTGTTCTTATATAGTGATAATTGTGTTTGTCTCGATGTAAAAGAATTATACTCAATTTCGTTCAGAGCAGATTTCATTTTAATTTCTGTGTGGAACAATGTTTTTCTGTTGATTTTATTGTGGTAAAAGTTTGTTTAATCTCGAGTTGTAGAACTTTAATCATGAATGTGTGTTGTATTTTATTAAGTTGTTGTTTAATTGTCTCTGCAGTAAAAACTTTAATTTTTTTAGGAGATATGTTTTTCAGGTGTGGTGGTATGATTTCATAGTCTGCATGATAACAGAAAATTGAATCTTTCATTGTGTTTAGCAATTATTTTCTTTTGTCTGCAATAGTTTTTTAGCGTTATGCAAGTATTATTGTGATATTTCATTGCTGTGTTGAAAAAAGCCTTTCATTGTTCTTGTATTTTGAAAAACTCGGTGTATTAGTGTGATGTCAAAATGGTGTTAAGTAATTGTTTCGGCAGGCCCTCCGATCTTTAATTATGTGTATGGTATTAAAATGTAGTGTCCCGTGGCTTAGTGGTTAGTGTGTCGGACTGCTAAGCGAAGGAGCCTGGGTTCGAATCCAGCTCATAGCCACCTTTTTTCCGGGGTACTGCTTCTTGCGAGGAACTGACAAAACCTCCAAGAGTAAAATTTGTCTAGAAAAAGTGCATCTCATGTAGCCGTTCGGACTCGGTGGTAAACTGTAGGTCCCTTCCATTCTTGCAGATTAACAACACTCACACAGGAATGCTTGATAGTATAAGTCACTAGGCCTTGGCTCCTTAAGGAGCTGTCGCGCCAATAAATGCATGTATGTATGTATGGTATTAAAATGTTTTTTTTTTTTTAAATTCACAATACTAAAATACCATACCTAACACTATATACTTAAAGTAAGTCACTTGATGCAATTTAAATTATTCCCACATTATAACTGTTGTATTTTGTAGTTTAAAAGATTATTAATAAACAACCCCTGAGGAAGCCAGAAAGCAACTGAGCGAAACGAAGGGTGGAAATATGAATTAGTTTTTATTAATTAATTGCATAATTTACCAATTTATCATTAAGCCCAATAATATCAACTCTATAAACTGATATATGATCAAAATACCATACATACATTTATTTAAAATTATTAAATTAATACAAATATTTTATTATTATTATCTGTGCCAATAAGTTAATTTTTTATCATTTTGCAGTATGATCAAATAAAGATATGCTCACTGTTTTTTAACAATTTTTGGTGCTATACCAGTGATTTTTTTAAAAACATGTGCTTGTAAATACTGTTAAAATACATTTTTGTTTTTTTTGTTTTGTTAAAAAATAACCGCACCTTTAATATAAAGGTATTTTTGGAACTTAAGCTTTTTCAAAAAAAATGCCTTAGGGTTAAAGCTTCTTTATGTGACATACGAATTTTAAGAAAAAAAAATATTTGTATCTTATGACTTATTTCCACATAAGCCTTTTTCAAAAATGTTAAAACTTCACGAAACTATATAAGTTTAAAATTTAAAAAAGTATTTAAATGAATACACAACGAACGGGAAGACTTTTAAAAACAAATCTTATTTTTATTGGATGATTTTAAGTACACATTTTATTTTTCAATTATTTTCATCTTAAAAGCAAAAGAAATCAATATTTTTTAGGTATTTAATGTTTTCGTCATTCGCAATTAGTTTTTGGGAGCAGAAGGAATAGTAAGATGCTGGTCTTAAACTTGTGTTTTAAAATACAACATCAATAGAAAAATGACTTAAAATTATAAACAAATAAAGTCGACATTATCAAAAATTTTATGTCAAACATGTTTTCAACCTAGTTTCACACTAAATAAGTTTAAGGGTCGAGTTAAATAATTTTGGGCTAATATTTTAAATTTAATTTTAACTTCCAATTTCATTCATTCATTCAGTCAAATCCGGATGAATATTTTTTATTTCTTCAGATTTTAGATTCATCATCAAGTGGAAGTCGTGGTATGATTTTTTAACATTCCGTAGTAGTTCTTACAAGTTTTTTTTCTTTTTATTACTTGTAGTATTAGGTCCGGAATAAAAAAAAAATTGGAATTTCGTAAGAGCGAAAGGCATTATTTCTTCGCTTTTTACTTACGATTATACTCGTATGCAAGTTTAGGATTCGTGAACATAAAAAAAATTGAGATCAATCAAACATGACATAACGATAATTTATTTATTAATTTATTTGAATACGTAAAATGCTAACGGTACATTCTTAAATTAAATAAAAACTAGTGGTATATTCATAAGTTAATTCATACATAAATCTTAAATCTACGAGTAATCTATTTCTTAAACAAAGTGATAAAGAAGCTTAAAAATGTTTGTAACAAAAAATATCTCTGTCAGTCTGTCTGCAGCCTAGACGGCTAAAAGCGATTACCTTAAAACACACATTTGGCATTCCTCAGAGGGGTTTTAGAAATTTTATTTTCAAGGCTAAAAACAACGATATCTGCCATATAACCGTTAAGGAAAGGCTAAATTTTCTCGAAAACGGCTACAAGGATTTTGATGAACATTTTTTAGATTTTTGTTTGGGTATTGGCTATCATTTAATTATAACCAAATTTACTGGAACTGGACTTGCTTTCTTGATAGGATTCCTATAATCTAGGTAGTCACAATAATTATGCAGGCCCAAATTTTGAATAACATTTTTTTCTATTTATGTATTATTCATTTTCGATTTTTTTTTTTGAAAACTTTAAAAAAATAATTAATACATTTTATTTATAATTTTACGATCAGATGTATATTTATAAACTCCAAAAAACTGCTTACCAAAATTAAAAAAAAAAACTTAAAATAATAAAACAAGATTTTCTAAATCTTGGTCCCACAATTTTCGAAACACTTTTTTCATAAACTCGTTATTGTAAAAGCCGTGTAATGATGTACTCCATTTTGGATAAAAAAACGTTGTGTTGTGGTTCTTACACTTTTTATTAGTTCAGGCCGTGTTATTTGTTAATGTTAATGTGATTAGGTAAATAAGAGCAAGTACGTGCGACGCATTCTAGCTATTTACCAATGTTTATGTTAAGATGCTGAAATTCTTCGTTTTCAATTAGGCTTATTTTGAATTGAATAATTCCAAACTCATTTGTAAAACGGAACAATTTAACAATGAAAACAATTTTTTTTGTCAGATGTTTTACGACAAACTAACTTTGCCTTGGACGTTGAAGCAAAGTCGAAGAGAAAAAATCTCATCATGTCATGCCTGTCGTGTCATTTTATGGGCAATGAATAGTGTATTTCCAATTGATCTTGCTAATTGATACCAGTCTCTTGGATGATGAATTTTTACAGAAGATATCTTTTTTTTCCTTTCTATAGTAGCGTGGTCAGCATCACCCTCCATATGAGTATACCAAAATTAAACATTGTAACTACGTCTCCATTTTTGTTTTTACTCGCACAACAATCACTAGAAAAACAGATATTTAACGGTGTTTAAAATTGATCTAAAATGCTGTAAAATACATTAAGCTATTTCATTACCTCTACTGTTTGCAAATTGCAATAGATTCATTACCTATATTTATTTTTCTTATAACTGATTCTATTTTCAAATTTTCTCAGTAAAAAATTACAAAATTCTTTGCAAAGGAGCATCTTAATATTCAACGAACTTCTTACAACTGATTTTATTCTCAAATCCACTTGATTCCCACTAAAGACCTCCATAACTTTCGTAAAAATAGTTTGGGTCGTGTTAAGACTACAGTTTTGTGGCCTTTGAAAGTAGTAAAATAGCTTGTGTGAACTTAAGCTGTTTACAAAAACTGACTGGTTGAAAATGATTTTTTTTAAAGCGGCTAATTTCGATATAAGCAGTCAAATGATTCGATATTGCGTAAATTTAAAATAACTTAGGTCAACGTTAGCGAACATTTAATCTGATTTCCACAAGGAATAAGAGCTTATCTCACGACTTAAGCCATTACAAGAAAATATATTATTTTTTTGTTTTCATTGATTTGTATTCAAGAGTAGATAAGTCGTTGTACAAATGCATTTTTTTGTTCATATGGACATAAGCTCTTTTGTTTTTTTTTTTAATTTAACGGCTATTTTTTGCCCCAGAGCAATGGGACCCAGACTCAAATAAAGATAAACTAACTGGAAAGCCTGTGAAATTAAAAGAAAGATTTTCGCTTATTTCGACTTAAGCTCCTTCAACTTATCACAGCTATAATCTATTGTATTTTTTTTATTATTTTTTCCAAAATGTGTAACTACCTACCTAAAGCACTTTATTTTTAATTCAACTTATCTTAATGGCGAAAATTGCATGTGTTCAAGCTATTTTTGTTGGAAAAAAAATGCATGTAGGTAATGGAAAAAGGTAAAAAAGGGGCCCTTAAAAAAACTGATACGGGGCCCCCGAAGTGCTAGCTACGCCACTGTTTTTACCATGCAATGAGTGCACAAATGCGGGATATCCGAAGTCTTGTCGACTTCAACCACGAAGCTGTTGCATTTTTTTATTGACTTATATGGGCTTACTGCCAAAGCAGAAATTCCTTCCTTCAGTAGTTCTTCTTTGACTTCACTGGCATCGTGGCTATAATGTATACCTTTAAGAACTAGCAACTTCTTTTTGTCTTCTTTGGCCATGTAGGTATTAAACTCCGTGCTTCCGTCTTTCAGCATTGTCAGTGTTGGCCAGTGTTGAGTTTGCCGCAAATTGGGCAGCAAGCAGGTCTGCTTTTTCTTGAGAACTGACAGCAGGAATTACGTTAAAGACGAGCGTAGGAACTGATGATGACGAAGAATTCTTTACTTTTTTTACAAATGACCAAACATTTTTACTGCCTTTGGGACATTGCAGTATTTTTTGCCGAGTTTTTTGCTCATGTAAAAATTTGGTTTTTCGAATAGGAACATTACAGGCATTTCTAGCTTGCTGAAACTTTTTCCGGTTTTCCTCTGTGATGTTGGCTTGGCGAAAACAACTTGGAGGTCATCTGTTTTGATACTTTTCAACCTATTTGGGATAAAATTTCTCATTCCTAAAAGAATTAAATTTGTGACCATCCTGAAAAAGTTATTGAGACCGTCCCAGTTGGCTTTCTCGTATTGCCAACGGATTTAGTTTAGTTAAAAGTAATACCCAAGTTCTTTGCCGTTCTAACATAAGGAAGCGTGGAACTACTTAGTTCTATGCTAGGAAAACAAGAGGTGTCAGTTGCATTTTTACTGATGACAATAGCTTGACTTTTTCGGGTTTAGTCGCAACTGATTTTTCTCGGCCCACTTGAATACCCTAACCAGATCTAGATTCAGACGATAGGTAGCATCCTCAGCAATACCTAATGGGTAACTAAGGTACAACGAATCTTATTTTTATTGGATGATTTTAAGTACACATTTTATTTTTCAATTATTTTCATCTTAAAAGCAAAAGAAATCAATATTTTTTAGGTATTTAATGTTTTCGTCATTCGCAAATAGTTTTTGGGAGCAGAAGGAATAGTAAGATGCTGGTCTTAAACTTGTGTTTTAAAATACAACATCAATAGAAAAATGACTTAAAATTATAAACAAATAAAGTCGACATTATCAAAAATTTTATGTGAAACATGTTTTCAACCTAGTTTCACACTAAATAAGTTTAAGGGTCGAGTTAAATAATTTTGGGCTAATATTTTAAATTTAATTTTAACTTCCAATTTCATTCATTCATTCAGTCAAATCCGGATGAATATTTTTTATTTCTTCAGATTTTAGATTCATCATCAAGTGGAAGTCGTGGTATGATTTTTTAACATTCCGTAGTAGTTCTTACAAGTTTTTTTTCTTTTTATTACTTGTAGTATTAGGTCCGGAATAAAAAAAATTGGAATTTCGTAAGAGCGAAAGGCATTATTTCTTCGCTTTTTACTTACGATTATACTCGTATGCAAGTTTAGGATTCGTGAACATAAAAAAAATTGAGATCAATCAAACATGACATAACGATAATTTATTTATTAATTTATTTGAATACGTAAAATGCTAACGGTACATTCTTAAATTAAATAAAAACTAGTGGTATATTCATAAGTTAATTCATACATAAATCTTAAATCTACGAGTAATCTATTTCTTAAACAAAGTGATAAAGAAGCTTAAAAAAGTATGTAACAAAAAATATCTCTGTCAGTCTGTCTGCAGCCTAGACGGCTAAAAGCGATTACCTTAAAACACACATTTGGCATTCCTCAGAGGGGTTTTAGAAATTTTATTTTCAAGGCTAAAAACAACGATATCTGCCATATAACCGTTAAGGAAAGGCTAAATTTTCGCGAAAACGGCTACAAGGATTTTGATGAACATTTTTTAGATTTTTGTTTGGGTATTGGCTATCATTTAATTATAACCAAATTTACTGGAACTGGACTTGCTTTCTTGATAGGATTCCTATAATCTAGGTAGTCACAATAATTATGCAGGCCCAAATTTTGAATAACATTTTTTTCTATTTATGTATTATTCATTTTCGATTTTTTTTTGAAAACTTTAAAAAAAATAATTAATACATTTTATTTATAATTTTACGATCAGATGTATATTTATAAACTCCAAAAAACTGCTTACCAAAATTTAAAAAAAAAAACTTAAAATAATAAAACAAGATTTTCTAAATCTTGGTCCCACAATTTTCGAAACACTTTTTTCATAAACTCGTTATTGTAAAAGCCGTGTAATGATGTACTCCATTTTGGATAAAAAAACGTTGTGTTGTGGTTCTTACACTTTTTATTAGTTCAGGCCGTGTTATTTGTTAATGTTAATGTGATTAGGTAAATAAGAGCAAGTACGTGCGACGCATTCTAGCTATTTACCAATGTTTATGTTAAGATGCTGAAATTCTTCGTTTTCAATTAGGCTTATTTTGAATTGAATAATTCCAAACTCATTTGTAAAACGGAACAATTTAACAATGAAAACAATTTTTTTTGTCAGATGTTTTACGACAAACTAACTTTGCCTTGGACGTTGAAGCAAAGTCGAAGAGAAAAAATCTCATCATGTCATGCCTGTCGTGTCATTTTATGGGCAATGAATAGTGTATTTCCAATTGATCTTGCTAATTGATACCAGTCTCTTGGATGATGAATTTTTACAGAAGATATCTTTTTTTTCCTTTCTATAGTAGCGTGGTCAGCATCACCCTCCATATGAGTATACCAAAATTAAACATTGTAACTACGTCTCCATTTTTGTTTTTACTCGCACAACAATCACTAGAAAAACAGATATTTAACGGTGTTTAAAATTGATCTAAAATGCTGTAAAATACATTAAGCTATTTCATTACCTCTACTGTTTGCAAATTGCAATAGATTCATTACCTATATTTATTTTTCTTATAACTGATTCTATTTTCAAATTTTCTCAGTAAAAAATTACAAAATTCTTTCCAAAGGAGCATCTTAATATTCAACGAACTTCTTACAACTGATTTTATTCTCAAATCCACTTGATTCCCACTAAAGACCCCCATAACTTTCGTAAAAATAGTTTGGGTCGTGTTAAGACTACAGTTTTGTGGCCTTTGAAAGTAGTAAAATAGCTTGTGTGAACTTAAGCTGTTTACAAAAACTGACTGGTTGAAAATGATTTTTTTTAAAGCGGCTAATTTCGATATAAGCAGTCAAATGATTCGATATTGCGTAGATTTAAAATAACTTAGGTCAACGTTAGCGAACATTTAATCTGATTTCCACAAGGAATAAGAGCTTATCTCACGACTTAAGCCATTACAAGAAAATATATTATTTTTTTGTTTTCATTGATTTGTATTCAAGAGTAGATAAGCCGTTGTACAAATGCATTTTTTTGTTCATATGGACATAAGCTCTTTTGTTTTTTTTTTTAATTTAACGGCTATTTTTTGCCCCAGAGCAATGGGACCCAGACTCAAATAAAGATAAACTAACTGGAAAGCCTGTGAAATTAAAAGAAAGATTTTCGCTTATTTCGACTTAAGCTCCTTCAACTTATCACAGCTATAATCTATTGTATTTTTTTTATAATTTTTTCCAAAATGTGTAACTACCTACCTAAAGCACTTTATTTTTAATTCAACTTATCTTAATGGCGAAAATTGCATGTGTTCAAGCTATTTTTGTTGGAAAAAAAAATGCATGTAATGGAAAAAGGTAAAAAAGGGGCCCTTAAAAAAACTGATACGGGGCCCCCGAAGTGCTAGCTACGCCACTGTTTTTACCATGCAATGAGTGCACAAATGCGGGATATCCGAAGTCTTGTCGACTTCAACCACGAAGCTGTTGCATTTTTTTATTGACTTATATGGGCTTACTGCCAAAGCAGAAATTCCTTCCTTCAGTAGTTCTTCTTTGACTTCACTGGCATCGTGGCTATAATGTATACCTTTAAGAACTAGCAACTTCTTTTTGTCTTCTTTGGCCGTGTAGGTATTAAACTCCGTGCTTCCGTCTTTCAGCATTGTCAGTGTTGGCCAGTGTTGAGTTTGCCGCAAACTGGGCAGCAAGCAGGTCTGCTTTTTCTTGAGAACTGACAGCAGGAATAACGTTAAAGACGAGCGTAGGAACTGATGATGACAAAGAATTCTTTACTTTTTTTACAAATGACCAAACATTTTTACTGCCTTTGGGACATTGCAGTATTTTTTGCCGAGTTTTTTGCTCATGTAAAAATTTGGTTTTTCGAATATGAACATTACAGGCATTTCTAGCTTGCTGAAACTTTTTCCGGTTTTCCTCTGTGATGTTGGCTTGACGAAAACAACTTGGAGGTCATCTGTTTTGATACTTTTCAACCTATTTGGGATAAAATTTCTCATTCCTAAAAGAATTAAATTTGTGACCATCCTGAAAAAGTTATTGAGACCGTCCCAGTTGGCTTTCTCGTATTGCCAACGGATTTAGTTTAGTTAAAAGTAATACCCAAGTTCTTTGCCGTTCTAACATAAGGAAGCGTGGAACTACTTAGTTCTATGCTAGGAAAACAAGAGGTGTCAGTTGCATTTTTACTGATGACAATAGCTTGACTTTTTCGGGTTTAGTCGCAACTGATTTTTCTCGGCCCACTTGAATACCCTAACCAGATCTAGATTCAGACGATAGGTAGCATCCTCAGCAATACCTAATGGGTAACTAAGGTACAACGAATCTTATTTTTATTGGATGAGTTTAAGTACACATTTTATTTTTCAATTATTTTCATCTTAAAAGCAAAAGAAATCAATATTTTTTAGGTAGTTAATGTTTTCGTCATTCGCAATTAGTTTTTAGGAGCAAAAGGAATAGTAAGATGCTGGTCTTAAACTTGTGTTTTAAAATACAACATCAATAGAAAAATTACGTAAAATTATAAACAAATAAAGTCGACATTATCAAAAATTTTATGTGAAACATGTTTTCAACCTAGTTTCACACTAAATAAGTTTAAGGGTCGAGTTAAATAATTTTGGGCTAATATTTTAAATTTAATTTTAACTTCAACTTTCATTCATTCATTCAGTCAAATCCGGATGAATATCTTTTATTTCTTCAGATTTTAATATCTTCATCAAGTGGAAGTCGTGGTATGATTTTTTAACATTCCGTAGTAGTTCTTACAAGTTTTTTTTCTTTTTATTACTTGTAGTATTAGGTCCGGAATAAAAAAAATTGGAATTTCGTAAGAGCGAAAGGCATTATTTCTTCGCTTTTTACTTACGATTATACTCGTATGCAAGTTTAGGATTCGTGAACATAAAAAAAATTGAGATCAATCAAACATGACATAACGATAATTTTTTTATTAATTTATTCGAATACGTAAAATGCTAACGGTACATTCTTAAATTAAATAAAAACTAGTGGTATATTCATAAGTTAATTCATACATAAATCTTAAATCTACGAGTAATCTATTTCTTAAACAAAGTGATAAAGAAGCTTAAAAAAGTTTGTAACAAAAAATATCTCTGTCAGTCTGTCTGCAGCCTAGACGGCTAAAAGCGATTACCTTAAAACACACATTTGGCATTCCTCAGAGGGGTTTTTGAAATTTTATTTTCAAGGCTAAAAACAACGATATCTGCCATATAACCGTTAAGGAAAGGCTAAATTTTCTCGAAAACGGCTACAAGGATTTTGATGAACATTTTTTAGATTTTTGTTTGGGTATTGGCTATCATTTAATTATAAACAAATTTACTGGAACTGGACTTGCTTTCTTGATAGGATTCCTATAATCTAGGTAGTCACAATAATTATGCAGGCCCAAATTTTGAATAACATTTTTTTCTATTTATGTATTATTCATTTTCGATTTTTTTTTTGAAAACTTTAAAAAAAATAATTAATACATTTTATATATAATTTTACGATCAGATGTATATTTATAAACTCCAAAAAACTGCTTACCAAAATAAAAAAAAAACTTAAAATAATAAAACAAGATTTTCTAAATCTTGGTCCCACAATTTTCGAAACACATTTTTCATAAACTCGTTATTGTAAAAGCCGTGTAATGATGTACTCCATTTTGGATAAAAAAACGTTGTGTTGTGGTTCTTACACTTTTTATTAGTTCAGGCCGTGTTATTTGTTAATATTAATGTGATTAGGTAAATAAGAGCAAGTACGTGCGACGCATTCTAGCTATTTACCAATGTTTATGTTAAGATGCTGAAATTCTTCGTTTTCAATTAGGCTTATTTTGAATTGAATAATTCCAAACTCATTTGTAAAACGTAACAATTTAACATCTTGCCAAACAATTTTTTTGTCAGATGTTTTACGACAAAATAACTTTGCCTTGGACGTTGAAGCAAAGTCGAAGAGAAAAAATCTCGTCATGTCATGCCTGTCGTGTCATTTTATGGGCAATGAATAGTGTATTACCAATTGATCTTGCTAATTGATACCAGTCTCTTGGATGATGAATTTTTACAGAAGATATCTTTTTTTCCTTTCTATGGCAGCGTGGTCAGCATCACCCTCCATATGAGTATACCAAAATTAAACATTGTAACTACGTATCCATTTTTGTTCTTACTCGCACAACAATCACTAGAAAAACAGATATTTAACGGTGTTTAAAATTGATCTAAAATGCTGTAAAATACATTAAGCTATTTCATTACCTCTACTGTTTTCAAATTGCAATGGATTCATTACCTATATTTATTTTTCTTATAACTGATTCTGTTTTCAATTTTTTTTCAGTAAAAAATTACAAAATTCTTTCCAAAGGATCATCTTAATATTCAACGAACTTCTTACAACTGATTCTATTCTCAAATCCACTTGATTCCTACTAAAGACCTCCATAACTTTCGTAAAAATAGTTTGGGTCGTGTTAAGACTACAGTTTTGTGGCCTTTGAAAGTAGTAAAATAGCTTGTGTGAACTTAAGCTGTTTACAAAAACTGACTGGTTGAAAATGATTTTTTTTAAAGCGGCTAATTTCGATATAAGCAGTCAAATGATTCGATATTGCGTAAATTTAAAATAACTTAGGTCAACGTTAGCGATCATTTAATCTGATTTCCACAAGGAATAAGAGCTTATCTCACGACTTAAGCCATTACAAGAAAATATATTATTTTTTTGTTTTCATTGATTTGTATTCAAGAGTAGATAAGCCGTTGTACAAATGCATTTTTTTGTTCATATGGACATAAGCTCTTTTGTTTTTTTTTTTTAATTTAACGGCTATTTTTTGCCCCAGAGCAATGGGACCCAGACTCAAATAAAGATAAACTAACTGGAAAGCCTGTGAAATTAAAAGAAAGCTTTTCGCTTATTTCGACTTAAGCTCCTTCAACTTATTATCACAGCTATAATCTATTGTATTTTTTTTATTATTTTTTCCAAAATGTGTAACTACCTACCTAAAGCACTTTATTTTTAATTCAACTTATCTTAATGGCGAAAATTGCAGCAAGCAGGTCTGCTTTTTCTTGAGAACTGACAGCAGGAATAACGTTAAAGACGAGCGTAGGAACTGATGATGACGAAGAATTCTTTACTTTTTTTACAAATGACCAAACATTTTTACTGCCTTTGGGACATTGCAGTATTTTTTGCCGAGTTTTTTGCTCATGTAAAAATTTGGTTTTTCGAATATGAACATTACAGGCATTTCTAGCTTGCTGAAACTTTTTCCGGTTTTCCTCTGTGATGTTGGCTTGGCGAAAACAACTTGGAGGTCATCTGTTTTGATACTTTTCAACCTATTTGGGATAAAATTTCTCATTCCTAAAAGAATTAAATTTGTGACCATCCTGAAAAAGTTATTGAGACCGTCCCAGTTGGCTTTCTCGTATTGCCAACGGATTTAGTTTAGTTAAAAGTAATACCCAAGTTCTTTGCCGTTCTAACACAAGGAAGCGTGGAACTACTTAGTTCTATGCTAGGAAAACAAGAGGTGTCAGTTGCATTTTTACTGATGACAATAGCTTGACTTTTTTTCGGGTTTAGTCGCAACTGATTTTTCTCGGCCCACTTGAATACCCTAACCAGATCTAGATTCAGACGATAGGTAGCATCCTCAGCAATACCTAATGGGTAACTAAGGTACAACGAATCTTATTTTTATTGGATGATTTTAAGTACACATTTTATTTTTCAATTATTTTCATCTTAAAAGCAAAAGAAATCAACATTTTTTAGGTAGTTAATGTTTTCGTCATTCGCAATTAGTTTTTAGGAGCAAAAGGAATAGTAAGATGCTGGTCTTAAACTTGTGTTTTAAAATACAACATCAATAGAAAAATGACGTAAAATTATAAACAAATAAAGTCGACATTATCAAAAAATTTATGTGAAACATGTTTTCAACCTAGTTTCACACTAAATAAGTTTAAGGGTCGAGTTAAATAATTTTGGGCTAATATTTTAAATTTAATTTTAACTTCCAATTTCATTCATTCATTCAGTCAAATCCGGATGAATATTTTTTATTTCTTCAGATTTTAGATTCATCATCAAGTGGAAGTCGTGGTATGATTTTTTAACATTCCGTAGTAGTTCTTACAAGTTTTTTTTCTTTTTATTACTTGTAGTATTAGGTCCGGAATAAAAAAAAAATTGGAATTTCGTAAGAGCGAAAGGCATTATTTCTTCGCTTTTTACTTACGATTATACTCGTATGCAAGTTTAGGATTCGTGAACATAAAAAAAATTGAGATCAATCAAACATGACATAACGATAATTTATTTATTAATTTATTTGAATACGTAAAATGCTAACGGTACATTCTTAAATTAAATAAAAACTAGTGGTATATTCATAAGTTAATTCATACATAAATCTTAAATCTACGAGTAATCTATTTCTTAAACAAAGTGATAAAGAAGCTTAAAAATGTTTGTAACAAAAAATATCTCTGTCAGTCTGTCTGCAGCCTAGACGGCTAAAAGCGATTACCTTAAAACACACATTTGGCATTCCTCAGAGGGGTTTTAGAAATTTTATTTTCAAGGCTAAAAACAACGATATCTGCCATATAACCGTTAAGGAAAGGCTAAATTTTCTCGAAAACGGCTACAAGGATTTTGATGAACATTTTTTAGATTTTTGTTTGGGTATTGGCTATCATTTAATTATAAACAAATTTACTGGAACTGGACTTGCTTTCTTGATAGGATTCCTATAATCTAGGTAGTCACAATAATTATGCAGGCCCAAATTTTGAATAACATTTTTTTCTATTTATGTATTATTCATTTTCGATTTTTTTTTTTTGAAAACTTTAAAAAAAAATAATTAATACATTTTATTTATAATTTTACGATCAGATGTATATTTATAAACTCCAAAAAACTGCTTACCAAAATAAAAAAAAAAACTTAAAATAATAAAACAAGATTTTCTAAATCTTGGTCCCACAATTTTCGAAACACATTTTTCATAAACTCGTTATTGTAAAAGCCGTGTAATGATGTACTCCATTTTGGATAAAAAAACGTTGTGTTGTGGTTCTTACACTTTTTATTAGTTCAGGCCGTGTTATTTGTTAATATTAATGTGATTAGGTAAATAAGAGCAAGTACGTGCGACGCATTCTAGCTATTTACCAATGTTTATGTTAAGATGCTGAAATTCTTCGTTTTCAATTAGGCTTATTTTGAATTGAATGATTCCAAACTCATTTGTAAAACGGAACAATTTAACAATGAAAACAATTTTTTTTGTCAGATGTTTTACGACAAACTAACTTTGCCTTGGACGTTGAAGCAAAGTCGAAGAGAAAAAATCTCATCATGTCATGCCTGTCGTGTCATTTTATGGGCAATGAATAGTGTATTTCCAATTGATCTTGCTAATTGATACCAGTCTCTTGGATGATGAATTTTTACAGAAGATATCTTTTTTTTCCTTTCTATAGTAGCGTGGTCAGCATCACCCTCCATATGAGTATACCAAAATTAAACATTGTAACTACGTCTCCATTTTTGTTTTTACTCGCACAACAATCACTAGAAAAACAGATATTTAACGGTGTTTAAAATTGATCTAAAATGCTGTAAAATACATTAAGCTATTTCATTACCTCTACTGTTTGCAAATTGCAATAGATTCATTACCTATATTTATTTTTCTTATAACTGATTCTATTTTCAAATTTTCTCAGTAAAAAATTACAAAATTCTTTTCAAAGGAGCATCTTAATATTCAACGAACTTCTTACAACTGATTTTATTCTCAAATCCACTTGATTCCCACTAAAGACCTCCATAACTTTCGTAAAAATAGTTTGGGTCGTGTTAAGACTACAGTTTTGTGGCCTTTGAAAGTAGTAAAATAGCTTGTGTGAACTTAAGCTGTTTACAAAAACTGACTGGTTGAAAATGATTTTTTTTAAAGCGGCTAACTTCGATATAAGCAGTCAAATGATTCGATATTGCGTAAATTTAAAATAACTTAGGTCAACGTTAGCGAACATTTAATCTGATTTCCACAAGGAATAAGAGCTGATCTCACGACTTAAGCCATTACAAGAAAATATATTATTTTTTTGTTTTCATTGATTTGTATTCAAGAGTAGATAAGTCGTTGTACAAATGCATTTTTTTGTTCATATGGACATAAGCTCTTTTGTTTTTTTTTTTTAATTTAACGGCTATTTTTTGCCCCAGAGCAATGGGACCCAGACTCAAATAAAGATAAACTAACTGGAAAGCCTGTGAAATTAAAAGAAAGATTTTCGCTTATTTCGACTTAAGCTCCTTCAACTTATCACAGCTATAATCTATTGTATTTTTTTTATTATTTTTTCCAAAATGTGTAACTACCTACCTAAAGCACTTTATTTTTAATTCAACTTATCTTAATGGCGAAAATTGCATGTGTTCAAGCTATTTTTGTTGGAAAAAAAAATGCATGTAGGTAATGGAAAAAGGTAAAAAAGGGGCCCTTAAAAAAACTGATACGGGCCCCCCGAAGTGCTAGCTACGCCACTGTTTTTACCATGCAATGAGTGCACAAATGCGGGATATCCGAAGTCTTGTCGACTTCAACCACGAAGCTGTTGCATTTTTTTATTGACTTATATGGGCTTACTGCCAAAGCAGAAATTCCTTCCTTCAGTAGTTCTTCTTTGACTTCACTGGCATCGTGGCTATAATGTATACCTTTAAGAACTAGCAACTTCTTTTTGTCTTCTTTGGCCGTGTAGGTATTAAACTCCGTGCTTCCGTCTTTCAGCATTGTCAGTGTTGGCCAGTGTTGAGTTTGCCGCAAACTGGGCAGCAAGCAGGTCTGCTTTTTCTTGAGAACTGACAGCAGGAATAACGTTAAAGACGAGCGTAGGAACTGATGATGACAAAGAATTCTTTACTTTTTTTACAAATGACCAAACATTTTTACTGCCTTTGGGACATTGCAGTATTTTTTGCCGAGTTTTTTGCTCATGTAAAAATTTGGTTTTTCGAATATGAACATTACAGGCATTTCTAGCTTGCTGAAACTTTTTCCGGTTTTCCTCTGTGATGTTGGCTTGACGAAAACAACTTGGAGGTCATCTGTTTTGATACTTTTCAACCTATTTGGGATAAAATTTCTCATTCCTAAAAGAATTAAATTTGTGACCATCCTGAAAAAGTTATTGAGACCGTCCCAGTTGGCTTTCTCGTATTGCCAACGGATTTAGTTTAGTTAAAAGTAATACCCAAGTTCTTTGCCGTTCTAACATAAGGAAGCGTGGAACTACTTAGTTCTATGCTAGGAAAACAAGAGGTGTCAGTTGCATTTTTACTGATGACAATAGCTTGACTTTTTCGGGTTTAGTCGCAACTGATTTTTCTCGGCCCACTTGAATACCCTAACCAGATCTAGATTCAGACGATAGGTAGCATCCTCAGCAATACCTAATGGGTAACTAAGGTACAACGAATCTTATTTTTATTGGATGATTTTAAGTACACATTTTATTTTTCAATTATTTTCATCTTAAAAGCAAAAGAAATCAATATTTTTTAGGTATTTAATGTTTTCGTCATTCGCAAATAGTTTTTGGGAGCAGAAGGAATAGTAAGATGCTGGTCTTAAACTTGTGTTTTAAAATACAACATCAATAGAAAAATGACTTAAAATTATAAACAAATAAAGTCGACATTATCAAAAATTTTATGTGAAACATGTTTTCAACCTAGTTTCACACTAAATAAGTTTAAGGGTCGAGTTAAATAATTTTGGGCTAATATTTTAAATTTAATTTTAACTTCAACTTTCATTCATTCATTCAGTCAAATCCGGATGAATATCTTTTATTTCTTCAGATTTTAATATCTTCATCAAGTGGAAGTCGTGGTATGATTTTTTAACATTCCGTAGTAGTTCTTACAAGTTTTTTTTCTTTTTATTACTTGTAGTATTAGGTCCGGAATAAAAAAAATTGGAATTTCGTAAGAGCGAAAGGCATTATTTCTTCGCTTTTTACTTACGATTATACTCGTATGCAAGTTTAGGATTCGTGAACATAAAAAAAATTGAGATCAATCAAACATGACATAACGATAATTTTTTTATTAATTTATTCGAATACGTAAAATGCTAACGGTACATTCTTAAATTAAATAAAAACTAGTGGTATATTCATAAGTTAATTCATACATAAATCTTAAATCTACGAGTAATCTATTTCTTAAACAAAGTGATAAAGAAGCTTAAAAAAGTTTGTAACAAAAAATATCTCTGTCAGTCTGTCTGCAGCCTAGACGGCTAAAAGCGATTACCTTAAAACACACATTTGGCATTCCTCAGAGGGGTTTTTGAAATTTTATTTTCAAGGCTAAAAACAACGATATCTGCCATATAACCGTTAAGGAAAGGCTAAATTTTCTCGAAAACGGCTACAAGGATTTTGATGAACATTTTTTAGATTTTTGTTTGGGTATTGGCTATCATTTAATTATAAACAAATTTACTGGAACTGGACTTGCTTTCTTGATAGGATTCCTATAATCTAGGTAGTCACAATAATTATGCAGGCCCAAATTTTGAATAACATTTTTTTCTATTTATGTATTATTCATTTTCGATTTTTTTTTTTGAAAACTTTAAAAAAATAATTAATACATTTTATATATAATTTTACGATCAGATGTATATTTATAAACTCCAAAAAACTGCTTACCAAAATAAAAAAAAAACTTAAAATAATAAAACAAGATTTTCTAAATCTTGGTCCCACAATTTTCGAAACACATTTTTCATAAACTCGTTATTGTAAAAGCCGTGTAATGATGTACTCCATTTTGGATAAAAAAACGTTGTGTTGTGGTTCTTACACTTTTTATTAGTTCAGGCCGTGTTATTTGTTAATGTTAATGTGATTAGGTAAATAAGAGCAAGTACGTGCGACGCATTCTAGCTATTTACCAATGTTTATGTTAAGATGCTGAAATTCTTCGTTTTCAATTAGGCTTATTTTGAATTGAATGATTCCAAACTCATTTGTAAAACGGAACAATTTAACAATGAAAACAATTTTTTTTGTCAGATGTTTTACGACAAACTAACTTTGCCTTGGACGTTGAAGCAAAGTCGAAGAGAAAAAATCTCATCATGTCATGCCTGTCGTGTCATTTTATGGGCAATGAATAGTGTATTTCCAATTGATCTTGCTAATTGATACCAGTCTCTTGGATGATGAATTTTTACAGAAGATATCTTTTTTTTCCTTTCTATAGTAGCGTGGTCAGCATCATCCTCCATATGAGTATACCAAAATTAAACATTGTAACTACGTCTCCATTTTTGTTTTTACTCGCACAACAATCACTAGAAAAACAGATATTTAACGGTGTTTAAAATTGATCTAAAATGCTGTAAAATACATTAAGCTATTTCATTACCTCTACTGTTTTCAAATTGCAATGGATTCATTACCTATATTTATTTTTCTTATAACTGATTCTGTTTTCAATTTTTTTTCAGTAAAAAATTACAAAATTCTTTCCAAAGGATCATCTTAATATTCAACGAACTTCTTACAACTGATTCTATTCTCAAATCCACTTGATTCCTACTAAAGACCTCCATAACTTTCGTAAAAATAGTTTGGGTCGTGTTAAGACTACAGTTTTGTGGCCTTTGAAAGTAGTAAAATAGCTTGTGTGAACTTAAGCTGTTTACAAAAACTGACTGGTTGAAAATGATTTTTTTTAAAGCGGCTAATTTCGATATAAGCAGTCAAATGATTCGATATTGCGTAGATTTAAAATAACTTAGGTCAACGTTAGCGAACATTTAATCTGATTTCCACAAGGAATAAGAGCTTATCTCACGACTTAAGCCATTACAAGAAAATATATTATTTTTTTGTTTTCATTGATTTGTATTCAAGAGTAGATAAGCCGTTGTACAAATGCATTTTTTTGTTCATATGGACATAAGCTCTTTTGTTTTTTTTTTTAATTTAACGGCTATTTTTTGCCCCAGAGCAATGGGACCCAGACTCAAATAAAGATAAACTAACTGGAAAGCCTGTGAAATTAAAAGAAAGATTTTCGCTTATTTCGACTTAAGCTCCTTCAACTTATCACAGCTATAATCTATTGTATTTTTTTTATAATTTTTTCCAAAATGTGTAACTACCTACCTAAAGCACTTTATTTTTAATTCAACTTATCTTAATGGCGAAAATTGCATGTGTTCAAGCTATTTTTGTTGGAAAAAAAAATGCATGTAATGGAAAAAGGTAAAAAAGGGGCCCTTAAAAAAACTGATACGGGGCCCCCGAAGTGCTAGCTACGCCACTGTTTTTACCATGCAATGAGTGCACAAATGCGGGATATCCGAAGTCTTGTCGACTTCAACCACGAAGCTGTTGCATTTTTTTATTGACTTATATGGGCTTACTGCCAAAGCAGAAATTCCTTCCTTCAGTAGTTCTTCTTTGACTTCACTGGCATCGTGGCTATAATGTATACCTTTAAGAACTAGCAACTTCTTTTTGTCTTCTTTGGCCGTGTAGGTATTAAACTCCGTGCTTCCGTCTTTCAGCATTGTCAGTGTTGGCCAGTGTTGAGTTTGCCGCAAACTGGGCAGCAAGCAGGTCTGCTTTTTCTTGAGAACTGACAGCAGGAATAACGTTAAAGACGAGCGTAGGAACTGATGATGACAAAGAATTCTTTACTTTTTTTACAAATGACCAAACATTTTTACTGCCTTTGGGACATTGCAGTATTTTTTGCCGAGTTTTTTGCTCATGTAAAAATTTGGTTTTTCGAATATGAACATTACAGGCATTTCTAGCTTGCTGAAACTTTTTCCGGTTTTCCTCTGTGATGTTGGCTTGACGAAAACAACTTGGAGGTCATCTGTTTTGATACTTTTCAACCTATTTGGGATAAAATTTCTCATTCCTAAAAGAATTAAATTTGTGACCATCCTGAAAAAGTTATTGAGACCGTCCCAGTTGGCTTTCTCGTATTGCCAACGGATTTAGTTTAGTTAAAAGTAATACCCAAGTTCTTTGCCGTTCTAACATAAGGAAGCGTGGAACTACTTAGTTCTATGCTAGGAAAACAAGAGGTGTCAGTTGCATTTTTACTGATGACAATAGCTTGACTTTTTCGGGTTTAGTCGCAACTGATTTTTCTCGGCCCACTTGAATACCCTAACCAGATCTAGATTCAGACGATAGGTAGCATCCTCAGCAATACCTAATGGGTAACTAAGGTACAACGAATCTTATTTTTATTGGATGAGTTTAAGTACACATTTTATTTTTCAATTATTTTCATCTTAAAAGCAAAAGAAATCAATATTTTTTAGGTAGTTAATGTTTTCGTCATTCGCAATTAGTTTTTAGGAGCAAAAGGAATAGTAAGATGCTGGTCTTAAACTTGTGTTTTAAAATACAACATCAATAGAAAAATTACGTAAAATTATAAACAAATAAAGTCGACATTATCAAAAATTTTATGTGAAACATGTTTTCAACCTAGTTTCACACTAAATAAGTTTAAGGGTCGAGTTAAATAATTTTGGGCTAATATTTTAAATTTAATTTTAACTTCAACTTTCATTCATTCATTCAGTCAAATCCGGATGAATATCTTTTATTTCTTCAGATTTTAATATCTTCATCAAGTGGAAGTCGTGGTATGATTTTTTAACATTCCGTAGTAGTTCTTACAAGTTTTTTTTCTTTTTATTACTTGTAGTATTAGGTCCGGAATAAAAAAAATTGGAATTTCGTAAGAGCGAAAGGCATTATTTCTTCGCTTTTTACTTACGATTATACTCGTATGCAAGTTTAGGATTCGTGAACATAAAAAAAATTGAGATCAATCAAACATGAAATAACGATAATTTTTTTATTAATTTATTCGAATACGTAAAATGCTAACGGTACATTCTTAAATTAAATAAAAACTAGTGGTATATTCATAAGTTAATTCATACATAAATCTTAAATCTACGAGTAATCTATTTCTTAAACAAAGTGATAAAGAAGCTTAAAAAAGTTTGTAACAAAAAATATCTCTGTCAGTCTGTCTGCAGCCTAGACGGCTAAAAGCGATTAGCTTAAAACACACATTTGGCATTCCTCAGAGGGGTTTTTGAAATTTTATTTTCAAGGCTAAAAACAACGATATCTGCCATATAACCGTTAAGGAAAGGCTAAATTTTCTCGAAAACGGCTACAAGGATTTTGATGAACATTTTTTAGATTTTTGTTTGGGTATTGGCTATCATTTAATTATAAACAAATTTACTGGAACTGGACTTGCTTTCTTGATAGGATTCCTATAATCTAGGTAGTCACAATAATTATGCAGGCCCAAATTTTGAATAACATTTTTTTCTATTTATGTATTATTCATTTTCGATTTTTTTTTTGAAAACTTTAAAAAAAATAATTAATACATTTTATATATAATTTTACGATCAGATGTATATTTATAAACTCCAAAAAACTGCTTACCAAAATAAAAAAAAAACTTAAAATAATAAAACAAGATTTTCTAAATCTTGGTCCCACAATTTTCGAAACACATTTTTCATAAACTCGTTATTGTAAAAGCCGTGTAATGATGTACTCCATTTTGGATAAAAAAACGTTGTGTTGTGGTTCTTACACTTTTTATTAGTTCAGGCCGTGTTATTTGTTAATATTAATGTGATTAGGTAAATAAGAGCAAGTACGTGCGACGCATTCTAGCTATTTACCAATGTTTATGTTAAGATGCTGAAATTCTTCGTTTTCAATTAGGCTTATTTTGAATTGAATAATTCCAAACTCATTTGTAAAACGTAACAATTTAACATCTTGCCAAACAATTTTTTTGTCAGATGTTTTACGACAAAATAACTTTGCCTTGGACGTTGAAGCAAAGTCGAAGAGAAAAAATCTCGTCATGTCATGCCTGTCGTGTCATTTTATGGGCAATGAATAGTGTATTACCAATTGATCTTGCTAATTGATACCAGTCTCTTGGATGATGAATTTTTACAGAAGATATCTTTTTTTCCTTTCTATGGCAGCGTGGTCAGCATCACCCTCCATATGAGTATACCAAAATTAAACATTGTAACTACGTATCCATTTTTGTTCTTACTCGCACAACAATCACTAGAAAAACAGATATTTAACGGTGTTTAAAATTGATCTAAAATGCTGTAAAATACATTAAGCTATTTCATTACCTCTACTGTTTTCAAATTGCAATGGATTCATTACCTATATTTATTTTTCTTATAACTGATTCTGTTTTCAATTTTTTTTCAGTAAAAAATTACAAAATTCTTTCCAAAGGATCATCTTAATATTCAACGAACTTCTTACAACTGATTCTATTCTCAAATCCACTTGATTCCTACTAAAGACCTCCATAACTTTCGTAAAAATAGTTTGGGTCGTGTTAAGACTACAGTTTTGTGGCCTTTGAAAGTAGTAAAATAGCTTGTGTGAACTTAAGCTGTTTACAAAAACTGACTGGTTGAAAATGATTTTTTTTAAAGCGGCTAATTTCGATATAAGCAGTCAAATGATTCGATATTGCGTAAATTTAAAATAACTTAGGTCAACGTTAGCGATCATTTAATCTGATTTCCACAAGGAATAAGAGCTTATCTCACGACTTAAGCCATTACAAGAAAATATATTATTTTTTTGTTTTCATTGATTTGTATTCAAGAGTAGATAAGCCGTTGTACAAATGCATTTTTTTGTTCATATGGACATAAGCTCTTTTGTTTTTTTTTTTTAATTTAACGGCTATTTTTTGCCCCAGAGCAATGGGACCCAGACTCAAATAAAGATAAACTAACTGGAAAGCCTGTGAAATTAAAAGAAAGCTTTTCGCTTATTTCGACTTAAGCTCCTTCAACTTATTATCACAGCTATAATCTATTGTATTTTTTTTATTATTTTTTCCAAAATGTGTAACTACCTACCTAAAGCACTTTATTTTTAATTCAACTTATCTTAATGGCGAAAATTGCAGCAAGCAGGTCTGCTTTTTCTTGAGAACTGACAGCAGGAATAACGTTAAAGACGAGCGTAGGAACTGATGATGACGAAGAATTCTTTACTTTTTTTACAAATGACCAAACATTTTTACTGCCTTTGGGACATTGCAGTATTTTTTGCCGAGTTTTTTGCTCATGTAAAAATTTGGTTTTTCGAATATGAACATTACAGGCATTTCTAGCTTGCTGAAACTTTTTCCGGTTTTCCTCTGTGATGTTGGCTTGGCGAAAACAACTTGGAGGTCATCTGTTTTGATACTTTTCAACCTATTTGGGATAAAATTTCTCATTCCTAAAAGAATTAAATTTGTGACCATCCTGAAAAAGTTATTGAGACCGTCCCAGTTGGCTTTCTCGTATTGCCAACGGATTTAGTTTAGTTAAAAGTAATACCCAAGTTCTTTGCCGTTCTAACACAAGGAAGCGTGGAACTACTTAGTTCTATGCTAGGAAAACAAGAGGTGTCAGTTGCATTTTTACTGATGACAATAGCTTGACTTTTTTTCGGGTTTAGTCGCAACTGATTTTTCTCGGCCCACTTGAATACCCTAACCAGATCTAGATTCAGACGATAGGTAGCATCCTCAGCAATACCTAATGGGTAACTAAGGTACAACGAATCTTATTTTTATTGGATGATTTTAAGTACACATTTTATTTTTCAATTATTTTCATCTTAAAAGCAAAAGAAATCAACATTTTTTAGGTAGTTAATGTTTTCGTCATTCGCAATTAGTTTTTAGGAGCAAAAGGAATAGTAAGATGCTGGTCTTAAACTTGTGTTTTAAAATACAACATCAATAGAAAAATGACGTAAAATTATAAACAAATAAAGTCGACATTATCAAAAAATTTATGTGAAACATGTTTTCAACCTAGTTTCACACTAAATAAGTTTAAGGGTCGAGTTAAATAATTTTGGGCTAATATTTTAAATTTAATTTTAACTTCCAATTTCATTCATTCATTCAGTCAAATCCGGATGAATATTTTTTATTTCTTCAGATTTTAGATTCATCATCAAGTGGAAGTCGTGGTATGATTTTTTAACATTCCGTAGTAGTTCTTACAAGTTTTTTTTCTTTTTATTACTTGTAGTATTAGGTCCGGAATAAAAAAAAAATTGGAATTTCGTAAGAGCGAAAGGCATTATTTCTTCGCTTTTTACTTACGATTATACTCGTATGCAAGTTTAGGATTCGTGAACATAAAAAAAATTGAGATCAATCAAACATGACATAACGATAATTTATTTATTAATTTATTTGAATACGTAAAATGCTAACGGTACATTCTTAAATTAAATAAAAACTAGTGGTATATTCATAAGTTAATTCATACATAAATCTTAAATCTACGAGTAATCTATTTCTTAAACAAAGTGATAAAGAAGCTTAAAAAAGTTTGTAACAAAAAATATCTCTGTCAGTCTGTCTGCAGCCTAGACGGCTAAAAGCGATTACCTTAAAACACACATTTGGCATTCCTCAGAGGGGTTTTAGAAATTTTATTTTCAAGGCTAAAAACAACGATATCTGCCATATAACCGTTAAGGAAAGGCTAAATTTTCTCGAAAACGGCTACAAGGATTTTGATGAACATTTTTTAGATTTTTGTTTGGGTATTGGCTATCATTTAATTATAAACAAATTTACTGGAACTGGACTTGCTTTCTTGATAGGATTCCTATAATCTAGGTAGTCACAATAATTATGCAGGCCCAAATTTTGAATAACATTTTTTTCTATTTATGTATTATTCATTTTGGATTTTTTTTTTTTGAAAACTTTAAAAAAAAATAATTAATACATTTTATATATAATTTTACGATCAGATGTATATTTATAAACTCCAAAAAACTGCTTACCAAAATAAAAAAAAAACTTAAAATAATAAAACAAGATTTTCTAAATCTTGGTCCCACAATTTTCGAAACACATTTTTCATAAACTCGTTATTGTAAAAGCCGTGTAATGATGTACTCCATTTTGGATAAAAAAACGTTGTGTTGTGGTTCTTACACTTTTTATTAGTTCAGGCCGTGTTATTTGTTAATATTAATGTGATTAGGTAAATAAGAGCAAGTACGTGCGACGCATTCTAGCTATTTACCAATGTTTATGTTAAGATGCTGAAATTCTTCGTTTTCAATTAGGCTTATTTTGAATTGAATAATTCCAAACTCATTTGTAAAACGTAACAATTTAACATCTTGCCAAACAATTTTTTTGTCAGATGTTTTACGACAAAATAACTTTGCCTTGGACGTTGAAGCAAAGTCGAAGAGAAAAAATCTCGTCATGTCATGCCTGTCGTGTCATTTTATGGGCAATGAATAGTGTATTACCAATTGATCTTGCTAATTGATACCAGTCTCTTGGATGATGAATTTTTACAGAAGATATCTTTTTTTCCTTTCTATGGCAGCGTGGTCAGCATCACCCTCCATATGAGTATACCAAAATTAAACATTGTAACTACGTATCCATTTTTGTTCTTACTCGCACAACAATCACTAGAAAAACAGATATTTAACGGTGTTTAAAATTGATCTAAAATGCTGTAAAATACATTAAGCTATTTCATTACCTCTACTGTTTTCAAATTGCAATGGATTCATTACCTATATTTATTTTTCTTATAACTGATTCTGTTTTCAATTTTTTTTCAGTAAAAAATTACAAAATTCTTTCCAAAGGATCATCTTAATATTCAACGAACTTCTTACAACTGATTCTATTCTCAAATCCACTTGATTCCTACTAAAGACCTCCATAACTTTCGTAAAAATAGTTTGGGTCGTGTTAAGACTACAGTTTTGTGGCCTTTGAAAGTAGTAAAATAGCTTGTGTGAACTTAAGCTGTTTACAAAAACTGACTGGTTGAAAATGATTTTTTTTAAAGCGGCTAATTTCGATATAAGCAGTCAAATGATTCGATATTGCGTAAATTTAAAATAACTTAGGTCAACGTTAGCGATCATTTAATCTGATTTCCACAAGGAATAAGAGCTTATCTCACGACTTAAGCCATTACAAGAAAATATATTATTTTTTTGTTTTCATTGATTTGTATTCAAGAGTAGATAAGCCGTTGTACAAATGCATTTTTTTGTTCATATGGACATAAGCTCTTTTGTTTTTTTTTTTTAATTTAACGGCTATTTTTTGCCCCAGAGCAATGGGACCCAGACTCAAATAAAGATAAACTAACTGGAAAGCCTGTGAAATTAAAAGAAAGCTTTTCGCTTATTTCGACTTAAGCTCCTTCAACTTATTATCACAGCTATAATCTATTGTATTTTTTTTATTATTTTTTCCAAAATGTGTAACTACCTACCTAAAGCACTTTATTTTTAATTCAACTTATCTTAATGGCGAAAATTGCAGCAAGCAGGTCTGCTTTTTCTTGAGAACTGACAGCAGGAATAACGTTAAAGACGAGCGTAGGAACTGATGATGACGAAGAATTCTTTACTTTTTTTACAAATGACCAAACATTTTTACTGCCTTTGGGACATTGCAGTATTTTTTGCCGAGTTTTTTGCTCATGTAAAAATTTGGTTTTTCGAATATGAACATTACAGGCATTTCTAGCTTGCTGAAACTTTTTCCGGTTTTCCTCTGTGATGTTGGCTTGGCGAAAACAACTTGGAGGTCATCTGTTTTGATACTTTTCAACCTATTTGGGATAAAATTTCTCATTCCTAAAAGAATTAAATTTGTGACCATCCTGAAAAAGTTATTGAGACCGTCCCAGTTGGCTTTCTCGTATTGCCAACGGATTTAGTTTAGTTAAAAGTAATACCCAAGTTCTTTGCCGTTCTAACACAAGGAAGCGTGGAACTACTTAGTTCTATGCTAGGAAAACAAGAGGTGTCAGTTGCATTTTTACTGATGACAATAGCTTGACTTTTTTTCGGGTTTAGTCGCAACTGATTTTTCTCGGCCCACTTGAATACCCTAACCAGATCTAGATTCAGACGATAGGTAGCATCCTCAGCAATACCTAATGGGTAACTAAGGTACAACGAATCTTATTTTTATTGGATGATTTTAAGTACACATTTTATTTTTCAATTATTTTCATCTTAAAAGCAAAAGAAATCAACATTTTTTAGGTAGTTAATGTTTTCGTCATTCGCAATTAGTTTTTAGGAGCAAAAGGAATAGTAAGATGCTGGTCTTAAACTTGTGTTTTAAAATACAACATCAATAGAAAAATGACGTAAAATTATAAACAAATAAAGTCGACATTATCAAAAAATTTATGTGAAACATGTTTTCAACCTAGTTTCACACTAAATAAGTTTAAGGGTCGAGTTAAATAATTTTGGGCTAATATTTTAAATTTAATTTTAACTTCCAATTTCATTCATTCATTCAGTCAAATCCGGATGAATATTTTTTATTTCTTCAGATTTTAGATTGATCATCAAGTGGAAGTCGTGGTATGATTTTTTAACATTCCGTAGTAGTTCTTACAAGTTTTTTTTCTTTTTATTACTTGTAGTATTAGGTCCGGAATAAAAAAAAAATTGGAATTTCGTAAGAGCGAAAGGCATTATTTCTTCGCTTTTTACTTACGATTATACTCGTATGCAAGTTTAGGATTCGTGAACATAAAAAAAATTGAGATCAATCAAACATGACATAACGATAATTTATTTATTAATTTATTTGAATACGTAAAATGCTAACGGTACATTCTTAAATTAAATAAAAACTAGTGGTATATTCATAAGTTAATTCATACATAAATCTTAAATCTACGAGTAATCTATTTCTTAAACAAAGTGATAAAGAAGCTTAAAAAAGTTTGTAACAAAAAATATCTCTGTCAGTCTGTCTGCAGCCTAGACGGCTAAAAGCGATTACCTTAAAACACACATTTGGCATTCCTCAGAGGGGTTTTAGAAATTTTATTTTCAAGGCTAAAAACAACGATATCTGCCATATAACCGTTAAGGAAAGGCTAAATTTTCTCGAAAACGGCTACAAGGATTTTGATGAACATTTTTTAGATTTTTGTTTGGGTATTGGCTATCATTTAATTATAAACAAATTTACTGGAACTGGACTTGCTTTCTTGATAGGATTCCTATAATCTAGGTAGTCACAATAATTATGCAGGCCCAAATTTTGAATAACATTTTTTTCTATTTATGTATTATTCATTTTGGATTTTTTTTTTTTGAAAACTTTAAAAAAAAATAATTAATACATTTTATTTATAATTTTACGATCAGATGTATATTTATAAACTCCAAAAAACTGCTTACCAAAATAAAAAAAAAACTTAAAATAATAAAACAAGATTTTCTAAATCTTGGTCCCACAATTTTCGAAACACATTTTTCATAAACTCGTTATTGTAAAAGCCGTGTAATGATGTACTCCATTTTGGATAAAAAAACGTTGTGTTGTGGTTCTTACACTTTTTATTAGTTCAGGCCGTGTTATTTGTTAATATTAATGTGATTAGGTAAATAAGAGCAAGTACGTGCGACGCATTCTAGCTATTTACCAATGTTTATGTTAAGATGCTGAAATTCTTCGTTTTCAATTAGGCTTATTTTGAATTGAATGATTCCAAACTCATTTGTAAAACGGAACAATTTAACAATGAAAACAATTTTTTTTGTCAGATGTTTTACGACAAACTAACTTTGCCTTGGACGTTGAAGCAAAGTCGAAGAGAAAAAATCTCATCATGTCATGCCTGTCGTGTCATTTTATGGGCAATGAATAGTGTATTTCCAATTGATCTTGCTAATTGATACCAGTCTCTTGGATGATGAATTTTTACAGAAGATATCTTTTTTTTCCTTTCTATAGTAGCGTGGTCAGCATCACCCTCCATATGAGTATACCAAAATTAAACATTGTAACTACGTCTCCGTTTTTGTTTTTACTCGCACAACAATCACTAGAAAAACAGATATTTAACGGTGTTTAAAATTGATCTAAAATGCTGTAAAATACATTAAGCTATTTCATTACCTCTACTGTTTGCAAATTGCAATAGATTCATTACCTATATTTATTTTTCTTATAACTGATTCTATTTTCAAATTTTCTCAGTAAAAAATTACAAAATTCTTTTCAAAGGAGCATCTTAATATTCAACGAACTTCTTACAACTGATTTTATTCTCAAATCCACTTGATTCCCACTAAAGACCTCCATAACTTTCGTAAAAATAGTTTGGGTCGTGTTAAGACTACAGTTTTGTGGCCTTTGAAAGTAGTAAAATAGCTTGTGTGAACTTAAGCTGTTTACAAAAACTGACTGGTTGAAAATGATTTTTTTTAAAGCGGCTAACTTCGATATAAGCAGTCAAATGATTCGATATTGCGTAAATTTAAAATAACTTAGGTCAACGTTAGCGAACATTTAATCTGATTTCCACAAGGAATAAGAGCTGATCTCACGACTTAAGCCATTACAAGAAAATATATTATTTTTTTGTTTTCATTGATTTGTATTCAAGAGTAGATAAGTCGTTGTACAAATGCATTTTTTTGTTCATATGGACATAAGCTCTTTTGTTTTTTTTTTTTAATTTAACGGCTATTTTTTGCCCCAGAGCAATGGGACCCAGACTCAAATAAAGATAAACTAACTGGAAAGCCTGTGAAATTAAAAGAAAGCTTTTCGCTTATTTCGACTTAAGCTCCTTCAACTTATTATCACAGCTATAATCTATTGTATTTTTTTTATTATTTTTTCCAAAATGTGTAACTACCTACCTAAAGCACTTTATTTTTAATTCAACTTATCTTAATGGCGAAAATTGCAGCAAGCAGGTCTGCTTTTTCTTGAGAACTGACAGCAGGAATAACGTTAAAGACGAGCGTAGGAACTGATGATGACGAAGAATTCTTTACTTTTTTTACAAATGACCAAACATTTTTACTGCCTTTGGGACATTGCAGTATTTTTTGCCGAGTTTTTTGCTCATGTAAAAATTTGGTTTTTCGAATATGAACATTACAGGCATTTCTAGCTTGCTGAAACTTTTTCCGGTTTTCCTCTGTGATGTTGGCTTGGCGAAAACAACTTGGAGGTCATCTGTTTTGATACTTTTCAACCTATTTGGGATAAAATTTCTCATTCCTAAAAGAATTAAATTTGTGACCATCCTGAAAAAGTTATTGAGACCGTCCCAGTTGGCTTTCTCGTATTGCCAACGGATTTAGTTTAGTTAAAAGTAATACCCAAGTTCTTTGCCGTTCTAACACAAGGAAGCGTGGAACTACTTAGTTCTATGCTAGGAAAACAAGAGGTGTCAGTTGCATTTTTACTGATGACAATAGCTTGACTTTTTTTCGGGTTTAGTCGCAACTGATTTTTCTCGGCCCACTTGAATACCCTAACCAGATCTAGATTCAGACGATAGGTAGCATCCTCAGCAATACCTAATGGGTAACTAAGGTACAACGAATCTTATTTTTATTGGATGATTTTAAGTACACATTTTATTTTTCAATTATTTTCATCTTAAAAGCAAAAGAAATCAACATTTTTTAGGTAGTTAATGTTTTCGTCATTCGCAATTAGTTTTTAGGAGCAAAAGGAATAGTAAGATGCTGGTCTTAAACTTGTGTTTTAAAATACAACATCAATAGAAAAATGACGTAAAATTATAAACAAATAAAGTCGACATTATCAAAAAATTTATGTGAAACATGTTTTCAACCTAGTTTCACACTAAATAAGTTTAAGGGTCGAGTTAAATAATTTTGGGCTAATATTTTAAATTTAATTTTAACTTCCAATTTCATTCATTCATTCAGTCAAATCCGGATGAATATTTTTTATTTCTTCAGATTTTAGATTCATCATCAAGTGGAAGTCGTGGTATGATTTTTTAACATTCCGTAGTAGTTCTTACAAGTTTTTTTTCTTTTTATTACTTGTAGTATTAGGTCCGGAATAAAAAAAAAATTGGAATTTCGTAAGAGCGAAAGGCATTATTTCTTCGCTTTTTACTTACGATTATACTCGTATGCAAGTTTAGGATTCGTGAACATAAAAAAAATTGAGATCAATCAAACATGACATAACGATAATTTATTTATTAATTTATTTGAATACGTAAAATGCTAACGGTACATTCTTAAATTAAATAAAAACTAGTGGTATATTCATAAGTTAATTCATACATAAATCTTAAATCTACGAGTAATCTATTTCTTAAACAAAGTGATAAAGAAGCTTAAAAAAGTTTGTAACAAAAAATATCTCTGTCAGTCTGTCTGCAGCCTAGACGGCTAAAAGCGATTACCTTAAAACACACATTTGGCATTCCTCAGAGGGGTTTTAGAAATTTTATTTTCAAGGCTAAAAACAACGATATCTGCCATATAACCGTTAAGGAAAGGCTAAATTTTCTCGAAAACGGCTACAAGGATTTTGATGAACATTTTTTAGATTTTTGTTTGGGTATTGGCTATCATTTAATTATAAACAAATTTACTGGAACTGGACTTGCTTTCTTGATAGGATTCCTATAATCTAGGTAGTCACAATAATTATGCAGGCCCAAATTTTGAATAACATTTTTTTCTATTTATGTATTATTCATTTTCGATTTTTTTTTTTTGAAAACTTTAAAAAAAAATAATTAATACATTTTATTTATAATTTTACGATCAGATGTATATTTATAAACTCCAAAAAACTGCTTACCAAAATAAAAAAAAAAACTTAAAATAATAAAACAAGATTTTCTAAATCTTGGTCCCACAATTTTCGAAACACATTTTTCATAAACTCGTTATTGTAAAAGCCGTGTAATGATGTACTCCATTTTGGATAAAAAAACGTTGTGTTGTGGTTCTTACACTTTTTATTAGTTCAGGCCGTGTTATTTGTTAATATTAATGTGATTAGGTAAATAAGAGCAAGTACGTGCGACGCATTCTAGCTATTTACCAATGTTTATGTTAAGATGCTGAAATTCTTCGTTTTCAATTAGGCTTATTTTGAATTGAATGATTCCAAACTCATTTGTAAAACGGAACAATTTAACAATGAAAACAATTTTTTTTGTCAGATGTTTTACGACAAACTAACTTTGCCTTGGACGTTGAAGCAAAGTCGAAGAGAAAAAATCTCATCATGTCATGCCTGTCGTGTCATTTTATGGGCAATGAATAGTGTATTTCCAATTGATCTTGCTAATTGATACCAGTCTCTTGGATGATGAATTTTTACAGAAGATATCTTTTTTTTCCTTTCTATAGTAGCGTGGTCAGCATCACCCTCCATATGAGTATACCAAAATTAAACATTGTAACTACGTCTCCGTTTTTGTTTTTACTCGCACAACAATCACTAGAAAAACAGATATTTAACGGTGTTTAAAATTGATCTAAAATGCTGTAAAATACATTAAGCTATTTCATTACCTCTACTGTTTGCAAATTGCAATAGATTCATTACCTATATTTATTTTTCTTATAACTGATTCTATTTTCAAATTTTCTCAGTAAAAAATTACAAAATTCTTTTCAAAGGAGCATCTTAATATTCAACGAACTTCTTACAACTGATTTTATTCTCAAATCCACTTGATTCCCACTAAAGACCTCCATAACTTTCGTAAAAATAGTTTGGGTCGTGTTAAGACTACAGTTTTGTGGCCTTTGAAAGTAGTAAAATAGCTTGTGTGAACTTAAGCTGTTTACAAAAACTGACTGGTTGAAAATGATTTTTTTTAAAGCGGCTAACTTCGATATAAGCAGTCAAATGATTCGATATTGCGTAAATTTAAAATAACTTAGGTCAACGTTAGCGAACATTTAATCTGATTTCCACAAGGAATAAGAGCTGATCTCACGACTTAAGCCATTACAAGAAAATATATTATTTTTTTGTTTTCATTGATTTGTATTCAAGAGTAGATAAGTCGTTGTACAAATGCATTTTTTTGTTCATATGGACATAAGCTCTTTTGTTTTTTTTTTTTAATTTAACGGCTATTTTTTGCCCCAGAGCAATGGGACCCAGACTCAAATAAAGATAAACTAACTGGAAAGCCTGTGAAATTAAAAGAAAGATTTTCGCTTATTTCGACTTAAGCTCCTTCAACTTATCACAGCTATAATCTATTGTATTTTTTTTATTATTTTTTCCAAAATGTGTAACTACCTACCTAAAGCACTTTATTTTTAATTCAACTTATCTTAATGGCGAAAATTGCATGTGTTCAAGCTATTTTTGTTGGAAAAAAAAAATGCATGTAGGTAATGGAAAAAGGTAAAAAAGGGGCCCTTAAAAAAACTGATACGGGCCCCCCGAAGTGCTAGCTACGCCACTGTTTTTACCATGCAATGAGTGCACAAATGCGGGATATCCGAAGTCTTGTCGACTTCAACCACGAAGCTGTTGCATTTTTTTATTGACTTATATGGGCTTACTGCCAAAGCAGAAATTCCTTCCTTCAGTAGTTCTTCTTTGACTTCACTGGCATCGTGGCTATAATGTATACCTTTAAGAACTAGCAACTTCTTTTTGTCTTCTTTGGCCGTGTAGGTATTAAACTCCGTGCTTCCGTCTTTCAGCATTGTCAGTGTTGGCCAGTGTTGAGTTTGCCGCAAACTGGGCAGCAAGCAGGTCTGCTTTTTCTTGAGAACTGACAGCAGGAATAACGTTAAAGACGAGCGTAGGAACTGATGATGACGAAGAATTCTTTACTTTTTTACAAATGACCAAACATTTTTACTGCCTTTGGGACATTGCAGTATTTTTTGCCGAGTTTTTTGCTCATGTAAAAATTTGGTTTTTCGAATATGAACATTACAGGCATTTCTAGCTTGCTGAAACTTTTTCCGGTTTTCCTCTGTGATGTTGGCTTGGCGAAAACAACTTGGAGGTCATCTGTTTTGATACTTTTCAACCTATTTGGGATAAAATTTCTCATTCCTAAAAGAATTAAATTTGTGACCATCCTGAAAAAGTTATTGAGACCGTCCCAGTTGGCTTTCTCGTATTGCCAACGGATTTAGTTTAGTTAAAAGTAATACCCAAGTTCTTTGCCGTTCTAACATAAGGAAGCGTGGAACTACTTAGTTCTATGCTAGGAAAACAAGAGGTGTCAGTTGCATTTTTACTGATGACAATAGCTTGACTTTTTCGGGTTTAGTCGCAACTGATTTTTCTCGGCCCACTTGAATACCCTAACCAGATCTAGATTCAGACGATAGGTAGCATCCTCAGCAATACCTAATGGGTAACTAAGGTACAACGAATCTTATTTTTATTGGATGATTTTAAGTACACATTTTATTTTTCAATTATTTTCATCTTAAAAGCAAAAGAAATCAATATTTTTTAGGTAGTTAATGTTTTCGTCATTCGCAATTAGTTTTTAGGAGCAAAAGGAATAGTAAGATGCTGGTCTTAAACTTGTGTTTTAAAATACAACATCAATAGAAAAATTACGTAAAATTATAAACAAATAAAGTCGACATTATCAAAAATTTTATGTGAAACATGTTTTCAACCTAGTTTCACACTAAATAAGTTTAAGGGTCGAGTTAAATAATTTTGGGCTAATATTTTAAATTTAATTTTAACTTCAACTTTCATTCATTCATTCAGTCAAATCCGGATGAATATCTTTTATTTCTTCAGATTTTAGATTCATCATCAAGTGGAAGTCGTGGTATGATTTTTTAACATTCCGTAGTAGTTCTTACAAGTTTTTTTTCTTTTTATTACTTGTAGTATTAGGTCCGGAATAAAAAAAAATTGGAATTTCGTAAGAGCGAAAGGCATTATTTCTTCGCTTTTTACTTACGATTATACTCGTATGCAAGTTTAGGATTCGTGAACATAAAAAAAATTGAGATCAATCAAACATGACATAACGATAATTTATTTATTAATTTATTTGAATACGTAAAATGCTAACGGTACATTCTTAAATTAAATAAAAACTAGTGGTATATTCATAAGTTAATTCATACATAAATCTTAAATCTACGAGTAATCTATTTCTTAAACAAAGTGATAAAGAAGCTTAAAAAAGTATGTAACAAAAAATATCTCTGTCAGTCTGTCTGCAGCCTAGACGGCTAAAAGCGATTACCTTAAAACACACATTTGGCATTCCTCAGAGGGGTTTTTGAAATTTTATTTTCAAGGCTAAAAACAACGATATCTGCCATATAACCGTTAAGGAAAGGCTAAATTTTCGCGAAAACGGCTACAAGGATTTTGATGAACATTTTTTAGATTTTTGTTTGGGTATTGGCTATCATTTAATTATAACCAAATTTACTGGAACTGGACTTGCTTTCTTGATAGGATTCCTATAATCTAGGTAGTCACAATAATTATGCAGGCCCAAATTTTGAATAACATTTTTTTCTATTTATGTATTATTCATTTTCGATTTTTTTTTGAAAACTTTAAAAAAAATAATTAATACATTTTATTTATAATTTTACGATCAGATGTATATTTATAAACTCCAAAAAACTGCTTACCAAAATTTAAAAAAAAAAACTTAAAATAATAAAACAAGATTTTCTAAATCTTGGTCCCACAATTTTCGAAACACTTTTTTCATAAACTCGTTATTGTAAAAGCCGTGTAATGATGTACTCCATTTTGGATAAAAAAACGTTGTGTTGTGGTTCTTACACTTTTTATTAGTTCAGGCCGTGTTATTTGTTAATGTTAATGTGATTAGGTAAATAAGAGCAAGTACGTGCGACGCATTCTAGCTATTTACCAATGTTTATGTTAAGATGCTGAAATTCTTCGTTTTCAATTAGGCTTATTTTGAATTGAATAATTCCAAACTCATTTGTAAAACGGAACAATTTAACAATGAAAACAATTTTTTTTGTCAGATGTTTTACGACAAACTAACTTTGCCTTGGACGTTGAAGCAAAGTCGAAGAGAAAAAATCTCATCATGTCATGCCTGTCGTGTCATTTTATGGGCAATGAATAGTGTATTTCCAATTGATCTTGCTAATTGATACCAGTCTCTTGGATGATGAATTTTTACAGAAGATATCTTTTTTTTCCTTTCTATAGTAGCGTGGTCAGCATCACCCTCCATATGAGTATACCAAAATTAAACATTGTAACTACGTCTCCATTTTTGTTTTTACTCGCACAACAATCACTAGAAAAACAGATATTTAACGGTGTTTAAAATTGATCTAAAATGCTGTAAAATACATTAAGCTATTTCATTACCTCTACTGTTTGCAAATTGCAATAGATTCATTACCTATATTTATTTTTCTTATAACTGATTCTATTTTCAAATTTTCTCAGTAAAAAATTACAAAATTCTTTCCAAAGGAGCATCTTAATATTCAACGAACTTCTTACAACTGATTTTATTCTCAAATCCACTTGATTCCCACTAAAGACCCCCATAACTTTCGTAAAAATAGTTTGGGTCGTGTTAAGACTACAGTTTTGTGGCCTTTGAAAGTAGTAAAATAGCTTGTGTGAACTTAAGCTGTTTACAAAAACTGACTGGTTGAAAATGATTTTTTTTAAAGCGGCTAATTTCGATATAAGCAGTCAAATGATTCGATATTGCGTAGATTTAAAATAACTTAGGTCAACGTTAGCGAACATTTAATCTGATTTCCACAAGGAATAAGAGCTTATCTCACGACTTAAGCCATTACAAGAAAATATATTATTTTTTTGTTTTCATTGATTTGTATTCAAGAGTAGATAAGCCGTTGTACAAATGCATTTTTTTGTTCATATGGACATAAGCTCTTTTGTTTTTTTTTTTAATTTAACGGCTATTTTTTGCCCCAGAGCAATGGGACCCAGACTCAAATAAAGATAAACTAACTGGAAAGCCTGTGAAATTAAAAGAAAGATTTTCGCTTATTTCGACTTAAGCTCCTTCAACTTATCACAGCTATAATCTATTGTATTTTTTTTATAATTTTTTCCAAAATGTGTAACTACCTACCTAAAGCACTTTATTTTTAATTCAACTTATCTTAATGGCGAAAATTGCATGTGTTCAAGCTATTTTTGTTGGAAAAAAAAATGCATGTAATGGAAAAAGGTAAAAAAGGGGCCCTTAAAAAAACTGATACGGGGCCCCCGAAGTGCTAGCTACGCCACTGTTTTTACCATGCAATGAGTGCACAAATGCGGGATATCCGAAGTCTTGTCGACTTCAACCACGAAGCTGTTGCATTTTTTTATTGACTTATATGGGCTTACTGCCAAAGCAGAAATTCCTTCCTTCAGTAGTTCTTCTTTGACTTCACTGGCATCGTGGCTATAATGTATACCTTTAAGAACTAGCAACTTCTTTTTGTCTTCTTTGGCCGTGTAGGTATTAAACTCCGTGCTTCCGTCTTTCAGCATTGTCAGTGTTGGCCAGTGTTGAGTTTGCCGCAAACTGGGCAGCAAGCAGGTCTGCTTTTTCTTGAGAACTGACAGCAGGAATAACGTTAAAGACGAGCGTAGGAACTGATGATGACAAAGAATTCTTTACTTTTTTTACAAATGACCAAACATTTTTACTGCCTTTGGGACATTGCAGTATTTTTTGCCGAGTTTTTTGCTCATGTAAAAATTTGGTTTTTCGAATATGAACATTACAGGCATTTCTAGCTTGCTGAAACTTTTTCCGGTTTTCCTCTGTGATGTTGGCTTGACGAAAACAACTTGGAGGTCATCTGTTTTGATACTTTTCAACCTATTTGGGATAAAATTTCTCATTCCTAAAAGAATTAAATTTGTGACCATCCTGAAAAAGTTATTGAGACCGTCCCAGTTGGCTTTCTCGTATTGCCAACGGATTTAGTTTAGTTAAAAGTAATACCCAAGTTCTTTGCCGTTCTAACATAAGGAAGCGTGGAACTACTTAGTTCTATGCTAGGAAAACAAGAGGTGTCAGTTGCATTTTTACTGATGACAATAGCTTGACTTTTTCGGGTTTAGTCGCAACTGATTTTTCTCGGCCCACTTGAATACCCTAACCAGATCTAGATTCAGACGATAGGTAGCATCCTCAGCAATACCTAATGGGTAACTAAGGTACAACGAATCTTATTTTTATTGGATGAGTTTAAGTACACATTTTATTTTTCAATTATTTTCATCTTAAAAGCAAAAGAAATCAATATTTTTTAGGTAGTTAATGTTTTCGTCATTCGCAATTAGTTTTTAGGAGCAAAAGGAATAGTAAGATGCTGGTCTTAAACTTGTGTTTTAAAATACAACATCAATAGAAAAATTACGTAAAATTATAAACAAATAAAGTCGACATTATCAAAAATTTTATGTGAAACATGTTTTCAACCTAGTTTCACACTAAATAAGTTTAAGGGTCGAGTTAAATAATTTTGGGCTAATATTTTAAATTTAATTTTAACTTCAACTTTCATTCATTCATTCAGTCAAATCCGGATGAATATCTTTTATTTCTTCAGATTTTAATATCTTCATCAAGTGGAAATCGTGGTATGATTTTTTAACATTCCGTAGTAGTTCTTACAAGTTTTTTTTCTTTTTATTACTTGTAGTATTAGGTCCGGAATAAAAAAAAATTGGAATTTCGTAAGAGCGAAAGGCATTATTTCTTCGCTTTTTACTTACGATTATACTCGTATGCAAGTTTTAGATTCGTGAACATAAAAAAAATTGAGATCAATCAAACATGACATAACGATAATTTATTTATTAATTTATTTGAATACGTAAAATGCTAACGGTACATTCTTAAATTAAATAAAAACTAGTGGTATATTCATAAGTTAATTCATACATAAATCTTAAATCTACGAGTAATCTATTTCTTAAACAAAGTGATAAAGAAGCTTAAAAAAGTTTGTAACAAAAAATATCTCGTGTCAGTCTGTCTGCAGCCTAGACGGCTAAAAGCGATTACCTTAAAACACACATTTGGCATTCCTCAGAGGGGTTTTAGAAATTTTATTTTCAAGGCTAAAAACAACGATATCTGCCATATAACCGTTAAGGAAAGGCTATTTTCTCGAAAACGGCTACAAGGATTTTGATGAACATTTTTTAGATTTTTGTTTGGGTATTGGCTATCATTTAATTATAAACAAATTTACTGGAACTGGACTTGCTTTCTTGATAGGATTCCTATAATCTAGGTAGTCACAATAATTATGCAGGCCCAAATTTTGAATAACATTTTTTTCTATTTATGTATTATTCATTTTCGATTTTTTTTTTTTTGAAAACTTTAAAAAAAAATAATTAATACATTTTATTTATAATTTTACGATCAGATGTATATTTATAAACTCCAAAAAACTGCTTACCAAAATAAAAAAAAAAACTTAAAATAATAAAACAAGATTTTCTAAATCTTGGTCCCACAATTTTCGAAACACATTTTTCATAAACTCGTTATTGTAAAAGCCGTGTAATGATGTACTCCATTTTGGATAAAAAAACGTTGTGTTGTGGTTCTTACACTTTTTATTAGTTCAGGCCGTGTTATTTGTTAATATTAATGTGATTAGGTAAATAAGAGCAAGTATGTGCGACGCATTCTAGCTATTTACCAATGTTTATGTTAAGATGCTGAAATTCTTCGTTTTCAATTAGGCTTATTTTGAATTGAATGATTCCAAACTCATTTGTAAAACGGAACAATTTAACAATGAAAACAATTTTTTTTGTCAGATGTTTTACGACAAAATAACTTTGCCTTGGACGTTGAAGCAAAGTCGAAGAGAAAAAATCTCATCATGTCATGCCTGTCGTGTCATTTTATGGGCAATGAATAGTGTATTTCCAATTGATCTTGCTAATTGATACCAGTCTCTTGGATGATGAATTTTTACAGAAGATATCTTTTTTTTCCTTTCTATAGTAGCGTGGTCAGCATCACCCTCCATATGAGTATACCAAAATTAAACATTGTAACTACGTCTCCATTTTTGTTTTTACTCGCACAACAATCACTAGAAAAACAGATATTTAACGGTGTTTAAAATTGATCTAAAATGCTGTAAAATACATTAAGCTATTTCATTACCTCTACTGTTTGCAAATTGCAATAGATTCATTACCTATATTTATTTTTCTTATAACTGATTCTATTTTCAAATTTTCTCAGTAAAAAATTACAAAATTCTTTTCAAAGGAGCATTTTAATATTCAACGAACTTCTTACAACTGATTTTATTCTCAAATCCACTTGATTCCCACTAAAGACCCCCATAACTTTCGTAAAAATAGTTTGGGTCGTGTTAAGACTACAGTTTTGTGGCCTTTGAAAGTAGTAAAATAGCTTGTGTGAACTTAAGCTGTTTACAAAAACTGACTGGTTGAAAATGATTTTTTTTAAAGCGGCTAATTTCGATATAAGCAGTCAAATGATTCGATATTGCGTAGATTTAAAATAACTTAGGTCAACGTTAGCGAACATTTAATCTGATTTCCACAAGGAATAAGAGCTTATCTCACGACTTAAGCCATTACAAGAAAATATATTATTTTTTTGTTTTCATTGATTTGTATTCAAGAGTAGATAAGCCGTTGTACAAATGCATTTTTTTGTTCATATGGACATAAGCTCTTTTGTTTTTTTTTTTAATTTAACGGCTATTTTTTGCCCCAGAGCAATGGGACCCAGACTCAAATAAAGATAAACTAACTGGAAAGCCTGTGAAATTAAAAGAAAGATTTTCGCTTATTTCGACTTAAGCTCCTCCAACTTATCACAGCTATAATCTATTGTATTTTTTTTATAATTTTTTCCAAAATGTGTAACTACCTACCTAAAGCACTTTATTTTTAATTCAACTTATCTTAATGGCGAAAATTGCATGTGTTCAAGCTATTTTTGTTGGAAAAAAAAATGCATGTAATGGAAAAAGGTAAAAAAGGGGCCCTTAAAAAAACTGATACGGGGCCCCCGAAGTGCTAGCTACGCCACTGTTTTTACCATGCAATGAGTGCACAAATGCGGGATATCCGAAGTCTTGTCGACTTCAACCACGAAGCTGTTGCATTTTTTTATTGACTTATATGGGCTTACTGCCAAAGCAGAAATTCCTTCCTTCAGTAGTTCTTCTTTGACTTCACTGGCATCGTGGCTATAATGTATACCTTTAAGAACTAGCAACTTCTTTTTGTCTTCTTTGGCCGTGTAGGTATTAAACTCCGTGCTTCCGTCTTTCAGCATTGTCAGTGTTGGCCAGTGTTGAGTTTGCCGCAAACTGGGCAGCAAGCAGGTCTGCTTTTTCTTGAGAACTGACAGCAGGAATAACGTTAAAGACGAGCGTAGGAACTGATGATGACAAAGAATTCTTTACTTTTTTTACAAATGACCAAACATTTTTACTGCCTTTGGGACATTGCAGTATTTTTTGCCGAGTTTTTTGCTCATGTAAAAATTTGGTTTTTCGAATATGAACATTACAGGCATTTCTAGCTTGCTGAAACTTTTTCCGGTTTTCCTCTGTGATGTTGGCTTGACGAAAACAACTTGGAGGTCATCTGTTTTGATACTTTTCAACCTATTTGGGATAAAATTTCTCATTCCTAAAAGAATTAAATTTGTGACCATCCTGAAAAAGTTATTGAGACCGTCCCAGTTGGCTTTCTCGTATTGCCAACGGATTTAGTTTAGTTAAAAGTAATACCCAAGTTCTTTGCCGTTCTAACATAAGGAAGCGTGGAACTACTTAGTTCTATGCTAGGAAAACAAGAGGTGTCAGTTGCATTTTTACTGATGACAATAGCTTGACTTTTTCGGGTTTAGTCGCAACTGATTTTTCTCGGCCCACTTGAATACCCTAACCAGATCTAGATTCAGACGATAGGTAGCATCCTCAGCAATACCTAATGGGTAACTAAGGTACAACGAATCTTATTTTTATTGGATGAGTTTAAGTACACATTTTATTTTTCAATTATTTTCATCTTAAAAGCAAAAGAAATCAATATTTTTTAGGTAGTTAATGTTTTCGTCATTCGCAATTAGTTTTTAGGAGCAAAAGGAATAGTAAGATGCTGGTCTTAAACTTGTGTTTTAAAATACAACATCAATAGAAAAATTACGTAAAATTATAAACAAATAAAGTCGACATTATCAAAAATTTTATGTGAAACATGTTTTCAACCTAGTTTCACACTAAATAAGTTTAAGGGTCGAGTTAAATAATTTTGGGCTAATATTTTAAATTTAATTTTAACTTCAACTTTCATTCATTCATTCAGTCAAATCCGGATGAATATCTTTTATTTCTTCAGATTTTAATATCTTCATCAAGTGGAAATCGTGGTATGATTTTTTAACATTCCGTAGTAGTTCTTACAAGTTTTTTTTCTTTTTATTACTTGTAGTATTAGGTCCGGAATAAAAAAAATTGGAATTTCGTAAGAGCGAAAGGCATTATTTCTTCGCTTTTTACTTACGATTATACTCGTATGCAAGTTTTAGATTCGTGAACATAAAAAAAATTGAGATCAATCAAACATGACATAACGATAATTTATTTATTAATTTATTTGAATACGTAAAATGCTAACGGTACATTCTTAAATTAAATAAAAACTAGTGGTATATTCATAAGTTAATTCATACATAAATCTTAAATCTACGAGTAATCTATTTCTTAAACAAAGTGATAAAGAAGCTTAAAAAAGTTTGTAACAAAAAATATCTCGTGTCAGTCTGTCTGCAGCCTAGACGGCTAAAAGCGATTACCTTAAAACACACATTTGGCATTCCTCAGAGGGGTTTTAGAAATTTTATTTTCAAGGCTAAAAACAACGATATCTGCCATATAACCGTTAAGGAAAGGCTATTTTCTCGAAAACGGCTACAAGGATTTTGATGAACATTTTTTAGATTTTTGTTTGGGTATTGGCTATCATTTAATTATAAACAAATTTACTGGAACTGGACTTGCTTTCTTGATAGGATTCCTATAATCTAGGTAGTCACAATAATTATGCAGGCCCAAATTTTGAATAACATTTTTTTCTATTTATGTATTATTCATTTTCGATTTTTTTTTTTTGAAAACTTTAAAAAAAAATAATTAATACATTTTATTTATAATTTTACGATCAGATGTATATTTATAAACTCCAAAAAACTGCTTACCAAAATAAAAAAAAAAACTTAAAATAATAAAACAAGATTTTCTAAATCTTGGTCCCACAATTTTCGAAACACATTTTTCATAAACTCGTTATTGTAAAAGCCGTGTAATGATGTACTCCATTTTGGATAAAAAAACGTTGTGTTGTGGTTCTTACACTTTTTATTAGTTCAGGCCGTGTTATTTGTTAATATTAATGTGATTAGGTAAATAAGAGCAAGTATGTGCGACGCATTCTAGCTATTTACCAATGTTTATGTTAAGATGCTGAAATTCTTCGTTTTCAATTAGGCTTATTTTGAATTGAATGATTCCAAACTCATTTGTAAAACGGAACAATTTAACAATGAAAACAATTTTTTTTGTCAGATGTTTTACGACAAAATAACTTTGCCTTGGACGTTGAAGCAAAGTCGAAGAGAAAAAATCTCATCATGTCATGCCTGTCGTGTCATTTTATGGGCAATGAATAGTGTATTTCCAATTGATCTTGCTAATTGATACCAGTCTCTTGGATGATGAATTTTTACAGAAGATATCTTTTTTTTCCTTTCTATAGTAGCGTGGTCAGCATCACCCTCCATATGAGTATACCAAAATTAAACATTGTAACTACGTCTCCATTTTTGTTTTTACTCGCACAACAATCACTAGAAAAACAGATATTTAACGGTGTTTAAAATTGATCTAAAATGCTGTAAAATACATTAAGCTATTTCATTACCTCTACTGTTTGCAAATTGCAATAGATTCATTACCTATATTTATTTTTCTTATAACTGATTCTATTTTCAAATTTTCTCAGTAAAAAATTACAAAATTCTTTTCAAAGGAGCATTTTAATATTCAACGAACTTCTTACAACTGATTTTATTCTCAAATCCACTTGATTCCCACTAAAGACCCCCATAACTTTCGTAAAAATAGTTTGGGTCGTGTTAAGACTACAGTTTTGTGGCCTTTGAAAGTAGTAAAATAGCTTGTGTGAACTTAAGCTGTTTACAAAAACTGACTGGTTGAAAATGATTTTTTTTAAAGCGGCTAATTTCGATATAAGCAGTCAAATGATTCGATATTGCGTAGATTTAAAATAACTTAGGTCAACGTTAGCGAACATTTAATCTGATTTCCACAAGGAATAAGAGCTTATCTCACGACTTAAGCCATTACAAGAAAATATATTATTTTTTTGTTTTCATTGATTTGTATTCAAGAGTAGATAAGCCGTTGTACAAATGCATTTTTTTGTTCATATGGACATAAGCTCTTTTGTTTTTTTTTTTAATTTAACGGCTATTTTTTGCCCCAGAGCAATGGGACCCAGACTCAAATAAAGATAAACTAACTGGAAAGCCTGTGAAATTAAAAGAAAGATTTTCGCTTATTTCGACTTAAGCTCCTTCAACTTATCACAGCTATAATCTATTGTATTTTTTTTATAATTTTTTCCAAAATGTGTAACTACCTACCTAAAGCACTTTATTTTTAATTCAACTTATCTTAATGGCGAAAATTGCATGTGTTCAAGCTATTTTTGTTGGAAAAAAAAATGCATGTAATGGAAAAAGGTAAAAAAGGGGCCCTTAAAAAAACTGATACGGGGCCCCCGAAGTGCTAGCTACGCCACTGTTTTTACCATGCAATGAGTGCACAAATGCGGGATATCCGAAGTCTTGTCGACTTCAACCACGAAGCTGTTGCATTTTTTTATTGACTTATATGGGCTTACTGCCAAAGCAGAAATTCCTTCCTTCAGTAGTTCTTCTTTGACTTCACTGGCATCGTGGCTATAATGTATACCTTTAAGAACTAGCAACTTCTTTTTGTCTTCTTTGGCCGTGTAGGTATTAAACTCCGTGCTTCCGTCTTTCAGCATTGTCAGTGTTGGCCAGTGTTGAGTTTGCCGCAAACTGGGCAGCAAGCAGGTCTGCTTTTTCTTGAGAACTGACAGCAGGAATAACGTTAAAGACGAGCGTAGGAACTGATGATGACAAAGAATTCTTTACTTTTTTTACAAATGACCAAACATTTTTACTGCCTTTGGGACATTGCAGTATTTTTTGCCGAGTTTTTTGCTCATGTAAAAATTTGGTTTTTCGAATATGAACATTACAGGCATTTCTAGCTTGCTGAAACTTTTTCCGGTTTTCCTCTGTGATGTTGGCTTGACGAAAACAACTTGGAGGTCATCTGTTTTGATACTTTTCAACCTATTTGGGATAAAATTTCTCATTCCTAAAAGAATTAAATTTGTGACCATCCTGAAAAAGTTATTGAGACCGTCCCAGTTGGCTTTCTCGTATTGCCAACGGATTTAGTTTAGTTAAAAGTAATACCCAAGTTCTTTGCCGTTCTAACATAAGGAAGCGTGGAACTACTTAGTTCTATGCTAGGAAAACAAGAGGTGTCAGTTGCATTTTTACTGATGACAATAGCTTGACTTTTTCGGGTTTAGTCGCAACTGATTTTTCTCGGCCCACTTGAATACCCTAACCAGATCTAGATTCAGACGATAGGTAGCATCCTCAGCAATACCTAATGGGTAACTAAGGTACAACGAATCTTATTTTTATTGGATGAGTTTAAGTACACATTTTATTTTTCAATTATTTTCATCTTAAAAGCAAAAGAAATCAATATTTTTTAGGTAGTTAATGTTTTCGTCATTCGCAATTAGTTTTTAGGAGCAAAAGGAATAGTAAGATGCTGGTCTTAAACTTGTGTTTTAAAATACAACATCAATAGAAAAATTACGTAAAATTATAAACAAATAAAGTCGACATTATCAAAAATTTTATGTGAAACATGTTTTCAACCTAGTTTCACACTAAATAAGTTTAAGGGTCGAGTTAAATAATTTTGGGCTAATATTTTAAATTTAATTTTAACTTCAACTTTCATTCATTCATTCAGTCAAATCCGGATGAATATCTTTTATTTCTTCAGATTTTAATATCTTCATCAAGTGGAAGTCGTGGTATGATTTTTTAACATTCCGTAGTAGTTCTTACAAGTTTTTTTTCTTTTTATTACTTGTAGTATTAGGTCCGGAATAAAAAAAATTGGAATTTCGTAAGAGCGAAAGGCATTATTTCTTCGCTTTTTACTTACGATTATACTCGTATGCAAGTTTAGGATTCGTGAACATAAAAAAAATTGAGATCAATCAAACATGACATAACGATAATTTTTTTATTAATTTATTCGAATACGTAAAATGCTAACGGTACATTCTTAAATTAAATAAAAACTAGTGGTATATTCATAAGTTAATTCATACATAAATCTTAAATCTACGAGTAATCTATTTCTTAAACAAAGTGATAAAGAAGCTTAAAAAAGTTTGTAACATAAAATATCTCTGTCAGTCTGTCTGCAGCCTAGACGGCTAAAAGCGATTAGCTTAAAACACACATTTGGCATTCCTCAGAGGGGTTTTTGAAATTTTATTTTCAAGGCTAAAAACAACGATATCTGCCATATAACCGTTAAGGAAAGGCTAAATTTTCTCGAAAACGGCTACAAGGATTTTGATGAACATTTTTTAGATTTTTGTTTGGGTATTGGCTATCATTTAATTATAAACAAATTTACTGGAACTGGACTTGCTTTCTTGATAGGATTCCTATAATCTAGGTAGTCACAATAATTATGCAGGCCCAAATTTTGAATAACATTTTTTTCTATTTATGTATTATTCATTTTCGATTTTTTTTTGAAAACTTTAAAAAAAATAATTAATACATTTTATATATAATTTTACGATCAGATGTATATTTATAAACTCCAAAAAACTGCTTACCAAAATAAAAAAAAAACTTAAAATAATAAAACAAGATTTTCTAAATCTTGGTCCCACAATTTTCGAAACACATTTTTCATAAACTCGTTATTGTAAAAGCCGTGTAATGATGTACTCCATTTTGGATAAAAAAACGTTGTGTTGTGGTTCTTACACTTTTTATTAGTTCAGGCCGTGTTATTTGTTAATATTAATGTGATTAGGTAAATAAGAGCAAGTACGTGCGACGCATTCTAGCTATTTACCAATGTTTATGTTAAGATGCTGAAATTCTTCGTTTTCAATTAGGCTTATTTTGAATTGAATAATTCCAAACTCATTTGTAAAACGTAACAATTTAACATCTTGCCAAACAATTTTTTTGTCAGATGTTTTACGACAAACTAACTTTGCCTTGGACGTTGAAGCAAAGTCGAAGAGAAAAAATCTCATCATGTCATGCCTGTCGTGTCATTTTATGGGCAATGAATAGTGTATTTCCAATTGATCTTGCTAATTGATACCAGTCTCTTGGATGATGAATTTTTACAGAAGATATCTTTTTTTTCCTTTCTATAGTAGCGTGGTCAGCATCATCCTCCATATGAGTATACCAAAATTAAACATTGTAACTACGTCTCCATTTTTGTTTTTACTCGCACAACAATCACTAGAAAAACAGATATTTAACGGTGTTTAAAATTGATCTAAAATGCTGTAAAATACATTAAGCTATTTCATTACCTCTACTGTTTTCAAATTGCAATGGATTCATTACCTATATTTATTTTTCTTATAACTGATTCTGTTTTCAATTTTTTTTCAGTAAAAAATTACAAAATTCTTTCCAAAGGATCATCTTAATATTCAACGAACTTCTTACAACTGATTCTATTCTCAAATCCACTTGATTCCTACTAAAGACCTCCATAACTTTCGTAAAAATAGTTTGGGTCGTGTTAAGACTACAGTTTTGTGGCCTTTGAAAGTAGTAAAATAGCTTGTGTGAACTTAAGCTGTTTACAAAAACTGACTGGTTGAAAATGATTTTTTTTAAAGCGGCTAATTTCGATATAAGCAGTCAAATGATTCGATATTGCGTAAATTTAAAATAACTTAGGTCAACGTTAGCGATCATTTAATCTGATTTCCACAAGGAATAAGAGCTTATCTCACGACTTAAGCCATTACAAGAAAATATATTATTTTTTTGTTTTCATTGATTTGTATTCAAGAGTAGATAAGCCGTTGTACAAATGCATTTTTTTGTTCATATGGACATAAGCTCTTTTGTTTTTTTTTTTAATTTAACGGCTATTTTTTGCCCCAGAGCAATGGGACCCAGACTCAAATAAAGATAAACTAACTGGAAAGCCTGTGAAATTAAAAGAAAGCTTTTCGCTTATTTCGACTTAAGCTCCTTCAACTTATTATCACAGCTATAATCTATTGTATTTTTTTTATTATTTTTTCCAAAATGTGTAACTACCTACCTAAAGCACTTTATTTTTAATTCAACTTATCTTAATGGCGAAAATTGCAGCAAGCAGGTCTGCTTTTTCTTGAGAACTGACAGCAGGAATAACGTTAAAGACGAGCGTAGGAACTGATGATGACGAAGAATTCTTTACTTTTTTTACAAATGACCAAACATTTTTACTGCCTTTGGGACATTGCAGTATTTTTTGCCGAGTTTTTTGCTCATGTAAAAATTTGGTTTTTCGAATATGAACATTACAGGCATTTCTAGCTTGCTGAAACTTTTTCCGGTTTTCCTCTGTGATGTTGGCTTGGCGAAAACAACTTGGAGGTCATCTGTTTTGATACTTTTCAACCTATTTGGGATAAAATTTCTCATTCCTAAAAGAATTAAATTTGTGACCATCCTGAAAAAGTTATTGAGACCGTCCCAGTTGGCTTTCTCGTATTGCCAACGGATTTAGTTTAGTTAAAAGTAATACCCAAGTTCTTTGCCGTTCTAACACAAGGAAGCGTGGAACTACTTAGTTCTATGCTAGGAAAACAAGAGGTGTCAGTTGCATTTTTACTGATGACAATAGCTTGACTTTTTTTCGGGTTTAGTCGCAACTGATTTTTCTCGGCCCACTTGAATACCCTAACCAGATCTAGATTCAGACGATAGGTAGCATCCTCAGCAATACCTAATGGGTAACTAAGGTACAACGAATCTTATTTTTATTGGATGATTTTAAGTACACATTTTATTTTTCAATTATTTTCATCTTAAAAGCAAAAGAAATCAATATTTTTTAGGTAGTTAATGTTTTCGTCATTCGCAATTAGTTTTTAGGAGCAAAAGGAATAGTAAGATGCTGGTCTTAAACTTGTGTTTTAAAATACAACATCAATAGAAAAATGACGTAAAATTATAAACAAATAAAGTCGACATTATCAAAAAATTTATGTGAAACATGTTTTCAACCTAGTTTCACACTAAATAAGTTTAAGGGTCGAGTTAAATAATTTTGGGCTAATATTTTAAATTTAATTTTAACTTCCAATTTCATTCATTCATTCAGTCAAATCCGGATGAATATTTTTTATTTCTTCAGATTTTAGATTCATCATCAAGTGGAAGTCGTGGTATGATTTTTTAACATTCCGTAGTAGTTCTTACAAGTTTTTTTTCTTTTTATTACTTGTAGTATTAGGTCCGGAATAAAAAAAAAATTGGAATTTCGTAAGAGCGAAAGGCATTATTTCTTCGCTTTTTACTTACGATTATACTCGTATGCAAGTTTAGGATTCGTGAACATAAAAAAAATTGAGATCAATCAAACATGACATAACGATAATTTATTTATTAATTTATTTGAATACGTAAAATGCTAACGGTACATTCTTAAATTAAATAAAAACTAGTGGTATATTCATAAGTTAATTCATACATAAATCTTAAATCTACGAGTAATCTATTTCTTAAACAAAGTGATAAAGAAGCTTAAAAAAGTATGTAACAAAAAATATCTCTGTCAGTCTGTCTGCAGCCTAGACGGCTAAAAGCGATTACCTTAAAACACACATTTGGCATTCCTCAGAGGGGTTTTTGAAATTTTATTTGAAAGGCTAAAAACAACGATATCTGCCATATAACCGTTAAGGAAAGGCTAAATTTTCGCGAAAACGGCTACAAGGATTTTGATGAACATTTTTTAGATTTTTGTTTGGGTATTGGCTATCATTTAATTATAACCAAATTTACTGGAACTGGACTTGCTTTCTTGATAGGATTCCTATAATCTAGGTAGTCACAATAATTATGCAGGCCCAAATTTTGAATAACATTTTTTTCTATTTATGTATTATTCATTTTCGATTTTTTTTTTTGAAAACTTTAAAAAAAATAATTAATACATTTTATTTATAATTTTACGATCAGATGTATATTTATAAACTCCAAAAAACTGCTTACCAAAATAAAAAAAAAAAAAACTTAAAATAATAAAACAAGATTTTCTAAATCTTGGTCCCACAATTTTCGAAACACTTTTCATAAACTCGTTATTGTAAAAGCCGTGTAATGATGTACTCCATTTTGGATAAAAAAACGTTGTGTTGTGGTTCTTACACTTTTTATTAGTTCAGGCCGTGTTATTTGTTAATGTTAATGTGATTAGGTAAATAAGAGCAAGTACGTGCGACGCATTCTAGCTATTTACCAATGTTTATGTTAAGATGCTGAAATTCTTCGTTTTCAATTAGGCTTATTTTGAATTGAATAATTCCAAACTCATTTGTAAAACGGAACAATTTAACAATGAAAACAATTTTTTTTGTCAGATGTTTTACGACAAACTAACTTTGCCTTGGACGTTGAAGCAAAGTCGAAGAGAAAAAATCTCATCATGTCATGCCTGTCGTGTCATTTTATGGGCAATGAATAGTGTATTTCCAATTGATCTTGCTAATTGATACCAGTCTCTTGGATGATGAATTTTTACAGAAGATATCTTTTTTTTCCTTTCTATAGTAGCGTGGTCAGCATCATCCTCCATATGAGTATACCAAAATTAAACATTGTAACTACGTCTCCATTTTTGTTTTTACTCGCACAACAATCACTAGAAAAACAGATATTTAACGGTGTTTAAAATTGATCTAAAATGCTGTAAAATACATTAAGCTATTTCATTACCTCTACTGTTTGCAAATTGCAATAGATTCATTACCTATATTTATTTTTCTTATAACTGATTCTATTTTCAAATTTTCTCAGTAAAAAATTACAAAATTCTTTCCAAAGGAGCATCTTAATATTCAACGAACTTCTTACAACTGATTTTATTCTCAAATCCACTTGATTCCCACTAAAGACCCCCATAACTTTCGTAAAAATAGTTTGGGTCGTGTTAAGACTACAGTTTTGTGGCCTTTGAAAGTAGTAAAATAGCTTGTGTGAACTTAAGCTGTTTACAAAAACTGACTGGTTGAAAATGATTTTTTTAAAGCGGCTAATTTCGATATAAGCAGTCAAATGATTCGATATTGCGTAGATTTAAAATAACTTAGGTCAACGTTAGCGAACATTTAATCTGATTTCCACAAGGAATAAGAGCTTATCTCACGACTTAAGCCATTACAAGAAAATATATTATTTTTTTGTTTTCATTGATTTGTATTCAAGAGTAGATAAGCCGTTGTACAAATGCATTTTTTTGTTCATATGGACATAAGCTCTTTTGTTTTTTTTTTTAATTTAACGGCTATTTTTTGCCCCAGAGCAATGGGACCCAGACTCAAATAAAGATAAACTAACTGGAAAGCCTGTGAAATTAAAAGAAAGATTTTCGCTTATTTCGACTTAAGCTCCTTCAACTTATCACAGCTATAATCTATTGTATTTTTTTTATAATTTTTTCCAAAATGTGTAACTACCTACCTAAAGCACTTTATTTTTAATTCAACTTATCTTAATGGCGAAAATTGCATGTGTTCAAGCTATTTTTGTTGGAAAAAAAAATGCATGTAATGGAAAAAGGTAAAAAAGGGGCCCTTAAAAAAACTGATACGGGGCCCCCGAAGTGCTAGCTACGCCACTGTTTTTACCATGCAATGAGTGCACAAATGCGGGATATCCGAAGTCTTGTCGACTTCAACCACGAAGCTGTTGCATTTTTTTATTGACTTATATGGGCTTACTGCCAAAGCAGAAATTCCTTCCTTCAGTATGTATACCTTTAAGAACTAGCAACTTCTTTTTGTCTTCTTTGGCCGTGTAGGTATTAAACTCCGTGCTTCCGTCTTTCAGCATTGTCAGTGTTGGCCAGTGTTGAGTTTGCCGCAAACTGGGCAGCAAGCAGGTCTGCTTTTTCTTGAGAACTGACAGCAGGAATAACGTTAAAGACGAGCGTAGGAACTGATGATGACAAAGAATTCTTTACTTTTTTTACAAATGACCAAACATTTTTACTGCCTTTGGGACATTGCAGTATTTTTTGCCGAGTTTTTTGCTCATGTAAAAATTTGGTTTTTCGAATATGAACATTACAGGCATTTCTAGCTTGCTGAAACTTTTTCCGGTTTTCCTCTGTGATGTTGGCTTGACGAAACCAACTTGGAGGTCATCTGTTTTGATACTTTTCAACCTATTTGGGATAAAATTTCTCATTCCTAAAAGAATTAAATTTGTGACCATCCTGAAAAAGTTATTGAGACCGTCCCAGTTGGCTTTCTCGTATTGCCAACGGATTTAGTTTAGTTAAAAGTAATACCCAAGTTCTTTGCCGTTCTAACATAAGGAAGCGTGGAACTACTTAGTTCTATGCTAGGAAAACAAGAGGTGTCAGTTGCATTTTTACTGATGACAATAGCTTGACTTTTTCGGGTTTAGTCGCAACTGATTTTTCTCGGCCCACTTGAATACCCTAACCAGATCTAGATTCAGACGATAGGTAGCATCCTCAGCAATACCTAATGGGTAACTAAGGTACAACGAATCTTATTTTTATTGGATGAGTTTAAGTACACATTTTATTTTTCAATTATTTTCATCTTAAAAGCAAAAGAAATCAATATTTTTTAGGTAGTTAATGTTTTCGTCATTCGCAATTAGTTTTTAGGAGCAAAAGGAATAGTAAGATGCTGGTCTTAAACTTGTGTTTTAAAATACAACATCAATAGAAAAATGACGTAAAATTATAAACAAATAAAGTCGACATTATCAAAAAATTTATGTGAAACATGTTTTCAACCTAGTTTCACACTAAATAAGTTTAAGGGTCGAGTTAAATAATTTTGGGCTAATATTTTAAATTTAATTTTAACTTCCAATTTCATTCATTCATTCAGTCAAATCCGGATGAATATTTTTTATTTCTTCAGATTTTAGATTCATCATCAAGTGGAAGTCGTGGTATGATTTTTTAACATTCCGTAGTAGTTCTTACAAGTTTTTTTTCTTTTTATTACTTGTAGTATTAGGTCCGGAATAAAAAAAAAATTGGAATTTCGTAAGAGCGAAAGGCATTATTTCTTCGCTTTTTACTTACGATTATACTCGTATGCAAGTTTAGGATTCGTGAACATAAAAAAAATTGAGATCAATCAAACATGACATAACGATAATTTATTTATTAATTTATTTGAATACGTAAAATGCTAACGGTACATTCTTAAATTAAATAAAAACTAGTGGTATATTCATAAGTTAATTCATACATAAATCTTAAATCTACGAGTAATCTATTTCTTAAACAAAGTGATAAAGAAGCTTAAAAAAGTATGTAACAAAAAATATCTCTGTCAGTCTGTCTGCAGCCTAGACGGCTAAAAGCGATTACCTTAAAACACACATTTGGCATTCCTCAGAGGGGTTTTTGAAATTTTATTTGAAAGGCTAAAAACAACGATATCTGCCATATAACCGTTAAGGAAAGGCTAAATTTTCGCGAAAACGGCTACAAGGATTTTGATGAACATTTTTTAGATTTTTGTTTGGGTATTGGCTATCATTTAATTATAACCAAATTTACTGGAACTGGACTTGCTTTCTTGATAGGATTCCTATAATCTAGGTAGTCACAATAATTATGCAGGCCCAAATTTTGAATAACATTTTTTTCTATTTATGTATTATTCATTTTCGATTTTTTTTTTTGAAAACTTTAAAAAAAATAATTAATACATTTTATTTATAATTTTACGATCAGATGTATATTTATAAACTCCAAAAAACTGCTTACCAAAATAAAAAAAAAAAAACTTAAAATAATAAAACAAGATTTTCTAAATCTTGGTCCCACAATTTTCGAAACACTTTTTTTCATAAACTCGTTATTGTAAAAGCCGTGTAATGATGTACTCCATTTTGGATAAAAAAACGTTGTGTTGTGGTTCTTACACTTTTTATTAGTTCAGGCCGTGTTATTTGTTAATGTTAATGTGATTAGGTAAATAAGAGCAAGTACGTGCGACGCATTCTAGCTATTTACCAATGTTTATGTTAAGATGCTGAAATTCTTCGTTTTCAATTAGGCTTATTTTGAATTGAATAATTCCAAACTCATTTGTAAAACGGAACAATTTAACAATGAAAACAATTTTTTTTGTCAGATGTTTTACGACAAACTAACTTTGCCTTGGACGTTGAAGCAAAGTCGAAGAGAAAAAATCTCATCATGTCATGCCTGTCGTGTCATTTTATGGGCAATGAATAGTGTATTTCCAATTGATCTTGCTAATTGATACCAGTCTCTTGGATGATGAATTTTTACAGAAGATATCTTTTTTTTCCTTTCTATAGTAGCGTGGTCAGCATCATCCTCCATATGAGTATACCAAAATTAAACATTGTAACTACGTCTCCATTTTTGTTTTTACTCGCACAACAATCACTAGAAAAACAGATATTTAACGGTGTTTAAAATTGATCTAAAATGCTGTAAAATACATTAAGCTATTTCATTACCTCTACTGTTTTCAAATTGCAATGGATTCATTACCTATATTTATTTTTCTTATAACTGATTCTGTTTTCAATTTTTTTTCAGTAAAAAATTACAAAATTCTTTCCAAAGGATCATCTTAATATTCAACGAACTTCTTACAACTGATTCTATTCTCAAATCCACTTGATTCCTACTAAAGACCTCCATAACTTTCGTAAAAATAGTTTGGGTCGTGTTAAGACTACAGTTTTGTGGCCTTTGAAAGTAGTAAAATAGCTTGTGTGAACTTAAGCTGTTTACAAAAACTGACTGGTTGAAAATGATTTTTTTTAAAGCGGCTAATTTCGATATAAGCAGTCAAATGATTCGATATTGCGTAAATTTAAAATAACTTAGGTCAACGTTAGCGATCATTTAATCTGATTTCCACAAGGAATAAGAGCTTATCTCACGACTTAAGCCATTACAAGAAAATATATTATTTTTTTGTTTTCATTGATTTGTATTCAAGAGTAGATAAGCCGTTGTACAAATGCATTTTTTTGTTCATATGGACATAAGCTCTTTTGTTTTTTTTTTTTAATTTAACGGCTATTTTTTGCCCCAGAGCAATGGGACCCAGACTCAAATAAAGATAAACTAACTGGAAAGCCTGTGAAATTAAAAGAAAGCTTTTCGCTTATTTCGACTTAAGCTCCTTCAACTTATTATCACAGCTATAATCTATTGTATTTTTTTTATTATTTTTTCCAAAATGTGTAACTACCTACCTAAAGCACTTTATTTTTAATTCAACTTATCTTAATGGCGAAAATTGCAGCAAGCAGGTCTGCTTTTTCTTGAGAACTGACAGCAGGAATAACGTTAAAGACGAGCGTAGGAACTGATGATGACGAAGAATTCTTTACTTTTTTTTACAAATGACCAAACATTTTTACTGCCTTTGGGACATTGCAGTATTTTTTGCCGAGTTTTTTGCTCATGTAAAAATTTGGTTTTTCGAATATGAACATTACAGGCATTTCTAGCTTGCTGAAACTTTTTCCGGTTTTCCTCTGTGATGTTGGCTTGGCGAAAACAACTTGGAGGTCATCTGTTTTGATACTTTTCAACCTATTTGGGATAAAATTTCTCATTCCTAAAAGAATTAAATTTGTGACCATCCTGAAAAAGTTATTGAGACCGTCCCAGTTGGCTTTCTCGTATTGCCAACGGATTTAGTTTAGTTAAAAGTAATACCCAAGTTCTTTGCCGTTCTAACATAAGGAAGCGTGGAACTACTTAGTTCTATGCTAGGAAAACAAGAGGTGTCAGTTGCATTTTTACTGATGACAATAGCTTGACTTTTTTTCGGGTTTAGTCGCAACTGATTTTTCTCGGCCCACTTGAATACCCTAACCAGATCTAGATTCAGACGATAGGTAGCATCCTCAGCAATACCTAATGGGTAACTAAGGTACAACGAATCTTATTTTTATTGGATGATTTTAAGTACACATTTTATTTTTCAATTATTTTCATCTTAAAAGCAAAAGAAATCAATATTTTTTAGGTAGTTAATGTTTTCGTCATTCGCAATTAGTTTTTAGGAGCAAAAGGAATAGTAAGATGCTGGTCTTAAACTTGTGTTTTAAAATACAACATCAATAGAAAAATGACGTAAAATTATAAACAAATAAAGTCGACATTATCAAAAAATTTATGTGAAACATGTTTTCAACCTAGTTTCACACTAAATAAGTTTAAGGGTCGAGTTAAATAATTTTGGGCTAATATTTTAAATTTAATTTTAACTTCCAATTTCATTCATTCATTCAGTCAAATCCGGATGAATATTTTTTATTTCTTCAGATTTTAGATTCATCATCAAGTGGAAGTCGTGGTATGATTTTTTAACATTCCGTAGTAGTTCTTACAAGTTTTTTTTCTTTTTATTACTTGTAGTATTAGGTCCGGAATAAAAAAAAAATTGGAATTTCGTAAGAGCGAAAGGCATTATTTCTTCGCTTTTTACTTACGATTATACTCGTATGCAAGTTTAGGATTCGTGAACATAAAAAAAATTGAGATCAATCAAACATGACATAACGATAATTTATTTATTAATTTATTTGAATACGTAAAATGCTAACGGTACATTCTTAAATTAAATAAAAACTAGTGGTATATTCATAAGTTAATTCATACATAAATCTTAAATCTACGAGTAATCTATTTCTTAAACAAAGTGATAAAGAAGCTTAAAAAAGTATGTAACAAAAAATATCTCTGTCAGTCTGTCTGCAGCCTAGACGGCTAAAAGCGATTACCTTAAAACACACATTTGGCATTCCTCAGAGGGGTTTTTGAAATTTTATTTGAAAGGCTAAAAACAACGATATCTGCCATATAACCGTTAAGGAAAGGCTAAATTTTCGCGAAAACGGCTACAAGGATTTTGATGAACATTTTTTAGATTTTTGTTTGGGTATTGGCTATCATTTAATTATAACCAAATTTACTGGAACTGGACTTGCTTTCTTGATAGGATTCCTATAATCTAGGTAGTCACAATAATTATGCAGGCCCAAATTTTGAATAACATTTTTTTCTATTTATGTATTATTCATTTTCGATTTTTTTTTTTGAAAACTTTAAAAAAAATAATTAATACATTTTATTTATAATTTTACGATCAGATGTATATTTATAAACTCCAAAAAACTGCTTACCAAAATAAAAAAAAAAAAACTTAAAATAATAAAACAAGATTTTCTAAATCTTGGTCCCACAATTTTCGAAACACTTTTTTCATAAACTCGTTATTGTAAAAGCCGTGTAATGATGTACTCCATTTTGGATAAAAAAACGTTGTGTTGTGGTTCTTACACTTTTTATTAGTTCAGGCCGTGTTATTTGTTAATGTTAATGTGATTAGGTAAATAAGAGCAAGTACGTGCGACGCATTCTAGCTATTTACCAATGTTTATGTTAAGATGCTGAAATTCTTCGTTTTCAATTAGGCTTATTTTGAATTGAATAATTCCAAACTCATTTGTAAAACGGAACAATTTAACAATGAAAACAATTTTTTTTGTCAGATGTTTTACGACAAACTAACTTTGCCTTGGACGTTGAAGCAAAGTCGAAGAGAAAAAATCTCATCATGTCATGCCTGTCGTGTCATTTTATGGGCAATGAATAGTGTATTTCCAATTGATCTTGCTAATTGATACCAGTCTCTTGGATGATGAATTTTTACAGAAGATATCTTTTTTTTCCTTTCTATAGTAGCGTGGTCAGCATCATCCTCCATATGAGTATACCAAAATTAAACATTGTAACTACGTCTCCATTTTTGTTTTTACTCGCACAACAATCACTAGAAAAACAGATATTTAACGGTGTTTAAAATTGATCTAAAATGCTGTAAAATACATTAAGCTATTTCATTACCTCTACTGTTTGCAAATTGCAATAGATTCATTACCTATATTTATTTTTCTTATAACTGATTCTATTTTCAAATTTTCTCAGTAAAAAATTACAAAATTCTTTCCAAAGGAGCATCTTAATATTCAACGAACTTCTTACAACTGATTTTATTCTCAAATCCACTTGATTCCCACTAAAGACCCCCATAACTTTCGTAAAAATAGTTTGGGTCGTGTTAAGACTACAGTTTTGTGGCCTTTGAAAGTAGTAAAATAGCTTGTGTGAACTTAAGCTGTTTACAAAAACTGACTGGTTGAAAATGATTTTTTTTTAAAGCGGCTAATTTCGATATAAGCAGTCAAATGATTCGATATTGCGTAGATTTAAAATAACTTAGGTCAACGTTAGCGAACATTTAATCTGATTTCCACAAGGAATAAGAGCTTATCTCACGACTTAAGCCATTACAAGAAAATATATTATTTTTTTGTTTTCATTGATTTGTATTCAAGAGTAGATAAGCCGTTGTACAAATGCATTTTTTTGTTCATATGGACATAAGCTCTTTTGTTTTTTTTTTTAATTTAACGGCTATTTTTTGCCCCAGAGCAATGGGACCCAGACTCAAATAAAGATAAACTAACTGGAAAGCCTGTGAAATTAAAAGAAAGATTTTCGCTTATTTCGACTTAAGCTCCTTCAACTTATCACAGCTATAATCTATTGTATTTTTTTTATAATTTTTTCCAAAATGTGTAACTACCTACCTAAAGCACTTTATTTTTAATTCAACTTATCTTAATGGCGAAAATTGCATGTGTTCAAGCTATTTTTGTTGGAAAAAAAAATGCATGTAATGGAAAAAGGTAAAAAAGGGGCCCTTAAAAAAACTGATACGGGGCCCCCGAAGTGCTAGCTACGCCACTGTTTTTACCATGCAATGAGTGCACAAATGCGGGATATCCGAAGTCTTGTCGACTTCAACCACGAAGCTGTTGCATTTTTTTATTGACTTATATGGGCTTACTGCCAAAGCAGAAATTCCTTCCTTCAGTAGTTCTTCTTTGACTTCACTGGCATCGTGGCTATAATGTATACCTTTAAGAACTAGCAACTTCTTTTTGTCTTCTTTGGCCGTGTAGGTATTAAACTCCGTGCTTCCGTCTTTCAGCATTGTCAGTGTTGGCCAGTGTTGAGTTTGCCGCAAACTGGGCAGCAAGCAGGTCTGCTTTTTCTTGAGAACTGACAGCAGGAATAACGTTAAAGACGAGCGTAGGAACTGATGATGACAAAGAATTCTTTACTTTTTTTACAAATGACCAAACATTTTTACTGCCTTTGGGACATTGCAGTATTTTTTGCCGAGTTTTTTGCTCATGTAAAAATTTGGTTTTTCGAATATGAACATTACAGGCATTTCTAGCTTGCTGAAACTTTTTCCGGTTTTCCTCTGTGATGTTGGCTTGACGAAAACAACTTGGAGGTCATCTGTTTTGATACTTTTCAACCTATTTGGGATAAAATTTCTCATTCCTAAAAGAATTAAATTTGTGACCATCCTGAAAAAGTTATTGAGACCGTCCCAGTTGGCTTTCTCGTATTGCCAACGGATTTAGTTTAGTTAAAAGTAATACCCAAGTTCTTTGCCGTTCTAACATAAGGAAGCGTGGAACTACTTAGTTCTATGCTAGGAAAACAAGAGGTGTCAGTTGCATTTTTACTGATGACAATAGCTTGACTTTTTCGGGTTTAGTCGCAACTGATTTTTCTCGGCCCACTTGAATACCCTAACCAGATCTAGATTCAGACGATAGGTAGCATCCTCAGCAATACCTAATGGGTAACTAAGGTACAACGAATCTTATTTTTATTGGATGAGTTTAAGTACACATTTTATTTTTCAATTATTTTCATCTTAAAAGCAAAAGAAATCAATATTTTTTAGGTAGTTAATGTTTTCGTCATTCGCAATTAGTTTTTAGGAGCAAAAGGAATAGTAAGATGCTGGTCTTAAACTTGTGTTTTAAAATACAACATCAATAGAAAAATGACGTAAAATTATAAACAAATAAAGTCGACATTATCAAAAAATTTATGTGAAACATGTTTTCAACCTAGTTTCACACTAAATAAGTTTAAGGGTCGAGTTAAATAATTTTGGGCTAATATTTTAAATTTAATTTTAACTTCCAATTTCATTCATTCATTCAGTCAAATCCGGATGAATATTTTTTATTTCTTCAGATTTTAGATTCATCATCAAGTGGAAGTCGTGGTATGATTTTTTAACATTCCGTAGTAGTTCTTACAAGTTTTTTTTCTTTTTATTACTTGTAGTATTAGGTCCGGAATAAAAAAAAAATTGGAATTTCGTAAGAGCGAAAGGCATTATTTCTTCGCTTTTTACTTACGATTATACTCGTATGCAAGTTTAGGATTCGTGAACATAAAAAAAATTGAGATCAATCAAACATGACATAACGATAATTTATTTATTAATTTATTTGAATACGTAAAATGCTAACGGTACATTCTTAAATTAAATAAAAACTAGTGGTATATTCATAAGTTAATTCATACATAAATCTTAAATCTACGAGTAATCTATTTCTTAAACAAAGTGATAAAGAAGCTTAAAAAAGTATGTAACAAAAAATATCTCTGTCAGTCTGTCTGCAGCCTAGACGGCTAAAAGCGATTACCTTAAAACACACATTTGGCATTCCTCAGAGGGGTTTTTGAAATTTTATTTGAAAGGCTAAAAACAACGATATCTGCCATATAACCGTTAAGGAAAGGCTAAATTTTCGCGAAAACGGCTACAAGGATTTTGATGAACATTTTTTAGATTTTTGTTTGGGTATTGGCTATCATTTAATTATAACCAAATTTACTGGAACTGGACTTGCTTTCTTGATAGGATTCCTATAATCTAGGTAGTCACAATAATTATGCAGGCCCAAATTTTGAATAACATTTTTTTCTATTTATGTATTATTCATTTTCGATTTTTTTTTTTGAAAACTTTAAAAAAAATAATTAATACATTTTATTTATAATTTTACGATCAGATGTATATTTATAAACTCCAAAAAACTGCTTACCAAAATAAAAAAAAAAAAACTTAAAATAATAAAACAAGATTTTCTAAATCTTGGTCCCACAATTTTCGAAACACTTTTTTCATAAACTCGTTATTGTAAAAGCCGTGTAATGATGTACTCCATTTTGGATAAAAAAACGTTGTGTTGTGGTTCTTACACTTTTTATTAGTTCAGGCCGTGTTATTTGTTAATGTTAATGTGATTAGGTAAATAAGAGCAAGTACGTGCGACGCATTCTAGCTATTTACCAATGTTTATGTTAAGATGCTGAAATTCTTCGTTTTCAATTAGGCTTATTTTGAATTGAATAATTCCAAACTCATTTGTAAAACGGAACAATTTAACAATGAAAACAATTTTTTTTGTCAGATGTTTTACGACAAACTAACTTTGCCTTGGACGTTGAAGCAAAGTCGAAGAGAAAAAATCTCATCATGTCATGCCTGTCGTGTCATTTTATGGGCAATGAATAGTGTATTTCCAATTGATCTTGCTAATTGATACCAGTCTCTTGGATGATGAATTTTTACAGAAGATATCTTTTTTTTCCTTTCTATAGTAGCGTGGTCAGCATCATCCTCCATATGAGTATACCAAAATTAAACATTGTAACTACGTCTCCATTTTTGTTTTTACTCGCACAACAATCACTAGAAAAACAGATATTTAACGGTGTTTAAAATTGATCTAAAATGCTGTAAAATACATTAAGCTATTTCATTACCTCTACTGTTTTCAAATTGCAATGGATTCATTACCTATATTTATTTTTCTTATAACTGATTCTGTTTTCAATTTTTTTTCAGTAAAAAATTACAAAATTCTTTCCAAAGGATCATCTTAATATTCAACGAACTTCTTACAACTGATTCTATTCTCAAATCCACTTGATTCCTACTAAAGACCTCCATAACTTTCGTAAAAATAGTTTGGGTCGTGTTAAGACTACAGTTTTGTGGCCTTTGAAAGTAGTAAAATAGCTTGTGTGAACTTAAGCTGTTTACAAAAACTGACTGGTTGAAAATGATTTTTTTTAAAGCGGCTAATTTCGATATAAGCAGTCAAATGATTCGATATTGCGTAAATTTAAAATAACTTAGGTCAACGTTAGCGATCATTTAATCTGATTTCCACAAGGAATAAGAGCTTATCTCACGACTTAAGCCATTACAAGAAAATATATTATTTTTTTGTTTTCATTGATTTGTATTCAAGAGTAGATAAGCCGTTGTACAAATGCATTTTTTTGTTCATATGGACATAAGCTCTTTTGTTTTTTTTTTTTAATTTAACGGCTATTTTTTGCCCCAGAGCAATGGGACCCAGACTCAAATAAAGATAAACTAACTGGAAAGCCTGTGAAATTAAAAGAAAGCTTTTCGCTTATTTCGACTTAAGCTCCTTCAACTTATTATCACAGCTATAATCTATTGTATTTTTTTTATTATTTTTTCCAAAATGTGTAACTACCTACCTAAAGCACTTTATTTTTAATTCAACTTATCTTAATGGCGAAAATTGCAGCAAGCAGGTCTGCTTTTTCTTGAGAACTGACAGCAGGAATAACGTTAAAGACGAGCGTAGGAACTGATGATGACGAAGAATTCTTTACTTTTTTTACAAATGACCAAACATTTTTACTGCCTTTGGGACATTGCAGTATTTTTTGCCGAGTTTTTTGCTCATGTAAAAATTTGGTTTTTCGAATATGAACATTACAGGCATTTCTAGCTTGCTGAAACTTTTTCCGGTTTTCCTCTGTGATGTTGGCTTGGCGAAAACAACTTGGAGGTCATCTGTTTTGATACTTTTCAACCTATTTGGGATAAAATTTCTCATTCCTAAAAGAATTAAATTTGTGACCATCCTGAAAAAGTTATTGAGACCGTCCCAGTTGGCTTTCTCGTATTGCCAACGGATTTAGTTTAGTTAAAAGTAATACCCAAGTTCTTTGCCGTTCTAACATAAGGAAGCGTGGAACTACTTAGTTCTATGCTAGGAAAACAAGAGGTGTCAGTTGCATTTTTACTGATGACAATAGCTTGACTTTTTTTCGGGTTTAGTCGCAACTGATTTTTCTCGGCCCACTTGAATACCCTAACCAGATCTAGATTCAGACGATAGGTAGCATCCTCAGCAATACCTAATGGGTAACTAAGGTACAACGAATCTTATTTTTATTGGATGATTTTAAGTACACATTTTATTTTTCAATTATTTTCATCTTAAAAGCAAAAGAAATCAATATTTTTTAGGTAGTTAATGTTTTCGTCATTCGCAATTAGTTTTTAGGAGCAAAAGGAATAGTAAGATGCTGGTCTTAAACTTGTGTTTTAAAATACAACATCAATAGAAAAATGACGTAAAATTATAAACAAATAAAGTCGACATTATCAAAAAATTTATGTGAAACATGTTTTCAACCTAGTTTCACACTAAATAAGTTTAAGGGTCGAGTTAAATAATTTTGGGCTAATATTTTAAATTTAATTTTAACTTCCAATTTCATTCATTCATTCAGTCAAATCCGGATGAATATTTTTTATTTCTTCAGATTTTAGATTCATCATCAAGTGGAAGTCGTGGTATGATTTTTTAACATTCCGTAGTAGTTCTTACAAGTTTTTTTTCTTTTTATTACTTGTAGTATTAGGTCCGGAATAAAAAAAAAATTGGAATTTCGTAAGAGCGAAAGGCATTATTTCTTCGCTTTTTACTTACGATTATACTCGTATGCAAGTTTAGGATTCGTGAACATAAAAAAAATTGAGATCAATCAAACATGACATAACGATAATTTATTTATTAATTTATTTGAATACGTAAAATGCTAACGGTACATTCTTAAATTAAATAAAAACTAGTGGTATATTCATAAGTTAATTCATACATAAATCTTAAATCTACGAGTAATCTATTTCTTAAACAAAGTGATAAAGAAGCTTAAAAAAGTATGTAACAAAAAATATCTCTGTCAGTCTGTCTGCAGCCTAGACGGCTAAAAGCGATTACCTTAAAACACACATTTGGCATTCCTCAGAGGGGTTTTTGAAATTTTATTTGAAAGGCTAAAAACAACGATATCTGCCATATAACCGTTAAGGAAAGGCTAAATTTTCGCGAAAACGGCTACAAGGATTTTGATGAACATTTTTTAGATTTTTGTTTGGGTATTGGCTATCATTTAATTATAACCAAATTTACTGGAACTGGACTTGCTTTCTTGATAGGATTCCTATAATCTAGGTAGTCACAATAATTATGCAGGCCCAAATTTTGAATAACATTTTTTTCTATTTATGTATTATTCATTTTCGATTTTTTTTTTTGAAAACTTTAAAAAAAATAATTAATACATTTTATTTATAATTTTACGATCAGATGTATATTTATAAACTCCAAAAAACTGCTTACCAAAATAAAAAAAAAAAAACTTAAAATAATAAAACAAGATTTTCTAAATCTTGGTCCCACAATTTTCGAAACACTTTTTTCATAAACTCGTTATTGTAAAAGCCGTGTAATGATGTACTCCATTTTGGATAAAAAAACGTTGTGTTGTGGTTCTTACACTTTTTATTAGTTCAGGCCGTGTTATTTGTTAATGTTAATGTGATTAGGTAAATAAGAGCAAGTACGTGCGACGCATTCTAGCTATTTACCAATGTTTATGTTAAGATGCTGAAATTCTTCGTTTTCAATTAGGCTTATTTTGAATTGAATAATTCCAAACTCATTTGTAAAACGGAACAATTTAACAATGAAAACAATTTTTTTTGTCAGATGTTTTACGACAAACTAACTTTGCCTTGGACGTTGAAGCAAAGTCGAAGAGAAAAAATCTCATCATGTCATGCCTGTCGTGTCATTTTATGGGCAATGAATAGTGTATTTCCAATTGATCTTGCTAATTGATACCAGTCTCTTGGATGATGAATTTTTACAGAAGATATCTTTTTTTTCCTTTCTATAGTAGCGTGGTCAGCATCATCCTCCATATGAGTATACCAAAATTAAACATTGTAACTACGTCTCCATTTTTGTTTTTACTCGCACAACAATCACTAGAAAAACAGATATTTAACGGTGTTTAAAATTGATCTAAAATGCTGTAAAATACATTAAGCTATTTCATTACCTCTACTGTTTGCAAATTGCAATAGATTCATTACCTATATTTATTTTTCTTATAACTGATTCTATTTTCAAATTTTCTCAGTAAAAAATTACAAAATTCTTTCCAAAGGAGCATCTTAATATTCAACGAACTTCTTACAACTGATTTTATTCTCAAATCCACTTGATTCCCACTAAAGACCTCCATAACTTTCGTAAAAATAGTTTGGGTCGTGTTAAGACTACAGTTTTGTGGCCTTTGAAAGTAGTAAAATAGCTTGTGTGAACTTAAGCTGTTTACAAAAACTGACTGGTTGAAAATGATTTTTTTTAAAGCGGCTAATTTCGATATAAGCAGTCAAATGATTCGATATTGCGTAGATTTAAAATAACTTAGGTCAACGTTAGCGAACATTTAATCTGATTTCCACAAGGAATAAGAGCTTATCTCACGACTTAAGCCATTACAAGAAAATATATTATTTTTTTGTTTTCATTGATTTGTATTCAAGAGTAGATAAGCCGTTGTACAAATGCATTTTTTTGTTCATATGGACATAAGCTCTTTTGTTTTTTTTTTTTAATTTAACGGCTATTTTTTGCCCCAGAGCAATGGGACCCAGACTCAAATAAAGATAAACTAACTGGAAAGCCTGTGAAATTAAAAGAAAGCTTTTCGCTTATTTCGACTTAAGCTCCTTCAACTTATTATCACAGCTATAATCTATTGTATTTTTTTTATTATTTTTTCCAAAATGTGTAACTACCTACCTAAAGCACTTTATTTTTAATTCAACTTATCTTAATGGCGAAAATTGCATGTGTTCAAGCTATTTTTGTTGGAAAAAAAAATGCATGTAGGTAATGGAAAAAGGTAAAAAAGGGGCCCTTAAAAAAACTGATACGGGGCCCCCGAAGTGCTAGCTACGCCACTGTTTTTACCATGCAATGAGTGCACAAATGCGGGATATCCGAAGTCTTGTCGACTTCAACCACGAAGCTGTTGCATTTTTTTATTGACTTATATGGGCTTACTGCCAAAGCAGAAATTCCTTCCTTCAGTAGTTCTTCTTTGACTTCACTGGCATCGTGGCTATAATGTATACCTTTAAGAACTAGCAACTTCTTTTTGTCTTCTTTGGCCGTGTAGGTATTAAACTCCGTGCTTCCGTCTTTCAGCATTGTCAGTGTTGGCCAGTGTTGAGTTTGCCGCAAACTGGGCAGCAAGCAGGTCTGCTTTTTCTTGAGAACTGACAGCAGGAATAACGTTAAAGACGAGCGTAGGAACTGATGATGACGAAGAATTCTTTACTTTTTTTACAAATGACCAAACATTTTTACTGCCTTTGGGACATTGCAGTATTTTTTGCCGAGTTTTTTGCTCATGTAAAAATTTGGTTTTTCGAATATGAACATTACAGGCATTTCTAGCTTGCTGAAACTTTTTCCGGTTTTCCTCTGTGATGTTGGCTTGGCGAAAACAACTTGGAGGTCATCTGTTTTGATACTTTTCAACCTATTTGGGATAAAATTTCTCATTCCTAAAAGAATTAAATTTGTGACCATCCTGAAAAAGTTATTGAGACCGTCCCAGTTGGCTTTCTCGTATTGCCAACGGATTTAGTTTAGTTAAAAGTAATACCCAAGTTCTTTGCCGTTCTAACATAAGGAAGCGTGGAACTACTTAGTTCTATGCTAGGAAAACAAGAGGTGTCAGTTGCATTTTTACTGATGACAATAGCTTGACTTTTTTTCGGGTTTAGTCGCAACTGATTTTTTTCGGCCCACTTGAATACCCTAACCAGATCTAGATTCAGACGATAGGTAGCATCCTCAGCAATACCTAATGGGTAACTAAGGTACAACGAATCTTATTTTTATTGGATGATTTTAAGTACACATTTTATTTTTCAATTATTTTCATCTTAAAAGCAAAAGAAATCAATATTTTTTAGGTAGTTAATGTTTTCGTCATTCGCAATTAGTTTTTAGGAGCAAAAGGAATAGTAAGATGCTGGTCTTAAACTTGTGTTTTAAAATACAACATCAATAGAAAAATGACGTAAAATTATAAACAAATAAAGTCGACATTATCAAAAATTTTATGTGAAACATGTTTTCAACCTAGTTTCACACTAAATAAGTTTAAGGGTCGAGTTAAATAATTTTGGGCTAATATTTTAAATTTAATTTTAACTTCCAATTTCATTCATTCATTCAATCAAATCCGGATGAATATTTTTTATTTCTTCAGATTTTAGATTCATCATCAAGTGGAAGTCGTGGTATGATTTTTTAACATTCCGTAGTAGTTCTTACAAGTTTTTTTCTTTTTATTACTTGTAGTATTAGGTCCGGAATAAAAAAAAAATTGGAATTTCGTAAGAGCGAAAGGCATTATTTCTTCGCTTTTTACTTACGATTATACTCGTATGCAAGTTTAGGATTCGTGAACATAAAAAAAATTGAGATCAATCAAACATGACAACGATAATTTATTTATTAATTTATTTGAATACGTAAAATGCTAACGGTACATTCTTAAATTAAATAAAAACTAGTGGTATATTCATAAGTTAATTCATACATAAATCTTAAATCTACGAGTAATCTATTTCTTAAACAAAGTGATAAAGAAGCTTAAAAAAGTATGTAACAAAAAATATCTCTGTCAGTCTGTCTGCAGCCTAGACGGCTAAAAGCGATTACCTTAAAACACACATTTGGCATTCCTCAGAGGGGTTTTTGAAATTTTATTTTCAAGGCTAAAAACAACGATATCTGCCATATAACCGTTAAGGAAAGGCTAAATTTTCTCGAAAACGGCTACAAGGATTTTGATGAACATTTTTTAGATTTTTGTTTGGGTATTGGCTATCATTTAATTATAACCAAATTTACTGGAACTGGACTTGCTTTCTTGATAGGATTCCTATAATCTAGGTAGTCACAATAATTATGCAGGCCCAAATTTTGAATAACATTTTTTTCTATTTATGTATTATTCATTTTCGATTTTTTTTTTGAAAACTTTAAAAAAAATAGTTAATACATTTTGTTTATAATTTTACGATCAGATGTATATTTATAAACTCCAAAAAACTGCTTACCAAAATTAAAAAAAAAAAACTTAAAATAATAAAACAAGATTTTCTAAATCTTGGTCCCACAATTTTCGAAACACTTTTTTCATAAACTCGTTATTGTAAAAGCCGTGTAATGATGTACTCCATTTTGGAAAAGAAACGTTGTGTTGTGGTTCTTACACTTTTTATTAGTTCAGGCCGTGTTATTTGTTAATGTTAATGTGATTAGGTAAATAAGTGCAAGTACGTGCGACGCATTCTAGCTATTTACCAATGTTTATGTTAAGATGCTGAAATTCTTCGTTTTCAATTAGGCTTATTTTGAATTGAATAATTCCAAACTCATTTGTAAAACGTAACAATTTAACATCTTGCCAAACAATTTTTTTTGTCAGATGTTTTACGACAAACTAACTTTGCCTTGGACGTTGAAGCAAAGTCGAAGAGAAAAAATCTCATCATGTCATGCCTGTCGTGTCATTTTATGGGCAATGAATAGTGTATTTCCAATTGATCTTGCTAATTGATACCAGTCTCTTGGATGATGAATTTTTACAGAAGATATCTTTTTTTTCCTTTCTATAGTAGCGTGGTCAGCATCACCCTCCATATGAGTATACCAAAATTAAACATTGTAACTACGTCTCCATTTTTGTTTTTACTCGCACAACAATCACTAGAAAAACAGATATTTAACGGTGTTTAAAATTGATCTAAAATGCTGTAAAATACATTAAGCTATTTCATTACCTCTACTGTTTGCAAATTGCAATAGATTCATTACCTATATTTATTTTTCTTATAACTGATTCTATTTTCAAATTTTCTCAGTAAAAAATTACAAAATTCTTTCCAAAGGAGCATCTTAATATTCAACGAACTTCTTACAACTGATTTTATTCTCAAATCCACTTGATTCCCACTAAAGACCTCCATAACTTTCGTAAAAATAGTTTGGGTCGTGTTAAGACTACAGTTTTGTGGCCTTTGAAAGTAGTAAAATAGCTTGTGTGAACTTAAGCTGTTTACAAAAACTGACTGGTTGAAAATGATTTTTTTTAAAGCGGCTAATTTCGATATAAGCAGTCAAATGATTCGATATTGCGTAAATTTAAAATAACTTAGGTCAACGTTAGCGAACATTTAATCTGATTTCCACAAGGAATAAGAGCTTATCTCACGACTTAAGCCATTACAAGAAAATATATTATTTTTTTGTTTTCATTGATTTGTATTCAAGAGTAGATAAGTCGTTGTACAAATGCATTTTTTTGTTCATATGGACATAAGCTCTTTTGTTTTTTTTTTTAATTTAACGGCTATTTTTTGCCCCAGAGCAATGGGACCCAGACTCAAATAAAGATAAACTAACTGGAAAGCCTGTGAAATTAAAAGAAAGATTTTCGCTTATTTCGACTTAAGCTCCTTCAACTTATCACAGCTATAATCTATTGTATTTTTTTATTATTTTTTCCAAAATGTGTAACTACCTACCTAAAGCACTTTATTTTTAATTCAACTTATCTTAATGGCGAAAATTGCATGTGTTCAAGCTATTTTTGTTGGAAAAAAAATGCATGTAGGTAATGGAAAAAGGTAAAAAAGGGGCCCTTAAAAAAACTGATACGGGGCCCCCGAAGTGCTAGCTACGCCACTGTTTTTACCATGCAATGAGTGCACAAATGCGGGATATCCGAAGTCTTGTCGACTTCAACCACGAAGCTGTTGCATTTTTTTATTGACTTATATGGGCTTACTGCCAAAGCAGAAATTCCTTCCTTCAGTAGTTCTTCTTTGACTTCACTGGCATCGTGGCTATAATGTATACCTTTAAGAACTAGCAACTTCTTTTTGTCTTCTTTGGCCGTGTAGGTATTAAACTCCGTGCTTCCGTCTTTCAGCATTGTCAGTGTTGGCCAGTGTTGAGTTTGCCGCAAACTGGGCAGCAAGCAGGTCTGCTTTTTCTTGAGAACTGACAGCAGGAATAACGTTAAAGACGAGCGTAGGAACTGATGATGACGAAGAATTCTTTACTTTTTTTACAAATGACCAAACATTTTTACTGCCTTTGGGACATTGCAGTATTTTTTGCCGAGTTTTTTGCTCATGTAAAAATTTGGTTTTTCGAATATGAACATTACAGGCATTTCTAGCTTGCTGAAACTTTTTCCGGTTTTCCTCTGTGATGTTGGCTTGGCGAAAACAACTTGGAGGTCATCTGTTTTGATACTTTTCAACCTATTTGGGATAAAATTTCTCATTCCTAAAAGAATTAAATTTGTGACCATCCTGAAAAAGTTATTGAGACCGTCCCAGTTGGCTTTCTCGTATTGCCAACGGATTTAGTTTAGTTAAAAGTAATACCCAAGTTCTTTGCCGTTCTAACATAAGGAAGCGTGGAACTACTTAGTTCTATGCTAGGAAAACAAGAGGTGTCAGTTGCATTTTTACTGATGACAATAGCTTGACTTTTTCGGGTTTAGTCGCAACTGATTTTTCTCGGCCCACTTGAATACCCTAACCAGATCTAGATTCAGACGATAGGTAGCATCCTCAGCAATACCTAATGGGTAACTAAGGTACAACGAATCTTATTTTTATTGGATGATTTTAAGTACACATTTTATTTTTCAATTATTTTCATCTTAAAAGCAAAAGAAATCAATATTTTTTAGGTAGTTAATGTTTTCGTCATTCGCAATTAGTTTTTAGGAGCAAAAGGAATAGTAAGATGCTGGTCTTAAACTTGTGTTTTAAAATACAACATCAATAGAAAAATGACGTAAAATTATAAACAAATAAAGTCGACATTATCAAAAAATTTATGTGAAACATGTTTTCAACCTAGTTTCACACTAAATAAGTTTAAGGGTCGAGTTAAATAATTTTGGGCTAATATTTTAAATTTAATTTTAACTTCCAATTTCATTCATTCATTCAGTCAAATCCGGATGAATATTTTTTATTTCTTCAGATTTTAGATTCATCATCAAGTGGAAGTCGTGGTATGATTTTTTAACATTCCGTAGTAGTTCTTACAAGTTTTTTTTCTTTTTATTACTTGTAGTATTAGGTCCGGAATAAAAAAAAAATTGGAATTTCGTAAGAGCGAAAGGCATTATTTCTTCGCTTTTTACTTACGATTATACTCGTATGCAAGTTTAGGATTCGTGAACATAAAAAAAATTGAGATCAATCAAACATGACATAACGATAATTTATTTATTAATTTATTTGAATACGTAAAATGCTAACGGTACATTCTTAAATTAAATAAAAACTAGTGGTATATTCATAAGTTAATTCATACATAAATCTTAAATCTACGAGTAATCTATTTCTTAAACAAAGTGATAAAGAAGCTTAAAAAAGTATGTAACAAAAAATATCTCTGTCAGTCTGTCTGCAGCCTAGACGGCTAAAAGCGATTACCTTAAAACACACATTTGGCATTCCTCAGAGGGGTTTTTGAAATTTTATTTGAAAGGCTAAAAACAACGATATCTGCCATATAACCGTTAAGGAAAGGCTAAATTTTCGCGAAAACGGCTACAAGGATTTTGATGAACATTTTTTAGATTTTTGTTTGGGTATTGGCTATCATTTAATTATAACCAAATTTACTGGAACTGGACTTGCTTTCTTGATAGGATTCCTATAATCTAGGTAGTCACAATAATTATGCAGGCCCAAATTTTGAATAACATTTTTTTCTATTTATGTATTATTCATTTTCGATTTTTTTTTTTGAAAACTTTAAAAAAAATAATTAATACATTTTATTTATAATTTTACGATCAGATGTATATTTATAAACTCCAAAAAACTGCTTACCAAAATAAAAAAAAAAAAACTTAAAATAATAAAACAAGATTTTCTAAATCTTGGTCCCACAATTTTCGAAACACTTTTTTCATAAACTCGTTATTGTAAAAGCCGTGTAATGATGTACTCCATTTTGGATAAAAAAACGTTGTGTTGTGGTTCTTACACTTTTTATTAGTTCAGGCCGTGTTATTTGTTAATGTTAATGTGATTAGGTAAATAAGAGCAAGTACGTGCGACGCATTCTAGCTATTTACCAATGTTTATGTTAAGATGCTGAAATTCTTCGTTTTCAATTAGGCTTATTTTGAATTGAATAATTCCAAACTCATTTGTAAAACGGAACAATTTAACAATGAAAACAATTTTTTTTGTCAGATGTTTTACGACAAACTAACTTTGCCTTGGACGTTGAAGCAAAGTCGAAGAGAAAAAATCTCATCATGTCATGCCTGTCGTGTCATTTTATGGGCAATGAATAGTGTATTTCCAATTGATCTTGCTAATTGATACCAGTCTCTTGGATGATGAATTTTTACAGAAGATATCTTTTTTTTCCTTTCTATAGTAGCGTGGTCAGCATCATCCTCCATATGAGTATACCAAAATTAAACATTGTAACTACGTCTCCATTTTTGTTTTTACTCGCACAACAATCACTAGAAAAACAGATATTTAACGGTGTTTAAAATTGATCTAAAATGCTGTAAAATACATTAAGCTATTTCATTACCTCTACTGTTTGCAAATTGCAATAGATTCATTACCTATATTTATTTTTCTTATAACTGATTCTATTTTCAAATTTTCTCAGTAAAAAATTACAAAATTCTTTCCAAAGGAGCATCTTAATATTCAACGAACTTCTTACAACTGATTTTATTCTCAAATCCACTTGATTCCCACTAAAGACCTCCATAACTTTCGTAAAAATAGTTTGGGTCGTGTTAAGACTACAGTTTTGTGGCCTTTGAAAGTAGTAAAATAGCTTGTGTGAACTTAAGCTGTTTACAAAAACTGACTGGTTGAAAATGATTTTTTTTAAAGCGGCTAATTTCGATATAAGCAGTCAAATGATTCGATATTGCGTAGATTTAAAATAACTTAGGTCAACGTTAGCGAACATTTAATCTGATTTCCACAAGGAATAAGAGCTTATCTCACGACTTAAGCCATTACAAGAAAATATATTATTTTTTTGTTTTCATTGATTTGTATTCAAGAGTAGATAAGCCGTTGTACAAATGCATTTTTTTGTTCATATGGACATAAGCTCTTTTGTTTTTTTTTTTTAATTTAACGGCTATTTTTTGCCCCAGAGCAATGGGACCCAGACTCAAATAAAGATAAACTAACTGGAAAGCCTGTGAAATTAAAAGAAAGCTTTTCGCTTATTTCGACTTAAGCTCCTTCAACTTATTATCACAGCTATAATCTATTGTATTTTTTTTATTATTTTTTCCAAAATGTGTAACTACCTACCTAAAGCACTTTATTTTTAATTCAACTTATCTTAATGGCGAAAATTGCATGTGTTCAAGCTATTTTTGTTGGAAAAAAAAATGCATGTAGGTAATGGAAAAAGGTAAAAAAGGGGCCCTTAAAAAAACTGATACGGGGCCCCCGAAGTGCTAGCTACGCCACTGTTTTTACCATGCAATGAGTGCACAAATGCGGGATATCCGAAGTCTTGTCGACTTCAACCACGAAGCTGTTGCATTTTTTTATTGACTTATATGGGCTTACTGCCAAAGCAGAAATTCCTTCCTTCAGTAGTTCTTCTTTGACTTCACTGGCATCGTGGCTATAATGTATACCTTTAAGAACTAGCAACTTCTTTTTGTCTTCTTTGGCCGTGTAGGTATTAAACTCCGTGCTTCCGTCTTTCAGCATTGTCAGTGTTGGCCAGTGTTGAGTTTGCCGCAAACTGGGCAGCAAGCAGGTCTGCTTTTTCTTGAGAACTGACAGCAGGAATAACGTTAAAGACGAGCGTAGGAACTGATGATGACGAAGAATTCTTTACTTTTTTTACAAATGACCAAACATTTTTACTGCCTTTGGGACATTGCAGTATTTTTTGCCGAGTTTTTTGCTCATGTAAAAATTTGGTTTTTCGAATATGAACATTACAGGCATTTCTAGCTTGCTGAAACTTTTTCCGGTTTTCCTCTGTGATGTTGGCTTGGCGAAAACAACCTGGAGGTCATCTGTTTTGATACTTTTCAACCTATTTGGGATAAAATTTCTCATTCCTAAAAGAATTAAATTTGTGACCATCCTGAAAAAGTTATTGAGACCGTCCCAGTTGGCTTTCTCGTATTGCCAACGGATTTAGTTTAGTTAAAAGTAATACCCAAGTTCTTTGCCGTTCTAACATAAGGAAGCGTGGAACTACTTAGTTCTATGCTAGGAAAACAAGAGGTGTCAGTTGCATTTTTACTGATGACAATAGCTTGACTTTTTTTCGGGTTTAGTCGCAACTGATTTTTTTCGGCCCACTTGAATACCCTAACCAGATCTAGATTCAGACGATAGGTAGCATCCTCAGCAATACCTAATGGGTAACTAAGGTACAACGAATCTTATTTTTATTGGATGATTTTAAGTACACATTTTATTTTTCAATTATTTTCATCTTAAAAGCAAAAGAAATCAATATTTTTTAGGTAGTTAATGTTTTCGTCATTCGCAATTAGTTTTTAGGAGCAAAAGGAATAGTAAGATGCTGGTCTTAAACTTGTGTTTTAAAATACAACATCAATAGAAAAATGACGTAAAATTATAAACAAATAAAGTCGACATTATCAAAAATTTTATGTGAAACATGTTTTCAACCTAGTTTCACACTAAATAAGTTTAAGGGTCGAGTTAAATAATTTTGGGCTAATATTTTAAATTTAATTTTAACTTCCAATTTCATTCATTCATTCAATCAAATCCGGATGAATATTTTTTATTTCTTCAGATTTTAGATTCATCATCAAGTGGAAGTCGTGGTATGATTTTTTAACATTCCGTAGTAGTTCTTACAAGTTTTTTTCTTTTTATTACTTGTAGTATTAGGTCCGGAATAAAAAAAAAATTGGAATTTCGTAAGAGCGAAAGGCATTATTTCTTCGCTTTTTACTTACGATTATACTCGTATGCAAGTTTAGGATTCGTGAACATAAAAAAAATTGAGATCAATCAAACATGACAACGATAATTTATTTATTAATTTATTTGAATACGTAAAATGCTAACGGTACATTCTTAAATTAAATAAAAACTAGTGGTATATTCATAAGTTAATTCATACATAAATCTTAAATCTACGAGTAATCTATTTCTTAAACAAAGTGATAAAGAAGCTTAAAAAAGTATGTAACAAAAAATATCTCTGTCAGTCTGTCTGCAGCCTAGACGGCTAAAAGCGATTACCTTAAAACACACATTTGGCATTCCTCAGAGGGGTTTTTGAAATTTTATTTTCAAGGCTAAAAACAACGATATCTGCCATATAACCGTTAAGGAAAGGCTAAATTTTCTCGAAAACGGCTACAAGGATTTTGATGAACATTTTTTAGATTTTTGTTTGGGTATTGGCTATCATTTAATTATAACCAAATTTACTGGAACTGGACTTGCTTTCTTGATAGGATTCCTATAATCTAGGTAGTCACAATAATTATGCAGGCCCAAATTTTGAATAACATTTTTTTCTATTTATGTATTATTCATTTTCGATTTTTTTTTTGAAAACTTTAAAAAAAATAGTTAATACATTTTGTTTATAATTTTACGATCAGATGTATATTTATAAACTCCAAAAAACTGCTTACCAAAATTAAAAAAAAAAAACTTAAAATAATAAAACAAGATTTTCTAAATCTTGGTCCCACAATTTTCGAAACACTTTTTTCATAAACTCGTTATTGTAAAAGCCGTGTAATGATGTACTCCATTTTGGAAAAGAAACGTTGTGTTGTGGTTCTTACACTTTTTATTAGTTCAGGCCGTGTTATTTGTTAATGTTAATGTGATTAGGTAAATAAGTGCAAGTACGTGCGACGCATTCTAGCTATTTACCAATGTTTATGTTAAGATGCTGAAATTCTTCGTTTTCAATTAGGCTTATTTTGAATTGAATAATTCCAAACTCATTTGTAAAACGTAACAATTTAACATCTTGCCAAACAATTTTTTTTGTCAGATGTTTTACGACAAACTAACTTTGCCTTGGACGTTGAAGCAAAGTCGAAGAGAAAAAATCTCATCATGTCATGCCTGTCGTGTCATTTTATGGGCAATGAATAGTGTATTTCCAATTGATCTTGCTAATTGATACCAGTCTCTTGGATGATGAATTTTTACAGAAGATATCTTTTTTTTCCTTTCTATAGTAGCGTGGTCAGCATCACCCTCCATATGAGTATACCAAAATTAAACATTGTAACTACGTCTCCATTTTTGTTTTTACTCGCACAACAATCACTAGAAAAACAGATATTTAACGGTGTTTAAAATTGATCTAAAATGCTGTAAAATACATTAAGCTATTTCATTACCTCTACTGTTTGCAAATTGCAATAGATTCATTACCTATATTTATTTTTCTTATAACTGATTCTATTTTCAAATTTTCTCAGTAAAAAATTACAAAATTCTTTCCAAAGGAGCATCTTAATATTCAACGAACTTCTTACAACTGATTTTATTCTCAAATCCACTTGATTCCCACTAAAGACCTCCATAACTTTCGTAAAAATAGTTTGGGTCGTGTTAAGACTACAGTTTTGTGGCCTTTGAAAGTAGTAAAATAGCTTGTGTGAACTTAAGCTGTTTACAAAAACTGACTGGTTGAAAATGATTTTTTTTAAAGCGGCTAATTTCGATATAAGCAGTCAAATGATTCGATATTGCGTAAATTTAAAATAACTTAGGTCAACGTTAGCGAACATTTAATCTGATTTCCACAAGGAATAAGAGCTTATCTCACGACTTAAGCCATTACAAGAAAATATATTATTTTTTTGTTTTCATTGATTTGTATTCAAGAGTAGATAAGTCGTTGTACAAATGCATTTTTTTGTTCATATGGACATAAGCTCTTTTGTTTTTTTTTTTAATTTAACGGCTATTTTTTGCCCCAGAGCAATGGGACCCAGACTCAAATAAAGATAAACTAACTGGAAAGCCTGTGAAATTAAAAGAAAGATTTTCGCTTATTTCGACTTAAGCTCCTTCAACTTATCACAGCTATAATCTATTGTATTTTTTTATTATTTTTTCCAAAATGTGTAACTACCTACCTAAAGCACTTTATTTTTAATTCAACTTATCTTAATGGCGAAAATTGCATGTGTTCAAGCTATTTTTGTTGGAAAAAAAATGCATGTAGGTAATGGAAAAAGGTAAAAAAGGGGCCCTTAAAAAAACTGATACGGGGCCCCCGAAGTGCTAGCTACGCCACTGTTTTTACCATGCAATGAGTGCACAAATGCGGGATATCCGAAGTCTTGTCGACTTCAACCACGAAGCTGTTGCATTTTTTTATTGACTTATATGGGCTTACTGCCAAAGCAGAAATTCCTTCCTTCAGTAGTTCTTCTTTGACTTCACTGGCATCGTGGCTATAATGTATACCTTTAAGAACTAGCAACTTCTTTTTGTCTTCTTTGGCCGTGTAGGTATTAAACTCCGTGCTTCCGTCTTTCAGCATTGTCAGTGTTGGCCAGTGTTGAGTTTGCCGCAAACTGGGCAGCAAGCAGGTCTGCTTTTTCTTGAGAACTGACAGCAGGAATAACGTTAAAGACGAGCGTAGGAACTGATGATGACGAAGAATTCTTTACTTTTTTACAAATGACCAAACATTTTTACTGCCTTTGGGACATTGCAGTATTTTTTGCCGAGTTTTTTGCTCATGTAAAAATTTGGTTTTTCGAATATGAACATTACAGGCATTTCTAGCTTGCTGAAACTTTTTCCGGTTTTCCTCTGTGATGTTGGCTTGGCGAAAACAACTTGGAGGTCATCTGTTTTGATACTTTTCAACCTATTTGGGATACAATTTCTCATTCCTAAAAGAATTAAATTTGTGACCATCCTGAAAAAGTTATTGAGACCGTCCCAGTTGGCTTTCTCGTATTGCCAACGGATTTAGTTTAGTTAAAAGTAATACCCAAGTTCTTTGCCGTTCTAACATAAGGAAGCGTGGAACTACTTAGTTCTATGCTAGGAAAACAAGAGGTGTCAGTTGCATTTTTACTGATGACAATAGCTTGACTTTTTCGGGTTTAGTCGCAACTGATTTTTCTCGGCCCACTTGAATACCCTAACCAGATCTAGATTCAGACGATAGGTAGCATCCTCAGCAATACCTAATGGGTAACTAAGGTACAACGAATCTTATTTTTATTGGATGATTTTAAGTACACATTTTATTTTTCAATTATTTTCATCTTAAAAGCAAAAGAAATCAATATTTTTTAGGTAGTTAATGTTTTCGTCATTCGCAATTAGTTTTTAGGAGCAAAAGGAATAGTAAGATGCTGGTCTTAAACTTGTGTTTTAAAATACAACATCAATAGAAAAATTACGTAAAATTATAAACAAATAAAGTCGACATTATCAAAAATTTTATGTGAAACATGTTTTCAACCTAGTTTCACACTAAATAAGTTTAAGGGTCGAGTTAAATAATTTTGGGCTAATATTTTAAATTTAATTTTAACTTCAACTTTCATTCATTCATTCAGTCAAATCCGGATGAATATCTTTTATTTCTTCAGATTTTAGATTCATCATCAAGTCGAAGTCGTGGTATGATTTTTTAACATTCCGTAGTAGTTCTTACAAGTTTTTTTTCTTTTTATTACTTGTAGTATTAGGTCCGGAATAAAAAAAATTGGAATTTCGTAAGAGCGAAAGGCATTATTTCTTCGCTTTTTACTTACGATTATACTCGTATGCAAGTTTAGGATTCGTGAACATAAAAAAAATTGAGATCAATCAAACATGACATAACGATAATTTATTTATTAATTTATTTGAATACGTAAAATGCTAACGGTACATTCTTAAATTAAATAAAAACTAGTGGTATATTCATAAGTTAATTCATACATAAATCTTAAATCTACGAGTAATCTATTTCTTAAACAAAGTGATAAAGAAGCTTAAAAAAGTTTGTAACAAAAAATATCTCTGTCAGTCTGTCTGCAGCCTAGACGGCTAAAAGCGATTACCTTAAAACACACATTTGGCATTCCTCAGAGGGGTTTTTGAAATTTTATTTTCAAGGCTAAAAACAACGATATCTGCCATATAACCGTTAAGGAAAGGCTAAATTTTCTCGAAAACGGCTACAAGGATTTTGATGAACATTTTTTAGATTTTTGTTTGGGTATTGGCTATCATTTAATTATAACCAAATTTACTGGAACTGGACTTGCTTTCTTGATAGGATTCCTATAATCTAGGTAGTCACAATAATTATGCAGGCCCAAATTTTGAATAACATTTTTTTCTATTTATGTATTATTCATTTTCGATTTTTTTTTTGAAAACTTTAAAAAAAATAATTAATACATTTTGTTTATAATTTTACGATCAGATGTATATTTATAAACTCCAAAAAACTGCTTACCAAAATTAAAAAAAAAAACTTAAAATAATAAAACAAGATTTTCTAAATCTTGGTCCCACAATTTTCGAAACACTTTTTTCATAAACTCGTTATTGTAAAAGCCGTGTAATGATGTACTCCATTTTGGAAAAGAAACGTTGTGTTGTGGTTCTTACACTTTTTATTAGTTCAGGCCGTGTTATTTGTTAATGTTAATGTGATAAGGTAAATAAGTGCAAGTACGTGCGACGCATTCTAGCTATTTACCAATGTTTATGTTAAGATGCTGAAATTCTTCGTTTTCAATTAGGCTTATTTTGAATTGAATAATTCCAAACTCATTTGTAAAACGTAACAATTTAACATCTTGCCAAACAATTTTTTTGTCAGATGTTTTACGACAAACTGACTTTGCCTTGGACGTTGAAGCAAAGTCGAAGAGAAAAAATCTCATCATGTCATGCCTGTCGTGTCATTTTATGGGCAATGAATAGTGTATTTCCAATTGATCTTGCTAATTGATACCAGTCTCTTGGATGATGAATTTTTACAGAAGATATCTTTTTTTTCCTTTCTATAGTAGCGTGGTCAGCATCACCCTCCATATGAGTATACCAAAATTAAACATTGTAACTACGTCTCCATTTTTGTTTTTACTCGCACAACAATCACTAGAAAAACAGATATTTAACGGTGTTTAAAATTGATCTAAAATGCTGTAAAATACATTAAGCTATTTCATTACCTCTACTGTTTGCAAATTGCAATAGATTCATTACCTATATTTATTTTTCTTATAACTGATTCTATTTTCAAATTTTCTCAGTAAAAAATTACAAAATTCTTTCCAAAGGAGCATCTTAATATTCAACGAACTTCTTACAACTGATTTTATTCTCAAATCCACTTGATTCCCACTAAAGACCTCCATAACTTTCGTAAAAATAGTTTGGGTCGTGTTAAGACTACAGTTTTGTGGCCTTTGAAAGTAGTAAAATAGCTTGTGTGAACTTAAGCTGTTTACAAAAACTGACTGGTTGAAAATGATTTTTTTTAAAGCGGCTAATTTCGATATAAGCAGTCAAATGATTCGATATTGCGTAAATTTAAAATAACTTAGGTCAACGTTAGCGAACATTTAATCTGATTTCCACAAGGAATAAGAGCTTATCTCACGACTTAAGCCATTACAAGAAAATATATTATTTTTTTGTTTTCATTGATTTGTATTCAAGAGTAGATAAGTCGTTGTACAAATGCATTTTTTTGTTCATATGGACATAAGCTCTTTTGTTTTTTTTTTTAATTTAACGGCTATTTTTTGCCCCAGAGCAATGGGACCCAGACTCAAATAAAGATAAACTAACTGGAAAGCCTGTGAAATTAAAAGAAAGATTTTCGCTTATTTCGACTTAAGCTCCTTCAACTTATCACAGCTATAATCTATTGTATTTTTTTATTATTTTTTCCAAAATGTGTAACTACCTACCTAAAGCACTTTATTTTTAATTCAACTTATCTTAATGGCGAAAATTGCATGTGTTCAAGCTATTTTTGTTGGAAAAAAAATGCATGTAGGTAATGGAAAAAGGTAAAAAAGGGGCCCTTAAAAAAACTGATACGGGGCCCCCGAAGTGCTAGCTACGCCACTGTTTTTACCATGCAATGAGTGCACAAATGCGGGATATCCGAAGTCTTGTCGACTTCAACCACGAAGCTGTTGCATTTTTTTATTGACTTATATGGGCTTACTGCCAAAGCAGAAATTCCTTCCTTCAGTAGTTCTTCTTTGACTTCACTGGCATCGTGGCTATAATGTATACCTTTAAGAACTAGCAACTTCTTTTTGTCTTCTTTGGCCGTGTAGGTATTAAACTCCGTGCTTCCGTCTTTCAGCATTGTCAGTGTTGGCCAGTGTTGAGTTTGCCGCAAACTGGGCAGCAAGCAGGTCTGCTTTTTCTTGAGAACTGACAGCAGGAATAACGTTAAAGACGAGCGTAGGAACTGATGATGACGAAGAATTCTTTACTTTTTTACAAATGACCAAACATTTTTACTGCCTTTGGGACATTGCAGTATTTTTTGCCGAGTTTTTTGCTCATGTAAAAATTTGGTTTTTCGAATATGAACATTACAGGCATTTCTAGCTTGCTGAAACTTTTTCCGGTTTTCCTCTGTGATGTTGGCTTGGCGAAAACAACTTGGAGGTCATCTGTTTTGATACTTTTCAACCTATTTGGGATACAATTTCTCATTCCTAAAAGAATTAAATTTGTGACCATCCTGAAAAAGTTATTGAGACCGTCCCAGTTGGCTTTCTCGTATTGCCAACGGATTTAGTTTAGTTAAAAGTAATACCCAAGTTCTTTGCCGTTCTAACATAAGGAAGCGTGGAACTACTTAGTTCTATGCTAGGAAAACAAGAGGTGTCAGTTGCATTTTTACTGATGACAATAGCTTGACTTTTTCGGGTTTAGTCGCAACTGATTTTTCTCGGCCCACTTGAATACCCTAACCAGATCTAGATTCAGACGATAGGTAGCATCCTCAGCAATACCTAATGGGTAACTAAGGTACAACGAATCTTATTTTTATTGGATGATTTTAAGTACACATTTTATTTTTCAATTATTTTCATCTTAAAAGCAAAAGAAATCAATATTTTTTAGGTAGTTAATGTTTTCGTCATTCGCAATTAGTTTTTAGGAGCAAAAGGAATAGTAAGATGCTGGTCTTAAACTTGTGTTTTAAAATACAACATCAATAGAAAAATTACGTAAAATTATAAACAAATAAAGTCGACATTATCAAAAATTTTATGTGAAACATGTTTTCAACCTAGTTTCACACTAAATAAGTTTAAGGGTCGAGTTAAATAATTTTGGGCTAATATTTTAAATTTAATTTTAACTTCAACTTTCATTCATTCATTCAGTCAAATCCGGATGAATATCTTTTATTTCTTCAGATTTTAGATTCATCATCAAGTCGAAGTCGTGGTATGATTTTTTAACATTCCGTAGTAGTTCTTACAAGTTTTTTTTCTTTTTATTACTTGTAGTATTAGGTCCGGAATAAAAAAAATTGGAATTTCGTAAGAGCGAAAGGCATTATTTCTTCGCTTTTTACTTACGATTATACTCGTATGCAAGTTTAGGATTCGTGAACATAAAAAAAATTGAGATCAATCAAACATGACATAACGATAATTTATTTATTAATTTATTTGAATACGTAAAATGCTAACGGTACATTCTTAAATTAAATAAAAACTAGTGGTATATTCATAAGTTAATTCATACATAAATCTTAAATCTACGAGTAATCTATTTCTTAAACAAAGTGATAAAGAAGCTTAAAAAAGTTTGTAACAAAAAATATCTCTGTCAGTCTGTCTGCAGCCTAGACGGCTAAAAGCGATTACCTTAAAACACACATTTGGCATTCCTCAGAGGGGTTTTTGAAATTTTATTTTCAAGGCTAAAAACAACGATATCTGCCATATAACCGTTAAGGAAAGGCTAAATTTTCTCGAAAACGGCTACAAGGATTTTGATGAACATTTTTTAGATTTTTGTTTGGGTATTGGCTATCATTTAATTATAACCAAATTTACTGGAACTGGACTTGCTTTCTTGATAGGATTCCTATAATCTAGGTAGTCACAATAATTATGCAGGCCCAAATTTTGAATAACATTTTTTTCTATTTATGTATTATTCATTTTCGATTTTTTTTTTGAAAACTTTAAAAAAAATAATTAATACATTTTGTTTATAATTTTACGATCAGATGTATATTTATAAACTCCAAAAAACTGCTTACCAAAATTAAAAAAAAAAACTTAAAATAATAAAACAAGATTTTCTAAATCTTGGTCCCACAATTTTCGAAACACTTTTTTCATAAACTCGTTATTGTAAAAGCCGTGTAATGATGTACTCCATTTTGGAAAAGAAACGTTGTGTTGTGGTTCTTACACTTTTTATTAGTTCAGGCCGTGTTATTTGTTAATGTTAATGTGATAAGGTAAATAAGTGCAAGTACGTGCGACGCATTCTAGCTATTTACCAATGTTTATGTTAAGATGCTGAAATTCTTCGTTTTCAATTAGGCTTATTTTGAATTGAATAATTCCAAACTCATTTGTAAAACGTAACAATTTAACATCTTGCCAAACAATTTTTTTGTCAGATGTTTTACGACAAACTGACTTTGCCTTGGACGTTGAAGCAAAGTCGAAGAGAAAAAATCTCATCATGTCATGCCTGTCGTGTCATTTTATGGGCAATGAATAGTGTATTTCCAATTGATCTTGCTAATTGATACCAGTCTCTTGGATGATGAATTTTTACAGAAGATATCTTTTTTTTCCTTTCTATAGTAGCGTGGTCAGCATCACCCTCCATATGAGTATACCAAAATTAAACATTGTAACTACGTCTCCATTTTTGTTTTTACTCGCACAACAATCACTAGAAAAACAGATATTTAACGGTGTTTAAAATTGATCTAAAATGCTGTAAAATACATTAAGCTATTTCATTACCTCTACTGTTTGCAAATTGCAATAGATTCATTACCTATATTTATTTTTCTTATAGCTGATTCTATTTTCAAATTTTCTCAGTAAAAAATTACAAAATTCTTTCCAAAGGAGCATCTTAATATTCAACGAACTTCTTACAACTGATTTTATTCTCAAATCCACTTGATTCCCACTAAAGACCTCCATAACTTTCGTAAAAATAGTTTGGGTCGTGTTAAGACTACAGTTTTGTGGCCTTTGAAAGTAGTAAAATAGCTTGTGTGAACTTAAGCTGTTTACAAAAACTGACTGGTTGAAAATGATTTTTTTTAAAGCGGCTAATTTCGATATAAGCAGTCAAATGATTCGATATTGCGTAAATTTAAAATAACTTAGGTCAACGTTAGCGAACATTTAATCTGATTTCCACAAGGAATAAGAGCTTATCTCACGACTTAAGCCATTACAAGAAAATATATTATTTTTTTGTTTTCATTGATTTGTATTCAAGAGTAGATAAGTCGTTGTACAAATGCATTTTTTTGTTCATATGGACATAAGCTCTTTTGTTTTTTTTTTTAATTTAACGGCTATTTTTTGCCCCAGAGCAATGGGACCCAGACTCAAATAAAGATAAACTAACTGGAAAGCCTGTGAAATTAAAAGAAAGATTTTCGCTTATTTCGACTTAAGCTCCTTCAACTTATCACAGCTATAATCTATTGTATTTTTTTATTATTTTTTCCAAAATGTGTAACTACCTACCTAAAGCACTTTATTTTTAATTCAACTTATCTTAATGGCGAAAATTGCATGTGTTCAAGCTATTTTTGTTGGAAAAAAAAATGCATGTAGGTAATGGAAAAAGGTAAAAAAGGGGCCCTTAAAAAAACTGATACGGGGCCCCCGAAGTGCTAGCTACGCCACTGTTTTTACCATGCAATGAGTGCACAAATGCGGGATATCCGAAGTCTTGTCGACTTCAACCACGAAGCTGTTGCATTTTTTTATTGACTTATATGGGCTTACTGCCAAAGCAGAAATTCCTTCCTTCAGTAGTTCTTCTTTGACTTCACTGGCATCGTGGCTATAATGTATACCTTTAAGAACTAGCAACTTCTTTTTGTCTTCTTTGGCCGTGTAGGTATTAAACTCCGTGCTTCCGTCTTTCAGCATTGTCAGTGTTGGCCAGTGTTGAGTTTGCCGCAAACTGGGCAGCAAGCAGGTCTGCTTTTTCTTGAGAACTGACAGCAGGAATAACGTTAAAGACGAGCGTAGGAACTGATGATGACGAAGAATTCTTTACTTTTTTACAAATGACCAAACATTTTTACTGCCTTTGGGACATTGCAGTATTTTTTGCCGAGTTTTTTGCTCATGTAAAAATTTGGTTTTTCGAATATGAACATTACAGGCATTTCTAGCTTGCTGAAACTTTTTCCGGTTTTCCTCTGTGATGTTGGCTTGGCGAAAACAACTTGGAGGTCATCTGTTTTGATACTTTTCAACCTATTTGGGATACAATTTCTCATTCCTAAAAGAATTAAATTTGTGACCATCCTGAAAAAGTTATTGAGACCGTCCCAGTTGGCTTTCTCGTATTGCCAACGGATTTAGTTTAGTTAAAAGTAATACCCAAGTTCTTTGCCGTTCTAACATAAGGAAGCGTGGAACTACTTAGTTCTATGCTAGGAAAACAAGAGGTGTCAGTTGCATTTTTACTGATGACAATAGCTTGACTTTTTCGGGTTTAGTCGCAACTGATTTTTCTCGGCCCACTTGAATACCCTAACCAGATCTAGATTCAGACGATAGGTAGCATCCTCAGCAATACCTAATGGGTAACTAAGGTACAACGAATCTTATTTTTATTGGATGATTTTAAGTACACATTTTATTTTTCAATTATTTTCATCTTAAAAGCAAAAGAAATCAATATTTTTTAGGTAGTTAATGTTTTCGTCATTCGCAATTAGTTTTTAGGAGCAAAAGGAATAGTAAGATGCTGGTCTTAAACTTGTGTTTTAAAATACAACATCAATAGAAAAATTACGTAAAATTATAAACAAATAAAGTCGACATTATCAAAAATTTTATGTGAAACATGTTTTCAACCTAGTTTCACACTAAATAAGTTTAAGGGTCGAGTTAAATAATTTTGGGCTAATATTTTAAATTTAATTTTAACTTCAACTTTCATTCATTCATTCAGTCAAATCCGGATGAATATCTTTTATTTCTTCAGATTTTAGATTCATCATCAAGTCGAAGTCGTGGTATGATTTTTTAACATTCCGTAGTAGTTCTTACAAGTTTTTTTTCTTTTTATTACTTGTAGTATTAGGTCCGGAATAAAAAAAATTGGAATTTCGTAAGAGCGAAAGGCATTATTTCTTCGCTTTTTACTTACGATTATACTCGTATGCAAGTTTAGGATTCGTGAACATAAAAAAAATTGAGATCAATCAAACATGACATAACGATAATTTATTTATTAATTTATTTGAATACGTAAAATGCTAACGGTACATTCTTAAATTAAATAAAAACTAGTGGTATATTCATAAGTTAATTCATACATAAATCTTAAATCTACGAGTAATCTATTTCTTAAACAAAGTGATAAAGAAGCTTAAAAAAGTTTGTAACAAAAAATATCTCTGTCAGTCTGTCTGCAGCCTAGACGGCTAAAAGCGATTACCTTAAAACACACATTTGGCATTCCTCAGAGGGGTTTTTGAAATTTTATTTTCAAGGCTAAAAACAACGATATCTGCCATATAACCGTTAAGGAAAGGCTAAATTTTCTCGAAAACGGCTACAAGGATTTTGATGAACATTTTTTAGATTTTTGTTTGGGTATTGGCTATCATTTAATTATAAACAAATTTACTGGAACTGGACTTGCTTTCTTGATAGGATTCCTATAATCTAGGTAGTCACAATAATTATGCAGGCCCAAATTTTGAATAACATTTTTTTCTATTTATGTATTATTCATTTTCGATTTTTTTTTTTTGAAAACTTAAAAAAAAAATAATTAATACATTTTGTTTATAATTTTACGATCAGATGTATATTTATAAACTCCAAAAAACTGCTTACCAAAATAAAAAAAAAAACTTAAAATAATAAAACAAGATTTTCTAAATCTTGGTCCCACAATTTTCGAAACACATTTTTCATAAACTCGTTATTGTAAAAGCCGTGTAATGATGTACTCCATTTTGGATAAAAAAACGTTGTGTTGTGGTTCTTACACTTTTTATTAGTTCAGGCCGTGTTATTTGTTAATGTTAATGTGATTAGGTAAATAAGAGCAAGTACGTGCGACGCATTCTAGCTATTTACCAATGTTTATGTTAAGATGCTGAAATTCTTCGTTTTCAATTAGGCTTATTTTGAATTGAATGATTCCAAACTCATTTGTAAAACGGAACAATTTAACAATGAAAACAATTTTTTTTGTCAGATGTTTTACGACAAACTAACTTTGCCTTGGACGTTGAAGCAAAGTCGAAGAGAAAAAATCTCATCATGTCATGCCTGTCGTGTCATTTTATGGGCAATGAATAGTGTATTTCCAATTGATCTTGCTAATTGATACCAGTCTCTTGGATGATGAATTTTTACAGAAGATATCTTTTTTTTCCTTTCTATAGTAGCGTGGTCAGCATCACCCTCCATATGAGTATACCAAAATTAAACATTGTAACTACGTCTCCATTTTTGTTTTTACTCGCACAACAATCACTAGAAAAACAGATATTTAACGGTGTTTAAAATTGATCTAAAATGCTGTAAAATACATTAAGCTATTTCATTACCTCTACTGTTTGCAAATTGCAATAGATTCATTACCTATATTTATTTTTCTTATAACTGATTCTATTTTCAAATTTTCTCAGTAAAAAATTACAAAATTCTTTTCAAAGGAGCATCTTAATATTCAACGAACTTCTTACAACTGATTTTATTCTCAAATCCACTTGATTCCCACTAAAGACCTCCATAACTTTCGTAAAAATAGTTTGGGTCGTGTTAAGACTACAGTTTTGTGGCCTTTGAAAGTAGTAAAATAGCTTGTGTGAACTTAAGCTGTTTACAAAAACTGACTGGTTGAAAATGATTTTTTTTAAAGCGGCTAATTTCGATATAAGCAGTCAAATGATTCGATATTGCGTAAATTTAAAATAACTTAGGTCAACGTTAGCGAACATTTAATCTGATTTCCACAAGGAATAAGAGCTGATCTCACGACTTAAGCCATTACAAGAAAATATATTATTTTTTTGTTTTCATTGATTTGTATTCAAGAGTAGATAAGTCGTTGTACAAATGCATTTTTTTGTTCATATGGACATAAGCTCTTTTGTTTTTTTTTTTAATTTAACGGCTATTTTTTGCCCCAGAGCAATGGGACCCAGACTCAAATAAAGATAAACTAACTGGAAAGCCTGTGAAATTAAAAGAAAGATTTTCGCTTATTTCGACTTAAGCTCCTTCAACTTATCACAGCTATAATCTATTGTATTTTTTTTATTATTTTTTCCAAAATGTGTAACTACCTACCTAAAGCACTTTATTTTTAATTCAACTTATCTTAATGGCGAAAATTGCATGTGTTCAAGCTATTTTTGTTGGAAAAAAAAATGCATGTAGGTAATGGAAAAAGGTAAAAAAGGGGCCCTTAAAAAAACTGATACGGGGCCCCCGAAGTGCTAGCTACGCCACTGTTTTTACCATGCAATGAGTGCACAAATGCGGGATATCCGAAGTCTTGTCGACTTCAACCACGAAGCTGTTGCATTTTTTTATTGACTTATATGGGCTTACTGCCAAAGCAGAAATTCCTTCCTTCAGTAGTTCTTCTTTGACTTCACTGGCATCGTGGCTATAATGTATACCTTTAAGAACTAGCAACTTCTTTTTGTCTTCTTTGGCCGTGTAGGTATTAAACTCCGTGCTTCCGTCTTTCAGCATTGTCAGTGTTGGCCAGTGTTGAGTTTGCCGCAAACTGGGCAGCAAGCAGGTCTGCTTTTTCTTGAGAACTGACAGCAGGAATAACGTTAAAGACGAGCGTAGGAACTGATGATGACGAAGAATTCTTTACTTTTTTACAAATGACCAAACATTTTTACTGCCTTTGGGACATTGCAGTATTTTTTGCCGAGTTTTTTGCTCATGTAAAAATTTGGTTTTTCGAATATGAACATTACAGGCATTTCTAGCTTGCTGAAACTTTTTCCGGTTTTCCTCTGTGATGTTGGCTTGGCGAAAACAACTTGGAGGTCATCTGTTTTGATACTTTTCAACCTATTTGGGATACAATTTCTCATTCCTAAAAGAATTAAATTTGTGACCATCCTGAAAAAGTTATTGAGACCGTCCCAGTTGGCTTTCTCGTATTGCCAACGGATTTAGTTTAGTTAAAAGTAATACCCAAGTTCTTTGCCGTTCTAACATAAGGAAGCGTGGAACTACTTAGTTCTATGCTAGGAAAACAAGAGGTGTCAGTTGCATTTTTACTGATGACAATAGCTTGACTTTTTCGGGTTTAGTCGCAACTGATTTTTCTCGGCCCACTTGAATACCCTAACCAGATCTAGATTCAGACGATAGGTAGCATCCTCAGCAATACCTAATGGGTAACTAAGGTACAACGAATCTTATTTTTATTGGATGATTTTAAGTACACATTTTATTTTTCAATTATTTTCATCTTAAAAGCAAAAGAAATCAATATTTTGTAGGTAGTTAATGTTTTCGTCATTCGCAATTAGTTTTTAGGAGCAAAAGGAATAGTAAGATGCTGGTCTTAAACTTGTGTTTTAAAATACAACATCAATAGAAAAATTACGTAAAATTATAAACAAATAAAGTCGACATTATCAAAAATTTTATGTGAAACATGTTTTCAACCTAGTTTCACACTAAATAAGTTTAAGGGTCGAGTTAAATAATTTTGGGCTAATATTTTAAATTTAATTTTAACTTCAACTTTCATTCATTCATTCAGTCAAATCCGGATGAATATCTTTTATTTCTTCAGATTTTAGATTCATCATCAAGTGGAAGTCGTGGTATGATTTTTTAACATTCCGTAGTAGTTCTTACAAGTTTTTTTTCTTTTTATTACTTGTAGTATTAGGTCCGGAATAAAAAAAATTGGAATTTCGTAAGAGCGAAAGGCATTATTTCTTCGCTTTTTACTTACGATTATACTCGTATGCAAGTTTAGGATTCGTGAACATAAAAAAAATTGAGATCAATCAAACATGACATAACGATAATTTATTTATTAATTTATTTGAATACGTAAAATGCTAACGGTACATTCTTAAATTAAATAAAAACTAGTGGTATATTCATAAGTTAATTCATACATAAATCTTAAATCTACGAGTAATCTATTTCTTAAACAAAGTGATAAAGAAGCTTAAAAAAGTTTGTAACAAAAAATATCTCTGTCAGTCTGTCTGCAGCCTAGACGGCTAAAAGCGATTACCTTAAAACACACATTTGGCATTCCTCAGAGGGGTTTTTGAAATTTTATTTTCAAGGCTAAAAACAACGATATCTGCCATATAACCGTTAAGGAAAGGCTAAATTTTCTCGAAAACGGCTACAAGGATTTTGATGAACATTTTTTAGATTTTTGTTTGGGTATTGGCTATCATTTAATTATAACCAAATTTACTGGAACTGGACTTGCTTTCTTGATAGGATTCCTATAATCTAGGTAGTCACAATAATTATGCAGGCCCAAATTTTGAATAACATTTTTTTCTATTTATGTATTATTCATTTTCGATTTTTTTTTTTTGAAAACTTTAAAAAAAAATAATTAATACATTTTATTTATAATTTTACGATCAGATGTATATTTATAAACTCCAAAAAACTGCTTACCAAAATAAAAAAAAAAACTTAAAATAATAAAACAAGATTTTCTAAATCTTGGTCCCACAATTTTCGAAACACATTTTTCATAAACTCGTTATTGTAAAAGCCGTGTAATGATGTACTCCATTTTGGATAAAAAAACGTTGTGTTGTGGTTCTTACACTTTTTATTAGTTCAGGCCGTGTTATTTGTTAATGTTAATGTGATTAGGTAAATAAGAGCAAGTACGTGCGACGCATTCTAGCTATTTACCAATGTTTATGTTAAGATGCTGAAATTCTTCGTTTTCAATTAGGCTTATTTTGAATTGAATGATTCCAAACTCATTTGTAAAACGGAACAATTTAACAATGAAAACAATTTTTTTTGTCAGATGTTTTACGACAAACTAACTTTGCCTTGGACGTTGAAGCAAAGTCGAAGAGAAAAAATCTCATCATGTCATGCCTGTCGTGTCATTTTATGGGCAATGAATAGTGTATTTCCAATTGATCTTGCTAATTGATACCAGTCTCTTGGATGATGAATTTTTACAGAAGATATCTTTTTTTTCCTTTCTATAGTAGCGTGGTCAGCATCACCCTCCATATGAGTATACCAAAATTAAACATTGTAACTACGTCTCCATTTTTGTTTTTACTCGCACAACAATCACTAGAAAAACAGATATTTAACGGTGTTTAAAATTGATCTAAAATGCTGTAAAATACATTAAGCTATTTCATTACCTCTACTGTTTGCAAATTGCAATAGATTCATTACCTATATTTATTTTTCTTATAACTGATTCTATTTTCAAATTTTCTCAGTAAAAAATTACAAAATTCTTTTCAAAGGAGCATCTTAATATTCAACGAACTTCTTACAACTGATTTTATTCTCAAATCCACTTGATTCCCACTAAAGACCTCCATAACTTTCGTAAAAATAGTTTGGGTCGTGTTAAGACTACAGTTTTGTGGCCTTTGAAAGTAGTAAAATAGCTTGTGTGAACTTAAGCTGTTTACAAAAACTGACTGGTTGAAAATGATTTTTTTTAAAGCGGCTAATTTCGATATAAGCAGTCAAATGATTCGATATTGCGTAAATTTAAAATAACTTAGGTCAACGTTAGCGAACATTTAATCTGATTTCCACACGGAATAAGAGCTGATCTCACGACTTAAGCCATTACAAGAAAATATATTATTTTTTTGTTTTCATTGATTTGTATTCAAGAGTAGATAAGTCGTTGTACAAATGCATTTTTTTGTTCATATGGACATAAGCTCTTTTGTTTTTTTTTTAATTTAACGGCTATTTTTTGCCCCAGAGCAATGGGACCCAGACTCAAATAAAGATAAACTAACTGGAAAGCCTGTGAAATTAAAAGAAAGATTTTCGCTTATTTCGACTTAAGCTCCTTCAACTTATCACAGCTATAATCTATTGTATTTTTTTTATTATTTTTTCCAAAATGTGTAACTACCTACCTAAAGCACTTTATTTTTAATTCAACTTATCTTAATGGCGAAAATTGCATGTGTTCAAGCTATTTTTGTTGGAAAAAAAAAATGCATGTAGGTAATGGAAAAAGGTAAAAAAGGGGCCCTTAAAAAAACTGATACGGGGCCCCCGAAGTGCTAGCTACGCCACTGTTTTTACCATGCAATGAGTGCACAAATGCGGGATATCCGAAGTCTTGTCGACTTCAACCACGAAGCTGTTGCATTTTTTTATTGACTTATATGGGCTTACTGCCAAAGCAGAAATTCCTTCCTTCAGTAGTTCTTCTTTGACTTCACTGGCATCGTGGCTATAATGTATACCTTTAAGAACTAGCAACTTCTTTTTGTCTTCTTTGGCCGTGTAGGTATTAAACTCCGTGCTTCCGTCTTTCAGCATTGTCAGTGTTGGCCAGTGTTGAGTTTGCCGCAAACTGGGCAGCAAGCAGGTCTGCTTTTTCTTGAGAACTGACAGCAGGAATAACGTTAAAGACGAGCGTAGGAACTGATGATGACGAAGAATTCTTTACTTTTTTACAAATGACCAAACATTTTTACTGCCTTTGGGACATTGCAGTATTTTTTGCCGAGTTTTTTGCTCATGTAAAAATTTGGTTTTTCGAATATGAACATTACAGGCATTTCTAGCTTGCTGAAACTTTTTCCGGTTTTCCTCTGTGATGTTGGCTTGGCGAAAACAACTTGGAGGTCATCTGTTTTGATACTTTTCAACCTATTTGGGATACAATTTCTCATTCCTAAAAGAATTAAATTTGTGACCATCCTGAAAAAGTTATTGAGACCGTCCCAGTTGGCTTTCTCGTATTGCCAACGGATTTAGTTTAGTTAAAAGTAATACCCAAGTTCTTTGCCGTTCTAACATAAGGAAGCGTGGAACTACTTAGTTCTATGCTAGGAAAACAAGAGGTGTCAGTTGCATTTTTACTGATGACAATAGCTTGACTTTTTCGGGTTTAGTCGCAACTGATTTTTCTCGGCCCACTTGAATACCCTAACCAGATCTAGATTCAGACGATAGGTAGCATCCTCAGCAATACCTAATGGGTAACTAAGGTACAACGAATCTTATTTTTATTGGATGATTTTAAGTACACATTTTATTTTTCAATTATTTTCATCTTAAAAGCAAAAGAAATCAATATTTTTTAGGTAGTTAATGTTTTCGTCATTCGCAATTAGTTTTTAGGAGCAAAAGGAATAGTAAGATGCTGGTCTTAAACTTGTGTTTTAAAATACAACATCAATAGAAAAATTACGTAAAATTATAAACAAATAAAGTCGACATTATCAAAAATTTTATGTGAAACATGTTTTCAACCTAGTTTCACACTAAATAAGTTTAAGGGTCGAGTTAAATAATTTTGGGCTAATATTTTAAATTTAATTTTAACTTCAACTTTCATTCATTCATTCAGTCAAATCCGGATGAATATCTTTTATTTCTTCAGATTTTAGATTCATCATCAAGTGGAAGTCGTGGTATGATTTTTTAACATTCTGTAGTAGTTCTTACAAGTTTTTTTTCTTTTTATTACTTGTAGTATTAGGTCCGGAATAAAAAAAATTGGAATTTCGTAAGAGCGAAAGGCATTATTTCTTCGCTTTTTACTTACGATTATACTCGTATGCAAGTTTAGGATTCGTGAACATAAAAAAATTGAGATCAATCAAACATGACATAACGATAATTTATTTATTAATTTATTTGAATACGTAAAATGCTAACGGTACATTCTTAAATTAAATAAAAACTAGTGGTATATTCATAAGTTAATTCATACATAAATCTTAAATCTACGAGTAATCTATTTCTTAAACAAAGTGATAAAGAAGCTTAAAAAAGTTTGTAACAAAAAATATCTCTGTCAGTCTGTCTGCAGCCTAGACGGCTAAAAGCGATTACCTTAAAACACACATTTGGCATTCCTCAGAGGGGTTTTAGAAATTTTATTTTCAAGGCTAAAAACAACGATATCTGCCATATAACCGTTAAGGAAAGGCTAAATTTTCTCGAAAACGGCTACAAGGATTTTGATGAACATTTTTTAGATTTTTGTTTGGGTATTGGCTATCATTTAATTATAAACAAATTTACTGGAACTGGACTTGCTTTCTTGATAGGATTCCTATAATCTAGGTAGTCACAATAATTATGCAGGCCCAAATTTTGAATAACATTTTTTTCTATTTATGTATTATTCATTTTCGATTTTTTTTTTTTGAAAACTTTAAAAAAAAATAATTAATACATTTTATTTATAATTTTACGATCAGATGTATATTTATAAACTCCAAAAAACTGCTTACCAAAATAAAAAAAAAAACTTAAAATAATAAAACAAGATTTTCTAAATCTTGGTCCCACAATTTTCGAAACACATTTTTCATAAACTCGTTATTGTAAAAGCCGTGTAATGATGTACTCCATTTTGGATAAAAAAACGTTGTGTTGTGGTTCTTACACTTTTTATTAGTTCAGGCCGTGTTATTTGTTAATATTAATGTGATTAGGTAAATAAGAGCAAGTACGTGCGACGCATTCTAGCTATTTACCAATGTTTATGTTAAGATGCTGAAATTCTTCGTTTTCAATTAGGCTTATTTTGAATTGAATAATTCCAAACTCATTTGTAAAACGTAACAGTTTAACATCTTGCCAAACAATTTTTTTTGTCAGATGTTTTACGACAAACTAACTTTGCCTTGGACGACGTTGAAGCAAAGTCGAAGAGAAAAAATCTCGTCATGTCATGCCTGTCGTGTCATTTTATGGGCAATGAATAGTGTATTACCAATTGATCTTGCTAATTGATACCAGTCTCTTGGATGATGAATTTTTACAGAAGATATCTTTTTTTCCTTTCTATGGCAGCGTGGTCAGCATCACCCTCCATATGAGTATACCAAAATTAAACATTGTAACTACGTATCCATTTTTGTTCTTACTCGCACAACAATCACTAGAAAAACAGATATTTAACGGTGTTTAAAATTGATCTAAAATGCTGTAAAATACATTAAGCTATTTCATTACCTCTACTGTTTTCAAATTGCAATGGATTCATTACCTATATTTATTTTTCTTATAACTGATTCTGTTTTCAATTTTTTTTCAGTAAAAAATTACAAAATTCTTTCCAAAGGATCATCTTAATATTCAACGAACTTCTTACAACTGATTTTATTCTCAAATCCACTTGATTCCCACTAAAGACCTCCATAACTTTCGTAAAAATAGTTTGGGTCGTGTTAAGACTACAGTTTTGTGGCCTTTGAAAGTAGTAAAATAGCTTGTGTGAACTTAAGCTGTTTACAAAAACTGACTGGTTGAAAATGATTTTTTTTAAAGCGGCTAATTTCGATATAAGCAGTCAAATGATTCGATATTGCGTAAATTTAAAATAACTTAGGTCAACGTTAGCGAACATTTAATCTGATTTCCACACGGAATAAGAGCTGATCTCACGACTTAAGCCATTACAAGAAAATATATTATTTTTTTGTTTTCATTGATTTGTATTCAAGAGTAGATAAGTCGTTGTACAAATGCATTTTTTTGTTCATATGGACATAAGCTCTTTTGTTTTTTTTTTAATTTAACGGCTATTTTTTGCCCCAGAGCAATGGGACCCAGACTCAAATAAAGATAAACTAACTGGAAAGCCTGTGAAATTAAAAGAAAGATTTTCGCTTATTTCGACTTAAGCTCCTTCAACTTATCACAGCTATAATCTATTGTATTTTTTTTATTATTTTTTCCAAAATGTGTAACTACCTACCTAAAGCACTTTATTTTTAATTCAACTTATCTTAATGGCGAAAATTGCATGTGTTCAAGCCATTTTTGTTGGAAAAAAAAAATGCATGTAGGTAATGGAAAAAGGTAAAAAAGGGGCCCTTAAAAAAACTGATACGGGGCCCCCGAAGTGCTAGCTACGCCACTGTTTTTACCATGCAATGAGTGCACAAATGCGGGATATCCGAAGTCTTGTCGACTTCAACCACGAAGCTGTTGCATTTTTTTATTGACTTATATGGGCTTACTGCCAAAGCAGAAATTCCTTCCTTCAGTAGTTCTTCTTTGACTTCACTGGCATCGTGGCTATAATGTATACCTTTAAGAACTAGCAACTTCTTTTTGTCTTCTTTGGCCGTGTAGGTATTAAACTCCGTGCTTCCGTCTTTCAGCATTGTCAGTGTTGGCCAGTGTTGAGTTTGCCGCAAACTGGGCAGCAAGCAGGTCTGCTTTTTCTTGAGAACTGACAGCAGGAATAACGTTAAAGACGAGCGTAGGAACTGATGATGACGAAGAATTCTTTACTTTTTTACAAATGACCAAACATTTTTACTGCCTTTGGGACATTGCAGTATTTTTTGCCGAGTTTTTTGCTCATGTAAAAATTTGGTTTTTCGAATATGAACATTACAGGCATTTCTAGCTTGCTGAAACTTTTTCCGGTTTTCCTCTGTGATGTTGGCTTGGCGAAAACAACTTGGAGGTCATCTGTTTTGATACTTTTCAACCTATTTGGGATACAATTTCTCATTCCTAAAAGAATTAAATTTGTGACCATCCTGAAAAAGTTATTGAGACCGTCCCAGTTGGCTTTCTCGTATTGCCAACGGATTTAGTTTAGTTAAAAGTAATACCCAAGTTCTTTGCCGTTCTAACATAAGGAAGCGTGGAACTACTTAGTTCTATGCTAGGAAAACAAGAGGTGTCAGTTGCATTTTTACTGATGACAATAGCTTGACTTTTTCGGGTTTAGTCGCAACTGATTTTTCTCGGCCCACTTGAATACCCTAACCAGATCTAGATTCAGACGATAGGTAGCATCCTCAGCAATACCTAATGGGTAACTAAGGTACAACGAATCTTATTTTTATTGGATGATTTTAAGTACACATTTTATTTTTCAATTATTTTCATCTTAAAAGCAAAAGAAATCAATATTTTTTAGGTAGTTAATGTTTTCGTCATTCGCAATTAGTTTTTAGGAGCAAAAGGAATAGTAAGATGCTGGTCTTAAACTTGTGTTTTAAAATACAACATCAATAGAAAAATTACGTAAAATTATAAACAAATAAAGTCGACATTATCAAAAATTTTATGTGAAACATGTTTTCAACCTAGTTTCACACTAAATAAGTTTAAGGGTCGAGTTAAATAATTTTGGGCTAATATTTTAAATTTAATTTTAACTTCAACTTTCATTCATTCATTCAGTCAAATCCGGATGAATATCTTTTATTTCTTCAGATTTTAGATTCATCATCAAGTGGAAGTCGTGGTATGATTTTTTAACATTCTGTAGTAGTTCTTACAAGTCTTTTTTCTTTTTATTACTTGTAGTATTAGGTCCGGAATAAAAAAAATTGGAATTTCGTAAGAGCGAAAGGCATTATTTCTTCGCTTTTTACTTACGATTATACTCGTATGCAAGTTTAGGATTCGTGAACATAAAAAAATTGAGATCAATCAAACATGACATAACGATAATTTATTTATTAATTTATTTGAATACGTAAAATGCTAACGGTACATTCTTAAATTAAATAAAAACTAGTGGTATATTCATAAGTTAATTCATACATAAATCTTAAATCTACGAGTAATCTATTTCTTAAACAAAGTGATAAAGAAGCTTAAAAAAGTTTGTAACAAAAAATATCTCTGTCAGTCTGTCTGCAGCCTAGACGGCTAAAAGCGATTACCTTAAAACACACATTTGGCATTCCTCAGAGGGGTTTTAGAAATTTTATTTTCAAGGCTAAAAACAACGATATCTGCCATATAACCGTTAAGGAAAGGCTAAATTTTCTCGAAAACGGCTACAAGGATTTTGATGAACATTTTTTAGATTTTTGTTTGGGTATTGGCTATCATTTAATTATAAACAAATTTACTGGAACTGGACTTGCTTTCTTGATAGGATTCCTATAATCTAGGTAGTCACAATAATTATGCAGGCCCAAATTTTGAATAACATTTTTTTCTATTTATGTATTATTCATTTTCGATTTTTTTTTTTGAAAACTTTAAAAAAAAATAATTAATACATTTTATTTATAATTTTACGATCAGATGTATATTTATAAACTCCAAAAAACTGCTTACCAAAATAAAAAAAAAAACTTAAAATAATAAAACAAGATTTTCTAAATCTTGGTCCCACAATTTTCGAAACACATTTTTCATAAACTCGTTATTGTAAAAGCCGTGTAATGATGTACTCCATTTTGGATAAAAAAACGTTGTGTTGTGGTTCTTACACTTTTTATTAGTTCAGGCCGTGTTATTTGTTAATATTAATGTGATTAGGTAAATAAGAGCAAGTACGTGCGACGCATTCTAGCTATTTACCAATGTTTATGTTAAGATGCTGAAATTCTTCGTTTTCAATTAGGCTTATTTTGAATTGAATAATTCCAAACTCATATGTAAAACGTAACAGTTTAACATCTTGCCAAACAATTTTTTTTGTCAGATGTTTTACGACAAACTAACTTTGCCTTGGACGACGTTGAAGCAAAGTCGAAGAGAAAAAATCTCGTCATGTCATGCCTGTCGTGTCATTTTATGGGCAATGAATAGTGTATTTCCAATTGATCTTGCTAATTGATACCAGTCTCTTGGATGATGAATTTTTACAGAAGATATCTTTTTTTCCTTTCTATGGCAGCGTGGTCAGCATCACCCTCCATATGAGTATACCAAAATTAAACATTGTAACTACGTATCCATTTTTGTTCTTACTCGCACAACAATCACTAGAAAAACAGATATTTAACGGTGTTTAAAATTGATCTAAAATGCTGTAAAATACATTAAGCTATTTCATTACCTCTACTGTTTTCAAATTGCAATGGATTCATTACCTATATTTATTTTTCTTATAACTGATTCTGTTTTCAATTTTTTTTCAGTAAAAAATTACAAAATTCTTTCCAAAGGATCATCTTAATATTCAACGAACTTCTTACAACTGATTTTATTCTCAAATCCACTTGATTCCCACTAAAGACCTCCATAACTTTCGTAAAAATAGTTTGGGTCGTGTTAAGACTACAGTTTTGTGGCCTTTGAAAGTAGTAAAATAGCTTGTGTGAACTTAAGCTGTTTACAAAAACTGACTGGTTGAAAATGATTTTTTTTAAAGCGGCTAATTTCGATATAAGCAGTCAAATGATTCGATATTGCGTAAATTTAAAATAACTTAGGTCAACGTTAGCGAACATTTAATCTGATTTCCACACGGAATAAGAGCTGATCTCACGACTTAAGCCATTACAAGAAAATATATTATTTTTTTGTTTTCATTGATTTGTATTCAAGAGTAGATAAGTCGTTGTACAAATGCATTTTTTTGTTCATATGGACATAAGCTCTTTTGTTTTTTTTTTAATTTAACGGCTATTTTTTGCCCCAGAGCAATGGGACCCAGACTCAAATAAAGATAAACTAACTGGAAAGCCTGTGAAATTAAAAGAAAGATTTTCGCTTATTTCGACTTAAGCTCCTTCAACTTATCACAGCTATAATCTATTGTATTTTTTTTATTATTTTTTCCAAAATGTGTAACTACCTACCTAAAGCACTTTATTTTTAATTCAACTTATCTTAATGGCGAAAATTGCATGTGTTCAAGCCATTTTTGTTGGAAAAAAAAAATGCATGTAGGTAATGGAAAAAGGTAAAAAAGGGGCCCTTAAAAAAACTGATACGGGGCCCCCGAAGTGCTAGCTACGCCACTGTTTTTACCATGCAATGAGTGCACAAATGCGGGATATCCGAAGTCTTGTCGACTTCAACCACGAAGCTGTTGCATTTTTTTATTGACTTATATGGGCTTACTGCCAAAGCAGAAATTCCTTCCTTCAGTAGTTCTTCTTTGACTTCACTGGCATCGTGGCTATAATGTATACCTTTAAGAACTAGCAACTTCTTTTTGTCTTCTTTGGCCGTGTAGGTATTAAACTCCGTGCTTCCGTCTTTCAGCATTGTCAGTGTTGGCCAGTGTTGAGTTTGCCGCAAACTGGGCAGCAAGCAGGTCTGCTTTTTCTTGAGAACTGACAGCAGGAATAACGTTAAAGACGAGCGTAGGAACTGATGATGACGAAGAATTCTTTACTTTTTTACAAATGACCAAACATTTTTACTGCCTTTGGGACATTGCAGTATTTTTTGCCGAGTTTTTTGCTCATGTAAAAATTTGGTTTTTCGAATATGAACATTACAGGCATTTCTAGCTTGCTGAAACTTTTTCCGGTTTTCCTCTGTGATGTTGGCTTGGCGAAAACAACTTGGAGGTCATCTGTTTTGATACTTTTCAACCTATTTGGGATACAATTTCTCATTCCTAAAAGAATTAAATTTGTGACCATCCTGAAAAAGTTATTGAGACCGTCCCAGTTGGCTTTCTCGTATTGCCAACGGATTTAGTTTAGTTAAAAGTAATACCCAAGTTCTTTGCCGTTCTAACATAAGGAAGCGTGGAACTACTTAGTTCTATGCTAGGAAAACAAGAGGTGTCAGTTGCATTTTTACTGATGACAATAGCTTGACTTTTTCGGGTTTAGTCGCAACTGATTTTTCTCGGCCCACTTGAATACCCTAACCAGATCTAGATTCAGACGATAGGTAGCATCCTCAGCAATACCTAATGGGTAACTAAGGTACAACGAATCTTATTTTTATTGGATGATTTTAAGTACACATTTTATTTTTCAATTATTTTCATCTTAAAAGCAAAAGAAATCAATATTTTTTAGGTAGTTAATGTTTTCGTCATTCGCAATTAGTTTTTAGGAGCAAAAGGAATAGTAAGATGCTGGTCTTAAACTTGTGTTTTAAAATACAACATCAATAGAAAAATTACGTAAAATTATAAACAAATAAAGTCGACATTATCAAAAATTTTATGTGAAACATGTTTTCAACCTAGTTTCACACTAAATAAGTTTAAGGGTCGAGTTAAATAATTTTGGGCTAATATTTTAAATTTAATTTTAACTTCAACTTTCATTCATTCATTCAGTCAAATCCGGATGAATATCTTTTATTTCTTCAGATTTTAGATTCATCATCAAGTGGAAGTCGTGGTATGATTTTTTAACATTCTGTAGTAGTTCTTACAAGTCTTTTTTCTTGTTATTACTTGTAGTATTAGGTCCGGAATAAAAAAAATTGGAATTTCGTAAGAGCGAAAGGCATTATTTCTTCGCTTTTTACTTACGATTATACTCGTATGCAAGTTTAGGATTCGTGAACATAAAAAAATTGAGATCAATCAAACATGACATAACGATAATTTATTTATTAATTTATTTGAATACGTAAAATGCTAACGGTACATTCTTAAATTAAATAAAAACTAGTGGTATATTCATAAGTTAATTCATACATAAATCTTAAATCTACGAGTAATCTATTTCTTAAACAAAGTGATAAAGAAGCTTAAAAAAGTTTGTAACAAAAAATATCTCTGTCAGTCTGTCTGCAGCCTAGACGGCTAAAAGCGATTACCTTAAAACACACATTTGGCATTCCTCAGAGGGGTTTTAGAAATTTTATTTTCAAGGCTAAAAACAACGATATCTGCCATATAACCGTTAAGGAAAGGCTAAATTTTCTCGAAAACGGCTACAAGGATTTTGATGAACATTTTTTAGATTTTTGTTTGGGTATTGGCTATCATTTAATTATAAACAAATTTACTGGAACTGGACTTGCTTTCTTGATAGGATTCCTATAATCTAGGTAGTCACAATAATTATGCAGGCCCAAATTTTGAATAACATTTTTTTCTATTTATGTATTATTCATTTTCGATTTTTTTTTTTGAAAACTTTAAAAAAAAATAATTAATACATTTTATTTATAATTTTACGATCAGATGTATATTTATAAACTCCAAAAAACTGCTTACCAAAATAAAAAAAAAAACTTAAAATAATAAAACAAGATTTTCTAAATCTTGGTCCCACAATTTTCGAAACACATTTTTCATAAACTCGTTATTGTAAAAGCCGTGTAATGATGTACTCCATTTTGGATAAAAAAACGTTGTGTTGTGGTTCTTACACTTTTTATTAGTTCAGGCCGTGTTATTTGTTAATATTAATGTGATTAGGTAAATAAGAGCAAGTACGTGCGACGCATTCTAGCTATTTACCAATGTTTATGTTAAGATGCTGAAATTCTTCGTTTTCAATTAGGCTTATTTTGAATTGAATAATTCCAAACTCATTTGTAAAACGTAACAGTTTAACATCTTGCCAAACAATTTTTTTTGTCAGATGTTTTACGACAAACTAACTTTGCCTTGGACGACGTTGAAGCAAAGTCGAAGAGAAAAAATCTCGTCATGTCATGCCTGTCGTGTCATTTTATGGGCAATGAATAGTGTATTACCAATTGATCTTGCTAATTGATACCAGTCTCTTGGATGATGAATTTTTACAGAAGATATCTTTTTTTCCTTTCTATGGCAGCGTGGTCAGCATCACCCTCCATATGAGTATACCAAAATTAAACATTGTAACTACGTATCCATTTTTGTTCTTACTCGCACAACAATCACTAGAAAAACAGATATTTAACGGTGTTTAAAATTGATCTAAAATGCTGTAAAATACATTAAGCTATTTCATTACCTCTACTGTTTTCAAATTGCAATGGATTCATTACCTATATTTATTTTTCTTATAACTGATTCTGTTTTCAATTTTTTTTCAGTAAAAAATTACAAAATTCTTTCCAAAGGATCATCTTAATATTCAACGAACTTCTTACAACTGATTCTATTCTCAAATCCACTTGATTCCCACTAAAGACCTCCATAACTTTCGTAAAAATAGTTTGGGTCGTGTTAAGACTACAGTTTTGTGGCCTTTGAAAGTAGTAATATAGCTTGTGTGAACTTAAGCTGTTTACAAAAACTGACTGGTTGAAAATGATTTTTTTTAAAGCGGCTAATTTCGATATAAGCAGTCAAATGATTCGATATTGCGTAAATTTAAAATAACTTAGGTCAACGTTAGCGATCATTTAATCTGATTTCCACAAGGAATAAGAGCTTATCTCACGACTTAAGCCATTACAAGAAAATATATTATTTTTTTGTTTTCATTGATTTGTATTCAAGAGTAGATAAGCCGTTGTACAAATGCTTTTTTTTGTTCATATGGACATAAGCTCTTTTGTTTTTTTTTTTAATTTAACGGCTATTTTTTGCCCCAGAGCAATGGGACCCAGACTCAAATAAAGATAAACTAACTGGAAAGCCTGTGAAATTAAAAGAAAGCTTTTCGCTTATTTCGACTTAAGCTCCTTCAACTTATTATCACAGCTATAATCTATTGTATTTTTTTTATTATTTTTTCCAAAATGTGTAACTACCTACCTAAAGCACTTTATTTTTAATTCAACTTATCTTAATGGCGAAAATTGCATGTGTTCAAGCTATTTTTGTTGGAAAAAAAATGTATGTAGGTAATGGAAAAAGGTAAAAAAGGGGCCCTTAAAAAAACTGATACGGGGCCCCCGAAGTGCTAGCTACGCCACTGTTTTTACCATGCAATGAGTGCACAAATGCGGGATATCCGAAGTCTTGTCGACTTCAACCACGAAGCTGTTGCATTTTTTTATTGACTTATATGGGCTTACTGCCAATGCAGAAATTCCTTCCTTCAGTAGTTCTTCTTTGACTTCACTGGCATCGTGGCTATAATGTATACCTTTAAGAACTAGCAACTTCTTTTTGTCTTCTTTGGCCGTGTAGGTATTAAACTCCGTGCTTCCGTCTTTCAGCATTGTCAGTGTTGGCCAGTGTTGAGTTTGCCGCAAATTGGGCAGCAAGCAGGTCTGCTTTTTCTTGAGAACTGACAGCAGGAATAACGTTAAAGACGAGCGTAGGAACTGATGATGACGAAGAATTCTTTAATTTTTTTACAAATGACCAAACATTTTTACTGCCTTTGGGACATTGCAGTATTTTTTGCCGAGTTTTTTGCTCATGTAAAAATTTGGTTTTTCGAATATGAACATTACAGGCATTTCTAGCTTGCTGAAACTTTTTCCGGTTTTCCTCTGTGATGTTGGCTTGGCGAAAACAACTTGGAGGTCATCTGTTTTGATACTTTTCAACCTATTTGGGATACAATTTCTCATTCCTAAAAGAATTAAATTTGTGACCATCCTGAAAAAGTTATTGAGACCGTCCCAGTTGGCTTTCTCGTATTGCCAACGGATTTAGTTTAGTTAAAAGTAATACCCAAGTTCTTTGCCGTTCTAACATAAGGAAGCGTGGAACTACTTAGTTCTATGCTAGGAAAACAAGAGGTGTCAGTTGCATTTTTACTGATGACAATAGCTTGACTTTTTCGGGTTTAGTCGCAACTGATTTTTCTCGGCCCACTTGAATACCCTAACCAGATCTAGATTCAGACGATAGGTAGCATCCTCAGCAATACCTAATGGGTAACTAAGGTACAACGAATCTTATTTTTATTGGATGATTTTAAGTACACATTTTATTTTTCAATTATTTTCATCTTAAAAGCAAAAGAAATCAATATTTTTTAGGTAGTTAATGTTTTCGTCATTCGCAATTAGTTTTTAGGAGCAAAAGGAATAGTAAGATGCTGGTCTTAAACTTGTGTTTTAAAATACAACATCAATAGAAAAATTACGTAAAATTATAAACAAATAAAGTCGACATTATCAAAAATTTTATGTGAAACATGTTTTCAACCTAGTTTCACACTAAATAAGTTTAAGGGTCGAGTTAAATAATTTTGGGCTAATATTTTAAATTTAATTTTAACTTCAACTTTCATTCATTCATTCAGTCAAATCCGGATGAATATCTTTTATTTCTTCAGATTTTAGATTCATCATCAAGTGGAAGTCGTGGTATGATTTTTTAACATTCCGTAGTAGTTCTTACAAGTTTTTTTTCTTTTTATTACTTGTAGTATTAGGTCCGGAATAAAAAAAATTGGAATTTCGTAAGAGCGAAAGGCATTATTTCTTCGCTTTTTACTTACGATTATACTCGTATGCAAGTTTAGGATTCGTGAACATAAAAAAAATTGAGTTCAATCAAACATGACATAACGATAATTTATTTATTAATTTATTTGAATACGTAAAATGCTAACGGTACATTCTTAAATTAAATAAAAACTAGTGGTATATTCATAAGTTAATTCATACATAAATCTTAAATCTACGAGTAATCTATTTCTTAAACAAAGTGATAAAGAAGCTTAAAAAAGTTTGTAACAAAAAATATCTCTGTCAGTCTGTCTGCAGCCTAGACGGCTAAAAGCGATTACCTTAAAACACACATTTGGCATTCCTCAGAGGGGTTTTTGAAATTTTATTTTCAAGGCTAAAAACAACGATATCTGCCATATAACCGTTAAGGAAAGGCTAAATTTTCTCGAAAACGGCTACAAGGATTTTGATGAACATTTTTTAGATTTTTGTTTGGGTATTGGCTATCATTTAATTATAAACAAATTTACTGGAACTGGACTTGCTTTCTTGATAGGATTCCTATAATCTAGGTAGTCACAATAATTATGCAGGCCCAAATTTTGAATAACATTTTTTTCTATTTATGTATTATTCATTTTCGATTTTTTTTTTTGAAAACTTTAAAAAAAAATAATTAATACATTTTATTTATAATTTTACGATCAGATGTATATTTATAAACTCCAAAAAACTGCTTACCAAAATAAAAAAAAAAACTTAAAATAATAAAACAAGATTTTCTAAATCTTGGTCCCACAATTTTCGAAACACATTTTTCATAAACTCGTTATTGTAAAAGCCGTGTAATGATGTACTCCATTTTGGATAAAAAAACGTTGTGTTGTGGTTCTTACACTTTTTATTAGTTCAGGCCGTGCTATTCGTTAATGTTAATGTGATTAGGTAAATAAGAGCAAGTACGTGCGACGCATTCTAGCTATTTACCAATGTTTATGTTAAGATGCTGAAATTCTTCGTTTTCAATTAGGCTTATTTTGAATTGAATAATTCCAAACTCATTTGTAAAACGGAACAATTTAACAATGAAAACAATTTTTTTTGTCAGATGTTTTACGACAAACTAACTTTGCCTTGGACGTTGAAGCAAAGTCGAAGAGAAAAAATCTCATCATGTCATGCCTGTCGTGTCATTTTATGGGCAATGAATAGTGTATTTCCAATTGATCTTGCTAATTGATACCAGTCTCTTGGATGATGAATTTTTACAGAAGATATCTTTTTTTTCCTTTCTATAGTAGCGTGGTCAGCATCACCCTCCATATGAGTATACCAAAATTAAACATTGTAACTACGTCTCCATTTTTGTTTTTACTCGCACAACAATCACTAGAAAAACAGATATTTAACGGTGTTTAAAATTGATCTAAAATGCTGTAAAATACATTAAGCTATTTCATTACCTCTACTGTTTGCAAATTGCAATAGATTCATTACCTATATTTATTTTTCTTATAACTGATTCTATTTTCAAATTTTCTCAGTAAAAAATTACAAAATTCTTTTCAAAGGAGCATCTTAATATTCAACGAACTTCTTACAACTGATTTTATTCTCAAATCCACTTGATTCCCACTAAAGACCTCCATAACTTTCGTAAAAATAGTTTGGGTCGTGTTAAGACTACAGTTTTGTGGCCTTTGAAAGTAGTAAAATAGCTTGTGTGAACTTAAGCTGTTTACAAAAACTGACTGGTTGAAAATGATTTTTTTTAAAGCGGCTAATTTCGATATAAGCAGTCAAATGATTCGATATTGCGTAAATTTAAAATAACTTAGGTCAACGTTAGCGAACATTTAATCTGATTTCCACAAGGAATAAGAGCTTATCTCACGACTTAAGCCATTACAAGAAAATATATTATTTTTTTGTTTTCATTGATTTGTATTCAAGAGTAGATAAGTCGTTGTACAAATGCATTTTTTTGTTCATATGGACATAAGCTCTTTTGTTTTTTTTTTTAATTTAACGGCTATTTTTTGCCCCAGAGCAATGGGACCCAGACTCAAATAAAGATAAACTAACTGGAAAGCCTGTGAAATTAAAAGAAAGATTTTCGCTTATTTCGACTTAAGCTCCTTCAACTTATCACAGCTATAATCTATTGTATTTTTTTTATTATTTTTTCCAAAATGTGTAACTACCTACCTAAAGCACTTTATTTTTAATTCAACTTATCTTAATGGCGAAAATTGCATGTGTTCAAGCTATTTTTGTTGGAAAAAAAAATGCATGTAGGTAATGGAAAAAGGTAAAAAAGGGGCCCTTAAAAAAACTGATACGGGGCCCCCGAAGTGCTAGCTACGCCACTGTTTTTACCATGCAATGAGTGCACAAATGCGGGATATCCGAAGTCTTGTCGACTTCAACCACGAAGCTGTTGCATTTTTTTATTGACTTATATGGGCTTACTGCCAAAGCAGAAATTCCTTCCTTCAGTAGTTCTTCTTTGACTTCACTGGCATCGTGGCTATAATGTATACCTTTAAGAACTAGCAACTTCTTTTTGTCTTCTTTGGCCGTGTAGGTATTAAACTCCGTGCTTCCGTCTTTCAGCATTGTCAGTGTTGGCCAGTGTTGAGTTTGCCGCAAACTGGGCAGCAAGCAGGTCTGCTTTTTCTTGAGAACTGACAGCAGGAATAACGTTAAAGACGAGCGTAGGAACTGATGATGACGAAGAATTCTTTACTTTTTTACAAATGACCAAACATTTTTACTGCCTTTGGGACATTGCAGTATTTTTTGCCGAGTTTTTTGCTCATGTAAAAATTTGGTTTTTCGAATATGAACATTACAGGCATTTCTAGCTTGCTGAAACTTTTTCCGGTTTTCCTCTGTGATGTTGGCTTGGCGAAAACAACTTGGAGGTCATCTGTTTTGATACTTTTCAACCTATTTGGGATACAATTTCTCATTCCTAAAAGAATTAAATTTGTGACCATCCTGAAAAAGTTATTGAGACCGTCCCAGTTGGCTTTCTCGTATTGCCAACGGATTTAGTTTAGTTAAAAGTAATACCCAAGTTCTTTGCCGTTCTAACATAAGGAAGCGTAGAACTACTTAGTTCTATGCTAGGAAAACAAGAGGTGTCAGTTGCATTTTTACTGATGACAATAGCTTGACTTTTTCGGGTTTAGTCGCAACTGATTTTTCTCGGCCCACTTGAATACCCTAACCAGATCTAGATTCAGACGATAGGTAGCATCCTCAGCAATACCTAATGGGTAACTAAGGTACAACGAATCTTATTTTTATTGGATGATTTTAAGTACACATTTTATTTTTCAATTATTTTCATCTTAAAAGCAAAAGAAATCAATATTTTTTAGGTAGTTAATGTTTTCGTCATTCGCAATTAGTTTTTAGGAGCAAAAGGAATAGTAAGATGCTGGTCTTAAACTTGTGTTTTAAAATACAACATCAATAGAAAAATTACGTAAAATTATAAACAAATAAAGTCGACATTATCAAAAATTTTATGTGAAACATGTTTTCAACCTAGTTTCACACTAAATAAGTTTAAGGGTCGAGTTAAATAATTTTGGGCTAATATTTTAAATTTAATTTTAACTTCCAATTTCATTCATTCATTCAGTCAAATCCGGATGAATATTTTTTATTTCTTCAGATTTTAGATTCATCATCAAGTGGAAGTCGTGGTATGATTTTTTAACATTCCGTAGTAGTTCTTACAAGTTTTTTTTCTTTTTATTACTTGTAGTATTAGGTCCGGAATAAAAAAAAATTGGAATTTCGTAAGAGCGAAAGGCATTATTTCTTCGCTTTTTACTTACGATTATACTCGTATGCAAGTTTAGGATTCGTGAACATAAAAAAAATTGAGATCAATCAAACATGACATAACGATAATTTATTTATTAATTTATTTGAATACGTAAAATGCTAACGGTACATTCTTAAATTAAATAAAAACTAGTGGTATATTCATAAGTTAATTCATACATAAATCTTAAATCTACGAGTAATCTATTTCTTAAACAAAGTGATAAAGAAGCTTAAAAAAGTTTGTAACAAAAAATATCTCTGTCAGTCTGTCTGCAGCCTAGACGGCTAAAAGCGATTACCTTAAAACACACATTTGGCATTCCTCAGAGGGGTTTTTGAAATTTTATTTTCAAGGCTAAAAACAACGATATCTGCCATATAACCGTTAAGGAAAGGCTAAATTTTCTCGAAAACGGCTACAAGGATTTTGATGAACATTTTTTAGATTTTTGTTTGGGTATTGGCTATCATTTAATTATAAACAAATTTACTGGAACTGGACTTGCTTTCTTGATAGGATTCCTATAATCTAGGTAGTCACAATAATTATGCAGGCCCAAATTTTGAATAACATTTTTTTCTATTTATGTATTATTCATTTTCGATTTTTTTTTTTGAAAACTTTAAAAAAAAATAATTAATACATTTTATTTATAATTTTACGATCAGATGTATATTTATAAACTCCAAAAAACTGCTTACCAAAATAAAAAAAAAAACTTAAAATAATAAAACAAGATTTTCTAAATCTTGGTCCCACAATTTTCGAAACACATTTTTCATAAACTCGTTATTGTAAAAGCCGTGTAATGATGTACTCCATTTTGGATAAAAAAACGTTGTGTTGTGGTTCTTACACTTTTTATTAGTTCAGGCCGTGCTATTCGTTAATGTTAATGTGATTAGGTAAATAAGAGCAAGTACGTGCGACGCATTCTAGCTATTTACCAATGTTTATGTTAAGATGCTGAAATTCTTCGTTTTCAATTAGGCTTATTTTGAATTGAATAATTCCAAACTCATTTGTAAAACGGAACAATTTAACAATGAAAACAATTTTTTTTGTCAGATGTTTTACGACAAACTAACTTTGCCTTGGACGTTGAAGCAAAGTCGAAGAGAAAAAATCTCATCATGTCATGCCTGTCGTGTCATTTTATGGGCAATGAATAGTGTATTTCCAATTGATCTTGCTAATTGATACCAGTCTCTTGGATGATGAATTTTTACAGAAGATATCTTTTTTTTCCTTTCTATAGTAGCGTGGTCAGCATCACCCTCCATATGAGTATACCAAAATTAAACATTGTAACTACGTCTCCATTTTTGTTTTTACTCGCACAACAATCACTAGAAAAACAGATATTTAACGGTGTTTAAAATTGATCTAAAATGCTGTAAAATACATTAAGCTATTTCATTACCTCTACTGTTTGCAAATTGCAATAGATTCATTACCTATATTTATTTTTCTTATAACTGATTCTATTTTCAAATTTTCTCAGTAAAAAATTACAAAATTCTTTTCAAAGGAGCATCTTAATATTCAACGAACTTCTTACAACTGATTTTATTCTCAAATCCACTTGATTCCCACTAAAGACCTCCATAACTTTCGTAAAAATAGTTTGGGTCGTGTTAAGACTACAGTTTTGTGGCCTTTGAAAGTAGTAAAATAGCTTGTGTGAACTTAAGCTGTTTACAAAAACTGACTGGTTGAAAATGATTTTTTTTAAAGCGGCTAATTTCGATATAAGCAGTCAAATGATTCGATATTGCGTAAATTTAAAATAACTTAGGTCAACGTTAGCGAACATTTAATCTGATTTCCACAAGGAATAAGAGCTTATCTCACGACTTAAGCCATTACAAGAAAATATATTATTTTTTTGTTTTCATTGATTTGTATTCAAGAGTAGATAAGTCGTTGTACAAATGCATTTTTTTGTTCATATGGACATAAGCTCTTTTGTTTTTTTTTTTAATTTAACGGCTATTTTTTGCCCCAGAGCAATGGGACCCAGACTCAAATAAAGATAAACTAACTGGAAAGCCTGTGAAATTAAAAGAAAGATTTTCGCTTATTTCGACTTAAGCTCCTTCAACTTATCACAGCTATAATCTATTGTATTTTTTTTATTATTTTTTCCAAAATGTGTAACTACCTACCTAAAGCACTTTATTTTTAATTCAACTTATCTTAATGGCGAAAATTGCATGTGTTCAAGCTATTTTTGTTGGAAAAAAAAATGCATGTAGGTAATGGAAAAAGGTAAAAAAGGGGCCCTTAAAAAAACTGATACGGGGCCCCCGAAGTGCTAGCTACGCCACTGTTTTTACCATGCAATGAGTGCACAAATGCGGGATATCCGAAGTCTTGTCGACTTCAACCACGAAGCTGTTGCATTTTTTTATTGACTTATATGGGCTTACTGCCAAAGCAGAAATTCCTTCCTTCAGTAGTTCTTCTTTGACTTCACTGGCATCGTGGCTATAATGTATACCTTTAAGAACTAGCAACTTCTTTTTGTCTTCTTTGGCCGTGTAGGTATTAAACTCCGTGCTTCCGTCTTTCAGCATTGTCAGTGTTGGCCAGTGTTGAGTTTGCCGCAAACTGGGCAGCAAGCAGGTCTGCTTTTTCTTGAGAACTGACAGCAGGAATAACGTTAAAGACGAGCGTAGGAACTGATGATGACGAAGAATTCTTTACTTTTTTACAAATGACCAAACATTTTTACTGCCTTTGGGACATTGCAGTATTTTTTGCCGAGTTTTTTGCTCATGTAAAAATTTGGTTTTTCGAATATGAACATTACAGGCATTTCTAGCTTGCTGAAACTTTTTCCGGTTTTCCTCTGTGATGTTGGCTTGGCGAAAACAACTTGGAGGTCATCTGTTTTGATACTTTTCAACCTATTTGGGATACAATTTCTCATTCCTAAAAGAATTAAATTTGTGACCATCCTGAAAAAGTTATTGAGACCGTCCCAGTTGGCTTTCTCGTATTGCCAACGGATTTAGTTTAGTTAAAAGTAATACCCAAGTTCTTTGCCGTTCTAACATAAGGAAGCGTAGAACTACTTAGTTCTATGCTAGGAAAACAAGAGGTGTCAGTTGCATTTTTACTGATGACAATAGCTTGACTTTTTCGGGTTTAGTCGCAACTGATTTTTCTCGGCCCACTTGAATACCCTAACCAGATCTAGATTCAGACGATAGGTAGCATCCTCAGCAATACCTAATGGGTAACTAAGGTACAACGAATCTTATTTTTATTGGATGATTTTAAGTACACATTTTATTTTTCAATTATTTTCATCTTAAAAGCAAAAGAAATCAATATTTTTTAGGTAGTTAATGTTTTCGTCATTCGCAATTAGTTTTTAGGAGCAAAAGGAATAGTAAGATGCTGGTCTTAAACTTGTGTTTTAAAATACAACATCAATAGAAAAATTACGTAAAATTATAAACAAATAAAGTCGACATTATCAAAAATTTTATGTGAAACATGTTTTCAACCTAGTTTCACACTAAATAAGTTTAAGGGTCGAGTTAAATAATTTTGGGCTAATATTTTAAATTTAATTTTAACTTCCAATTTCATTCATTCATTCAGTCAAATCCGGATGAATATTTTTTATTTCTTCAGATTTTAGATTCATCATCAAGTGGAAGTCGTGGTATGATTTTTTAACATTCCGTAGTAGTTCTTACAAGTTTTTTTTCTTTTTATTACTTGTAGTATTAGGTCCGGAATAAAAAAAAAATTGGAATTTCGTAAGAGCGAAAGGCATTATTTCTTCGCTTTTTACTTACGATTATACTCGTATGCAAGTTTAGGATTCGTGAACATAAAAAAAATTGAGATCAATCAAACATGACATAACGATAATTTATTTATTAATTTATTTGAATACGTAAAATGCTAACGGTACATTCTTAAATTAAATAAAAACTAGTGGTATATTCATAAGTTAATTCATACATAAATCTTAAATCTACGAGTAATCTATTTCTTAAACAAAGTGATAAAGAAGCTTAAAAAAGTTTGTAACAAAAAATATCTCTGTCAGTCTGTCTGCAGCCTAGACGGCTAAAAGCGATAACCTTAAAACACACATTTGGCATTCCTCAGAGGGGTTTTAGAAATTTTATTTTCAAGGCTAAAAACAACGATATCTGCCATATAACCGTTAAGGAAAGGCTAAATTTTCTCGAAAACGGCTACAAGGATTTTGATGAACATTTTTTAGATTTTTGTTTGGGTATTGGCTATCATTTAATTATAAACAAATTTACTGGAACTGGACTTGCTTTCTTTATAGGATTCCTATAATCTAGGTAGTCACAATAATTATGCAGGCCCAAATTTTGAATAACATTTTTTTCTATTTATGTATTATTCATTTTCGATTTTTTTTTTTTGAAAACTTTAAAAAAAAATAATTAATACATTTTATTTATAATTTTACGATCAGATGTATATTTATAAACTCCAAAAAACTGCTTACCAAAATAAAAAAAAAAACTTAAAATAATAAAACAAGATTTTCTAAATCTTGGTCCCACAATTTTCGAAACACATTTTTCATAAACTCGTTATTGTAAAAGCCGTGTAATGATGTACTCCATTTTGGATAAAAAAACGTTGTGTTGTGGTTCTTACACTTTTTATTAGTTCAGGCCGTGTTATTTGTTAATATTAATGTGATTAGGTAAATAAGAGCAAGTACGTGCGACGCATTCTAGCTATTTACCAATGTATGTTAAGATGCTGAAATTCTTCGTTTTCAATTAGGCTTATTTTGAATTGAATAATTCCAAACTCATTTGTAAAACGGAACAATTTAACAATGAAAACAATTTTTTTTGTCAGATGTTTTACGACAAACTAACTTTGCCTTGGACGTTGAAGCAAAGTCGAAGAGAAAAAATCTCATCATGTCATGCCTGTCGTGTCATTTTATGGGCAATGAATAGTGTATTTCCAATTGATCTTGCTAATTGATACCAGTCTCTTGGATGATGAATTTTTACAGAAGATATCTTTTTTTTCATTTCTATAGTAGCGTGGTCAGCATCACCCTCCATATGAGTATACCAAAATTAAACATTGTAACTACGTCTCCATTTTTGTTTTTACTCGCACAACAATCACTAGAAAAACAGATATTTAACGGTGTTTAAAATTGATCTAAAATGCTGTAAAATACATTAAGCTATTTCATTACCTCTACTGTTTGCAAATTGCAATAGATTCATTACCTATATTTATTTTTCTTATAACTGATTCTATTTTCAAATTTTCTCAGTAAAAAATTACAAAATTCTTTTCAAAGGAGCATCTTAATATTCAACGAACTTCTTACAACTGATTTTATTCTCAAATCCACTTGATTCCCACTAAAGACCTCCATAACTTTCGTAAAAATAGTTTGGGTCGTGTTAAGACTACAGTTTTGTGGCCTTTGAAAGTAGTAAAATAGCTTGTGTGAACTTAAGCTGTTTACAAAAACTGACTGGTTGAAAATGATTTTTTTTAAAGCGGCTAATTTCGATATAAGCAGTCAAATGATTCGATATTGCGTAAATTTAAAATAACTTAGGTCAACGTTAGCGAACATTTAATCTGATTTCCACAAGGAATAAGAGCTTATCTCACGACTTAAGCCATTAAGGAAAATATATTATTTTTTTGTTTTCATTGATTTGTATTCAAGAGTAGATAAGTCGTTGTACAAATGCATTTTTTTGTTCATATGGACATAAGCTCTTTTGTTTTTTTTTTAATTTAACGGCTATTTTTTGCCCCAGAGCAATGGGACCCAGACTCAAATAAAGATAAACTAACTGGAAAGCCTGTGAAATTAAAAGAAAGATTTTCGCTTATTTCGACTTAAGCTCCTTCAACTTATCACAGCTATAATCTATTGTATTTTTTTTATTATTTTTTCCAAAATGTGTAACTACCTACCTAAAGCACTTTATTTTAAATTCAACTTATCTTAATGGCGAAAATTGCATGTAGGTAATGGAAAAAGGTAAAAAAGGGGCCCTTAAAAAAACTGATACGGGGCCCCCGAAGTGCTAGCTACGCCACTGTTTTTACCATGCAATGAGTGCACAAATGCGGGATATCCGAAGTCTTGTCGACTTCAACCACGAAGCTGTTGCATTTTTTTATTGACTTATATGGGCTTACTGCCAATGCAGAAATTCCTTCCTTCAGTAGTTCTTCTTTGACTTCACTGGCATCGTGGCTATAATGTATACCTTTAAGAACTAGCAACTTCTTTTTGTCTTCTTTGGCCGTGTAGGTATTAAACTCCGTGCTTCCGTCTTTCAGCATTGTCAGTGTTGGCCAGTGTTGAGTTTGCCGCAAATTGGGCAGCAAGCAGGTCTGCTTTTTCTTGAGAACTGACAGCAGGAATAACGTTAAAGACGAGCGTAGGAACTGATGATGACGAAGAATTCTTTAATTTTTTTACAAATGACCAAACATTTTTACTGCCTTTGGGACATTGCAGTATTTTTTGCCGAGTTTTTTGCTCATGTAAAAATTTGGTTTTTCGAATATGAACATTACAGGCATTTCTAGCTTGCTGAAACTTTTTCCGGTTTTCCTCTGTGATGTTGGCTTGGCGAAAACAACTTGGAGGTCATCTGTTTTGATACTTTTCAACCTATTTGGGATACAATTTCTCATTCCTAAAAGAATTAAATTTGTGACCATCCTGAAAAAGTTATTGAGACCGTCCCAGTTGGCTTTCTCGTATTGCCAACGGATTTAGTTTAGTTAAAAGTAATACCCAAGTTCTTTGCCGTTCTAACATAAGGAAGCGTAGAACTACTTAGTTCTATGCTAGGAAAACAAGAGGTGTCAGTTGCATTTTTACTGATGACAATAGCTTGACTTTTTCGGGTTTAGTCGCAACTGATTTTTCTCGGCCCACTTGAATACCCTAACCAGATCTAGATTCAGACGATAGGTAGCATCCTCAGCAATACCTAATGGGTAACTAAGGTACAACGAATCTTATTTTTATTGGATGATTTTAAGTACACATTTTATTTTTCAATTATTTTCATCTTAAAAGCAAAAGAAATCAATATTTTTTAGGTAGTTAATGTTTTCGTCATTCGCAATTAGTTTTTAGGAGCAAAAGGAATAGTAAGATGCTGGTCTTAAACTTGTGTTTTAAAATACAACATCAATAGAAAAATTACGTAAAATTATAAACAAATAAAGTCGACATTATCAAAAATTTTATGTGAAACATGTTTTCAACCTAGTTTCACACTAAATAAGTTTAAGGGTCGAGTTAAATAATTTTGGGCTAATATTTTAAATTTAATTTTAACTTCCAATTTCATTCATTCATTCAGTCAAATCCGGATGAATATTTTTTATTTCTTCAGATTTTAGATTCATCATCAAGTGGAAGTCGTGGTATGATTTTTTAACATTCCGTAGTAGTTCTTACAAGTTTTTTTTCTTTTTATTACTTGTAGTATTAGGTCCGGAATAAAAAAAAATTGGAATTTCGTAAGAGCGAAAGGCATTATTTCTTCGCTTTTTACTTACGATTATACTCGTATGCAAGTTTAGGATTCGTGAACATAAAAAAAATTGAGATCAATCAAACATGACATAACGATAATTTATTTATTAATTTATTTGAATACGTAAAATGCTAACGGTACATTCTTAAATTAAATAAAAACTAGTGGTATATTCATAAGTTAATTCATACATAAATCTTAAATCTACGAGTAATCTATTTCTTAAACAAAGTGATAAAGAAGCTTAAAAAAGTTTGTAACAAAAAATATCTCTGTCAGTCTGTCTGCAGCCTAGACGGCTAAAAGCGATTACCTTAAAACACACATTTGGCATTCCTCAGAGGGGTTTTTGAAATTTTATTTTCAAGGCTAAAAACAACGATATCTGCCATATAACCGTTAAGGAAAGGCTAAATTTTCTCGAAAACGGCTACAAGGATTTTGATGAACATTTTTTAGATTTTTGTTTGGGTATTGGCTATCATTTAATTATAAACAAATTTACTGGAACTGGACTTGCTTTCTTGATAGGATTCCTATAATCTAGGTAGTCACAATAATTATGCAGGCCCAAATTTTGAATAACATTTTTTTCTATTTATGTATTATTCATTTTCGATTTTTTTTTTTGAAAACTTTAAAAAAAAATAATTAATACATTTTATTTATAATTTTACGATCAGATGTATATTTATAAACTCCAAAAAACTGCTTACCAAAATAAAAAAAAAAACTTAAAATAATAAAACAAGATTTTCTAAATCTTGGTCCCACAATTTTCGAAACACATTTTTCATAAACTCGTTATTGTAAAAGCCGTGTAATGATGTACTCCATTTTGGATAAAAAAACGTTGTGTTGTGGTTCTTACACTTTTTATTAGTTCAGGCCGTGCTATTCGTTAATGTTAATGTGATTAGGTAAATAAGAGCAAGTACGTGCGACGCATTCTAGCTATTTACCAATGTTTATGTTAAGATGCTGAAATTCTTCGTTTTCAATTAGGCTTATTTTGAATTGAATAATTCCAAACTCATTTGTAAAACGGAACAATTTAACAATGAAAACAATTTTTTTTGTCAGATGTTTTACGACAAACTAACTTTGCCTTGGACGTTGAAGCAAAGTCGAAGAGAAAAAATCTCATCATGTCATGCCTGTCGTGTCATTTTATGGGCAATGAATAGTGTATTTCCAATTGATCTTGCTAATTGATACCAGTCTCTTGGATGATGAATTTTTACAGAAGATATCTTTTTTTTCCTTTCTATAGTAGCGTGGTCAGCATCACCCTCCATATGAGTATACCAAAATTAAACATTGTAACTACGTCTCCATTTTTGTTTTTACTCGCACAACAATCACTAGAAAAACAGATATTTAACGGTGTTTAAAATTGATCTAAAATGCTGTAAAATACATTAAGCTATTTCATTACCTCTACTGTTTGCAAATTGCAATAGATTCATTACCTATATTTATTTTTCTTATAACTGATTCTATTTTCAAATTTTCTCAGTAAAAAATTACAAAATTCTTTTCAAAGGAGCATCTTAATATTCAACGAACTTCTTACAACTGATTTTATTCTCAAATCCACTTGATTCCCACTAAAGACCTCCATAACTTTCGTAAAAATAGTTTGGGTCGTGTTAAGACTACAGTTTTGTGGCCTTTGAAAGTAGTAAAATAGCTTGTGTGAACTTAAGCTGTTTACAAAAACTGACTGGTTGAAAATGATTTTTTTTAAAGCGGCTAATTTCGATATAAGCAGTCAAATGATTCGATATTGCGTAAATTTAAAATAACTTAGGTCAACGTTAGCGAACATTTAATCTGATTTCCACAAGGAATAAGAGCTTATCTCACGACTTAAGCCATTACAAGAAAATATATTATTTTTTTGTTTTCATTGATTTGTATTCAAGAGTAGATAAGTCGTTGTACAAATGCATTTTTTTGTTCATATGGACATAAGCTCTTTTGTTTTTTTTTTTAATTTAACGGCTATTTTTTGCCCCAGAGCAATGGGACCCAGACTCAAATAAAGATAAACTAACTGGAAAGCCTGTGAAATTAAAAGAAAGATTTTCGCTTATTTCGACTTAAGCTCCTTCAACTTATCACAGCTATAATCTATTGTATTTTTTTTATTATTTTTTCCAAAATGTGTAACTACCTACCTAAAGCACTTTATTTTTAATTCAACTTATCTTAATGGCGAAAATTGCATGTGTTCAAGCTATTTTTGTTGGAAAAAAAAATGCATGTAGGTAATGGAAAAAGGTAAAAAAGGGGCCCTTAAAAAAACTGATACGGGGCCCCCGAAGTGCTAGCTACGCCACTGTTTTTACCATGCAATGAGTGCACAAATGCGGGATATCCGAAGTCTTGTCGACTTCAACCACGAAGCTGTTGCATTTTTTTATTGACTTATATGGGCTTACTGCCAAAGCAGAAATTCCTTCCTTCAGTAGTTCTTCTTTGACTTCACTGGCATCGTGGCTATAATGTATACCTTTAAGAACTAGCAACTTCTTTTTGTCTTCTTTGGCCGTGTAGGTATTAAACTCCGTGCTTCCGTCTTTCAGCATTGTCAGTGTTGGCCAGTGTTGAGTTTGCCGCAAACTGGGCAGCAAGCAGGTCTGCTTTTTCTTGAGAACTGACAGCAGGAATAACGTTAAAGACGAGCGTAGGAACTGATGATGACGAAGAATTCTTTACTTTTTTACAAATGACCAAACATTTTTACTGCCTTTGGGACATTGCAGTATTTTTTGCCGAGTTTTTTGCTCATGTAAAAATTTGGTTTTTCGAATATGAACATTACAGGCATTTCTAGCTTGCTGAAACTTTTTCCGGTTTTCCTCTGTGATGTTGGCTTGGCGAAAACAACTTGGAGGTCATCTGTTTTGATACTTTTCAACCTATTTGGGATACAATTTCTCATTCCTAAAAGAATTAAATTTGTGACCATCCTGAAAAAGTTATTGAGACCGTCCCAGTTGGCTTTCTCGTATTGCCAACGGATTTAGTTTAGTTAAAAGTAATACCCAAGTTCTTTGCCGTTCTAACATAAGGAAGCGTAGAACTACTTAGTTCTATGCTAGGAAAACAAGAGGTGTCAGTTGCATTTTTACTGATGACAATAGCTTGACTTTTTCGGGTTTAGTCGCAACTGATTTTTCTCGGCCCACTTGAATACCCTAACCAGATCTAGATTCAGACGATAGGTAGCATCCTCAGCAATACCTAATGGGTAACTAAGGTACAACGAATCTTATTTTTATTGGATGATTTTAAGTACACATTTTATTTTTCAATTATTTTCATCTTAAAAGCAAAAGAAATCAATATTTTTTAGGTAGTTAATGTTTTCGTCATTCGCAATTAGTTTTTAGGAGCAAAAGGAATAGTAAGATGCTGGTCTTAAACTTGTGTTTTAAAATACAACATCAATAGAAAAATTACGTAAAATTATAAACAAATAAAGTCGACATTATCAAAAATTTTATGTGAAACATGTTTTCAACCTAGTTTCACACTAAATAAGTTTAAGGGTCGAGTTAAATAATTTTGGGCTAATATTTTAAATTTAATTTTAACTTCCAATTTCATTCATTCATTCAGTCAAATCCGGATGAATATTTTTTATTTCTTCAGATTTTAGATTCATCATCAAGTGGAAGTCGTGGTATGATTTTTTAACATTCCGTAGTAGTTCTTACAAGTTTTTTTTCTTTTTATTACTTGTAGTATTAGGTCCGGAATAAAAAAAATTGGAATTTCGTAAGAGCGAAAGGCATTATTTCTTCGCTTTTTACTTACGATTATACTCGTATGCAAGTTTAGGATTCGTGAACATAAAAAAAATTGAGATCAATCAAACATGACATAACGATAATTTATTTATTAATTTATTTGAATACGTAAAATGCTAACGGTACATTCTTAAATTAAATAAAAACTAGTGGTATATTCATAAGTTAATTCATACATAAATCTTAAATCTACGAGTAATCTATTTCTTAAACAAAGTGATAAAGAAGCTTAAAAAAGTTTGTAACAAAAAATATCTCTGTCAGTCTGTCTGCAGCCTAGACGGCTAAAAGCGATAACCTTAAAACACACATTTGGCATTCCTCAGAGGGGTTTTAGAAATTTTATTTTCAAGGCTAAAAACAACGATATCTGCCATATAACCGTTAAGGAAAGGCTAAATTTTCTCGAAAACGGCTACAAGGATTTTGATGAACATTTTTTAGATTTTTGTTTGGGTATTGGCTATCATTTAATTATAAACAAATTTACTGGAACTGGACTTGCTTTCTTTATAGGATTCCTATAATCTAGGTAGTCACAATAATTATGCAGGCCCAAATTTTGAATAACATTTTTTTCTATTTATGTATTATTCATTTTCGATTTTTTTTTTTTTGAAAACTTTAAAAAAAAATAATTAATACATTTTATTTATAATTTTACGATCAGATGTATATTTATAAACTCCAAAAAACTGCTTACCAAAATAAAAAAAAAAACTTAAAATAATAAAACAAGATTTTCTAAATCTTGGTCCCACAATTTTCGAAACACATTTTTCATAAACTCGTTATTGTAAAAGCCGTGTAATGATGTACTCCATTTTGGATAAAAAAACGTTGTGTTGTGGTTCTTACACTTTTTATTAGTTCAGGCCGTGTTATTTGTTAATGTTAATGTGATTAGGTAAATAAGAGCAAGTACGTGCGACGCATTCTAGCTATTTACCAATGTTTATGTTAAGATGCTGAAATTCTTCGTTTTCAATTAGGCTTATTTTGAATTGAATAATTCCAAACTCATTTGTAAAACGGAACAATTTAACAATGAAAACAATTTTTTTTGTCAGATGTTTTACGACAAACTAACTTTGCCTTGGACGTTGAAGCAAAGTCGAAGAGAAAAAATCTCATCATGTCATGCCTGTCGTGTCATTTTATGGGCAATGAATAGTGTATTTCCAATTGATCTTGCTAATTGATACCAGTCTCTTGGATGATGAATTTTTACAGAAGATATCTTTTTTTTCATTTCTATAGTAGCGTGGTCAGCATCACCCTCCATATGAGTATACCAAAATTAAACATTGTAACTACGTCTCCATTTTTGTTTTTACTCGCACAACAATCACTAGAAAAACAGATATTTAACGGTGTTTAAAATTGATCTAAAATGCTGTAAAATACATTAAGCTATTTCATTACCTCTACTGTTTGCAAATTGCAATAGATTCATTACCTATATTTATTTTTCTTATAACTGATTCTATTTTCAAATTTTCTCAGTAAAAAATTACAAAATTCTTTTCAAAGGAGCATCTTAATATTCAACGAACTTCTTACAACTGATTTTATTCTCAAATCCACTTGATTCCCACTAAAGACCTCCATAACTTTCGTAAAAATAGTTTGGGTCGTGTTAAGACTACAGTTTTGTGGCCTTTGAAAGTAGTAAAATAGCTTGTGTGAACTTAAGCTGTTTACAAAAACTGACTGGTTGAAAATGATTTTTTTTAAAGCGGCTAATTTCGATATAAGCAGTCAAATGATTCGATATTGCGTAAATTTAAAATAACTTAGGTCAACGTTAGCGAACATTTAATCTGATTTCCACAAGGAATAAGAGCTTATCTCACGACTTAAGCCATTACAAGAAAATATATTATTTTTTTGTTTTCATTGATTTGTATTCAAGAGTAGATAAGTCGTTGTACAAATGCATTTTTTTGTTCATATGGACATAAGCTCTTTTGTTTTTTTTTTAATTTAACGGCTATTTTTTGCCCCAGAGCAATGGGACCCAGACTCAAATAAAGATAAACTAACTGGAAAGCCTGTGAAATTAAAAGAAAGATTTTCGCTTATTTCGACTTAAGCTCCTTCAACTTATCACAGCTATAATCTATTGTATTTTTTTTATTATTTTTTCCAAAATGTGTAACTACCTACCTAAAGCACTTTATTTTAAATTCAACTTATCTTAATGGCGAAAATTGCATGTAGGTAATGGAAAAAGGTAAAAAAGGGGCCCTTAAAAAAACTGATACGGGGCCCCCGAAGTGCTAGCTACGCCACTGTTTTTACCATGCAATGAGTGCACAAATGCGGGATATCCGAAGTCTTGTCGACTTCAACCACGAAGCTGTTGCATTTTTTTATTGACTTATATGGGCTTACTGCCAATGCAGAAATTCCTTCCTTCAGTAGTTCTTCTTTGACTTCACTGGCATCGTGGCTATAATGTATACCTTTAAGAACTAGCAACTTCTTTTTGTCTTCTTTGGCCGTGTAGGTATTAAACTCCGTGCTTCCGTCTTTCAGCATTGTCAGTGTTGGCCAGTGTTGAGTTTGCCGCAAATTGGGCAGCAAGCAGGTCTGCTTTTTCTTGAGAACTGACAGCAGGAATAACGTTAAAGACGAGCGTAGGAACTGATGATGACGAAGAATTCTTTAATTTTTTTACAAATGACCAAACATTTTTACTGCCTTTGGGACATTGCAGTATTTTTTGCCGAGTTTTTTGCTCATGTAAAAATTTGGTTTTTCGAATATGAACATTACAGGCATTTCTAGCTTGCTGAAACTTTTTCCGGTTTTCCTCTGTGATGTTGGCTTGGCGAAAACAACTTGGAGGTCATCTGTTTTGATACTTTTCAACCTATTTGGGATACAATTTCTCATTCCTAAAAGAATTAAATTTGTGACCATCCTGAAAAAGTTATTGAGACCGTCCCAGTTGGCTTTCTCGTATTGCCAACGGATTTAGTTTAGTTAAAAGTAATACCCAAGTTCTTTGCCGTTCTAACATAAGGAAGCGTAGAACTACTTAGTTCTATGCTAGGAAAACAAGAGGTGTCAGTTGCATTTTTACTGATGACAATAGCTTGACTTTTTCGGGTTTAGTCGCAACTGATTTTTCTCGGCCCACTTGAATACCCTAACCAGATCTAGATTCAGACGATAGGTAGCATCCTCAGCAATACCTAATGGGTAACTAAGGTACAACGAATCTTATTTTTATTGGATGATTTTAAGTACACATTTTATTTTTCAATTATTTTCATCTTAAAAGCAAAAGAAATCAATATTTTTTAGGTAGTTAATGTTTTCGTCATTCGCAATTAGTTTTTAGGAGCAAAAGGAATAGTAAGATGCTGGTCTTAAACTTGTGTTTTAAAATACAACATCAATAGAAAAATTACGTAAAATTATAAACAAATAAAGTCGACATTATCAAAAATTTTATGTGAAACATGTTTTCAACCTAGTTTCACACTAAATAAGTTTAAGGGTCGAGTTAAATAATTTTGGGCTAATATTTTAAATTTAATTTTAACTTCAACTTTCATTCATTCATTCAGTCAAATCCGGATGAATATCTTTTATTTCTTCAGATTTTAGATTCATCATCAAGTGGAAGTCGTGGTATGATTTTTTAACATTCCGTAGTAGTTCTTACAAGTTTTTTTTCTTTTTATTACTTGTAGTATTAGGTCCGGAATAAAAAAAAATTGGAATTTCGTAAGAGCGAAAGGCATTATTTCTTCGCTTTTTACTTACGATTATACTCGTATGCAAGTTTAGGATTCGTGAACATAAAAAAAATTGAGATCAATCAAACATGACATAACGATAATTTATTTATTAATTTATTTGAATACGTAAAATGCTAACGGTACATTCTTAAATTAAATAAAAACTAGTGGTATATTCATAAGTTAATTCATACATAAATCTTAAATCTACGAGTAATCTATTTCTTAAACAAAGTGATAAAGAAGCTTAAAAAAGTTTGTAACAAAAAATATCTCTGTCAGTCTGTCTGCAGCCTAGACGGCTAAAAGCGATAACCTTAAAACACACATTTGGCATTCCTCAGAGGGGTTTTAGAAATTTTATTTTCAAGGCTAAAAACAACGATATCTGCCATATAACCGTTAAGGAAAGGCTAAATTTTCTCGAAAACGGCTACAAGGATTTTGATGAACATTTTTTAGATTTTTGTTTGGGTATTGGCTATCATTTAATTATAAACAAATTTACTGGAACTGGACTTGCTTTCTTTATAGGATTCCTATAATCTAGGTAGTCACAATAATTATGCAGGCCCAAATTTTGAATAACATTTTTTTCTATTTATGTATTATTCATTTTCGATTTTTTTTTTTTGAAAACTTTAAAAAAAAATAATTAATACATTTTATTTATAATTTTACGATCAGATGTATATTTATAAACTCCAAAAAACTGCTTACCAAAATAAAAAAAAAACTTAAAATAATAAAACAAGATTTTCTAAATCTTGGTCCCACAATTTTCGAAACACATTTTTCATAAACTCGTTATTGTAAAAGCCGTGTAATGATGTACTCCATTTTGGATAAAAAAACGTTGTGTTGTGGTTCTTACACTTTTTATTAGTTCAGGCCGTGTTATTTGTTAATATTAATGTGATTAGGTAAATAAGAGCAAGTACGTGCGACGCATTCTAGCTATTTACCAATGTTTATGTTAAGATGCTGAAATTCTTCGTTTTCAATTAGGCTTATTTTGAATTGAATAATTCCAAACTCATTTGTAAAACGTAACAATTTAACATCTTGCCAAACAATTTTTTTTGTCAGATGTTTTACGACAAACTAACTTTGCCTTGGACGTTGAAGCAAAGTCGAAGAGAAAAAATCTCGTCATGTCATGCCTGTCGTGTCATTTTATGGGCAATGAATAGTGTATTACCAATTGATCTTGCTAATTGATACCAGTCTCTTGGATGATGAATTTTTACAGAAGATATCTTTTTTTCCTTTCTATGGCAGCGTGGTCAGCATCACCCTCCATATGAGTATACCAAAATTAAACATTGTAACTACGTATCCATTTTTGTTCTTACTCGCACAACAATCACTAGAAAAACAGATATTTAACGGTGTTTAAAATTGATCTAAAATGCTGTAAAATACATTAAGCTATTTCATTACCTCTACTGTTTTCAAATTGCAATGGATTCATTACCTATATTTATTTTTCTTATAACTGATTCTGTTTTCAAATTTTCTCAGTAAAAAATTACAAAATTCTTTCCAAAGGATCTTCTTAATATTCAACGAACTTCTTACAACTGATTCTATTCTCAAATCCACTTGATTCCCACTAAAGACCTCCATAACTTTCGTAAAAATAGTTTGGGTCGTGTTAAGACTACAGTTTTGTGGCCTTTGAAAGTAGTAAAATAGCTTGTGTGAACTTAAGCTGTTTACAAAAACTGACTGGTTGAAAATGATTTTTTTTAAAGCGGCTAATTTCGATATAAGCAGTCAAATGATTCGATATTGCGTAAATTTAAAATAACTTAGGTCAACGTTAGCGATCATTTAATCTGATTTCCACAAGGAATAAGAGCTTATCTCACGACTTAAGCCATTACAAGAAAATATATTATTTTTTTGTTTTCATTGATTTGTATTCAAGAGTAGATAAGCCGTTGTACAAATGCATTTTTTTGTTCATATGGACATAAGCTCTTTTGTTTTTTTTTTTTAATTTAACGGCTATTTTTTGCCCCAGAGCAATGGGACCCAGACTCAAATAAAGATAAACTAACTGGAAAGCCTGTGAAATTAAAAGAAAGCTTTTCGCTTATTTCGACTTAAGCTCCTTCAACTTATTATCACAGCTATAATCTATTGTATTTTTTTTATTATTTTTTCCAAAATGTGTAACTACCTACCTAAAGCACTTTATTTTTAATTCAACTTATCTTAATGGCGAAAATTGCATGTGTTCAAGCTATTTTTGTTGGAAAAAAAAATGCATGTAGGTAATGGAAAAAGGTAAAAAAGGGGCCCTTAAAAAAACTGATACGGGGCCCCCGAAGTGCTAGCTACGCCACTGTTTTTACCATGCAATGAGTGCACAAATGCGGGATATCCGAAGTCTTGTCGACTTCAACCACGAAGCTGTTGCATTTTTTTATTGACTTATATGGGCTTACTGCCAAAGCAGAAATTCCTTCCTTCAGTAGTTCTTCTTTGACTTCACTGGCATCGTGGCTATAATGTATACCTTTAAGAACTAGCAACTTCTTTTTGTCTTCTTTGGCCGTGTAGGTATTAAACTCCGTGCTTCCGTCTTTCAGCATTGTCAGTGTTGGCCAGTGTTGAGTTTGCCGCAAATTGGGCAGCAAGCAGGTCTGCTTTTTCTTGAGAACTGACAGCAGGAATAACGTTAAAGACGAGCGTAGGAACTGATGATGACGAAGAATTCTTTAATTTTTTTACAAATGACCAAACATTTTTACTGCCTTTGGGACATTGCAGTATTTTTTGCCGAGTTTTTTGCTCATGTAAAAATTTGGTTTTTCGAATATGAACATTACAGGCATTTCTAGCTTGCTGAAACTTTTTCCGGTTTTCCTCTGTGATGTTGGCTTGGCGAAAACAACTTGGAGGTCATCTGTTTTGATACTTTTCAACCTATTTGGGATAAAATTTCTCATTCCTAAAAGAATTAAATTTGTGACCATCCTGAAAAAGTTATTGAGACCGTCCCAGTTGGCTTTCTCGTATTGCCAACGGATTTAGTTTAGTTAAAAGTAATACCCAAGTTCTTTGCCGTTCTAACATAAGGAAGCGTGGAACTACTTAGTTCTATGCTAGGAAAACAAGAGGTGTCAGTTGCATTTTTACTGATGACAATAGCTTGACTTTTTTTCGGGTTTAGTCGCAACTGATTTTTCTCGGCCCACTTGAATACCCTAACCAGATCTAGATTCAGACGATAGGTAGCATCCTCAGCAATACCTAATGGGTAACTAAGGTACAACGAATCTTATTTTTATTGGATGATTTTAAGTACACATTTTATTTTTCAATTATTTTCATCTTAAAAGCAAAAGAAATCAATATTTTTTAGGTAGTTAATGTTTTCGTCATTCGCAATTAGTTTTTAGGAGCAAAAGGAATAGTAAGATGCTGGTCTTAAACTTGTGTTTTAAAATACAACATCAATAGAAAAATGACGTAAAATTATAAACAAATAAAGTCGACATTATCAAAAATTGTATGTGAAACATGTTTTCAACCTAGTTTCACACTAAATAAGTTTAAGGGTCGAGTTAAATAATTTTGGGCTAATATTTTAAATTTAATTTTAACTTCCACTTTCATTCATTCATTCAGTCAAATCCGGATGAATATCTTTTATTTCTTCAGATTTTAGATTCATCATCAAGTGGAAGTCGTGGTATGATTTTTTAACATTCCGTAGTAGTTCTTACAAGTTTTTTTTCTTTTTATTACTTGTAGTATTAGGTCCGGAATAAAAAAAATTGGAATTTCGTAAGAGCGAAAGGCATTATTTCTTCGCTTTTTACTTACGATTATACTCGTATGCAAGTTTAGGATTCGTGAACATAAAAAAAATTGAGATCAATCAAACATGACATAACGATAATTTATTTATTAATTTATTTGAATACGTAAAATGCTAACGGTACATTCTTAAATTAAATAAAAACTAGTGGTATATTCATAAGTTAATTCATACATAAATCTTAAATCTACGAGTAATCTATTTCTTAAACAAAGTGATAAAGAAGCTTAAAAAAGTTTGTAACAAAAAATATCTCTGTCAGTCTGTCTGCAGCCTAGACGGCTTAAAGCGATAACCTTAAAACACACATTTGGCATTCCTCAGAGGGGTTTTTGAAATTTTATTTTCAAGGCTAAAAATAACGATATCTGCCATATAACGGTTAAGGAAAGGCTAAATTTTCTCGAAAACGGCTACAAGGATTTTGATGAACATTTTTTAGGTTTTTGTTTGGGTATTGGCTATCATTTAATTATAACCAAATTTACTGCAACTGGACTTGCTTTCTTGATAGGATTCCTATAATCTAGGTAGTCACAATAATTATGCAGGCCAACATTTTGAATAACATTTTTTTCTATTTATGTATTATTCATTTTCGATTTTTTTTTTTGAAAACTTTAAAAAAAATAATTAATACATTTTATTTATAATTTTACGATCAGATGTATATTTATAAACTCCAAAAAACTGCTTACCAAAATTAAAAAAAAAAACTTAAAATAATAAAACAAGATTTTCTAAATCTTGGTCCCACAATTTTCGAAACACTTTTTTCATAAACTCGTTATTGTAAAAGCCGTGTAATGATGTACTCCATTTTGGAAAAGAAACGTTGTGTTGTGGTTCTTACACTTTTTATTAGTTCAGGCCGTGTTATTTGTTAATGTTAATGTGATTAGGTAAATAAGTGCAAGTACGTGCGACGCATTCTAGCTATTTACCAATGTTTATGTTAAGATGCTGAAATTCTTCGTTTTCAATTAGGCTTATTTTGAATTGAATAATTCCAAACTCATTTGTAAAACGTAAAAATTTAACATCTTGCCAAACAATTTTTTTTGTCAGATGTTTTACGACAAACTAACTTTGCCTTGGACGTTGAAGCAAAGTCGAAGAGAAAAAATCTCGTCATGTCATGCCTGTCGTGTCATTTTATGGGCAATGAATAGTGTATTACCAATTGATCTTGCTAATTGATACCATTCTCTTGGATGATGAATTTTTACAGAAGATATCTTTTTTTCCTTTCTATGGCAGCGTGGTCAGCATCACCCTCCATATGAGTATACCAAAATTAAACATTGTAACTACGTATCCATTTTTGTTCTTACTCGCACAACAATCACTAGAAAAACAGATATTTAACGGTGTTTAAAATTGATCTAAAATGCTGTAAAATACATTAAGCTATTTCATTACCTCTACTGTTTGCAAATTGCAATGGATTCATTACCTATATTTATTTTTCTTATAACTGATTCTATTTTCAAATTTTCTCAGTAAAAAATTACAAAATTCTTTCCAAAGGAGCATCTTAATATTCAACGAACTTCTTACAACTGATTCTATTCTCAAATCCACTTGATTCCCACTAAAGACCTCCAACACATTCGTAAAAATAGTTTGGGTCGTGTTAAGACTACAGTTTTGTGGCCTTTGAAAGTAGTAAAATAGCTTGTGTGTGAACTTTGGCTTACTGCCAAAGCAGAAATTCCTTCCTTCAGTAGTTCTTCTTTGACTTCACTGGCATCGTGGCTATAATGTATACCTTTAAGAACTAGCAACTTCTTTTTGTCTTCTTTGGCCGTGTAGGTATTTAACTCCGTGCTTCCGTCTTTCAGCATTGTCAGTGTTGGCCAGTGTTGAGTTTGCCGCAAATTGGGCAGCAAGCAGGTCTGCTTTTTCTTGAGAACTGACAGCAGGAATAACGTTAAAGACGAGCGTAGGAACTGATGATGACGTAGAATTCTTTACTTTTTTTACAAATGACCAAACATTTTTACTGCCTTTGGGACATTGCAGTATTTTTTGCCGAGTTTTTTGCTCATGTAAAAATTTGGTTTTTCGAATATGAACATTACAGGCATTTCTAGCTTGCTGAAACTTTTTCCGGTTTTCCTCTGTGATGTTGGCTTGGCGAAAACAACTTGGAGGTCATCTGTTTTGATACTTTTCAACCTATTTGGGATAAAATTTCTTATTCCTAAAAGAATTAAATTTGTGACCATCCTGAAAAAGTTATTGAGACCGTCCTAGTTGGCTTTCTCGTATTGCCAACGGATTTAGTTTAGTTAAAAGTAATACCCAAGTTCTTTGCCGTTCTAACATAAGGAAGCGTGGAACTACTTAGTTCTATGCTAGGAAAACAAGAGGTGTCAGTTGCATTTTTACTGATGACAATAGCTTGACTTTTTCGGGTTTAGTCGCAACTGATTTTTCTCGGCCCACTTGAATACCCTAACCAGATCTAGATTCAGACGATAGGTAGCATCCTCAGCAATACCTAATGGGTAACTAAGGTACAACGAATCTTATTTTTATTGGATGATTTTAAGTACACATTTTATTTTTCAATTATTTTCATCTTAAAAGCAAAAGAAATCAATATTTTTTAGGTATTTAATGTTTTCGTCATTCGCAAATAGTTTTTGGGAGCAGAAGGAATAGTAAGATGCTGGTCTTAAACTTGTGTTTTAAAATACAACATCAATAGAAAAATGACTTAAAATTATAAACAAATAAAGTCGACATTATCAAAAATTTTATGTGAAACATGTTTTCAACCTAGTTTCACACTAAATAAGTTTAAGGGTCGAGTTAAATAATTTTGGGCTAATATTTTAAATTTAATTTTAACTTCCAATTTCATTCATTCATTCAGTCAAATCCGGATGAATATTTTTTATTTCTTCAGATTTTAGATTCATCATTAAGTGGAAGTCGTGGTATGATTTTTTAACATTCCGTAGTAGTTCTTACAAGTTTTTTTTCTTTTTATTACTTGTAGTATTAGGTCCGGAATAAAAAAAAATTGGAATTTCGTAAGAGCGAAAGGCATTATTTCTTCGCTTTTTACTTACGATTATACTCGTATGCAAGTTTAGGATTCGTGAACATAAAAAAAATTGAGATCAATCAAACATGACATAACGATAATTTATTTATTAATTTATTTGAATACGTAAAATGCTAACGGTACATTCTTAAATTAAATAAAAACTAGTGGTATATTCATAAGTTAATTCATACATAAATCTTAAATCTACGAGTAATCTATTTCTTAAACAAAGTGATAAAGAAGCTTAAAAAAGTTTGTAACAAAAAATATCTCTGTCAGTCTGTCTGCAGCCTAGACGGCTAAAAGCGATAACCTTAAAACACACATTTGGCATTCCTCAGAGGGGTTTTTGAAATTTTATTTTCAAGGCTAAAAACAACGATATCTGCCATATAACCGTTAAGGAAAGGCTAAATTTTCTCGAAAACGGCTACAAGGATTTTGATGAACATTTTTTAGGTTTTTGTTTGGGTATTGGCTATCATTTAATTATAACCAAATTTACTGGAACTGGACTTGCTTTCTTTATAGGATTCCTATAATCTAGGTAGTCACAATAATTATGCAGGCCCAAATTTTGAATAACATTTTTTTCTATTTATGTATTATTCATTTTCGATTTTTTTTTTTTGAAAACTTTAAAAAAAAATAATTAATACATTTTATTTATAATTTTACGATCAGATGTATATTTATAAACTCCAAAAAACTGCTTACCAAAATAAAAAAAAAAACTTAAAATAATAAAACAAGATTTTCTAAATCTTGGTCCCACAATTTTCGAAACACATTTTTCATAAACTCGTTATTGTAAAAGCCGTGTAATGATGTACTCCATTTTGGATAAAAAAACGTTGTGTTGTGGTTCTTACACTTTTTATTAGTTCAGGCCGTGTTATTTGTTAATATTAATGTGATTAGGTAAATAAGAGCAAGTACGTGCGACGCATTCTAGCTATTTACCAATGTTTATGTTAAGATGCTGAAATTCTTCGTTTTCAATTAGGCTTATTTTGAATTGAATAATTCCAAACTCATTTGTAAAACGTAACAATTTAACATCTTGCCAAACAATTTTTTTTGTCAGATGTTTTACGACAAACTAACTTTGCCTTGGACGTTGAAGCAAAGTCGAAGAGAAAAAATCTCGTCATGTCATGCCTGTCGTGTCATTTTATGGGCAATGAATAGTGTATTACCAATTGATCTTGCTAATTGATACCAGTCTCTTGGATGATGAATTTTTACAGAAGATATCTTTTTTTCCTTTCTATGGCAGCGTGGTCAGCATCACCCTCCATATGAGTATACCAAAATTAAACATTGTAACTACGTATCCATTTTTGTTCTTACTCGCACAACAATCACTAGAAAAACAGATATTTAACGGTGTTTAAAATTGATCTAAAATGCTGTAAAATACATTAAGCTATTTCATTACCTCTACTGTTTTCAAATTGCAATGGATTCATTACCTATATTTATTTTTCTTATAACTGATTCTGTTTTCAAATTTTCTCAGTAAAAAATTACAAAATTCTTTCCAAAGGATCTTCTTAATATTCAACGAACTTCTTACAACTGATTCTATTCTCAAATCCACTTGATTCCCACTAAAGACCTCCATAACTTTCGTAAAAATAGTTTGGGTCGTGTTAAGACTACAGTTTTGTGGCCTTTGAAAGTAGTAAAATAGCTTGTGTGAACTTAAGCTGTTTACAAAAACTGACTGGTTGAAAATGATTTTTTTTAAAGCGGCTAATTTCGATATAAGCAGTCAAATGATTCGATATTGCGTAAATTTAAAATAACTTAGGTCAACGTTAGCGATCATTTAATCTGATTTCCACAAGGAATAAGAGCTTATCTCACGACTTAAGCCATTACAAGAAAATATATTATTTTTTTGTTTTCATTGATTTGTATTCAAGAGTAGATAAGCCGTTGTACAAATGCATTTTTTTGTTCATATGGACATAAGCTCTTTTGTTTTTTTTTTAAATTTAACGGCTATTTTTTGCCCCAGAGCAATGGGACCCAGACTCAAATAAAGATAAACTAACTGGAAAGCCTGTGAAATTAAAAGAAAGCTTTTCGCTTATTTCGACTTAAGCTCCTTCAACTTATTATCACAGCTATAATCTATTGTATTTTTTTAATTATTTTTTCCAAAATGTGTAACTACCTACCTAAAGCACTTTATTTTTAATTCAACTTATCTTAATGGCGAAAATTGCATGTGTTCAAGCTATTTTTGTTGGAAAAAAAAATGCATGTAGGTAATGGAAAAAGGTAAAAAAGGGGCCCTTAAAAAAACTGATACGGGGCCCCCGAAATGCTAGCTACGCCACTGTTTTTACCATGCAATGAGTGCACAAATGCGGGATATCCGAAGTCTTGTCGACTTCAACCACGAAGCTGTTGCATTTTTTTATTGACTTATATGGGCTTACTGCCAAAGCAGAAATTCCTTCCTTCAGTAGTTCTTCTTTGACTTCACTGGCATCGTGGCTATAATGTATACCTTTAAGAACTAGCAACTTCTTTTTGTCTTCTTTGGCCGTGTAGGTATTAAACTCCGTGCTTCCGTCTTTCAGCATTGTCAGTGTTGGCCAGTGTTGAGTTTGCCGCAAATTGGGCAGCAAGCAGGTCTGCTTTTTCTTGAGAACTGACAGCAGGAATAACGTTAAAGACGAGCGTAGGAACTGATGATGACGAAGAATTCTTTAATTTTTTTACAAATGACCAAACATTTTTACTGCCTTTGGGACATTGCAGTATTTTTTGCCGAGTTTTTTGCTCATGTAAAAATTTGGTTTTTCGAATATGAACATTACAGGCATTTCTAGCTTGCTGAAACTTTTTCCGGTTTTCCTCTGTGATGTTGGCTTGGCGAAAACAACTTGGAGGTCATCTGTTTTGATACTTTTCAACCTATTTGGGATAAAATTTCTCATTCCTAAAAGAATTAAATTTGTGACCATCCTGAAAAAGTTATTGAGACCGTCCCAGTTGGCTTTCTCGTATTGCCAACGGATTTAGTTTAGTTAAAAGTAATACCCAAGTTCTTTGCCGTTCTAACATAAGGAAGCGTGGAACTACTTAGTTCTATGCTAGGAAAACAAGAGGTGTCAGTTGCATTTTTACTGATGACAATAGCTTGACTTTTTTTCGGGTTTAGTCGCAACTGATTTTTCTCGGCCCACTTGAATACCCTAACCAGATCTAGATTCAGACGATAGGTAGCATCCTCAGCAATACCTAATGGGTAACTAAGGTACAACGAATCTTATTTTTATTGGATGATTTTAAGTACACATTTTATTTTTCAATTATTTTCATCTTAAAAGCAAAAGAAATCAATATTTTTTAGGTAGTTAATGTTTTCGTCATTCGCAATTAGTTTTTAGGAGCAAAAGGAATAGTAAGATGCTGGTCTTAAACTTGTGTTTTAAAATACAACATCAATAGAAAAATGACGTAAAATTATAAACAAATAAAGTCGACATTATCAAAAATTGTATGTGAAACATGTTTTCAACCTAGTTTCACACTAAATAAGTTTAAGGGTCGAGTTAAATAATTTTGGGCTAATATTTTAAATTTAATTTTAACTTCCACTTTCATTCATTCATTCAGTCAAATCCGGATGAATATCTTTTATTTCTTCAGATTTTAGATTCATCATCAAGTGGAAGTCGTGGTATGATTTTTTAACATTCCGTAGTAGTTCTTACAAGTTTTTTTTTCTTTTTATTACTTGTAGTATTAGGTCCGGAATAAAAAAAATTGGAATTTCGTAAGAGCGAAAGGCATTATTTCTTCGCTTTTTACTTACGATTATACTCGTATGCAAGTTTAGGATTCGTGAACATAAAAAAAATTGAGATCAATCAAACATGACATAACGATAATTTATTTATTAATTTATTTGAATACGTAAAATGCTAACGGTACATTCTTAAATTAAATAAAAACTAGTGGTATATTCATAAGTTAATTCATACATAAATCTTAAATCTACGAGTAATCTATTTCTTAAACAAAGTGATAAAGAAGCTTAAAAAAGTTTGTAACAAAAAATATCTCTGTCAGTCTGTCTGCAGCCTAGACGGCTAAAAGCGATAACCTTAAAACACACATTTGGCATTCCTCAGAGGGGTTTTTGAAATTTTATTTTCAAGGCTAAAAACAACGATATCTGCCATATAACCGTTAAGGAAAGGCTAAATTTTCTCGAAAACGGCTACAAGGATTTTGATGAACATTTTTTAGGTTTTTGTTTGGGTATTGGCTATCATTTAATTATAACCAAATTTACTGGAACTGGACTTGCTTTCTTGATAGGATTCCTATAATCTAGGTAGTCACAATAATTATGCAGGCCAACATTTTGAATAACATTTTTTTCTATTTATGTATTATTCATTTTCGATTTTTTTTTTTGAAAACTTTAAAAAAAATAATTAATACATTTTATTTATAATTTTACGATCAGATGTATATTTATAAACTCCAAAAAACTGCTTACCAAACTTAAAAAAAAAAAACTTAAAATAATAAAACAAGATTTTCTAAATCTTGGTCCCACAATTTTCGAAACACTTTTTTCATAAACTCGTTATTGTAAAAGCCGTGTAATGATGTACTCCATTTTGGAAAAAAAACGTTGTGTTGTGGTTCTTACACTTTTTATTAGTTCAGGCCGTGTTATTTGTTAATGTTAATGTGATTAGGTAAATAAGAGCAAGTACGTGCGACGCATTCTAGCTATTTACCAATGTTTATGTTAAGATGCTGAAATTCTTCGTTTTCAATTAGGCTTATTTTGAATTGAATAATTCCAAACTCATTTGTAAAACGGAACAATTTAACAATGAAAACAATTTTTTTTGTCAGATGTTTTACGACAAACTAACTTTGCCTTGGACGTTGAAGCAAAGTCGAAGAGAAAAAATCTCATCATGTCATGCCTGTCGTGTCATTTTATGGACAATGAATAGTGTATTACCAATTGATCTTGCTAATTGATACCAGTCTCTTGGATGATGAATTTTTGCAGAAGATATCTTTTTTTCCTTTCTATAGTAGCGTGGTCAGCATCACCCTCCATATGAGTATACCAAAATTAAACATTGTAACTACGTCTTCATTTTTGTTTTTACTCGCACAACAATCACTAGAAAAACAGATATTTAACGGTGTTTAAAATTGATCTAAAATGCTGTAAAATACATTAAGCTATTTCATTACCTCTACTGTTTGCAAATTGCAATGGATTCATTACCTATATTTATTTTTCTTATAACTGATTCTATTTTCAAATTTTCTCAGTAAAAAATTACAAAATTCTTTCCAAAGGAGCATCTTAATATTCAACGAACTTCTTACAACTGATTCTATTCTCAAATCCACTTGATTCCCACTAAAGACCTCCATAACTTTCGTAAAAATAGTTTGGGTCGTCTTAAGACTACAGTTTTGTGGCCTTTGAAAGTAGTAAAATAGCTTGTGTGAACTTAAGCTGTTTACAAAAACTGACTGGTTGAAAATGATTTTTTTTAAAGCGGCTAATTTCGATATAAGCAGTCAAATGATTCGATATTGCGTACATTTAAAATAACTTAGGTCAACGTTAGCGATCATTTAATCTGATTTTCACAAGGAATAAGAGCTTATCTCACGACTTAAGCCATTACAAGAAAATATATTATTTTTTTGTTTTCATTGATTTGTATTCAAGAGTAGATAAGCCGTTGTACAAATGCATTTTTTTGTTCATATGGACATAAGCTCTTTTGTTTTTTTTTTTAATTTAACGGCTATTTTTTGCCCCAGAGCAATGGGACCCAGACTCAAATAAAGATAAACTAACTGGAAAGCCTGTGAAATTAAAAGAAAGATTTTCGCTTATTTCGACTTAAGCTCCTTCAACTTATTATAACAGCTATAATCTATTGTATTTTTTTTATTATTTTTTCCAAAATGTGTAACTACCTACCTAAAGCACTTTTATTTTAATTCAACTTATCTTAATGGCGAAAATTGCATGTGTTCAAGCTATTTTTGTTGGAAAAAAAATGCATGTAGGTAATGGAAAAAGGTAAAAAAGGGGCCCTTAAAAAAACTGATACGGGGCCCCCGAAGTGCTAGCTACGCCACTGTTTTTACCATGCAATGAGTGCACAAATGCGGGATATCCGAAGTCTTGTCGACTTCAACCACGAAGCTGTTGCATTTTTTTATTGACTTATATGGGCTTACTGCCAAAGCAGACATTCCTTCCTTCAGTAGTTCTTCTTTGACTTCACTGGCATCGTGGCTATAATGTATACCTTTAAGAACTAGCAACTTCTTTTTGTCTTCTTTGGCCGTGTAGGTATTAAACTCCGTGCTTCCGTCTTTCAGCATTGTCAGTGTTGGGTTTGCCGCAAATTGGGCAGCAAGCAGGTCTGCTTTTTCTTGAGAACTGACAGCAGGAATAACGTTAAAGACGAGCGTAGGAACTGATGATGACGAAGAATTCTTTACTTTTTTTTACAAATGACCAAACATTTTTACTGCCTTTGGGACATTGTAGTATTTTTTGCCGAGTTTTTTGCTCATGTAAAAATTTGGTGTTTCGAATATGAACATTACAGGCCTTTCTAGCTTGCTGAAACTTTTTCCGGTTTTCCTCTGTGATGTTGGCTTGGCGAAAACAACTTGGAGGTCATCTGTTTTGATACTCTTCAACCTATTTGGGATAAAATTTCTCATTCCTAAAAGAATTAAATTTGTGACCATCCTGAAAAAAGTTATTGAGACCGTCCCAGTTGGCTTTCTCGTATTGCCAACGGATTTGGTTTAGTTAAAAGTAATACCCAAGATCTTTGCCGTTCTAACATAAGGAAGCGTGGAACTACTTAGTTCTATGCTAGGAAAACAAGAGGTGTCAGTTGCATTTTTACTGATGACAATAGCTTGACTTTTTTTCGGGTTTAGTCGCAACTGATTTTTCTCGGCCCACTTGAATACCCTAACCAGATCTAGATTCAGACGATAGGTAGCATCCTCAGCAATACCTAATGGGTAACTAAGGTATATTTGTACATCGTCGGTATACATACAATAAATAATTTAGAATAAATCAAAAAACACACCAAACTGTTGTTATAAATAGGCACAATTTAACACATTTAGTTCGGTAATTTCGGAAACCGCACGTTTCCGCAGCCAATTTTTATAAATAATTTTAAATAAACACCTAGGCTACAAATTGATGTAAAATTTTAAGCGTAGGAAGCGTGGGTAACTGCCAAAAGTCTCTCTGAAATTAAAGACTATTTGTTATTTCTCTTTTTTAGTTTGTCAATCAATAACTCGTGAACTGAACTATATCAGTGCCAATCTGTATCCCGCCGAGTGCACATCGTCTGTGTTTCGTGTGTCTTATTTATATTAATATTTTTCTCCCGTTGCCGCTTTGATTGTGCTAAAAATCAAAAAATAAAATATCCATTACCAATAAAAAAAAAAAAAAAAAATTGTAATACAGAAAACCTACATCAAATGCCACACACTATACGACCAGCGTGAAGTGATTTCCTTGTTTCCCTTCCCTTTTCCAACACAGGTGTCTTACCTTGCCGCATATATGATATGCGTTTACAATTTTTTTTTCTTGCACTCGCATGTTGTGTGACATGGTTGAGCTTAGACACTAACGTATGTATAGAGAAAAAAATATATTATTCTAATTGAACAGGGGTGTATCAATCATATTGTCACTTAGGCCTAACACAAGTGACAATGTGTTATTGTGAAGCTTTGTTGTAAAATTTTTATTCTTTTTTTACTCTTATTATATCGTTTGTTTTGGTTTTTTTATTTTTTTATTTTATAATGGAAGGTTATTTCAGAGTTGACTATTCTAACATACGGGGGTTAAGAACCAATTTTCTGGCTGTGTACTACACACTGTTTTATACAGGCCTGCTGTTTTGGCGCTGGTTGAAACTCAAGTAGGAGAGCGTAAAATATTCTATGGGACCAATCTTCTTTCGCACTCGTACAGTGGCTAGAGTTTTAAAAGATCTTGACACACATAAATCCGCTGGTCCTGATAATATCCCCGTTATTGTTCTGAAGAGGTGTTCTTCTACGTTTGCAAAGCCACTGCGTAAGCTGTTCTATCTAAATTACCGATCGATTGCACTTACGTCCCTTCTTTCGAAGGTCATGGAAACACTTATTAATTATAAAATCAAGAAATATATTGAGGAACGAAAGTTTCTAAATGACCGACAATATGGCTTTCGTTGAAGAGGAACGAAAGTTTCTAAATGACCGACAATATGGCTTTCGTTGCAATAGGTGTACTGGTGATATGATGGTTTATCACGCCGAACAGTGGAACAAATCTACATCGTTTCTGAGAAAGTTAGATTATTGCACTCGATATTTCTAAAGCATTTGATAGAGTCTGGCACCATTCTCCCATTATGACTTGCCGAACTTTAAAACAAATGTGCATCGATATCTCCTTTTATACCCCACCCTATTTTCCTAACGCCCCCGCTGTGTTTAACATTATAAGGGTAGCCAAAATTCCTTTTGCGCGGGCCAATTATAAAAAAAAAAAAACCAGTCTCTGTTTGAGTTTTATACGTCTTACCACTGGTGGGGGATCGTAACAAACAATGAGAAGTTGCTTTTTCTGCATGTAAAACTATTCTGCTTTATTTTTTATGATTTCCTACTGACCTAGTATTATAACAATTTCATTTACCTTACTATTTTGCTTACAATCATATATTTCATAATTTCCTTACTGTCCATAACATAACAGTTTTATTAACCTGACTGTTTTGCTTACAAATAATATTGCTTAATTTATATTGACTTAATAATATATAAAACAATAATAGATGCCAATATTTGCTGTATAATCGATGGTTGCTATTGGAATTTCTGTTGTATGCACATATCAACATTTACCCCCTGTCTATATAGCGGAAGTTCTTGATGCTGGTATAGGGAATTGGTGCTGCTTAAGCGTTTTCCGAAGTCTTATAATTACAATAATCAGTACTATGCTGAATATAGTGGAGCTGGTATAATGCACGATATGATGTGTGGTGTTGTTGTTGTAGTCTTCGGGGTTGACGTTCTTAGCTTTTTTCAATTGTTGTACGGAGTGTTCCAAGTTTCTGAGTTGCTCGTCAGGGTAAATAAATGCACGTACTGCGCTTCAATAGTAGGTGAGAGGTTCTTTAGCGAATTTGGAAAGGATGGTGCTTAGATTGAGTTGTGGGGTAATCGATGAATTTAGTCTTGTTGTATAGGATCCGTGAGCTGTGATTACCATAGTATCCAGACGAGTTGACATCCTGGTTCTAGGGTGAGGATTCCGTCTTTGACAAAAGTCGAATGTCTCTAGCTACTGAGTAGACGTGTTTTTCTTTGGCGGTTGTTTCATTAAAGTTTTAAACCCATAAACTGTGGCGAATATCTATTAAGCTGTGTCAAATCTTTCAGAACCATGACTCAAGAATATCAACTCAAAAATTGTGTTTTGTTTGATCTGAATTGACTATTTTACCTGAAATTCAATTATAAAATCCAAACTTTATTATTTCATTTTCCATTTCTGTTGTTTTTTTATGTTTGTGTAACGTTAAATAAAGCTTTAAACACAAATAAAAACTTTAAACATATACATACAAAATCAATATGTCTTGTAATAAAGGAGTGAAGCCAAGTGTCTCTCTATCAACATTAAAAATTCACCTCAACCTTCGAAAATGTCCACTGCCTCTGTCATAGATGATGAAAACTCGATGTGGAAGAAAATGGATAAGAGACTAGAAAATCTAAGTAAGTTAATCACTTCTTTACTTTCATCTCAAATAAAAGAATCCGCCGACAATGTTTCCAAAAAACATTGAAACTAAAATCGCCGAATTAAGTGACAACATAAAGGACATAAATAATCGTGTAACGCAATTTGAAAGCACAAGCTTAGCTACGAATATTGAACTTGACGTAATAAAAACAAATATTAGCAACATAAAAGTAACGATGAACGAAATTCAAAATGAACTAATGGAAATAGACTACAAATCACGACGACACAACTTAATGATGTAAAAACCGAACTGGCTGATGCGACAGGAAAAATGCACTCGATTGAAGTTGCTCAAGATATTCAAAACAACAAAAACATTGCCGCTAACGCTGTTCTATTTGGCATCCCATTCATAAAAGATGAAAATCTTAAATCTTATTTTAATCACCTGTGTCACACCATAAACATTAAGCCACCAACGCTCTTAGCCATTTTTCGAATTCGCTCAGTTAACATAAACAATAACACTTCAAATATTCTCATTAAGTTTACAAACCCATTTGACAAGACTTATGTGCTAAAATCAATCTCGAAATACCGCAGCGAGTCGAATAATAAGCATATTTTTCTGCGCGACGTTGGATTAATGCAAACAAATCAACAAACACCAATATTTATTGGCGAATGCTTAACAAAAAAGAATCACATGTTGCTGAAGAACGCACTTCGTCTAAAAAAGATAAAGAAGTTGTCATCTGCATTTTCCATGCTGTTCACATAAAATGTCGACATGACGAAGAACCTAAACTTGTCGAAAACAACGAAGAACTTTATGAAATTGCCAGCCATTCACAAATGTCAACATAATAAAAGAAAGCTTCTCAAACTTTATTTTCACTATATCTGTTAAACTTAATTTTTTGATTGTACTTTTTTCTGATTTTATTTTTTTATTTATACTTTTTAAATATTCATTTAATTTCATTCTTTTTTCTTTAATTTATTTTAAGAGTTTTCTTTAATTTGGTTTTGGTATTTATTTATAGATTTAATTTTCATTTTATTTCATTCTTTTTTCTTTAATATCTCAATTTTTTTAAACGCTTTTCTCTATTTTTGTTAATCAGTTGTATTCTGCTTATTTGATATGAATTCTCTAGGTTTTAATATAAATAGCGTTATTGCGTCCAGTGAAGGAATATTCGTTAAAGTTTTAACCAACCAGAGTAATGGAATTAAAATATGCCATATAAATGCACAAAGTTTGCTTCCAAAAACTGATGAGTTCAGGTTTGTGTTCGGCGGAAGTAAAGTTGATGTCATTTGTGTATCTGAAATATGGTTTAAAAACACATATAAAGAAATGTGCAAACTTAGACGATATAAGATTTTTCGCTCGGACAGACAGGATCGCATTGGGGTGGTGTTGCAATTTATGTCCGAGATAACATTCCATGCAAACTAAGATATGTGTCTTAAGCCTACAGTGCAATTGAATATGTCTTTGTGGAAAATAAGTTACTTATAGGAGCAGTATACAACCCAAATAGAAACATTAGTCTTGTTCCATTTTTTTATTTCATGGAAGAAATATCTTCTTTATTCTGAGATGATAAATAAGTGGAGATTTCAATAGCAATCTCTTGGTAGACAAATATCTTCTGGATGGTATGAGAACTTATAACATGTTTCCCGTTAATACCTTGGTTGCAACACACTTTACTGAATACTCAAGTACACTTTTAGATGTCTTTTTCGTGAGTGATATTAGTAAGGTAAGTAAGTAAGTAAGTAAGTAATTCATTTATTTATCGATGTTTTTATACAGTTTCAGTAGACATAATGAATTTTAAAGCTTTGACATAGCCGTCAGCTCAGTTGGCAAAGTATATAAAACAATTTTTTAATTTATAAATAAAATTTAAATGAATTGATTTAAATGAATTCAGACATTAATAGATTTCGATACATATAAATTGAGTTTAAAAAACAATACAATAATTTCCAATTTACACCATTTAATAATTCTATTGTTTCTTGCATTGTAAAGCTGTTTTTCTTAAAAAAAATTAGTCTTTGAGGTTTAAATACTGGACAAATGCTTATAAAATGGAAGCAGTCTTCTTTTGCTTTAATATTGCAGAGGGTACAGAATTGCTGGAATTTTCCGTTGTATGGACTGCCATTTAAGGTTAAAAGCTCACATCTGGATTTGAAAATTAGTGATATTTCTTTATAGCTGAATGTGTCTTGAAAGTAATTATTGTCCAACAGGTTATGGTTGAGTTGTGAGTAAATTATTCTGCTCTCAGACTGCTCAGCTTCTCCTACTAATTTTTCTCGAACATAGTCTTCGTGTTTTTGAATTACGTTGTAAAGCTGCTCCTTTAGTTGAACTAAGTTATTCAAATCAAATTGGATACCTTCCCCACAGCTATCACCAATATTTTGGCACTTTGCGATCCACCAGTCCTTATTCCGCATTTCATAAAGGAGCATTTTCTTGGTCAAACGAGCATCTGAATGTGAAGCAACTTTATGGATGTAGTCTGCCTGCAGCTTAAGGGTGTTGGTAAACAGTTTCGCAATTCCCGTTTCCAAGTAAACTGCGTAGTTAGGTGTTCCATTTGGCAAATTAAAAAGTTTTTTTATGAAATTTCTTTGGAGCTTTTCTACAACATCAAATTCATCCGTTCCCCAAACTTGTGCCGCATAGCAAAGAGATGTTTTTACAACACATTCAAAAATTTTCCATTTAGCTGACAACAATACATTTTGGTTTGAGAAAATATTCCTCCAAGTCATATTTATCAAACTTTGGGAGGACTTCGCTTTTTCAGTTAGATGATTTTTGAAATCCATCATTTTGTTCAACTTGACGCCTAAATAGTTGTAATCCTTAGTGATTTCAAGCCGATGATCATTGAAGAACCAACTTTCTCTAACCAAACTGTGAGAAGATCTTGAGAATACCATGATTTTAGATTTTTCAGTATTTATTGTAAGTCCCCATGTGATACAGTATGTTGCCAACCGATTTATCATAAGCTGCAAATTTTCTGGTGACTCTGAAAGAATCACTAGATCGTCTGCATACAGAAGAACATTGATTGTAGTGTCAGCTATCCGAATCCCACCAGGAAGATATTTGCCAATATCGTTAATATACAACGCAAACAACAAAGCACTCAGAGGGCATCCTTGTTTGACACCAGCGTTAGTATCAAAATATTGTGAGAACGTAGATCCATCCCATACCGATGCTTCTGTACCAGTATACATGTTCTCAGTAAACTGAGTGTCGTGGGGTGCACACCACTGTTTAAGCTCTCTAATCTCTTTAAATATGAAGTGTTTCACTTGTGCTGAAAAAATCGCTAAAAACTGCAATCGTAATATTCACTGTGTCGATTGTAAAGGAACATTTCATTTTGAGTGTGTAAACATTCTTCAACAAGATGTTGATTTTATGAAAGCAAATGGAAAGGATTATCGTTGTGACAAGTGCAATATACTCCGACGTCGATCTCTTTACGTGCCAACACCACCACATTCTGAACTGCAACAACGTTCTAATGATGAAACAGCTAGCTTGAATTGCAATAGCAACAAAATCAACGACAGCAGCTTAGCAGCAACAACTTCGAATGAAAAACCAGAGCAATACACATTACAAATGATTTATCGTAAGATTGCAAGCTTAGAAGAAACTAACAAGGAATTCTTGCATCAAATCAAAGAATTACGTGCTGAGAACGCAGATTTAAAATCAAAAGTGCACATGCTAGAAAGCCGACTAAACTGCGAACAACAAAATCATAAACGTAACTGCATTGAAATTGTTGGTGTTCCGGCAGTGGACGATAGCAACTCCAAATGTTTGGCGCAGAAACTATTTCGAGAGGCATTGTCTGTGGAAGTATGTGATGACGACATAAACAACTGTTACGTTAAACATACACGTAAGTCAATACATGGATCTCCCATCAAACCCATCATTTGCTTAAGTTTTGTTAACATTGAGCGTAAGAAGCAGATTATGAACGCAAAGAAGAAAGAAATTAAGAAGTTAAACACGAGCATCTTTAGCAACAATAACAACAACAGGAGCAGAGGCAGCAGCGGCGGAGTAGCCAGTATATATATTAACGACTCACTAACAAAATACACACAAGCTTTACTGATGCAGGCAAGAGAGGTAAAGAAAAATAAAGGGTACAAATATGTATGGCTTAAGAATAATAGAATCTTAATGCGAAAGGTGGAAGGTGGAAAAGTAGTCACAATAAGGTCTTTTGATGATCTTGTGAAATTATAGTGCATTTGCACAAATTGTTTTTTTTTCTCAATTCAAACTTCATAAACTTTAAATTAAAATGAATTTTGATGAAGAACTTATTGATGATTTTTTCACCTTTGATCTTCCAAATAATAATTGCAAAAATGTATTTTTCGATAAATTATATTGTAATAATAAGATTTTTTTCGTTCAACAAAATGTAAGAAGCTTAAGAGAAAATTTTGCGTCTCTTGTATCTCAGTTGAGCACTTTGGCTTGCATTCCAAGTTTTATTTTTGTTTCGGAAATCTGGATATATGATTTTGAATTGAATGACTTTAATATACCAGGGTTTAACTTTTATGCGAACACAAATGATAATTATGCTGCCGGTGGCGTCGGTTGTTTTGCAAAGGATGATTTTGAGTGTGTGTCAAGTAATCTAAAAGTTTCGAGTGCTGATATTTTAAAAATGTCTTTTAAGTCTGATCATGAAAATTATGTTATTCTTTGTGTGTATAGACTGCACAAATACAATGTCTCGGCTTTTATGGAGGAATTTTCAAATATCTTAGAAAATGAAAAGGGTAGAAATCTAATAATATTGGGCGATTTTAACATCAATATTTTAGAGGATAGCTTATTGGTTTCAAACTATATGAGTTTATTGGCAACTAACGGTCTAGAATCAATTATAAATGAACCAACAAGGATTACCTCGGGTACATGTTTAGATCATATTTATGCACGCTTTTCTAATATTTCTCTTGATCGCTGTGAAAAGTTTGTTTTTGATTTTGACATTACTGATCATGTTATGACTGGTCTTATTGTAAGCAAACCTGTAAGATCACATAGTACGCTTCATAATATTTCTCCCCCGCAAACCAAGCGAACTAAAGTTGACTTTGCCAAACTAAGACGATGCTTAGTTTTTGAATTTTGGGATAACGTCTTCATAGAAAGCAATGTTTCGAAATCTTTTGATGTGTTCATTGCAACTCTTAAGAAACATATAAATAGCTGCACGTACTCGGTAAGAAAAAAGAAAAATATCAAGAAACTAAAACCTTGGATTAATCACAGCTTGTTAGTTAAGATTAGCCTGAAAAACAAACTGAAGTTAAAAAGCTTTAAGCATCCTAATAATAGATACCTAAAAAATAAAGTAAAACGCTTGAGTACTGAACTAAAGAGGGAAATCCCAAACTGTCGGGACAATTTTTATAAAAGTCAATTTGTTTCCGCTAAAGGTGACTTAAAACGAGAATGGCGTGTAGTCAACGGTATTTTAAATAAAGGTACCATTAATAAAAGACCTAAGGAGCTACGAGTTGACGACTCAGTCATTTCTGATAAGTACGAGATTGCCAACTATTTTAATCATTACTTTGTTACGATAGCAAACGCTTCAAGACCACTACACCAATCGCAAAGTTGTACCCATAGGTCTCTTAATGAACCATTCCTCAGGCACAGTTTTTTCTTCGAACCTATTACACCATCGGAGTTGTTGCAGTCTATAAAATCGCTAAAAAACTCTAACTCATGTGGAATTGACGGAATTTCTAGTTGCCTTTTAAAAAATATTGCTTGGTTTATAGTTGACACTTTAGCTAACATTTTTAATCTCAGTATAACCTCTGGTATATTTCCTGCAGCTCTTAAGTGCGCAGATGTTATTCCGTTGTTGAAAAAAGGGGCCACTAATAATGTATGTAACTACAGACCTATCTCGCTGCTCTCATCTCTTAGCAAAGTCTTTGAAAAAGTTGTAAAATCTAGAATGTTAAAGTTTCTGGAAAAAAATGTTTTTTTTAGTGAAATACAGTTTGGTTTTCGATCGGGTAGATCGACAGAAGATGCTCTTCTAGATTTTTCTTCCGAAATATACTCTAATTTAGATATGAAAAAGAACACTGCAGCCTTATTTGTCGACATTACGAAAGCTTTTGACATGGTGGACCATGAGATATTGTTGACAAAATTAGAACATGCTGGCTTTCGCGGTTTTATGATCGATTGGTTTCGTTCGTATCTAAAAAACAGATCTCAAAAAGTAAAAGTAGACAACATCAGAAGTGAATCACAGTTTAATAATTTGGGTGTTCCCCAGGGCTCAGTGCTAGGACCTACTCTTTTCCTAATATATATAAATTCTTTATTTAAGTTAAGATTCAAAGGTGCTTTAACTGCTTTTGCTGATGATGTTGGGTGCGTCTACGGATCAAGTAGTCGTTTGGATCTTCTTAGTGATATAAATTGGGACTTAGATTTATTAAGACTGTGGTTTGCCGACCATAAATTAGTAATTAGTTCGAAAACAAAAATTATGTTTTTTAGCCTCTCTTCTCAATCGAGTCCTGATGTAAATATCTGTTTTCATGCACCTGAATGCCAGAAATTCAGATTATATAATTGCTCATGTAGTTCAACGAATAGCTTCTGTTTTAATATTGACTGCAGTGAAAAATGTTTTGAGGTGGAAGTAGTGAACCAATTTAAATATCTTGGCTTAATAATGGATGCAAAAATGTCCTTCCTGCACCACACTGATTCGCTGAAAAAGTATTTTAGATCGACTGTGAGAAACTTTTATTACCTTCAAAAAGTTTGTTCTAAGAAACTGTTGAGCATTATCTATAATGGTATTTTCCAGTCTAAGTTGCAGTATGGTGTTACATGTTGGGGTGGTACTCATTTAAACAAAATTGAGCCATTATTAATACTTCAGAAGCGTATCATAAGGATAATGTGTAACAAACATCGTTTACATCCTAGTTTACCTCTTTTCAAGTATCTGAACATTCTTCCCTTACGGCATTTATACTGTTTCAAAGTGTTAAAAGTTTTTTTCTTTAGATCTGGTAATCTTAACTCTAGATTTCTTGACAGTCACAACTTGCGAATAAATTCAATGAACTTGGTTCCGATTCCCAGATACCGCACCACAGCATTGCGTAATTTTTACAGTGTAGCATCTTGTCGTATTTTCAACAAATTACCCCGAAATCTCAGAACAATAAATGTCTCTAGAAAAATTGAAAAAGATATAAGAAACTGGCTATAAGATTTTCAACCAAAAGAACTTGAATGCTTACTAAATGCTCAAACATAAATACAAAAAAACATGTATGTAGTAAAATTGAATTTTGTATAAGGCTATGTGTATATGAACTGTTATATTATCATTATGAAGGTTACCTCTTACTCATTGTACCTACCTCTGCTTGCAATTTTTATTTTCAAGGGTCAAGTTTTTCTTATCAAGGGTCACCCCACCCATATAAGATACATATGTATTTTTAAATTGAAGTGACATTAACACTGTTTGTATAAATATAAATGTCACTAAATTTATTTTGATTAATATTCTGAAGTGTATATAATTGCTTTATTTAATTAATTGTTATAATCAAATTATATTGAATTCAAAATAAATTAAATCTACTAATCTAAATCTAAAAAATCTTTAATACATTTAAGAGCTTTGTAGAGATTCCGAGTTGAGAGAGTTTATACATGAGTGCATTTCTATTCACAAGGTCGAAAGCTGCCTTAAAATCAACAAAGAAAGCGTAAATCTTCTTATTTCTGGCTTGGAATGCTTTAACAATTGACGTTAATACGAATATTTGATCAACAGTACAATAGTTTTTCCTGAAACCCGCTTGGAAGTCTGTTAAAATGCTGTTGTTATCAGCCCACATTTCTATTCTGTTCACGAGAACACCGCAAAATATTTTGGCCATAACGTTCATAAATGATATTCCCCTATAATTCTCGACGTTGTTTATATCACCTTTCTTATGAATAGGGAAAATAACAGATTTTTTGAACGAGGAGGGAATGAAACCGGTTGAAAAAATGTTGTTGAAAAGCTGCTTTAGCTTGTTAATGAAAGCTGGTGTTGCATTTTTGAAGTATTCATATGGAACTCCGTCTTCGCCTGGTGCTTTTCCATCTTTCGCTTTTTGAAGTACCATTTTTATTTCATTTTCGTCTATTTCAGAGTCCAAAGTTTCCTCTATAACCAGTGGTTCTGCATAAGAAAAGGACAAATCAGACTTATTGGAGAGCAGGTTTTTGAAGTGGTATGAAAGATGTTCTGCGGATATATTTGTACCAATTACAAAGTTGGATCCATTTATTTCTTTAGCTAGGTTCCAAAAGTCTTTTGAATTACTGGCCAGACTTAGAGATTTTGCTTGAATATTTTCAAATTCAGCTTTTTTTTTGCGACATAAATGCTTGTACTTGGAGTTTGAGTCAACGTACCATTTTCTAAGTTCCTCAGTATAATAGTTCCGTAGTGCTTTTAAAAGAGCAAATAATTTTCTTCGGGCATTCATACATTCTTTATCGAACCACTTTTTTTTTGAATTTTGTAATATATCCAGAAGGTTGGGCTGGTGAAGATTTTCTTATAAGCAATATTATTTTCTCTGAAAACAACTCGACAGATTCATCAACTGAAAAAGTCTCAGAGATATGTAAATCCAGATTATTTTGGTAGGTATACAGGTTTTCAATTTTCCATTTAAGTCTTGGTAGTAGCTTTAGGTTTTGATGTTGAAATGTATTTTCACTCTTCCATTCAAATACGAGGGGCATGTGGTCAGAATAGGTTTTATACTCAACTACTAATTTTGAAACCAAGTTAATCCAATCATTATTCGCTGTGCAATAATCGATAACAGATTTCCCTTGTCCTCCAACAAAAGTGAAGTGTCCATCCGTATCTCCAAAAGCGCAACCATTTAAAACGATACTTTCATACATCTGCAGCATTTCTAAAAGATCTAGACCATTTTGATTGTAGATATCATCTTAAGACCGACGAGTGGTTGTTGAGATAAGAATATTGTTTGCAGGTTGTGCGGTGTGTATTTGCATACTACTTATTCTGGCATTGAAATCCCCAATTAAAATAACACTTTTACTGGCCATGTGATTCATAATGTTGTTTAATTTTTCAAAATCTTCTTTCCACTTGTTGCAATTGATGTAGACCGGAACAATAAACATATTATTTCTTTGTAAGAGTTTTACTATGGTAGTGCCTTCTAGTTCTACAAAATCATAAATATTAAGTAGTGCCGTCTTGATTCCAAAAATGCTTCCTCCACTTGCACGTCCTCTAGTTGATGTTTTAATTGCTGCGTTCCAGAAAAGTTTGAATCCGTTAAAGAGACTTTTAAATTTAGAAGAATTTTCAGAAATAATATGTGTTTCGAATAGGAAAAATACATCAAATGTTTTGATATAATTAAAGAAATCAGGAAAAAGTATTTTGTTATTGAGACCTGATATGTTATACGATAATATCTTAGAACTAAAACTATTTGTGCTGACGGCTTCTGTATCTCAGTTTCGTACTAGAGTACTACCATTTGGTTTAGGTGACACCCCTGGTGGCGCAGAATTGCTTAATCTAGTACATTCACTTTGACGTCCAGAAGTTGTTGTTGACAGTATGGTTTTTTTGACAGCTTCAAAGCTTATTTTGCCAAACAATCGCTGTAGTTCTTGTTCTCCATCGTTTTGATTTACTTTAAGAATGTTATCGTAGTTTAAATAAAATGATTTATTACCTATCACAAGATTGTTGTTTTTTAATTGCACCTTTTCATTTGGTTTATGTGATATGATTACTCGGCGGTAACCTAGTAAAATTCGGCGTTTTAGTTGCATCTGTTTTGTCAGATCTCGCTGGACGTAAACACCTGTGCCTTTTAATTTTGAGCAATTCAACAACATCTTGTTTGCTATTTCATTTGAGCCTGTGTTAATTTTCAATTTAATTACGTTGTTATTTTCGTTAAGCTTAATTGCATCTGGCATATCGTGTGCACCCGAACCTCCAAGAAGTAGTTGAGTTACACAACGTAGTCTTTCCTGTGGATCAGTCCCGTCCTTTGGTATAGAGACTATTAAATTTTTGCCTTTGAGTTCTCTACTTTGCAATTCAATTTCCTCTTCTAAAACATTGCAACGTTCTTCAAACCGCTGGACTTTCATCGAGAGTTCTTCATTTTGTTTACGTAAAGAGCTTATTTCGGCATTAAGCATAGTGACGTCATCTTTTGTGGCTAACTTGGCGGTCACCTTGACCAGCTCTGTGTGGATTGAGTCGTCGATAATTGCCTTAATTTTCTGAAAGTCGGCCGTCGACAGTGACATGATTGAATGTGGCCTATAAATTTTAGTTGATCTGTCAGTATCAAATTCTGAATCGGATAGATCCTCGAAGGAAATTTGGTGGCTCTTCCTTTTGTTCTCAGTCATGTGCGATGATGACAGTGGGGTTTTTTTTTTTTTTTTTTTTTTTTTAAAGGTGTATTTTGTTGCGTTACCTGTTATATTTTAATTGGTTTTTTATTGCGGTTAAAAACTTTTAACGTAAAAATGTATTGAACAAAATGTAAACTTTTACAATAGTGAATTAAACTGATTTTATTTAAAAAAAATTCAAGAGCAATTCCTCAGCACTTCTATTCACTTGCAAACCATGGTTGCCAATTTAGTAAGGTTTTGTTTCAAGATCAGGTTGCTGCGCCAGGTTTCTCAAGGCATGACCTTATCTATATAGGATATGATTTTGATTTTCAAACTAAAGATATAACATATGAGTATATGGATTTCAAACACGTTGATTACGATACTCTTGAACAAAACTTGCGATCCATTGAATGGAACTATGTTTACAGTTTACATTGCCCTACTTATCAAATCGAATTTATCAATTCACAAACGTTATTAACATTTAATAGACATGCCCCTATGCGTACACAAACAAGAAAAAATAATCATAAGACTTGGTTTTCTCCTGAAATTTATCGGTTAATACAGTTAAGAGATAGTGCTTTTAAAAAATGGAAACGATTTAGACTGCAGGAATTTCGTACTCAATGTCGTAGCTTACGTAATACAGTAGTGAGCAAAATTCGATCTGCAAAAATTTTAGAGTATTCTATGAAATTAAACACATCCCTTGGCGGACGACAGCTATGGAAAAATCTTCGTGAGATTGACATTGCAACGAATAATAAATCTCATTTTTTAGATGATATCGATGTGGAGCAGCTTAATAAAGAGTTCGTTGGTCTATCTTTTCCTCAACTTCCGATAACTTCAGACCAAATATATAACAACGACGAGTCATCTGCATTTAGTTTCACTAGGATTGAAAGCACTGATGTTGTTGAAAGCTTTTTGTCAATTACGTCAAATGCTTTTGCAATTGACGAAATGCATCCCACTTTTCTTAAAGCAATATTGTCCATTATTTTGCCATTTGTCACACATTCTTTCAATACTATTTTGACTACGGGCATTTTTCCTGAGTAGTGGAAATTAGCAAAAAATAATACCAGTTGCAAAGAGTCCTTGTAGTAAAGAATTTAGACCTATCTCAATACTTGCCTTCTTGTCGAAAGTTTTTGAAAAATCGTTCAAAAACAAATAAATACATACCTACGCAGAAATAATTTTCTTTCATCGAAACAGTCTGGCTTTAGAGAAAATGACAGTTGCCCAACGGCGCTTATTAACGTTATCGAAGACTTGAGAGTAGCTTTAGATGATAGAAATGTTCCTAATACTTCTAGACTTTTCAAAAAACTTTGACACTGTTGATCATCTTAATCTGTGTGGAAAGTTATCAAGACTGTATAATTTTTCTAACTCGGCAGTAAAACTAATAACTTCTTATCTTCAAGGTAGAAAACAAGCAGTTATGGCTAATGGTAAACTTTCAAGTTTTCTTCCTACCACACGAGGCGTTCCATAAGGTTCGATTCTAGGCCCTCTTCTTTTCTCCTTGTATATAAATGAACTTCCACAAATGGTTCTTCAATCAACTGTACAAATGTATGCCGACGATGTTCAAATGTACAATAGTTGCTCTTTTCAGCAGGTTGATAGTTCCGTTGGCCAAATTAATAATGACTTAGTAAACATCTCAAATTTCGCTAGTAACAATGGTCTGTTTTTAAACCCATCTAAATCTAAATGTATAATTATATCTAAGAAACCGATTGACTCTTCACAGTTCCCAGAGATTTTACTAGATGGTGCCACAATTGAATATGTTGAGACCGCCAAAAATGTAGGTTGACCGGATTTAACATGGAATACACATATAAATATAGCTATCGGTAAAGCATATGGGGTTCTCCATAGGCTTTGGCCGACACAATATTATACTCCACCTAAAACGAGGCTAATGCTAGCTAAAACAATTGATCATCCGTATATTATTGTATATTTGCGAGATTTACTGCAATTGCGATCATATAAGCAGAAGAAAATTAAATGTAGCCTATAATTGTATTGCTAGATACATATATGGTCTTAAAAGATTCGATCGTGTTTCCATTTTTTCAAAATCTATATATAACCTAACGTTTGATAACCTAATACGCTATAGAACATTAATTTTATTGTTTAGAACTACGCTTACCCATCAGCCTTCCTATATTGTTACCAGAATACAAAAGTCCTCATCAATCAGAACTCGACACATTTTACAATTTCGTTTTTCTTGTTTAACATCAGAACGTCAGTTTTTTGTCAATGTAACGCGATTATGGAATAATCTTCCTCGAGAAATCAGGGTAATTAGAAACCTTACTTGTTTTAAAAAAGAACTTAAGAAACATCTATCCCTACAGTAAAATTTGCAGAACATAATTGAATTGTTATAATTGTTGAAATCATAAGAACATTAAATTTAATTTAAATTTATATTAATTTATAGATTTTGCATTATAAATATATATTCTCCTTAATAAATAATTCCTAAATCCTTAATAATTTTAATTTAATAACTTAAAGCTTGTATTAGTTCATAAGATAATATATCTTAAAATACAGGCTTACAAATGAATAAATAAAATAAAAACAAATAAAATAAAATAACTGTAAATGTATGTTCTTTGCACACCAGGTTAAAAGATGTTTCTTTGTCCATTACGTATAGCCAACTGTTCATATTTCGTAGTAAGGTCCAGACTTGTCTAGGTTTAATATGTATCGGTTCGCATTTTCTTCTATTTCTTTGTTGTGGTTTAGAAGGGAGATTTCGCATTGGGATGTATTTGACTGTAGATTATATAGTGGGTGTCGCTTTGAACAGTAATGGAGGCCTTTTTCTATTGGTATACATTTATCGAATTCAATTTCTTGCATTGGATATTATTTTTCTTGTGCGAGATTAGTCAGTATGTATTTTGATGATGGTGCAATAAATGTTAAATAGTCATGATAAGGTGTGGGAACTGGTATTATCCTATACGCTTGGTATTTCTCTGAATCTATAATTGGTATTTTGCACTCGAAAATAACATAATTCATAGTTATTCTTTCATGAACGTGCATCAGTTTGTAGATCTGGAGTAATTGACCGGGAACTTCGCTGGCTGGTAGTGTCATAGTTGCAGGTATGTGTTGACGAATAGCGATCAGATGTTGTCTCAATTGTTGGGGGGTTATTATCAAATGGTGGGTTGTTCCATGTTGGGTGTTTAGTACAAGGTCTTAGAAAGGATCTTGAATTTGTTTGATTTTGGTGACATATATGTGTGTAGTGAGTTCTAGAATAGTGAGCATTTGCTCCTGCTGAACATTACTTATTGTGTTCTGCATTTCTGTGGTTATATTACTAACCCTTTCTTGTAGTAATTTAAACTGGCTTGTGGTTTGTTTAAGGATGTTTAAGGTAATTGAAGTTTGGTTTTGTAGGAGTCTGCGGGCGTATTCGTCATTTCGCTTAATGTTGTCTATCTGCATTTCAATACCGTGAGCGTAGTCTTGGTCTAATACTCCAACAAGTTTAATTGAAATTTTGCCAATAACGTCAAAAGGAGATCTTTTGACTCTTCCCCCTCTCTCATAAAGAATTTGATTTCGTTCTTTGATACTTGCTACGTTTGTTTTTTATATTGTTAGGATATTGAGGCATTCTGATGAATTAAGAGTCTTATATCCTAGCTCTATCTCGTGTACCATGTTGTGTAGTCCTACTAATTGGCCTTTGTATGAAGATAAGTTATAATATGTCAACATTCTCTATTTTTATGAGATGAGGTCTTCGAAGTAAAGTCCTGGATGTGTATTAAAAGGAGTGTTGGAAAATTGAGCGTGTTCTGGTATTGGCCATATAATTGATGCTAACGCAAGTGATACTATCTTGATTTATTATTGGTGTCTTGTTATTTGCTTTTTAAGTTCATTTTGCTTTATTTCTGGATTTTCGTTGGCCTTTATGTTACTTAATATTTGATTGTTTTGTCTTATGCCCTGGGTTATCTGTTGCTAATTTTGATATTTTAGTTATGGGACGAGTTAAATATCTAGAAGGTGTTTTGATTGACTCGAACGTGACCGTCATTCCCAGGATGTGTCGCTTGTACTTTTCCCATACAACAATCTGTGGGTGCGATGTTGTCTTTTCGAACAAGCTCTAGGTCTCCTTCAATGTTATTCGATGTGGCTATTCATTTGGATTGTTGTTGGAGTCTAATAAGATATTGTGATGGCCACTTTTTCCAGAACTGTTGTTATAATTTGTTTATATATTCCCATCTTGTGAGTCTGTTTTCTCTCATGTTAAATACATTATCTGTATCCCTACAGAACATATTAGAACCAAAAAGGAAATGTGCTGGGGTTAACGATTCTATATCTTCAGTGGTACCGTTCATTGGACATAATAGTCTTGAGTTAAGACATTCCTCTATTTTGGAAAGTAAAGCTGAGAACTCTTCATATGTGAGGTGAGTGTGGCCAATTGTCTTTTTCAGATGAAGTTTTACGGATTTAACTCCAGCTTCCAATAGTCCGCCAAAGTGCGGAGATGCTGGCGCTATGAAATGCCAAACTACTCTTTGAGCTGCCATTGTTTTATTGATTAGATTAGATTAGATTATTTTTATTACATCGTTAAAATGTATATACAATTGGCCTTAAACTAACTTATAACTAAAATAAATCATGTCGGCTTAACAACAGGGGCCCGACGTACTTCAACTGGCTCTATACAATGCTATATTTTTAATTATATCATATTTTTGTTTGCATAATCTTTTAATTGAATTTTTTAATTATAATAACTGTCTTTGGTTCTAAAAAAATTGGGGTTAAGATGCGGTGTTGTTTATCCTCTGTTGTGTCCGTTGCTGGTTCTCTCGTAGAACGGGGCTCCGTCGTTGTTCATAATATCCTCGAATCGGTCGTCTGTGATGACTCGAATGTTGAGGTAGCGATGACTGGGCTCTAGTTGTTCCTGGAGTAGTTGCTGGATTTCCATGTTGGGGTGGTCCTCCAAGTTCCTCAAAATATTTTTGGAGAGCTGTTTTTATTGGGATCAGTTTGGTGTCTTCATATAGCTTCTTGTTGGGACATATTTCCTTGTAATGGGGTTTCGGTGTAGGCCTGTACAGCTACGGAGAAGGATCTTCCTTTCTAAAACTTTGATCTTCTTCATATATGTTGGTGATATGGTGAACCAAATAGGCAAGCGTACGTCAGAACTGGACGGATCAGCTGCTTATAGATGAGGAGTTTGGTATTAGTGTTTAGTCCGTTTCTTCTTCTAAGAAGCGGGTGGACCAGATGTAGAGAGAAGTTGACTCTCTTAAGCATAAATGAAGCGTGCTTATTGAATTGGAAGCGGTTAGTGAAATTCACTCCAAGGTATTTTGCTGTTGTCTTTGTCCTTATCACTATGTTGTCTGGTAGCTTGATACTGATATTATCACAGCGTGATGCGAAACGTCTTCGACCTCTTGTTGCTGTTGTTGGGGTTCTGAAGCAGATAAGCTCGCTCTTATCGCTATTTATCTTTAGTCCCCATTTAAGGTAGTAGTCTCACAAGTTTCTTATGTGACCTTCAACTCTCCTGGCTGCGATTTCTGGTGAAATGGATGTTGCATATGTTAAGGAGTCATCGGCATATAGCTTCGTTTTTATCCCTGGGATGTTGGTAGGCTGGTAAGCTGTATAAAGGTTGAAAAGTATGGGGCCCAACTTGGAACCTTGTGGAACTCCAGCGCTGATCGTCTTTCTTTGTGAATATTCTTTGTTTACCTGTACATAAAAGGATCTATGGGTTAGAAAATGTTTGATTGATCTTACCAAGTGTTGAGGTAGTCCTAGACTTGACAGTTTGAATATTAGTCCTTTTATCCAAACTGTGTCGAAGGCCTTTTCGATGTCCAGTAAACAGGCGACTATCGTCTTTTTCTTGTTGAGTCCGTTTGTCACGTCGGAGTGCAGTCCAAGAGTGTCGTGCTCGGAAACCATACTGACATTCCGGTATGAATTCGTTTTCCCTGAAGAAATGATGAAGCTTTCTCAGGATAATTCCCTCCAGGATTTTGCTGACACAGCATAAAAGCGAAATCGGCCGATATCCATTGACACTAGTCCTGTTGGTTTTCTTCGGAACGGGCACCACTTTGGCCGTTTTCCATGTTTCGGGGAAGTAGCTGTTATTAAGGCAGTTATTGAAGATGATCGTCAGCAGTAGGATGGCGAGATTTGGTAGCTTTTTAAGCACAAAGTAAGAAATCCCATCATTTCCTGCTAACTTCTTAGAATTTCCTCCGTGGATTATGTTAGTTACTTCCTCGATGGAAGTAAAAGCATCTCCAGTTTGTCCGAGTGCAGGACTGTCCTCATTAAAGTTTGGTGACTGAAGTACTAGAGGCTGCAACTTCTTCAAACTTGTTTTCAACTTCTTCGATGAGTTCAGGAAGGTGATTGGGCGGGCGATCCTTGAAGGTCTCTTCAAAATGCTTAGCGAGAGCTTCTGCTTTTTTGGTTGGTGTTATTGCAGAATGTTGCCCGTGCATTATTTTATCTGGCATCGTGCTCTTTTTCCCAACAAGCTGGTTAATTTTCTTGAAGGCATCGGGTCTCGGTTAGATTTTGGCAAAACTTCCTGAATTCATTCTCCTAGTGATGTTTCACTGCCTGGTTGAACATGGTGTTGGTGCATTCGAGTTCGGAGTATATGAGTCTATACTCATCGTTCTCTCTGTTAAACAACCTATGGTATATCCGTTGAAGCTTTTTGCGGAGTCTCTGTCTGTGAGCATATATGGCCTATATGGCCTGCTAGTTTTTGCAGTCTTAAGCTTTTTTCCAAGGCGTTGGAGTATGGCACTATGAATTTCGCTGTTTGAGAGATTGCTGCTGGTTGGGACTTCCGGGAGATCTCTTTCAATTTCGGTACGGAATGTTCTCCAGTTCACCCTGTTATACCTTATGTGGAGCTCTTGTTCTGGTTTGTTCGCAGAATATCCTTTGATTAGGTCGTACCCTAACTTCTACTGCCAGATGGTCGGAATCACTATCGTGTGCTACGCAATTGTAGTTCCGTAGTTCAGATAGGATGTTGATGAAGTTCGACGTAACCAGAAAGAAATCCAAATGAGATGGAGTTCTAGGAAATGTTGGTTTTGGTTGAGACACGACAACCAAAGAGTGATGCTCGGGATTTCCTTGTAGCCAGTCAACAATTGGTTTGCCTTGGTGAGATTCCGCGGTATCCATCCATAGAGGGTGCCGACCGTTGAAGTCTCATCCAATGACACAAGATGTGTACTGAGTAGCAATGCTGTAGATAATGTGGAGATCGTGATGTATGTCGCTTCTTGTTGAGTTGCACTTGATGTATACTGAGACTAGCAGAAGGGTCTCAGACTCGGTCAGTTTAGTGACGACTGTCGTTGTTTCCATGCATATAAGTTCAGTTATTCTTTTCTTTTCGCTCCTGAGGTCCGATTTGAGAAGAATTGCTGTTCCTCTGCCGCTCGCTCCTTTGTCCTCTCTGTAGGATGTGTAATGGTCCGGTTTAAAGTTTTTCTTCGCTGTGATGTTGGTTTCCTGTAAGAAAATAATGTCTGGTTTTTTTGATTTTAAAAACATAGATAGAGAAATTCGTCTGGCTGCGGAATAAATAGAATTAACGTTATATGTTATAATTGAAAGTTGGGTTTTTATATACATAATTTGAATATAAGTTGACCCAATATATTTGTCTTATCTTTATCATCCAAAGTACCGTAGTTGCTTGGAATTATCTCTTTTGCGTTCTGGAGAAGGGGAAAGAGATCTGCTCCAAACAGTCTTTCGGTATCCTCGAAGATGTTGAATGACGTTGATTCTTTCGGCATCTGATTGTTCGTTGTTGATGGTCTTTGAAGATAATTTGTTTTTGATGCTGTTGGCTTCTGTAAGGCTTGTGTTGGAAGTTGTGGTGAGGGCTTTTTTCCTGGGTTTAGAGCTGGTTTCTTAGGTATTGGTCCAACGGATTTGGGGGCTATCCCGACTGCTGTTGCTATGTTGGCGTACGAAAGACCGCTTTGCTGATTGGACTGCAAAAGCGTGTTTCTCTTGTTTTTGGGCTGCAGATTTTACCTTCTCGGCGAGTTTCTTCTCTCTCATTGGGCATCCATTGTAGCTTGCTGGGTGCCCTGTCTGCTGGCAGTTTACACAGTAAACTTTGTCCTCCGTTATGCCGTTGCTGGTTCTTGTGCATTGGCCTGGTAAATGGTCATCTTTGCACTTGACGCACCTGTACTTCATTCCACAGTTGCTAGCTACATGACCGAATTTTGTTGCATTTTTTTACTGACTTATGTGGGCTTACTGCCAAAGCAGATATTCCTTCCTTCGATTGTTCTTCTTTGACTTCATTGGCATCATGGCTATAATGTATACCTTTAAGAACTAGCAGCTTCTTTTTGTCTTCTTTGGCCGTGTAGGTATTAAACTCTGTGCTTCCCTCTTTCAGCATTTTACGAATTGTTTGATGGTCTTCCTTCGTCTTTGTTGTAATGACAGATTTGTTCATGTTAATGTTATGAATCCTAAAAGTAACTCCTTGTTCTTTAAGGATCTTGTTAGTTTTGGCTACGTTGAGTCCAAAACATACAATTGGCGGCATCGAGGTAGGGCGTGGTTCTACAGTGGTTGAGGCGCTGTTGCTGGCAGGTTGAGGGGTTTTATCGTCTTCCTTGTTATTGGTGGCAATGTCCTTGTCTTTAGGGGAATTATATCCGTCCTTCATGGCTATTTTCTTGGATGAAGGTTCCTTTTTTGGAGATGTTGGTGGTGAAGGTTTCCTCTTCTTACGTTGAACCATCACAAAATTTTCATAGTTAGTGGAGTTAAGGTCGACCATGTTTTCGACATCTTCTTCTTCGTTGACTTCTTGTAAAGGTGGCTCTTCTTCATTGTCACTATTAATTTCTTTATCGTAGATGTCCATTTCTTCTTCTTTTTCGTATAACTGGTCGATGTCACTCAGCTTAGCGTGCAAAGATACCAAGAATTCCTTCCCGTGAATCTTTATGCCTGCCTTTATTTGGCTCTCCAAGGCTTTTTTACATCACTCTTACACCCGAATTTATTTACACGACCTATTTTAAGAAAAACTACTCGCGCACATTAATCCGGATTAAAAGGTTAATTACTTTTAATTAGGGTAGTTCGCAGGTATACCTGTGTGTGTCCGTTTTTATGGTGGGTAGAAATTTAATTATTTAAAATTATTTTCTTCCGCTCGTGGTGTATGCGGTATGACTGCACGATGCTGACTGTGGATTGTTTTATTGAGATCATCGTCTTTGTTTTATATTGATTTGTGATTTTGTTACAGGCTCCAATTAAGTTTGTGGCATTGTCACTATATAGATGGCTTATCAGTCCTCGCCTAGAACTCAATCTATCAAATGCGGCTAGGAATGTGTCAGTAAAAAGATTAGATACTGCTTCAAGATGGAATGATTTTGTTGATAAGCAGACAAAAACAGCAATATATGCCTTTGTTAGCTTTGCATTGCAGATTTTGCTCGTTTTCATCATAAATGGACCTGCATAATCTACTCCGGTGCGTGAATGGTATTGATATGTTTACTCGTGGTGAAGGCAAATCTCCCATTGATTGTGCCTGGTTTCGTACGTTAAACCTTTGGCATTGTATGCACCTATTAATGAAATTGTTTACTTCACCTCTTCCTTTTATTATCCAGTATTTTGTTAAGATGCATGCCATCGTCAGATCATATCCTCCATGAAGTGTTGCCTTATGTGCCCAATCTATGATTAATTAAGCCAAATGTGACTTGTGTGGAATTATAACTGGATGCTTTGCGTCTGTGGATAGGTGTGAATTTTGTAATCTTCCTCCAACTCTTTATATGCCCTCCTTGATGAATGGAGTAAGATTTGCTAGTTTGCTTCTAACTAACTTCTAACTTCTAATGAATCTTGCTGTTCTATGGCCTTATATTCTTCGTGTAGTGTAACTTGTGCCATTTTTATTATGGTACCAAGAGCGTTCTTCAGCTCAGTTGTGTTAAGTCTGATGAATGAATTTTGTATTCTTGTTGATGATGGTTTTTGTTTCTGTAGTGCTTTGTTTTCCTTCTGTATTTTTCTTTGTGTCGGGATGTTTATTGATGAATAGGTTTTGATGTTGTTTTGTCTTTTTCTTTCCTTTACCTTTTCTCTTACGATATTTATATATCTGCAACATAAGGCTATCACTTTTATCAATCGTGTAAGTGATGAGAATCTAGGTATAATGTCTTCATGACTGCTTAATTCTTCCTTTATGATATGATGTGTTCTAGCGCAGTTTCTAAGTTACCGCTTGGTTGGGACTCTAAAGGTTGCTTTGATTGGAACCACATCGGTCCCTTCCACCATATGAATAATTCTTTCAAGGATTCTAGAGACGTACCTCTTGATGCTAGGTCTGCAGGATTATCTTCTGATTTAACGTGATTCCATGGGTACCCTGTGTTAAGTGTTTGGATTTGCTGCACTCTGTGCGAAACATATGTTTTCCATTTATTTGGAATTGCACTTATCCAAGCAAGAACAACTGTGTAATCACGCCACGCATATGTTTGTACTGATTCAATATCCAGACAATTTTGACTTTACATAACAACTTTGCTAGCAGGACAGCACCGCATAGTTCAAGTTTTGGTATAGTTAAGGTGTTCTTGTTTTTATGTTTCTTTTGATTTGGCGTTACTTTCGATTTGGACGTTAGTAAAGTGGTTGTGACCTTTGCTTCTTTATCTTTTATTCGCATAAATACAGCGGCTCCGTATGCTTTTTCCGATGCGTCACAAAATCCATGAATTTCAACTCTAGGGATCGAACGTGAATATCCCGTCCATCTTTGTATTTTTATTTGTTGTATGCTATTAAGATAGTTTCTGTAATCTTATCATTTGTTTTTAACTTTGTAGGTATTGGATCATCCCAATAAAATTTTTATTCCACTCAAATTTCTTGCATTATTAATTTTGCTCTAAGAACGACTGGTGCGATCCATCCTAGTGGATTAAATATTCGAGCAATTTCCGACAGTACATCTCTTAGTCCAGGTGGATTTTGATTTATATGGTTTAACTTCGAATAAAAAATAGTCTTTTAATGGATGCCATTGAATTCCTAATGTTTTCACGGCTAAAAAGAATCTATATTTCACGGTACGTCCGAAATTGGGCTCAAGGGTGAACTGATGAGCATTCCTTGCGAGACTGCTGGCTACCTCGAGTGAACATTTGTTATAAACGAAACGGAAAAATAAGGAAAGACATGAAACATTGCGCCGGTGTTCGATAGAAGCAATTGTTTCAGCGGCACTTCTATTTCCTATTAATCTTACCGCCCTGTTTTGTATTCTATCGAGCGGGTGAAGCGATGCTTGAGAAGCACCTGCCCAGAGGTGGGAGTTATACTCAAGTTTTGGGCGAATAAACGCTTTATAAATTGTAGCCAGATCAGAAGGGGAATATTTTTTTTACACCTATACAGAAAACCTAAGCACTTAGCAGCATTCTTAGCTATCTCAAGTATATAGTTGTTCCAACGGAGGTCGTCGTTGACACACATACTGAGTACTGTACGTTTTTCTGTTTCTTCAATGTAAGTGTCATTCATGGACAATGGCATGGGGGTTATTTTAGCTTTAACGACAGAAGACAGCATTGAGTTTTCGAAGCATTAAACTCCACACGATTTCTATTACCCCATTTGACAATGCTGTATAAATCGGAGTTTAATGAGCTTGACATACGGCACCGTTGCAATTGTACGTCCGAAGGCGAAGGACGTGAATTATCGAACGAATATGAAAAGCTGAGGGTAGAGTCGTCAGCAAAACAGTTAAGTGGATTAGAAGTAACAGACAGAAGATCATTTATAAAAATGAGGAAAAGAGTCGGAGACAGAACAGAGCCCTGGGGCATACCAGCATTTATTTTATGGGAATCAGACTTGAATCCGTCCAATAAAACTTGTATTGAACGGTCCAAGAGATAGCTTCTAATCCAACGAACAAGAGTATTATCGATCCCAAAAGCACGCATTTTCGATAAGAGAGCTTCATGCCAAACTCTATCAAATGCCTTGGAGATATCAAGAGCAATAATCTTACTTTCACCAAAGCGATGTAAAGATTTGTTCCACTGTTCGATGAGATCAGTGCCATCAGATCACCAGTGGAACGGTAGCTGCGGAAGCCATACTGACGGTCATGGAGAAGCTTACGACCTTCGAGATATTCCTTAAGCTGACGGTTAATCAGCGTTTCCGTGACCTTAGAAAGAAGGGATGCGAGTGCTATGGGTCGGTAGGAGGAGGGGGATCATGGGTAACCTTTCTTAGGAATAGGCTGGACAAATGCTTCTAGGAAAGATTCCAGAAGAGTAGGAGTGATGGAAAAGCTTACGCAGTTGCTTTGCCAGTGTGGAAGAACACCTCTTCAGAAGAATCGGGGGTATACCATCCGGGCCAGCGGATTTGTGTATATAGAGATCTTTGAGAACTCTTGCTACTGTACGAGTGCGGACAAAAATCGGTCCCAAGGAAAAATTAACATTCTCAAGTACAGGAGGGGCAAAGTTGCTGTGAGGGAGCGTGGAGCTGGCAGCGAAATAAGCGGCGAGCAAGTTTGCCTTCTCTGAAGAGTAAAAAATTGGTTTGTTATTGTCGATGAGCGTTGGAACCGAAGATGTTGAGGATTTTTAATTTTTTTTTTCAAATGACCAAAAATTTTTACTGCCTTTGGGACATTGCAAAATTTGTTGCCGTAATTTTGGGTCATGCAAAAATGTGGTTCTTTCAATAACGGAGTTGTATGAGTTCCTTGCTTGTTTCTTTGAGCCTGATAGCTTCTTTACACTCAGAGTTAAACTAGGATTTTTTAGGTTTGATGGTTTTTACTCTGTTAGGAATTAAAGCACGCATCCCAAGAAGAATCACATTTGTGATCATTTCAGCACTGACATCAATGTCACTATCGAGGAAGCATAGTGACCAGTTAAAGTTACGGAAGAAATTATTCAAAGCCTCCCAGTTGGCTTTCTCGTATTGCCAAACGGTCCTGGTGTGGAGTATTTCTTTAACTAGATGAGTTTAAATGACACAATGATCTGAAGTTCTAAATGGAGAAGTTACACTAATGGTATACTTATCAGGGTGCCAAGTAAGACACAAGTCAAGAGTTGGGTAAGGTGGTGTAACCCAGCAAAAATCTCGACATACCTTCCTTCGGGTATTGTCTGGCCAGAATAGCGGAGCCAACTAGAATTGTGTCAATGTACACAATAACGATTTCAGTGCTAGGAAACAATTTTCGAAATGGAATCGGACAACGCATCAAACTCGTTAAAAGTCGATTTACTGTCGAGATTTGGGCTCCTGTAACTGAAAGCTGCCTTTTTAATTCCTTCACTTCGTCTATTGAATCTCCACCAGACATGATGTCGTTCACATAGAAATCTAATAATACAATTTGTTTTGCTTTTGGGAAATTGTTTTCTTCGTCCTTAGCTAGCTGTTTGAGTGTTCTAATTGCTAAGTACGGTGCCGATGCTGTCGCATATGTAACTGTGTTCAGTTCGAATTCTGAGATATTTTCGTGTGGTGAATCTCTCCATAGTATAGGTTGGTATTTTCGGTCTTCGGGACCAATTAAGATTTGTCGGTACATTTTTACTTGCGATTATAGGGACTATAAGGCAAGTTTAGGATTCGTGAATATAAAAACAATTGAGATAACAATCAAACATGAAATTACGATCATAGAGAAGCCTAAAAAAGTCATTGACAAAAAATTTCCGTCTGTCTGTCTGTCCGGATGTATATCGATCTGCAGCCTAAACGGGTAAATCTCTTGGCGTTCCTCAGAGGGAAAAAGGAATAAAAATAATGGTACCTGCCATATAACGATCAAGGAAAAGCTTATTTTTATCGAAAACGGCTTCAATGATTTTGATAAAAAATTTTGAGGATTTTTTTGTTGGTTTGGCTACTATTTGATTAGAATCAAATTTACCGAGACAGTCTATTAACGGTACCTTTCATGTAACGGTTTTTTTATTTTTCGACTTTCTCGGTAACGGCTCAATGGATTTTAATGAAATTTTATATTTGAAAAGATCTAAGTATCCAAACATTTTGAATAATTATTTTTTTCTATTTTTAATTAATTTTTGATTTTTTTTTTGAAAATTCAATATTTTTAAAACTTATCAAAAAAATATTTACAATTTTAAAAATAGGTGTAAATTAATAAATTCTAAAAAACTGCATAACAAAATTTACAAATAAATTTTTTTTTTTCAAAAAACAATCATAAAACAGGATTTTATCAAAACCGGTCCTAAAATTTTCGAAATACTTTTTTGTTAAATTGTTTGTTATGGCATAATTAATTTCTAGTAAAAACCGTCAAGTTTTGTGATTTTGATACTTTTATAAGTTCAAACTCTGTTATTTTTAACGTAAATGTTAATTGTTTCTGTCAAAGATCTTGCTTTCCAATGTAATTAGGCACATACGAGCAAGTACGTGCGACCCAGTCGTGCCCATTTTTTGTATATCAGCTGAGGACACAATTTTATGTTTTCGCTATCGGATGAGGATTGAAGTGAGATCCTCTTGTATTTTGGGCCTGTGTACATTATTTGGTTCAAGCTATTTTCTATGCGGACTTTGCTGAGGCGTCAAATACTACCCTTAACTTTGTGGTGGAGAGGTTAGGATTCATAACAGTGTGCTGTTATGCATTTGGTCAATATATTCTTTCATACATTTACGGTAGTCATCACCTAGTTTCAGATTCTTTCCAAAAACCTTTTCCATGTGCAATAATCTTGCTGTTGCCCTTTTTCTTAAGTTATTGTTAGCTAGTTCTTGCTCTGGAGGAATTTTGAACGGTATTCTTACTATGTATCTGCCTTCATTGTTACGTGTTAACGTTTGGGTAAAGTACTCTTCACACATTCTGCTGTTTGTGCCTTTTCTGTTGTTGTTCCAAGTTCTTCAGACTACCAGAACTTACGTACTTGGTTGTCTAAATGAGTAAGAGTTATATGACATGACAACGATAGATGATTTTAATTGGTTATACATAGTTGTGTTGCCGGATATGATCCATCCAAATATAGTCTGTTGTGCTATAGGTGTACCTGGTTTCCCTTTGATTATTCCCTCCTGCAGTATTTCGGCAATTACTTCTGAACCCAGAATCATGTCGATCTTACTGGGAATGTTGTAAATCGGGTCGGCTAGTATTAACTTTTGTAAGTGATCCCATTTTAATTTGAGTTGATGGGAGTGTTTAAGTGACATTTTAAGAACATTTATGCTGTTGTTGAATGTCTGGATTATTACTTTAAGTGATGTGCACCTTGTATTTTATTGTTGATACTTCGTGCGATCTAAGTCCAAAAACGTTTGCATCTATTTTTGTTTTCCTTAGTTGAAGTTTGTTCGATACGTCTTCAGTGATAAATGAAGCTTGTGAACCTTGATCTATCAATGCTCTGAAACATTGTATATTATTGTTATGTCCCAAGATTTTGATTAGGGCAGTTGCAAGAAGAACATTGCTGTCTGTTGTGCAGTTGTGAGACTGTATTCTCCCAGGTTGTAGTTGCCGTTTGCTTTCCAAGGCAAATTGCTCACGATGAATCGATGTATGATGTTTTCTTTGACATCTTTGACAACGTGCAGGCGACAAACAATTGGACGTAAAGTGTCCTAATTTCAAACAGTTCATGCACAACTTTTTTTCTTTAAAAAATTCATATCGCAGCCAGTTTGGTCTTTGGCTAGCTGCCTCCAGTTTCGCACTCCAAGTTGGTTGAGGTCGTCCTCCACTTGAGCGCGCCATCTAAGGCGAGGTCTTCCTTGACTGCGTCTACCCTCTGGGATGGAATCGAAGATCCTGCGAGCCGAAGCATTGTTGTCCATTCGCTCTATATGACCTAGCCATCTTAAACGTGATATGCGTTTTTTCTTGACCAGGTCAATGTCGCTGTACAGCTCGTATAGTTCTTCGTTGAACCTTCTCCTCCAAAGCCCGTTAACGCAGATAGGGCCAAAAATCCTCCGAAGAATCTTACGCTCGAAACGACTAAGGATATCTTCATCCGCTTTAGATAGAATCCATGCCTCGGCGCCATAGAGCAGGACTGGGATGATTAGGGTCTTATGCAGAGTCTACTTTGTCTTTCGAGAGAGGGCTTTGCTACTCAATTGCCTTCCTAGCCCACAGAAAAAGCGATTGGAAAATGTAATTCTTCGCTTTGTTTCTGACGAGATGTTGTTGTCAGATGTTATAGCGGATCCGAGGTACACAAAGTCCCTAACTACCTCAAAGTTGTACCTGTCTATTGTGATGTTTTTTTCAATCCCCCGGTGTTGTGTGTCCCTTTTTGTGGACAGATCCTGAAGAGGCTTTACGTGGACACCTGCCTATTAAGGCTTAATTCCACGGTGGGCCTACCCACTTATCGAGTTCCCTTGGGGCGGACAAGACCCCTAAAGTGGTTTACCAGACCACACTATCAACTAGATAGTCCGCTAAACCACTCTAGTAGCAAATAATAAATGTCTCATGGTAAATTCATCCTCCTTGCTAAGGAGCAGGGCCTATCATGCACCCCTAGTATCAAGGTTAAATAAGACAATGAACACACGCTTCTTACGAAACCGTGCCATCCTCCCAGAAACCAAAGATACCTTTTTGCTTCCGCATTTGGAGTAACCAAAAGCCCCCATGAAGCGCCCACAAGGGGGCCTACCTCAATTTTAACAGGCAACTGCTACCAAGACAAGCTCACGTAATCAGCCGGGGCTCCTGTTAACCCATGGTACCTACTTTTAGACCCTAGGTGAGGCTCGCCCGTCTCTCATGAGACGCACTTGTGGTTCGACTCCATGAAGTCGCTAGCCCACCATCCAGTAAGGCAAACAGTTCATAATCCAGTCAACCAAGGTGAAGACTAGGACACTCCCTGAATGCCCGCCTAGAAGCATGGTTACTACCTCGTTTCCTTACGGATAAAGTGTTAGTTGCTTAACTAGACTAGGTATTGGAAGGCTCTTACTTCCGGTAACACCCCCGCACCCACAGGGAGACCTTTTTGTGGACAGAAAGTGAAAAGGCTTTACGTGAGCACCTGCCTATTATGGCTTAATCTCACGGTGGGCCTACCCACTTATGGAGTTCCCTTGGGGCGGACAAGACCCCTAAAGTGGTTTACCAGACCACACTATCATCTAGAGTGGTCTGCTAAACCACTCTAGTAGCAAATGATGAATTTCTCATGGAAAATCCATCCTCCTTGCTAAGAAGCAGGGCCTATCATGCACCCCTAGTATCAAGGTTAAATAAGACAATGAACACACGCTTCTTTCGAAGCCGTGCCATCCTCCCAGAAACCAAAGATACCTTTTCGCTTCCGCATTTGGAGTAACCACAGCCCCCGTGAAGCTCCCACTAGGGGGCCTACCTCAATTTTAACAGGCGACTGCTACCGAGACAAGCTCACGTAATCAGCCGGGGCACCTGTTAACCCACGGTACCTAATTTAGGACCCTAGGTGAGGCTCGCCCGTCTCTCATGAGACGCACTTGTGGTTCGACTCCATGAAGTCGCTAGCCCACCATCCAGTAAGACAAACAGTTCATAATCACGTCAACTAAGGTGAAGACTAGGATAATCACTGAATGTCCGCCTAGAAGCACGGTTAACAACCTCTTATCCTTTCGGAAAAAGTGGTGATCGCTTAACTAGGCTAGGTATTGGAAGACTCCTACTTCCGCTAACTTGAGCGTGGGCCTATTCTCACACCCCCGCACCCACAGGGAGAAAAAAAAAAAAAAAAAAAAAAAAAAAAAAAAAAAAAAAAAAAAAAAAAAAAAAAAAAAAAAAAACCTTTTTGTGGACAGCAGGTACTTCGTTTTGGCCTCATTGACTGCTAGTCCTTTCTTAGCCGCTTCAGCTTCAATGTTAGCAAACGTTCCAGTGACCTCGCCGAGTTCTGCCAATGATGTCTATGTCGTCAGCGTATGCGTATGGGTATCGATCTGGAATTCTTGGGTAGTCTCCAGGATCTGCCGTAGCGTGAACATTTGAACGATTGTAGACTTTCCTGGTCTGAAACCACACTGTTAGGGGCCAATCAGGTTGCTTCTGTATACCCTTTTGAAAAAATATTTTGCACATATTTAATTGGTGGTCACGTTTGCATAGGTCGCATCTGGTCGGATGTAGTGTTGTATGTTACGTTTTTGGTTGACGAACCAACTCCTTTGTTGTTTTCCGAAAAGGGTTGTTCTTCATCGTTTCCATCGATTGGAATCTTCTCAATAAACTGCAGCATTGGTTCCATCTCCTGAACTTCTCGGGGTTTTGCTAATCATGCCTGTTCGTATAACCGTTGCGATTCTTTATTTAGTTTTTGGTTTATTATTAAAGTAATTATCGTTCCCTTATATACATTCTTGTGTTGTGTCCAGTAGTTTCTTCATTGAATTCGCTGACTGTTGTAACGCTTGGTTGATTCATACATTTTTGCATGTACGTAGTGAAGATGAGTCGCTTGGTTTTATTATCTGTCATGCTGCATTGTAGTTGTCTCCTATGACTTGGAGATGTTTGGTAATTTTCCTGGGTCTTCCATCAAATGCGTCTTCAAATACTGCATTTTTTTAATTGAGTTTAGCGATTGGTTGTTATGGACCAACGTTTTGAAGAGGTCGTAGAACGATGGCCAAACATCATAGCGTCCATCGTATGTTGGTATATTGATCCGCTCCAGTCGCAGCTAGTTGTTGTCAATTTTCTGCTCTTCCATTTTACTAGTTTTTTATTTAGTCTCTATCGAAATCTCCTGGTACATATTCTCAATTTCTTTATATTCATCCTGTTTCAGGTATTCTGATTCGTCTAAGGATATAGCGTTTGAGATGATGTCATCGTGTGTCTACAATATCTGTCCAGTATTGATCAAGTGTTATCAAATATTAGTTTGTGTTTGGAAAGGTTCCTTCCGTCGGCTTTTTGGTCACTGTAGTTTTCGCAATGAAACAACTAATTTACAATAGCTTTTCCCGACGTTTCGGCAGGGGTTGCTACCTTCCTCAAGGGAACTTTATTTGAACAAAAATACAAAAATACAATACAATACATAAAGCGATAAATGAGAATATTACACTTACTTTTTAAGTAAAAAATCAAAAAAAAAAAATTTTAACAAAAAAATGACACTTCGAATGAAGTTTCGTGTGTATTAAAAAAAACAAAAGAAAGAAAACTATGACGATGAAGACACTAAAGAACAATAAACGGAAGAAATGTTTTGTGTGTCTTGTTTTCTATTCATATTATTATTGTTGTTTAGTATGTGTAATGTTTCTTAGGTATATCGTTTAGATACATGTTTCTCTGTTTGTAAGATTTTGACATCTTCGAAGTTTGGAGAATGACCACTCTCGATGCTGTGACTTGCCAGGGCTGTTTTCCCAGAACTATTGGATTTTATATCAGATTTGTGGTTTGAGATCCGCTGTCAAAGAAATTGTTTTGTAGTTCCTATATAGCATAGGTTGCAAGGTTCGTTCGGTTTGCAATTGATTTTGTAGATAACGTCCGTTTGTTTGTCTTTGTCTGGTTTTGTTTTTAGTTTAGTATATATATGGTTCAGCTTTTTGTTTGATTTGAAAGCTAAACGATCATCTTTTACATTTTTGTTGATAACTTGTTTGAAGTTTTCAGTGAGTTTTGGAACGTACACTATACTTTTGTAGAAACCATTGTTCGGATCCTCTGTTCTTGTAGCTTGTGTTTTATATTTGTGTTTTAAGATTAAACCACGAATTATGGCAGGAGGATAGCCATTATCTTTGAGGATTTTAGTTATTCTTTATTTGTTGGAGGGGTGAAATTGTTCGCTGCTGAGAGCAAAAACCTTTTTTACGAGGTTAGGGGCAGTGTTCATGATGATATGTTTAGCTTGGTTCGAACGAAAATTGATTATTCTGCCTGACGCTGTGTGTTTTTGATGCCAGTTGTACAATAAGCTGTCGCTGTCCCTGTGGACTTTAACATCAAGAAATGAAATCGCATTATTGTGTTCCATTTCGTCTATATATTTAGCGATGAACCAAGGTCTCTCTTTCATGGCATCGAACTAGATAAGTGGCTAAGAAACAATAATTTTATTGATGATCGAGAAAAAGGGAGAATGACAACAAATACAGCACAGGTTCCATCTACCTATGGCTTACCTAAAATCTATAAGCCATGCATGCCCTTGCGACCCATTACGTCATCAATAAAGTTACCATGTTATGAGCTTGCAAAATTTGTTGGTAAGATTTTACAGTACGCGACGACAAAATCAACATACTCGATTAAAAATTCGTTGGAATTTATTGAGAAATCAAAAAATATTAAATTAAAAGCCAACGAGGTTCTATTATTTTATGATGTAGTGTCTCTCTTTACAAACATTCCCATATCACTAGCTGTCACCATAGTAAAAAAGAAATGGGAATTGATAAGTAAGAATACCAACATCAATCAGAAATTTTTTTTAGAGATACTGTGATGTTCGTCTACTGTAATGGTCGTAGATTTCCTAACCGGCAGTGATGCCATAAACGGTTAAAAATGTCTAAGTACTATTTGACGGGCAGGGCACGAGTGCCATAGGTGTCTGCCATAAAATGAAAGAACTTATTTGAATACTAAATTGAATCTGCCTTTTATTGCCAAAAATGTACTCCTTATATACTAATTTCATTCACCTACGGTGAATCTATAACTCTAATAGTAACTTACTTTAATGTTATTTCTATTTTTGTTTTTGCTTGCACTTTGTACTTAGTCAGCAGTTTCGGTCGTAGTCTTCGTCATAGTGGCTTCGACTCATATTGGCTTCGATTGATAGTTGCATCGAATTTCATCGAATGCTAGGTCGTCGTCACCGTGGCTTGGATTGATGCATATTGTTATTGTTTGGGTTGAATGGTAGGTCGTTGTCATGGTGGCTTCGATCGATGCATTATGTTTCATAATGTTTGGTAGGTCGTTGTCATTGATGTGTTATTGTTGAGGTAGGTTTTGCGATGAGTATAGGTACACTACAATAATAGATTTATCTCTCAAGGAAAACAATTATCTACAATTCAAAGATGATATCTTCAAGCAGATTTTTGGAATGCCTATGGGCAACCCTCTTTCACCTACAATCGCTGACTTAGTACTAGATCACGTACTAGACGAATGTTTCGATGCCATGAAAGAGAGAACTTAGTTCATCGCTAAATATGTAGACGACATATTTGCTGTGATTGACAAACAGGAAGTTGACAAAGTTCTTCTTATCCTTAACGGATTCCACCCAAAAATACAATTCACTGTTGAAATGGAACACAATAATGCGATTTCATTTCTTGATGTTAAAGTCCACAGGGAAAGCGACAGCTTATTGTACAACTGGCATCAAAAACACACAGCGTCAGGCAGAATAATCAATTTTCGTTCGAACCAAGCTAAACATATCATCATGAACACTGCCCCTTACCTCGTAAAAAAGGTTTTTGCTCTCAGCAGCGAACAATTTCACCCCTCCAACAAATAAAGAATAACTAAAATCCTCAAAGATAATGGCTATCCTCCTGCCATAATTCGTGGTTTAATCTTAAAACACAAATATAAAACACAAGCTACAAGAACAGAGGATCCGAACAATGGTTTCTACAAAAGTATAGTGTACGTTCCAAAACTCACTGAAAACTTCAAACAAGTTATCAACAAAAATGTAAAAGATGTTCGTTTAGCTTTCAAATCAAACAAAACGCTGAACCATATATATACTAAACTAAAAACAAAACCAGACAAAGACAAACAGGACGTTATCTACAAAATCAATTGCAACGGCAAACCGAACGAACCTTGCAACCTTTGCTATATAGGAACTACAAAACAATTTCTTCGACAGCGGATCTCAAACCATAAATCTGATATAAAATCCAATAGTTCAACAGCCCTGGCAAGTCACAGCATCGAGAGTGGTCATTCTCCAAACTTCGAAGATGTCAAAATCCTACAAACAGAAAAACATGTATCTAAACGATATACCTTAGAAACATTACACATAGTAAACAACAATAATAATATGAATAGAAAATAAGACACACAAAACATTTCTTCCGTTTATTGTTCTTTAGTGTCTTCATCGTCATAGTTTTCTTTCTTTTGTTTTTTTAAATACAGACGTAACTTCATTCGAAGTGTCATTTTTTTGTTTAAATTTTTTTTTAAATTTTTTACTTAAAAAAGTAAGTGTAATATTCTCACTTATCGCTTAATGTATTGTATTGTATTTTTGTATTTTTGTTCAAATAAAGTTCCCCTGAGGAAGGCAGCAACCCCGGCCGAAACGTCGGGAAAAGCTAATGTAACATAGTTGTTTCATTGCGAAAACTACAGTGACCAAAAAGCCTACGAAAGGAACCTTTCCAAACACAAACTAATAACTCAAAATTGGTCAATAAAATATTCTTAGTTATCAAATATTGTTCGTATAAGAAATTTGAAGTCACTTTTAATTTGTTGTATAACCGTACAAACAAAATTTTCTTTGTCGTTTATAACGTTGTTGTTGTGGATTCGCTACATCTTGTTTGTTGTTTATTTCTTCCGTCTTTTTGTTGTTTTCTGTAGTAGCTATAGGAGCTTCTTCAATCAGTTTAAGCATTTCTTCGTGTGTCGTGTAAAGGTCCTCGAAATACCCTTGATCCAGGTATGACTGGATTTTATCGAAAATGCGTGTTTTCGGTTTTGATGTTTTTTTCTTCGCTGGATTAGAAATTACCATTCAGACGGTTCAATACAAGTTGTATTGGATGGGTTCAAATCTGATATCTTCAAAATAAATGCTTATGTGCCCCAGGGCTCTGTTCTGTCTCCGACTCTTTTCCTCATTTTTATAAATGATTTTCTGTCTTTTACTTCTAATCCACTTAACTGTTTTGCTGACGACTCTACCCTCAGCTTTTCATATTCGTTCGATAATTCACGTCCTTCGCCTTCGGACGTACAATTGCAACGGTACCGTATGGTCAAGATCATTAAACTCCGATTTATACACCATTGTCAAATGGGGTAATAGGAATCGTGTGGAGTTTAATGCTTCGAAAACTCAATGCTGTCTTTTGCTGTTAAAAACAAACATACCCCAATGCCATTCTCCATGAATGACACTTACATTGACAAAACTGAAAAGCTCTCAGTACTCGGCATGTGTCAAACGACGACCTCCGTTAGAACGACCATATATTTGAGATCGCTAAAAATGCTGCTAAGTGCTTAGGTTTTCTGTATAGGTATATGTAAAGGTGTATGTTCCCCTTCTGATCTGGCTAGTTTTTATAAAGCGTTTATACGCCCTTAACTGGAGTATAACTCCCACCTCTGGGGAGGTCCTTCGCAAACATCGCTTCACCTGCTTGATAGAATACTAAATCGAGCGTTAAGATTTAAAGGAAATAGAACTGGCGCTGCAACAATTGCCCATCTCGAACACCGACGCAATTCACTCGAAGTAGCCAGCTGCATTCCTCCCCTTAAAAGTTTCTCCCCTAATACTCGTCTAGCAAGGAATGCTCATCAGTTCACCCTTGAACCCAATTTTTAACGTACTGTGAAATATAGGGATTCTTTTTTAGCCGAACAACACGAATTTGGAATAGTTTTCCCTTGCGAGATTTTCCCTTGCCATTTTGATCTGCAATCATTTTTTTTTTTTTTTTATAATTAACGCGCGCACAAGGGACTATTTGTTTCTCTCTTAATGTAACACACTACGTGGGCATTAGGAAGATAGGGAGGGGAGAGATAGGAGGTGTCGATTAACATTGGTTTTGAATGTTTGCATATTGAAATGGCAAGGGAAACTGGCAAACTCTGATAAATCAGTATTTACTCCAACCTGAGTTTCACTTAATGCCAAAACAGCTGGCCTGTATTGAACAGTGTAGACGTACAGGTGAAAGAAATTCTTTCTTATACCACGAACATTGGAATACACGACACAAAAATCACTTACCATTTAAAAATACTTACACACAAAACACAATTCTGACTAAGTCGAACCATGCAGTGAAAATCCAATTTTGCCAATTTCTCAAACGAGTGTGTAATATTATTTTTTTTAACACTCGCGATAACAATGCGCAATAATTTTTTTTTTTTTACTTTTGTTTAATTATTTGTGCGCGCACCTCGACCCGACGTCCGGCCTCTATGAGCTTAAGATCGACACTGCATTCAAAACTAATGTTAATCGACACCTCCTATCTTTCCCCACCCTATCTTCCTAATGCCCGCGCAGTGTGCTCTACTCCATAAAAATATATATTACAATGTTTAACAGAAAAATAGAAATTAGTAAGAAGAAATACGAAAGTTCGCAAAGTTGGTCGCAGGATAGATTATCTTTACCTATGTAAGTTAATCATAATTTAATAATTCCCCTGTATTAATATAAAGTTTCTTATTTAGAAAATGAAATCAAAATATTGTTTCCTATTGGAAAGAAGATTTTTATTTGGAGAAAACAAAGTTCTCAGCCTATTGATCCGCAGGCCAACAGTTCTTTCAGTATTGTATTAAATATGTTCAATGAAGTTTTTTATTGTAAAAGCGGTTTGTTGAATTCTTCAAATTGATTAAAAAGGGTTGGCCCTCCACTGGTAAATTCGGATAGCACGCGTCTGTAAGCCCATCAAAAACAAATTATCATATTTATAAAATACCAGATCACCATTCTCATAAAATAACAAACAAATAATCTTCATTAAGTAATAAATCTGTTTGTTTGTGTTCACATTTTCCCAACAACCAACCATTAACCAGACAGACAAGCCAACAGTGAAAAAATGCGAACATTTTATTTGCGGGTCTAAATTGTATAGAATGAGTTCTTTCCGACAATATTGCCGATGTAAATTTCTATTCCATTCTAATTAGTAGTAGAATTGCAACTAGTGAAAATACATGTAAAATTCCCCCCCCCCCCCCCCATGAAAAGCAGAATAAGGCAGTATATAAAAAATAATCGATTTTCCTTCAATAAAACACCAATATCAAAATAATTGGTTTAGAATAAAACACACTTGTATTTCTAATATATATTTGATAATAATTTGTTATTTTTAATAAGAAAATGTTTTCAGAACTATAAAATAAATAAAATGCGGGAATCAGCTCGGGAAATTGGACCGGAAGTTTGGCATCAATGGATATTGGATGCTATTACAAAAATTCGTTCACAGAAGCAGCGCCCAAGTGTTCAGCGAATATGTCAAGCAATTGGCAGCCATCACAAATTTCATGAAGACATTGTCGCTGATAAGCTTGAAGAAGCTGTTAGGTCAGGTGCTGTGATTAAAGTTTACAACAAGGGATTGCATTCTTATAAAGCACCTATGGCAAAGAGAAAAATTACCATAGAGAAAAATACAAATCTATGCAAAATTGTTGCTAAAGCTGTGCACGATTTGGGAGAGTGTGAAGGATCCACACTTAAGAGCATAGAAAACTATGTTCAAAAATTTAATAACATTGAGCTAGGAACAGATTCGGACTTGAGACTAGTTATTAAAAACTCAATAAAAAAAGCAATAGATGCAGGTTTTTTAATTCAAGATGGCAAGCTTTACAAAAAAGGACGTTCACTAACGACACCCCGCAAAGCTGTAGTGGCCATTGAAAGCCTAAAAAAAAGAATTAATCAAGTGAGTTGTTGAAAAATTAAACTAATTTTGCTTTTATTTTGGCTTCCGTTAATTTACAGGGGGATTCAATGTGTTCTCAATGTAGTGGTACTTCCGAAAGGAATGGCAGCGGTATTCCTGAGCCACTTAGCTCATGTGATAATTGTGGAATGTCTCTGCACACAACGTGCGCAAATATTGCCAGTAAATGTAAATCACAGTCACAGGTTTTGCTTTACATTTTGTATACTAAGGGCAATAAATGGCATTGCAATAAATGCAAAAGCTGTGATTCTTGCAACGATATTCTAAAAGGGCCCTGTTTGCTTGGTTGTTACTTTTGCCATAAAAAATTTCATTTAACTTGTCTTATTCCTGCTTCAGATAAAAAGCCCAAGTATCCATGGAGGTAGTTTATATCGTGTTTGTAGTTAGTAACTTTAGTTAAAAGTTATCTTTTATATTTTCTATAGGTGTAGCAACTGCTCGGAACATCAAATAAAACCTAAAAATAGGCTTTCTAATAGAAACACTTTGATGCAAACCAATCATCTCCAATTTACAGACAATGAACCTGCTAAAAGATGGCAAGCAATACAAAAAGGTCATAGTGTGTTACAAAAATTTTTTAACTTTCATTTCACATTCTCAGGGCTTCAAGAACTTCTGTTATCGGTGAATTGGAAGATGAGATAAATGAAGATACGAAAAAACAAAAAAGAAGCAGTTATTTATTTGACGAATTTGTTAGCTGTGAAGATAATACAAGACATACTTTACAATCAAATGTAAAAAGAATTCTTGATCATACTCTTCTTGGAGATATCAAAACTAAAGTATCAAGCTCAACATCATTTCAATTCCAAGACTTCAAGAAAAATGACAAAATGTCTAAGGAAAAGCAACTGTTCTTCAGACATTCGGCTTTTAATAACGATCGAATTTTTAAAGCTGGTTTAAACTTACAGAACTCGCAAGTAACGAAAAGAAGCACATCAAATAGTCCTATGAAACAGGTCTTAGACATTAAGTTGGATTCAGATCATGAAGAGTGTCCGCAAAAATGTTCTGAGACATCAACATCCTGCTCATCTAGTGACAACGAGAATGACGATGACGGCGACAGTAGCTCTTCAGACTCCTGCTCTTCAAATAGTTCCACAGACTCAAGCGCAAGTAGCTGTGAAAGTTCTTCGTCGGGCGATAAAAACAAAGACGATGATGATGATGATACGGAAAAAAACGACAAATTAGAAATGAATATACACCATAATAGTACAAAAATTTCTTCAAACTCAACTGAAAAATTAGATGAACTAAAATGTAGTTTTTTTCAATGTGATGATTCGTATGTCAAAGATGAAAATATATGGGGCTTTGCAGCTGTTGCCAAAAAGGAAATTGACATATTTGCCAAAAGAAGTAGCTCAATAATAACACCCAAGGAAATACAAAATAAAAATACCCAAATTAAGGGCTTGTTTGATGGTTTATCACACATATTTACAACATCTAATTTTTCACGAAGCAATATAAAAGTTAAAGATTTAGAGGGAGTACTCTGCCAAAGAGAAGCAAAAAGTCTCAAAAAGGACACCTTATTTAAAACTCTGCGAAATGACAATTCTCTTTCTTCGAACGTAACGGACATTTTATTGAAGCCAGTTGCAAATCGTAACCAAACATCCTTAAATGAAATGGCGAAAATTGATTCTGTAATTGCTCTTAATAATGTATTATTTGATAGCACATCTTCAGCTGCTAAAACTAATGAAATTTGCCAGAACATTAATCCGATTACATCCACACAAAAAAAACGTGTAACTTCGCTTATGTCGATGCCATTAAACAAAAAAAATGTCTTTTCAACACGATCACTGAAAGAGGAAGTTCCTTACCTTACACAAAAAACCTTACTCAATGCTGCTGCAGGACATGGTGAACAAGATTTAGAATTTAGCAATGGATTTTTCGACGTAAAAAATCAATTCGATTTTGCACAGTTAAAGGAGAAAAGCTTTCGTTTTAATATATTTGACAACGATGGATCAGTCGATTTAAGCAATCCATACTTTCTTTCACAATTGGGTAAGAAAAAAACTGTATTATTTTCATTATTTTTTTATAGACAACGACAAATTGTCGATTATGAATCGACTAGAAACATTTTGATTGTTTCGATTGGTTTTCATATTTTGTATTTTGTAACTCAATCGATCGAACAATGCACTTTTATGAATAAACCTACAAAACATTGTGAACATTAGGAATTTGACAATTCTATGGTGTGTTAGCTTTTGAAATTGTTATTTTGTTTTTTCTGATTTTCATTTTGTAATACAAATTAGAATTGTTTATTAAAATTAAAATGAGTGGAATTGAGTTATGATTTAGTGATAGTGACACAGATACTGAAACTGCCCAAGAAAATGTTGAAATGGCTAGAAAAAGAAGACATCAGAGACATCTCTAATCCTTTGGAACTGGAAGAAACATTGTAAGATTTGTAGAACAGTTTTTAGTTGCTATACAGCTACACATATTTCCTTAATATTTCTAAAACTTTTTAAAATACTTTCGCTTATCCAAAAAAAGTTTCATTATACTTCTAAGAAATTAACCCGAAACTCAGGCCAGCAATAAGAAGCTCTTCCATTACCAACTTATTAAAACTTGCTACTACTTTGAGATTCTGTGCTCATGGATCTTACCCAGTTAGCGTTGCTAATGGATTTTGTATTGGTCTTGCACAATCCACAGTATCCTTAGTGCTAAAGGAAGTGCTCTCAGTTATAGACGCATGTTTGCTCTAAATGGTTTAAATTTAATTACAATGAAGCAGAAAAACTTCGTGCTAGATTGCATTTTTATGAAAAAAGTGGAATACCAGGTGTGATAGGGTTTATTGACGGTACACATATCAAGATAGCGTCTCCAAAAAAAAGAACTTCAGCATGCATATTACAATCGTAAAGAATTTTACAACATAAATGCGATTGTTGTAAGTCTCTTGGTTCATAAAATCTTATTTAGTTTTTATATGGTTAGCTATTTCAGGTTTGTTACGATAGAATGAGAATTCGTTGTGTTAATGGACGATATCCTGGATCAGCACACCACTTATTTGTTTTCAATATGTCCAGTTTAAAGCAAGTTATGGAAGAATGATATCAAAATGTGCAACGAATACTTGGCTCGTAGGTAAAAATGTGCCTTTAATGTACATATGTATCTATGTTTGCATTGAAGTTCCAATGGTATGATGATTGATTCCAGGTAGATCTTGTGAACACCATCACCTTGGATTTTTCAGTATTAATGACTAGTCCCTACTTACTGCAATAATCTGCTAAGCGATTTGAACAATCAGCTGGAGATATTCTGGTGACTCAGAAAGTATTACCAGGTCATCTGCATATAAGAGAACATTTATGGTCAAATCAGCGATCCTTATACCTCCTGGTAGTGAATCATCCACATCATTAATAAAAAGTGCAAATAGAAGAGCACTTAATAGGCATCCTTGTTTAACTCCGGTGTCCGTTTCAAACCATTCCGAAAACGTTTCGAACCATCTTAAGCAGTTGCTTTTGATTCTGCATACATTTCTTTTACTACATGAATGAACTTTGTAGATATGCCTAGTTGTAAGAGTTTAAAGAATAGTGCATTTCGATTCACAAGGTCAAAAGCAGACTTAAAGTCAACAAAAATGCATATGATTTCACGATGGAGGTTGTAAAGATATGGTCTTCGGTTTGAGAATTTTTTTCGGAAACTTGCTTGAAATTGGGTAAGTATATGATAGGTTTTCACCCACATCTCCAGCCTTTTAACAAGTATACCACAAAACAATTTTGCGATGACGTTCATAAATGATATGCCCCTATAATTTTCCACATTATTAATATCTCCTTTTTTGTGAATAGGCAATATAAACGGATTTTTAAATGATGTAGGCACATCCTCATTTGTAAACACTTCATTGAAAAATGATGCAAGATGAGAAATAAAAGCTGGTGTGGCATTCTTGAAATATTCGTATGCGGTCCCATCTTCTCCTGGAGCTTTTCCATTTTTTGCCTTAGGATAACTTCCGGTAAGGTGATTTCCACTAACCAATATCTCGAAAGTGAATAGAAGTTCTGCATACTAAAATTCAACAACTGATTTATGTTGTAAAACGTTTTTAAAGTGATTTGGTTGATGGTACTCCTAATCCAATTTTAAAGCTTGATTCATTTATTTCTTTTGTCACCTTCCAAAACTCTTTTGAATTGTTGATTGGCCAAGTATGTTAGCTTGATGGTTTTCGAATTCCGTTTTCTTTTTGTAACAAAGAATTGTATACCGTTTGTTTGCTTCGTTGTACCAATATTTCAAACTTTCACTTTGGCTGTTTCGGAGTGCTTTCAAAGGATGAATAATTTTTTTCGGGCGTTCATAAACTCATTATCGAACCATTTTTGTTTGAATGTCTTACACATATTTGTTGTATTTCTAGTAACAGAGTTTCTGATACAAGCAAAAAGTTGATTTGAGTGATAATGAGCTGAATTGTAACTCTCATTAGCTGCTGAAAGATTTGTATCTGGCTTGTTTTGGTATACTAAGAAATCTTTCTGTTTCCTTCTAAGCCGCGGAATAAGTTCAAGATCTCTTTGGAAATCTGTTATTTTTTCTGACCATTCAACAATTATTTTTGTCATGTGATCTGAGAAATGTTTACATTGTACTTCGAGTTTTTTTATAAGTTCAATCCAATCTTTATTCGCAGCACAGTAATCGATTTCAGGTCTACCTTGCCCTCCTATAATAGTAACCTTCAGTGTCTCCGTAAGTACAACCGTTCAAAATTATACAATCATACATCTTGAAAAAGTTCAAGAAGATTCGTGCCATTTTGATTATATACATTGTCCTTGGAAATTCTGCTGTTTAGGTTTATTGAACGGTTATTCGTGCAGCAGATTGCAGTTACTTGTAAATTCTTAGTTCTTGTGACGCCTATTAAAAGAACACTTTTGTTTGATAAACATAACATAATGTTGTTAAATTATTCGTAGACTTTAGTCCAATTAGCCGTTTCACAACAAATTACCTTAAATTTCTTCAAACTGTTATTTTTTCTGACCATTCAACAATTATTATTGGCATGTGATCTGAGAAATGTTTACATTGTACTTCGAATTTTTTTGTAAGTTCAATCCAATCTTTATTCGCAGCACAGTTATCGATTTCAGGTCTACCTTGCCCTCCTATAATAGTAACCTTCAGTGTCTCCGTAAGTACAACCGTTCCAAATTATACAATCATACATCTTGAAAAAGTTCAAGAAGATTCGTGCCATTTTGATTATATACATTGTCCTGGGAAATTCTGCTGTTTAGGTTTATTGAACGGTTATTCGTGCAGCAGATTGCAGTTACTTGTAAATTCTTAGTTCTTGCGACGCCTATTAAAAGAACACTTTTGTTTGATAAACATAACATAATGTTAAACTATTCAGTCCAATTGTTACAATTTATATAAAGTGGTATAATGTACATATCAGTTTTGTGTAGCCGTTTCACAACAAATTACCTTAAATTTCTTCAAACATATACTTATTATACAACTAATTTGAAACCAATAAAATACTTCGAAAATTTACTGAGATTTTCACTTGTAGCATGTGTTTCATAAAAGAAAATCATTAACATGATCGAAAAAATCATTAAATAAAAGTTTGTAATTGAGCACTGACACATTATAAGATAAAATTTTAAATGTATATAAAGGTATTGAGCTGACGGCATTACAATATCAATTTTGTACTATATTTATAAGCAATAGGAAAACTTTGTAGAGAAGATATCCCTGGTGTAGTAACATCATCAGTTTGACATCATGAAAATCAAGCTGTCCAAACATTTTGCACAAGTGGTTTTCTCCATCTTCCTTTTTATATTTAAATACATTGTTATTGTTTAAATAAAATGAATTCCCTCAAACTACTAATGCATTATTGTTTTTTATTGTTACTATTTCGTTTGGTTTCTTTGTTTAAATTATTTTCCTATAGCCAAGGAGGATTCGGCGTTTGTGTTGTGATTGTTTCGTGAGCAAAAATGGTACATATACTCATGAAGTGAAAACAGTATTCTTTAGGCTTTAAATTGCATAAAGTGCAAAATTGGTTAAAACTGCTGTTGTAGGGAGATCCATTTAGACCAAACACTTCACATCTTGTTTTGAATATTAGAACTATTTCTTTGTAACTAATTGAATCATTGCAATAGTTTGTTTGCATAATATTCAGTTCCTGTTATGAGTAAAATAATCTTTTGATTTTCGGGCTCCTTCTTCAAATGTGTCGGGTTCAAAATTTCCATGCGCTTTAATTATTTTGTAAAGTTGATCTTTTAAATGGTTTAAATTTTGCGGATTCAACGTTACTACTTCACCAAAGGTGTTTCCCAGGTCTTTCCATTTTGACATCCACGAGTCCTCGTTTCTAAGCTCATAGAGTGTCATTCTTTTCGATAGTCGGTCATCGTTATGAGACAAAACCTTGACAATGTAGTCTGATTGTGATTTAAGGGTGCTAATAAATATTTTTGGAACTCCCGTTTCGAGATATATGGCATAAGTAAGAGTATGCAAGGGTTAATTAAAAAGTTCCTTCAAAAAACTTCTGTGAAATTTTTCTATCACCTCATATTCGTTAATTCCCCATACCTGGACAGCATAGCAAAGTAAAATTTTAATAACAGCATCAAATATCCTATATTTCGCTGATAGTATTATTCTTTGATTTGAAAATATATTCCTCATGATATATTTAACAGACTAGGAAGTTTTAGATTTAATGTTAACGTGATTATAAAAATCCATGGTTCTGCTTTGATTAAACACCCAAGTACCTGTACTCGTTAGTTATCTCTAAAATGTTTGCATTTAAGTGCCAATTGTATGATGATTGATTCCAGGTAGATCTTGTGAACACCATCACCTTGGATTTTTCAGTATTAATGACTAGTCCCTACTTACTGCAATAATCTGCTAAGCGATTGATCATCAGCTGGAGATATTCTGGTGACTCAGAAAGTTATACCAGGTCATCACCATATAAGAGGACATTTATGGTCAACTCAGCGATCCTAATACCTCCTGGTAGTGAAGCATCTACATCATTAATAAAAAGTGCAAATAGAAGAGCACCTAATAGGCATCCTTGTTTAACTCCGGTGTCCGTTTCAAACCATTCCGAAAACGTTTCGAACCATTTTAAGCAGTTGCTTTTGATTCTGCATACATTTCTTTTACTACATGAATGAACTTTGTAGATATGCCTAGTTGTAAGAGTTTAAAGAATAGTGCATTTCGATTCACAAGGTCAAAAGCAGACTTAAAGTCAACAAAAATGCATATGATTTCACGATGGAGGTTGTAAAGATATGGTCTTCGGTTTGAGAATTTTTTTCGGAAACTTGCTTGAAATTGGGTAAGTATATGATAGGTTTTCACCCACATCTCCAGCCTTTTAACAAGTATACCACAAAACAATTTTGCGATGACGTTCATAAATGATATGCCCCTATAATTTTCCACATTATTAATCTTTCCTTTTTTGTGAATAGGCAATATAAATGACTTTTTAAATGATGTAGGCACATCCTCATTTGTAAACACTTCATTGAAAAATGATGTAAGATGAGAAATAAAAGCTGGTGTGGCATTCTTGAAATAATTGGTATGAGATCCCATCTTCTCCTGGAGCTTTTCCATTTTTTGCCTTAGGATAACTTCCGGTAAGGTGATTTCCACTAACCAATATCTCGAAAGTGAATAGAAGTTCTGCATACTAAAATTCAACAACTGATTTATGTTGTAAAACGTTTTTAAAGTGATTTGGTTGATGGTACTCCTAATCCAATTTTAAAGCTTGATTCATTTATTTCTTTTGTCACCTTCCAAAACTCTTTTGAATTGTTGATTGGCCAAGTATGTTAGCTTGATGGTTTTCGAATTCCGTTTTCTTTTTGTAACAAAGAATTGTATACCGTTTGTTTGCTTCGTTGTACCAATATTTCAAACTTTCACTTTGGCTGTTTCGGAGTGCTTTCAAAGGATGAATAATTTTTTTCGGGCGTTCATAAACTCATTATCGAACCATTTTTGTTTGAATGTCTTACACATATTTGTTGTATTTCTAGTAACAGAGTTTCTGATACAAGCAAAAAGTTGATTTGAGTGATAATGAGCTGAATTGTAACTCTCATTAGCTGCTGTTTCCATCTAAGCCGCGGAATAAGTTCAAGATCTCTTTGGAAATCTGTTATTTTTTCTGACCATTCAACAATTATTTTTGTCATGTGATCTGAGAAATGTTTACATTGTACTTCGAGTTTTTTTATAAGTTCAATCCAATCTTTATTCGCAGCACAGTAATCGATTTCAGGTCTACCTTGCCCTCCTATAATAGTAACCTTCAGTGTCTCCGTAAGTACAACCGTTCAAAATTATACAATCATACATCTTGAAAAAGTTCAAGAAGATTCGTGCCATTTTGATTATATACATTGTCCTTGGAAATTCTGCTGTTTAGGTTTATTGAACGGTTATTCGTGCAGCAGATTGCAGTTACTTGTAAATTCTTAGTTCTTGTGACGCCTATTAAAAGAACATTTTTGTTTGATAAACATAACATAATGTTGTTAAATTATTTGTAGACTTTAGTCCAATTAGCCGTTTCACAACAAATTACCTTAAATTTCTTCAAACTGTTATTTTTTCTGACCATTCAACAATTATTATTGGCATGTTATCTGAGAAATGTTTACATTGTACTTCGAATTTTTTTATAAGTTCAATCCAATCTTTATTCGCAGCACAGTTATCGATTTCAGGTCTACCTTGCCCTCCTATAATAGTAACCTTCAGTGTCTCCGTAAGTACAACCGTTCCAAATTATACAATCATACATCTTGAAAAAGTTCAAGAAGATTCGTGCCATTTTGATTATATACATTGTCCTGGGAAATTCTGCTGTTTAGGTTTATTGAACGGTTATTCGTGCAGCAGATTGCAGTTACTTGTAAATTCTTAGTTCTTGCGACGCCTATTAAAAGAACACTTTTGTTTGATAAACATAACATAATGTTAAACTATTCAGTCCAATTGTTACAATTTATATAAAGTGGTATAATGTACATATCAGTTTTGTGTAGCCGTTTCACAACAAATTACCTTAAATTTCTTCAAACATATACTTATTATACAACTAATTTGAAACCAATAAAATACTTCGAAAATTTACTGAGATTTTCACTTGTAGCATGTGTTTCATAAAAGAAAATCATTAACATGATCGAAAAAATCATTAAATAAAAGTTTGTTATTGAGCACTGACACATTATAAGATAAAATTTTAAATGTATATAAAGGTATTGAGCTGACGGCATTACAATATCAATTTTGTACTATATTTATAAGCAATAGGAAAACTTTGTAGAGAAGATATCCCTGGTGTAGTAACATCATCAGTTTGACATCATGAAAATCAAGCTGTCCAAACATTTTGCACAAGTGGTTTTCTCCATCTTCCTTTTTATATTTAAATACATTGTTATTGTTTAAATAAAATGAATTCCGTCAAACTACTAATGCATTATTGTTTTTTATTGTTACTATTTCGTTTGGTTTCTTTGTTTTAATTATTTTCCTATAGCCAAGGAGGATTCGGCGTTTGTGTTGTGATTGTTTCGTGAGCAAAAATGGTACATATACTCATGAAGTGAAAACAGTCTTCTTTAGGCTTTAAATTGCATAAAGTGCAAAATTGGTTAAAACTGCTGTTGTAAGGAGATCCATTTAGACCAAGCACTTCACATCTTGTTTTGAATATTAGAACTATTTCTTTGTAACTAATTGGAATCATTGCAATAGTTTGTTTGCATAATATTCAGTTCGAGTTATGAGTAAAATAATCTTTTGATTAGGTTTTTCCATTTTGACATCCACGAGTCCTCGTTTCTAAGCTCATAGATTGTCATTCTTTTCGATAGTCGGTCATCGTTATGAGACAAAACCTTGACAATGTAGTCTGATTGTGATTTAAGAGTGCTAATAAATATTTTTGCAACTCCCGTTTCGAGATATATGGCATAAGTAAGAGTATGCAAGGGTTAATTAAAAAGTTCCTTCAAAAAACTTCTGTGAAATTTTTCTATCACCTCATATTCGTTAATTCCCCATACCTGGATAGCATAGCAAAGCAAAATTTTAATAACAGCATCAAATATCCTATATTTCGCTGATAGTATTATTCTTTGATTTGAAAATATATTCCTCATGATATATTTAACAGACTAGGAAGTTTTAGATTTAATGTTAACGTGATTATAAAAATCCATGGTTCTGCTTTGATTTACACCCAAGTACCTGTACTCGTTAGTTATCTCTAAAATGTTTGCATTTAAGTGCCAATTGTATGATGATTGATTCCAGGTAGATCTTGTGAACACCATCACCTTGGATTTTTCAGTATTAATGACTAGTCCCTACTTACTGCAATAATCTGCTAAGCGATTGATCATCAGCTGGAGATATTCTGGTGACTCAGAAAGTTATACCAGGTCATCACCATATAAGAGGACATTTATGGTCAACTCAGCGATCCTAATACCTCCTGGTAGTGAAGCATCTACATCATTAATAAAAAGTGCAAATAGAAGAGCACCTAATAGGCATCCTTGTTTAACTCCGGTGTCCGTTTCAAACCATTCCGAAAACGTTTCGAACCATCTTAAGCAGTTGCTTTTGATTCTGCATACATTTCTTTTACTACATGAATGAACTTTGTAGGTATGCCTAGTTGTAAGAGTTTAAAGAATAGTGCATTTCGATTCACAAGGTCAAAAGCAGACTTAAAGTCAACAAAAATGCATATGATTTCACGATGGAGGTTGTAAAGATATGGTCTTCGGTTTGAGAATTTTTTTCGGAAACTTGCTTGAAATTGGGTAAGTATATGATAGGTTTTTACCCACATCTCCAGCCTTTTAACAAGTATACCACAAAACAATTTTGCGATGACGTTCATAAATGATATGCCCCTATAATTTTCCACATTATTAATCTTTCCTTTTTTGTGAATAGGCAATATAAATGACTTTTTAAATGATGTAGGCACATCCTCATTTGTAAACACTTCATTGAAAAATGATGTAAGTTGAGAAATAAAAGCTGGTGTGGCATTCTTGAAATAATTGGTATGAGATCCCATCTTCTCCTGGAGCTTTTCCATTTTTTGCCTTAGGATAACTTCCGGTAAGGTGATTTCCACTAACCAATATCTCGAAAGTGAATAGAAGTTCTGCATACTAAAATTCAACAACTGATTTATGTTGTAAAACGTTTTTAAAGTGATTTGGTTGATGGTACTCCTAATCCAATTTTAAAGCTTGATTCATTTATTTCTTTTGTCACCTTCCAAAACTCTTTTGAATTGTTGATTGGCCAAGTATGTTAGCTTGATGGTTTTCGAATTCCGTTTTCTTTTTGTAACAAAGAATTGTATACCGTTTGTTTGCTTCGTTGTACCAATATTTCAAACTTTCACTTTGGCTGTTTCGGAGTGCTTTCAAAGGATGAATAATTTTTTTCGGGCGTTCATAAACTCATTATCGAACCATTTTTGTTTGAATGTCTTACACATATTTGTTGTATTTCTAGTAACAGAGTTTCTGATACAAGCAAAAAGTTGATTTGAGTGATAATGAGCTGAATTGTAACTCTCATTAGCTGCTGTTTCCATCTAAGCCGCGGAATAAGTTCAAGATCTCTTTGGAAATCTGTTATTTTTTCTGACCATTCAACAATTATTTTTGTCATGTGATCTGAGAAATGTTTACATTGTACTTCGAGTTTTTTTATAAGTTCAATACAATCTTTATTCGCAGCACAGTAATCGATTTCAGGTCTACCTTGCCCTCCTATAATAGTAACCTTCAGTATCTCCGTAAGTACAACCGTTCAAAATTATACAATCATACATCTTGAAAAAGTTCAAGAAGATTCGTGCCATTTTGATTATATACATTGTCCTTGGAAATTCTGCTGTTTAGGTTTATTGAACGGTTATTCGTGCAGCAGATTGCAGTTACTTGTAAATTCTTAGTTCTTGTGACGCCTATTAAAAGAACATTTTTGTTTGATAAACATAACATAATGTTGTTAAATTATTTGTAGACTTTAGTCCAATTAGCCGTTTCACAACAAATTACCTTAAATTTCTTCAAACTGTTATTTTTTCTGACCATTCAACAATTATTATTGGCATGTTATCTGAGAAATGTTTACATTGTACTTCGAATTTTTTTATAAGTTCAATCCAATCTTTATTCGCAGCACAGTTATCGATTTCAGGTCTACCTTGCCCTCCTATAATAGTAACCTTCAGTGTCTCCGTAAGTACAACCGTTCCAAATTATACAATCATACATCTTGAAAAAGTTCAAGAAGATTCGTGCCATTTTGATTATATACATTGTCCTGGGAAATTCTGCTGTTTAGGTTTATTGAACGGTTATTCGTGCAGCAGATTGCAGTTACTTGTAAATTCTTAGTTCTTGCGACGCCTATTAAAAGAACACTTTTGTTTGATAAACATAACATAATGTTAAACTATTCAGTCCAATTGTTACAATTTATATAAAGTGGTATAATGTACATATCAGTTTTGTGTAGCCGTTTCACAACAAATTACCTTAAATTTCTTCAAACATATACTTATTATACAACTAATTTGAAACCAATAAAATACTTCGAAAATTTACTGAGATTTTCACTTGTAGCATGTGTTTCATAAAAGAAAATCATTAACATGATCGAAAAAATCATTAAATAAAAGTTTGTTATTGAGCACTGACACATTATAAGATAAAATTTTAAATGTATATAAAGGTATTGAGCTGACGGCATTACAATATCAATTTTGTACTATATTTATAAGCAATAGGAAAACTTTGTAGAGAAGATATCCCTGGTGTAGTAACATCATCAGTTTGACATCATGAAAATCAAGCTGTCCAAACATTTTGCACAAGTGGTTTTCTCCATCTTCCTTTTTATATTTAAATACATTGTTATTGTTTAAATAAAATGAATTCCGTCAAACTACTAATGCATTATTGTTTTTTATTGTTACTATTTCGTTTGGTTTCTTTGTTTAAATTATTTTCCTATAGCCAAGGAGGATTCGGCGTTTGTGTTGTGATTGTTTCGTGAGCAAAAATGGTACATATACTCATGAAGTGAAAACAGTATTCTTTAGGCTTTAAATTGCATAAAGTGCAAAATTGGTTAAAACTGCTGTTGTAGGGAGATCCATTTAGACCAAGCACTTCACATCTTGTTTTGAATATTAGAACTATTTCTTTGTAACTAATTGAATCATTGCAATAGTTTGTTTGCATAATATTCAGTTCCTGTTATGAGTAAAATAATCTTTTGATTTTCGGGCTCCTTCTTCAAATGTGTCGGGTTCAAAATTTCCATGCGCTTCAATTATTTTGTAAAGTTGATCTTTTAAATGGTTTAAATTTTGCGGATTCAACGTTACTACTTCACCAAAGGTGTTTCCCAGGTCTTTCCATTTTGACATCCACGAGTCCTCGTTTCTAAGCTCATAGAGTGTCATTCTTTTCGATAGTCGGTCATCGTTATGAGACAAAACCTTGACAATGTAGTCTGATTGTGATTTAAGGGTGCTAATAAATATTTTTGGAACTCCCGTTTCGAGATATATGGCATAAGTAAGAGTATGCAAGGGTTAATTAAAAAGTTCCTTCAAAAAACTTCTGTGAAATTTTTCTATCACCTCATATTCGTTAATTCCCCATACCTGGATAGCATAGCAAAGCAAAATTTTAATAACAGCATCAAATATCCTATATTTCGCTGATAGTATTATTCTTTGATTTGAAAATATATTCCTCATGATATATTTAACAGACTAGGAAGTTTTAGATTTAATGTTAACGTGATTATAAAAATCCATGGTTCTGCTTTGATTTACACCCAAGTACCTGTACTCGTTAGTTATCTCTAAAATGTTTGCATTTAAGTGCCAATTGTATGATGATTGATTCCAGGTAGATTTTGTGAACACCATCACCTTGGATTTTTCAGTATTAATGACTAGTCCCTACTTACTGCAATAATCTGCTAAGCGATTGATCATCAGCTGGAGATATTCTGGTGACTCAGAAAGTTATACCAGGTCATCACCATATAAGAGGACATTTATGGTCAACTCAGCGATCCTAATACCTCCTGGTAGTGAAGCATCTACATCATTAATAAAAAGTGCAAATAGAAGAGCACCTAATAGGCATCCTTGTTTAACTCCGGTGTCCGTTTCAAACCATTCCGAAAACGTTTCGAACCATCTTAAGCAGTTGCTTTTGATTCTGCATACATTTCTTTTACTACATGAATGAACTTTGTAGGTATGCCTAGTTGTAAGAGTTTAAAGAATAGTGCATTTCGATTCACAAGGTCAAAAGCAGACTTAAAGTCAACAAAAATGCATATGATTTCACGATGGAGGTTGTAAAGATATGGTCTTCGGTTTGAGAATTTTTTTCGGAAACTTGCTTGAAATTGGGTAAGTATATGATAGGTTTTTACCCACATCTCCAGCCTTTTAACAAGTATACCACAAAACAATTTTGCGATGACGTTCATAAATGATATGCCCCTATAATTTTCCACATTATTAATCTTTCCTTTTTTGTGAATAGGCAATATAAATGACTTTTTAAATGATGTAGGCACATCCTCATTTGTAAACACTTCATTGAAAAATGATGTAAGTTGAGAAATAAAAGCTGGTGTGGCATTCTTGAAATAATTGGTATGAGATCCCATCTTCTCCTGGAGCTTTTCCATTTTTTGCCTTAGGATAACTTCCGGTAAGGTGATTTCCACTAACCAATATCTCGAAAGTGAATAGAAGTTCTGCATACTAAAATTCAACAACTAATTTATGTTGTAAAACGTTTTTAAAGTGATTTGGTTGATGGTACTCCTAATCCAATTTTAAAGCTTGATTCATTTATTTCTTTTGTCACCTTCCAAAACTCTTTTGAATTGTTGATTGGCCAAGTATGTTAGCTTGATGGTTTTCGAATTCCGTTTTCTTTTTGTAACAAAGAATTGTATACCGTTTGTTTGCTTCGTTGTACCAATATTTCAAACTTTCACTTTGGCTGTTTCGGAGTGCTTTCAAAGGATGAATAATTTTTTTCGGGCGTTCATAAACTCATTATCGAACCATTTTTGTTTGAATGTCTTACACATATTTGTTGTATTTCTAGTAACAGAGTTTCTGATACAAGCAAAAAGTTGATTTGAGTGATAATGAGCTGAATTGTAACTCTCATTAGCTGCTGAAAGATTTGTATCTGGCTTGTTTTGGTATACTAAGAAATCTTTCTGTTTCCATCTAAGCCGCGGAATAAGTTCAAGATCTCTTTGGAAATCTGTTATTTTTTCTGACCATTCAACAATTATTTTTGTCATGTGATCTGAGAAATGTTTACATTGTACTTCGAGTTTTTTTATAAGTTCAATCCAATCTTTATTCGCAGCACAGTAATCGATTTCAGGTCTACCTTGCCCTCCTATAATAGTAACCTTCAGTGTCTCCGTAAGTACAACCGTTCAAAATTATACAATCATACATCTTGAAAAAGTTCAAGAAGATTCGTGCCATTTTGATTATATACATTGTCCTTGGAAATTCTGCTGTTTAGGTTTATTGAACGGTTATTCGTGCAGCAGATTGCAGTTACTTGTAAATTCTTAGTTCTTGCGACGCCTATTAAAAGAACACTTTTGTTTGATAAACATAACATAATGTTAAACTATTCAGTCCAATTGTTACAATTTATATAAAGTGGTATAATGTACATATCAGTTTTGTGTAGCCGTTTCACAACAAATTACCTTAAATTTCTTCAAACATATACTTATTATACAACTAATTTGAAACCAATAAAATACTTCGAAAATTTACTGAAATTTTCACTTGTAGCATGTGTTTCATAAAAGAAAATCATTAACATGATCGAAAAAATCATTAAATAAAAGTTTGTTATTGAGCACTGACACATTATAAGATAAAATTTTAAATGTATATAAAGGTATTGAGCTGACGGCATTACAATATCAATTTTGTACTATATTTATAAGCAATAGGAAAACTTTGTAGAGAAGATATCCCTGGTGTAGTAACATCATCAGTTTGACATCATGAAAATCAAGCTGTCCAAACATTTTGCACAAGTGGTTTTCTCCATCTTCCTTTTTATATTTAAATACATTGTTATTGTTTAAATAAAATGAATTCCCTCAAACTACTAATGCATTATTGTTTTTTATTGTTACTATTTCGTTTGGTTTCTTTGTTTAAATTATTTTCCTATAGCCAAGGAGGATTCGGCGTTTGTGTTGTGATTGTTTCGTGAGCAAAAATGGTACATATACTCATGAAGTGAAAACAGTATTCTTTAGGCTTTAAATTGCATAAAGTGCAAAATTGGTTAAAACTGCTGTTGTAGGGAGATCCATTTAGACCAAGCACTTCACATCTTGATTTGAATATTAGAACTATTTCTTTGTAACTAATTGAATCATTGCAATAGTTTGTTTGCATAATATTCAGTTCCTGTTATGAGTAAAATAATCTTTTGATTTTCGGGCTCCTTCTTCAAATGTGTCGGGTTCAAAATTTCCATGCGCTTCAATTATTTTGTAAAGTTGATCTTTTAAATGGTTTAAATTTTGCGGATTCAACGTTACTACTTCACCAAAGGTGTTTCCCAGGTCTTTCCATTTTGACATCCACGAGTCCTCGTTTCTAAGCTCATAGAGTGTCATTCTTTTCGATAGTCGGTCATCGTTATGAGACAAAACCTTGACAATGTAGTCTGATTGTGATTTAAGGGTGCTAATAAATATTTTTGGAACTCCCGTTTCGAGATATATGGCATAAGTAAGAGTATGCAAGGGTTAATTAAAAAAAGTTCCTTCAAAAAACTTCTGTGAAATTTTTCTATCACCTCATATTCGTTAATTCCCCATACCTGGACAGCATAGCAAAGCAAAATTTTAATAACAGCATCAAATATCCTATATTTCGCTGATAGTATTATTCTTTGATTTGAAAATATATTCCTCATGATATATTTAACAGACTAGGAAGTTTTAGATTTAATGTTAACGTGATTATAAAAATCCATGGTTCTGCTTTGATTTACACCCAAGTACCTGGACTCGTTAGTTATCTCTAAAATGTTTGCATTTAAGTGCCAATTGTATGATGATTGATTCCAGGTAGATCTTGTGAACACCATCACCTTGGATTTTTCAGTATTAATGACTAGTCCCTACTTACTGCAATAATCTGCTAAGCGATTGATCATCAGCTGGAGATATTCTGGTGACTCAGAAAGTTATACCAGGTCATCACCATATAAGAGGACATTTATGGTCAACTCAGCGATCTTAATACCTCCTGGTAGTGAAGCATCTACATCATTAATAAAAAGTGCAAATAGAAGAGCACCTAATAGGCATCCTTGTTTAACTCCGGTGTCCTTTTCAAACCATTCCGAAAACGTTTCGAACCATCTTAAGCAGTTGCTTTTGATTCTGCATACATTTCTTTTACTACATGAATGAACTTTGTAGATATGCCTAGTTGTAAGAGTTTAAAGAATAGTGCATTTCGATTCACAAGGTCAAAAGCAGACTTAAAGTCAACAAAAATGCATATGATTTCACGATGGAGGTTGTAAAGATATGGTCTTCGGTTTGAGAATTTTTTTCGGAAACTTGCTTGAAATTGGGTAAGTATATGATATGTTTTCACCCACATCTCCAGCCTTTTAACAAGTATACCACAAAACAATTTTGCGATGACGTTCATAAATGATATGCCCCTATAATTTTCCACATTATTAATCTTTCTTTTTTTGTGAATAGGCAATATAAATGACTTTTTAAATGATGTAGGCACATCCTCATTTGTAAACACTTCATTGAAAAATGATGTAAGTTGAGAAATAAAAGCTGGTGTGGCATTCTTGAAATATTCGTATGAGATCCCATCTTCTCCTGGAGCTTTTCCATTTTTTGCCTTAGGATAACTTCCGGTAAGGTGATTTCCACTAACCAATATCTCGAAAGTGAATAGAAGTTCTGCATACTAAAATTCAACAACTGATTTATGTTGTAAAACGTTTTTAAAGTGATTTGGTTGATGGTACTCCTAATCCAATTTTAAAGCTTGATTCATTTATTTCTTTTGTCACCTTCCAAAACTCTTTTGAATTGTTGATTGGCCAAGTATGTTAGCTTGATGGTTTTCGAATTCCGTTTTCTTTTTGTAACAAAGAATTGTATACCGTTTGTTTGCTTCGTTGTACCAATATTTCAAACTTTCACTTTGGCTGTTTCGGAGTGCTTTCAAAGGATGAATAATTTTTTTCGGGCGTTCATAAACTCATTATCGAACCATTTTTGTTTGAATGTCTTACACATATTTGTTGTATTTCTAGTAACAGAGTTTCTGATACAAGCAAAAAGTTGATTTGAGTGATAATGAGCTGAATTGTAACTCTCATTAGCTGCTGAAAGATTTGTATCTGGCTTGTTTTGGTATACTAAGAAATCTTTCTGTTTCCATCTAAGCCGCGGAATAAGTTCAAGATCTCTTTGGAAATCTGTTATTTTTTCTGACCATTCAACAATTATTTTTGTCATGTGATCTGAGAAATGTTTACATTGTACTTCGAGTTTTTTTATAAGTTCAATCCAATCTTTATTCGCAGCACAGTAATCGATTTCAGGTCTACCTTGCCCTCCTATAATAGTAACCTTCAGTGTCTCCGTAAGTACAACCGTTCAAAATTATACAATCATACATCTTGAAAAAGTTCAAGAAGATTCGTGCCATTTTGATTATATACATTGTCCTTGGAAATTCTGCTGTTTAGGTTTATTGAACGGTTATTCGTGCAGCAGATTGCAGTTACTTGTAAATTCTTAGTTCTTGTGACGCCTATTAAAAGAACACTTTTGTTTGATAAACATAACATAATGTTGTTAAATTATTCGTAGACTTTAGTCCGATTAGCCGTTTCACAACAAATTACCTTAAATTTCTTCAAACTGTTATTTTTTCTGACCATTCAACAATTATTATTGGCATGTGATCTGAGAAATGTTTACATTGTACTTCGAATTTTTTTATAAGTTCAATCCAATTTTTATTCGCAGCACAGTTATCGATTTCAGGTCTACCTTGCCCTCCTATAATAGTAACCTTCAGTGTCTCCGTAAGTACAACCGTTCCAAATTATACAATCATACATCTTGAAAAAGTTCAAGAAGATTCGTGCCATTTTGATTATATACATTGTCCTGGGAAATTCTGCTGTTTAGGTTTATTGAACGGTTATTCGTGCAGCAGATTGCAGTTACTTGTAAATTCTTAGTTCTTGCGACGCCTATTAAAAGAACACTTTTGTTTGATAAACATAACATAATGTTAAACTATTCAGTCCAATTGTTACAATTTATATAAAGTGGTATAATGTACATATCAGTTTTGTGTAGCCGTTTCACAACAAATTACCTTAAATTTCTTCAAACATATACTTATTATACAACTAATTTGAAACCAATAAAATACTTTGAAAATTTACTGAGATTTTCACTTGTAGCATGTGTTTCATAAAGGAAAATCATTAACATGATCGAAAAAATCATTAAATAAAAGTTTGTTATTGAGCACTGACACATTATAAGATAAAATTTTAAATGTATATAAAGGTATTGAGCTGACGGCATTACAATATCAATTTTGTACTATATTTATAAGCAATAGGAAAACTTTGTAGAGAAGATATCCCTGGTGTAGTAACATCATCAGTTTGACATCATGAAAATCAAGCTGTCCAAACATTTTGCACAAGTGGTTTTCTCCATCTTCCTTTTTATATTTAAATACATTGTTATTGTTTAAATAAAATGAATTCCCTCAAACTACTAATGCATTATTGTTTTTTATTGTTACTATTTCGTTTGGTTTCTTTGTTTCCTATAGCCAAGGAGGATTCGGCGTTTGTGTTGTGATTGTTTCGTGAGCAAAAATGGTACATATAATAATAAAAGTAAAATAATCTTTCGATTTTCGGGCTCCTTCTTCAAATGTGTCGGGTTCAAAATTTCCATGCGCTTCAATTATTTTGTAAAGTTGATCTTTTAAATGGTTTAAATTTTGCGGATTCAACGTTACTACTTTACCAAATGTGTTTCCCAGGTCTTTCCATTTTGACATCCACGAGTCCTCGTTTCTAAGCTCATAGAGTGTCATTCTTTTCGATAGTCGGTCATCGTTATGAGACAAAACCTTGACAATGTGGTCTGATTGTGATTTAAGGGTGCTAATAAATATTTTTGGAACTCCCGTTTCGAGATATATGGCATAAGTAAGAGTATGCAAGGGTTAATTAAAAAGTTCCTTCAAAAAACTTCTGTGAAATTTTTCTATCACCTCATATTCGTTAATTCCCCATACCTGGACAGCATAGCAAAGCAAAATTTTAATAACAGCATCAAATATCCTATATTTCGCTGATAGTATTATTCTTTGATTTGAAAATATATTCCTCATGATATATTTAACAGACTAGGAAGTTTTAGATTTAATGTTAACGTGATTATAAAAATCCATGGTTCTGCTTTGATTTACACCCAAGTACCTGTACTCGTTAGTTATCTCTAAAATGTTTGCATTTAAGTGCCAATTGTATGATGATTGATTCCAGGTAGATCTTGTGAACACCATCACCTTGGATTTTTCAGTATTAATGACTAGTCCCTACTTACTGCAATAATCTGGTAAGCGATTGATCATCAGCTGGAGATATTCTGGTGACTCAGAAAGTTATACCAGGTCATCACCATATAAGAGGACATTTATGGTCAACTCAGCGATCCTAATACCTCCTGGTAGTGAAGCATCTACGTCATTAATAAAAAGTGCAAATAGAAGAGCACCTAATAGGCATCCTTGTTTAACTCCGGTGTCCGTTTCAAACCATTCCGAAAACGTTTCGAACCATCTTAAGCAGTTGCTTTTGATTCTGCATACATTTCTTTTACTACATGAATGAACTTTGTAGATATGCCTAGTTGTAAGAGTTTAAAGAATAGTGCATTTCGATTCACAAGGTCAAAAGCAGACTTAAAGTCAACAAAAATGCATAAACCTTTTTGTTCCTTGCATGAAATGATTTCACGATGGAGGTTGTAAAGATATGGTCTTCGGTTTGAGAATTTTTTTCGGAAACTTGCTTGAAATTGAGTAAGTATATGATAGGTTTTCACCCACATCTCCAGCCTTTTAACAAGTATACCACAAAACAATTTTGCGATGACGTTCATAAATGATATGCCCCTATAATTTTCCACATTATTAATCTTTCCTTTTTTGTGACTAGGCAATATAAATGACTTTTTAAATGATGTAGGCACATCCTCATTTGTAAACACTTCATTGAAAAATGATGTAAGTTGAGAAATAAAAGCTGGTGTGGCATTCTTAAAATATTCGTATGAGATCCCATCTTCTCCTGGAGCTTTTCCATTTTTTGCCTTAGGATAACTTCCGGTAAGGTGATTTCCACTAACCAATATCTCGAAAGTGAATAGAAGTTCTGCATACTAAAATTCAACAACTGATTTATGTTGTAAAACGTTTTTAAAGTGATTTGGAAGATGGTTAGCCGGTACTCCTAATCCAATTTTAAAGCTTGATTCATTTATTTCTTTTGTCACCTTCCAAAACTCTTTTGAATTGTTGATTGGCCAAGTATGTTAGCTTGATGGTTTTTGAATTCCGTTTTCTTTTTGTAACAAAGAAGTGTATACCGTTTGTTTGCTTCGTTGTACCAATATTTTAAACTTTCACTTTGGCTGTTCCGGAGTACTTTCAAAAGATGAAGGATTTTTGTCGGGCGTACATAAACTCATTCTGCTGTTTAGGTTTATTGAACGGTTATTCGTGCAGCAGATTGCAGTTACTTGTAAATTCTTAGTTCTTGTGACGCCTATTAAAAGAACACTTTTGTTTGATAAACATAACATAATGTTGTTAAATTATTTGTAGACTTTAGTCCGATTAGCCGTTTCACAACAAATTACCTTAAATTTCTTCAAACTGTTATTTTTTCTGACCATTCAACAATTATTATTGGCATGTGATCTGAGAAATGTTTACATTGTACTTCGAATTTTTTTATAAGTTCAATCCAATTTTTATTCGCAGCACAGTTATCGATTTCAGGTCTACCTTGCCCTCCTATAATAGTAACCTTCAGTGTCTCCGTAAGTACAACCGTTCCAAATTATACAATCATACATCTTGAAAAAGTTCAAGAAGATTCGTGCCATTTTGATTATATACATTGTCCTTGGAAATTCTGCTGTTTAGGTTTATTGAACGGTTATTCGTGCAGCAGATTGCAGTTACTTGTAAATTCTTAGTTCTTGTGACGCCTATTAAAAGAACACTTTTGTTTGATAAACATAACATAATGTTGTTAAATTATTCGTAGACTTTAGTCCGATTAGCCGTTTCACAACAAATTACCTTAAATTTCTTCAAACTGTTATTTTTTCTGACCATTCAACAATTATTATTGGCATGTGATCTGAGAAATGTTTACATTGTACTTCGAATTTTTTTATAAGTTCAATCCAATTTTTATTCGCAGCACAGTTATCGATTTCAGGTCTACCTTGCCCTCCTATAATAGTAACCTTCAGTGTCTCCGTAAGTACAACCGTTCCAAATTATACAATCATACATCTTGAAAAAGTTCAAGAAGATTCGTGCCATTTTGATTATATACATTGTCCTGGGAAATTCTGCTGTTTAGGTTTATTGAACGGTTATTCGTGCAGCAGATTGCAGTTACTTGTAAATTCTTAGTTCTTGCGACGCCTATTAAAAGAACACTTTTGTTTGATAAACATAACATAATGTTAAACTATTCAGTCCAATTGTTACAATTTATATAAAGTGGTATAATGTACATATCAGTTTTGTGTAGCCGTTTCACAACAAATTACCTTAAATTTCTTCAAACATATACTTATTATACAACTAATTTGAAACCAATAAAATACTTTGAAAATTTACTGAGATTTTCACTTGTAGCATGTGTTTCATAAAGGAAAATCATTAACATGATCGAAAAAATCATTAAATAAAAGTTTGTTATTGAGCACTGACACATTATAAGATAAAATTTTAAATGTATATAAAGGTATTGAGCTGACGGCATTACAATATCAATTTTGTACTATATTTATAAGCAATAGGAAAACTTTGTAGAGAAGATATCCCTGGTGTAGTAACATCATCAGTTTGACATCATGAAAATCAAGCTGTCCAAACATTTTGCACAAGTGGTTTTCTCCATCTTCCTTTTTATATTTAAATACATTGTTATTGTTTAAATAAAATGAATTCCCTCAAACTACTAATGCATTATTGTTTTTTATTGTTACTATTTCGTTTGGTTTCTTTGTTTCCTATAGCCAAGGAGGATTCGGCGTTTGTGTTGTGATTGTTTCGTGAGCAAAAATGGTACATATAATAATAAAAGTAAAATAATCTTTTGATTTTCGGGCTCCTTCTTCAAATGTGTCGGGTTCAAAATTTCCATGCGCTTCAATTATTTTGTAAAGTTGATCTTTTAAATGGTTTAAATTTTGCGGATTCAACGTTACTACTTCACCAAATGTGTTTCCCAGGTCTTTCCATTTTGACATCCACGAGTCCTCGTTTCTAAGCTCATAGAGTGTCATTCTTTTCGATAGTCGGTCATCGTTATGAGACAAAACCTTGACAATGTGGTCTGATTGTGATTTAAGGGTGCTAATAAATATTTTTGGAACTCCCGTTTCGAGATATATGGCATAAGTAAGAGTATGCAAGGGTTAATTAAAAAGTTCCTTCAAAAAACTTCTGTGAAGTTTTTCTATCACCTCATATTCGTTAATTCCCCATACCTGGACAGCATAGCAAAGCAAAATTTTAATAACAGCATCAAATATCCTATATTTCGCTGATAGTATTATTCTTTGATTTGAAAATATATTCCTCATGATATATTTAACAGACTAGGAAGTTTTAGATTTAATGTTAACGTGATTATAAAAATCCATGGTTCTGCTTTGATTTACACCCAAGTACCTGTACTCGTTAGTTATCTCTAAAATGTTTGCATTTAAGTGCCAATTGTATGATGATTGATTCCAGGTAGATCTTGTGAACACCATCACCTTGGATTTTTCAGTATTAATGACTAGTCCCTACTTACTGCAATAATCTGCTAAGCGATTGATCATCAGCTGGAGATATTCTGGTGACTCAGAAAGTTATACCAGGTCATCACCATATAAGAGGACATTTATGGTCAACTCAGCGATCCTAATACCTCCTGGTAGTGAAGCATCTACGTCATTAATAAAAAGTGCAAATAGAAGAGCACCTAATAGGAATCCTTGTTTAACTCCGGTGTCCGTTTCAAACCATTCCGAAAACGTTTCGAACCATCTTAAGCAGTTGCTTTTGATTCTGCATACATTTCTTTTACTACATGAATGAACTTTGTAGATATGCCTAGTTGTAAGAGTTTAAAGAATATTGCATTTCGATTCACAAGGTCAAAAGCAGACTTAAAGTCAACAAAAATGCATAAACCTTTTTGTTCCTTGCATGAAATGATTTCACGATGGAGGTTGTAAAGATATGGTCTTCGGTTTGAGAATTTTTTTCGGAAACTTGCTTGAAATTGAGTAAGTATATGATAGGTTTTCACCCACATCTCCAGCCTTTTAACAAGTATACCACAAAACAATTTTGCGATGACGTTCATAAATGATATGCCCCTATAATTTTCCACATTATTAATCTTTCCTTTTTTGTGAATAGGCAATATAAATGACTTTTTAAATGATGTAGGCACATCCTCATTTGTAAACACTTCATTGAAAAATTATGTAAGTTGAGAAATAAAAGCTGGTGTGGCATTCTTAAAATATTCGTATGAGATCCCATCTTCTCCTGGAGCTTTTCCATTTTTTGCCTTAGGATAACTTCCGGTAAGGTGATTTCCACTAACCAATATCTCGAAAGTGAATAGAAGTTCTGCATACTAAAATTCAACAACTGATTTATGTTGTAAAACGTTTTTAAAGTGATTTGGAAGATGGTTAGCCGGTACTCCTAATCCAATTTTAAAGCTTGATTCATTTATTTCTTTTGTCACCTTCCAAAACTCTTTTGAATTGTTGATTGGCCAAGTATGTTAGCTTGATGGTTTTTGAATTCCGTTTTCTTTTTGTAACAAAGAAGTGTATACCGTTTGTTTGCTTCGTTGTACCAATATTTTAAACTTTCACTTTGGCTGTTCCGGAGTACTTTCAAAAGATGAAGGATTTTTGTCGGGCGTACATAAACTCATTCTGCTGTTTAGGTTTATTGAACGGTTATTCGTGCAGCAGATTGCAGTTACTTGTAAATTCTTAGTTCTTGTGACGCCTATTAAAAGAACACTTTTGTTTGATAAACATAACATAATGTTGTTAAATTATTCGTAGACTTTAGTCCGATTAGCCGTTTCACAACAAATTACCTTAAATTTCTTCAAACTGTTATTTTTTCTGACCATTCAACAATTATTATTGGCATGTGATCTGAGAAATGTTTACATTGTACTTCGAATTTTTTTATAAGTTCAATCCAATTTTTATTCGCAGCACAGTTATCGATTTCAGGTCTACCTTGCCCTCCTATAATAGTAACCTTCAGTGTCTCCGTAAGTACAACCGTTCCAAATTATACAATCATACATCTTGAAAAAGTTCAAGAAGATTCGTGCCATTTTGATTGTATACATTGTCCTGGGAAATTCTGCTGTTTAGGTTTATTGAACGGTTATTCGTGCAGCAGATTGCAGTTACTTGTAAATTCTTAGTTCTTGCGACGCCTATTAAAAGAACACTTTTGTTTGATAAACATAACATAATGTTAAACTATTCAGCCCAATTGTTACAATTTATATAAAGTGGTATAATGTACATATCAGTTTTGTGTAGCCGTTTTACAACAAATTACCTTAAATTTCTTCAAACATATACTTATTATACAACTAATTTGAAACCAATAAAATACTTTGAAAATTTACTGAGATTTTCACTTGTAGCATGTGTTTCATAAAGGAAAATCATTAACATGATCGAAAAAATCATTAAATAAAAGTTTGTTATTGAGCACTGACACATTATAAGATAAAATTTTAAATGTATATAAAGGTATTGAGCTGACGGCATTACAATATCAATTTTGTACTATATTTATAAGCAATAGGAAAACTTTGTAGAGAAGATATCCCTGGTGTAGTAACATCATCAGTTTGACATCATGAAAATCAAGCTGTCCAAACATTTTGCACAAGTGGTTTTCTCCATCTTCCTTTTTATATTTAAATACATTGTTATTGTTTAAATAAAATGAATTCCCTCAAACTACTAATGCATTATTGTTTTTTATTGTTACTATTTCGTTTGGTTTCTTTGTTTCCTATAGCCAAGGAGGATTCGGCGTTTGTGTTGTGATTGTTTCGTGAGCAAAAATGGTACATATAATAATAAAAGTAAAATAATCTTTTGATTTTCGGGCTCCTTCTTCAAATGTGTCGGGTTCAAAATTTCCATGCGCTTCAATTATTTTGTAAAGTTGATCTTTTAAATTGTTTAAATTTTGCGGATTCAACGTTACTACTTCACCAAATGTGTTTCCCAGGTCTTTCCATTTTGACATCCACGAGTCCTCGTTTCTAAGCTCATAGAGTGTCATTCTTTTCGATAGTCGGTCATCGTTATGAGACAAAACCTTGACAATGTGGTCTGATTGTGATTTAAGGGTGCTAATAAATATTTTGGAACTCCCGTTTCGAGATATATGGCATAAGTAAGAGTATGCAAGGGTTAATTAAAAAGTTCCTTCAAAAAACTTCTGTGAAATTTTTCTATCACCTCATATTCGTTAATTCCCCATACCTGGACAGCATAGCAAAGCAAAATTTTAATAACAGCATCAAATATCCTATATTTCGCTGATAGTATTATTCTTTGATTTGAAAATATATTCCTCATGATATATTTAACAGACTAGGAAGTTTTAGATTTAATGTTAACGTGATTATAAAAATCCATGGTTCTGCTTTGATTTACACCCAAGTACCTGTACTCGTTAGTTATCTCTAAAATGTTTGCATTTAAGTGCCAATTGTATGATGATTGATTCCAGGTAGATCTTGTGAACACCATCACCTTGGATTTTTCAGTATTAATGACTAGTCCCTACTTACTGCAATAATCTGCTAAGCGATTGATCATCAGCTGGAGATATTCTGGTGACTCAGAAAGTTATACCAGGTCATCACCATATAAGAGGACATTTATGGTCAACTCAGCGATCCTAATACCTCCTGGTAGTGAAGCATCTACGTCATTAATAAAAAGTGCAAATAGAAGAGCACCTAATAGCCATCCTTGTTTAACTCCGGTGTCCGTTTCAAACCATTCCGAAAACGTTTCGAACCATCTTAAGCAGTTGCTTTTGATTCTGCATACATTTCTTTTACTACATGAATGAACTTTGTAGATATGCCTAGTTGTAAGAGTTTAAAGAATAGTGCATTTCGATTCACAAGGTCAAAAGCAGACTTAAAGTCAACAAAAATGCATAAACCTTTTTGTTCCTTGCATGAAATGATTTCACGATGGAGGTTGTAAAGATATGGTCTTCGGTTTGAGAATTTTTTTCGGAAACTTGCTTGAAATTGAGTAAGTATATGATAGGTTTTCACCCACATCTCCAGCCTTTTAACAAGTATACCACAAAACAATTTTGCGATGACGTTCATAAATGATATGCCCCTATAATTTTCCACATTATTAATCTTTCCTTTTTTGTGAATAGGCAATATAAATGACTTTTTAAATGATGTAGGCACATCCTCATTTGTAAACACTTCATTGAAAAATGATGTAAGTTGAGAAATAAAAGCTGGTGTGGCATTCTTAAAATATTCGTATGAGATCCCATCTTCTCCTGGAGCTTTTCCATTTTTTGCCTTAGGATAACTTCCGGTAAGGTGATTTCCACTAATCAATATCTCGAAAGTGAATAGAAGTTCTGCATACTAAAATTCAACAACTGATTTATGTTGTAAAACGTTTTTAAAGTGATTTGGAAGATGGTTAGCCGGTACTCCTAATCCAATTTTAAAGCTTGATTCATTTATTTCTTTTGTCACCTTCCAAAACTCTTTTGAATTGTTGATTGGCCAAGTATGTTAGCTTGATGGTTTTTGAATTCCGTTTTCTTTTTGTAACAAAGAAGTGTATACCGTTTGTTTGCTTCGTTGTACCAATATTTTAAACTTTCACTTTGGCTGTTCCGGAGTACTTTCAAAAGATGAAGGATTTTTGTCGGGCGTACATAAACTCATTCTGCTGTTTAGGTTTATTGAACGGTTATTCGTGCAGCAGATTGCAGTTACTTGTAAATTCTTAGTTCTTGTGACGCCTATTAAAAGAACACTTTTGTTTGATAAACATAACATAATGTTGTTAAATTATTCGTAGACTTTAGTCCGATTAGCCGTTTCACAACAAATTACCTTAAATTTCTTCAAACTGTTATTTTTTCTGACCATTCAACAATTATTATTGGCATGTGATCTGAGAAATGTTTACATTGTACTTCGAATTTTTTTATAAGTTCAATCCAATTTTTATTCGCAGCACAGTTATCGATTTCAGGTCTACCTTGCCCTCCTATAATAGTAACTTTCAGTGTCTCCGTAAGTACAACCGTTCCAAATTATACAATCATACATCTTGAAAAAGTTCAAGAAGATTCGTGCCATTTTGATTATATACATTGTCCTGGGAAATTCTGCTGTTTAGGTTTATTGAACGGTTATTCGTGCAGCAGATTGCAGTTACTTGTAAATTCTTAGTTCTTGCGACGCCTATTAAAAGAACACTTTTGTTTGATAAACATAACATAATGTTAAACTATTCAGTCCAATTGTTACAATTTATATAAAGTGGTATAATGTACATATCAGTTTTGTGTAGCCGTTTCAGAACAAATTACCTTAAATTTCTTCAAACATATACTTATTATACAACTAATTTGAAACCAATAAAATACTTTGAAAATTTACTGAGATTTTCACTTGTAGCATGTGTTTCATAAAGGAAAATCATTAACATGGTCGAAAAAATCATTAAATAAAAGTTTGTTATTGAGCCCTGACACATTATAAGATAAAATTTTAAATGTATATAAAGGTATTGAGCTGACAGCATTACAATTTCAATTTTGTACTATATTTATAAGCAATAGGAAAACTTTGTAGAGAAGATACCCCTGGTGTAGTAACATCATCAGTTTGACATCATGAAAATCAAGCTGTCCAAACATTTTGCACAAGTGGTTTTCTCCATCTTCTTTTTTATATTTAAATACATTGTTATTGTTTAAATAAAATGAATTCCCTCAAACTACTAATGCATTATTGTTTTTTATTGTTACTATTTCGTTTGGTTTCTTTGTTTCCTATAGCCAAGGAGGATTCGGCGTTTGTGTTGTGATTGTTTCGTGAGCAAAAATGGTACATATAATAATAAAAGTAAAATAATCTTTTGATTTTCGGGCTCCTTCTTCAAATGTGTCGGGTTCAAAATTTCCATGCGCTTCAATTATTTTGTAAAGTTGATCTTTTAAATGGTTTAAATTTTGCGGATTCAACGTTACTACTTCACCAAATGTGTTTCCCAGGTCTTTCCATTTTGACATCCACGAGTCCTCGTTTCTAAGCTCATAGAGTGTCATTCTTTTCGATAGTCGGTCATCGTTATGAGACAAAACCTTGACAATGTGGTCTGATTGTGATTTAAGGGTGCTAATAAATATTTTTGGAACTCCCGTTTCGAGATATATGGCATAAGTAAGAGTATGCAAGGGTTAATTAAAAAGTTCCTTCAAAAAACTTCTGTGAAATTTTTCTATCACCTCATATTCGTTAATTCCCCATACCTGGACAGCATAGCAAAGCAAAATTTTAATAACAGCATCAAATATCCTATATTTCGCTGATAGTATTATTCTTTGATTTGAAAATATATTCCTCATGATATATTTAACAGACTAGGAAGTTTTAGATTTAATGTTAACGTGATTATAAAAATCCATGGTTCTGCTTTGATTTACACCCAAGTACCTGTACTCGTTAGTTATCTCTAAAATGTTTGCATTTAAGTGCCAATTGTATGATGATTGATTCCAGGTAGATCTTGTGAACACCATCACCTTGGATTTTTCAGTATTAATGACTAGTCCCTACTTACTGCAATAATCTGCTAAGCGATTGATCATCAGCTGGAGATATTCTGGTGACTCAGAAAGTTATACCAGGTCATCACCATATAAGAGGACATTTATGGTCAACTCAGCGATCCTAATACCTCCTGGTAGTGAAGCATCTACGTCATTAATAAAAAGTGCAAATAGAAGAGCACCTAATAGGCATCCTTGTTTAACTCCGGTGTCCGTTTCAAACCCTTCCGAAAACGTTTCGAACCATCTTAAGCAGTTGCTTTTGATTCTGCATACATTTCTTTTACTACATGAATGAACTTTGTAGATATGCCTAGTTGTAAGAGTTTAAAGAATAGTGCATTTCGATTCACAAGGTCAAAAGCAGACTTAAAGTCAACAAAAATGCATAAACCTTTTTGTTCCTTGCATGAAATGATTTCACGATGGAGGTTGTAAAGATATGGTCTTCGGTTTGAGAATTTTTTTCGGAAACTTGCTTGAAATTGAGTAAGTATATGATAGGTTTTCACCCACATCTCCAGCCTTTTAACAAGTATACCACAAAACAATTTTGCGATGACGTTCATAAATGATATGCCCCTATAATTTTCCACATTATTAATCTTTCCTTTTTTGTGAATAGGCAATATAAATGACTTTTTAAATGATGTAGGCACATCCTCATTTGTAAACACTTCATTGAAAAATGATGTAAGTTGAGAAATAAAAGCTGGTGTGGCATTCTTAAAATATTCGTATGAGATCCCATCTTCTCCTGGAGCTTTTCCATTTTTTGCCTTAGGATAACTTCCGGTAAGGTGATTTCCACTAACCAATATCTCGAAAGTGAATAGAAGTTCTGCATACTAAAATTCAACAACTGATTTATGTTGTAAAACGTTTTTAAAGTGATTTGGAAGATGGTTAGCCGGTACTCCTAATCCAATTTTAAAGCTTGATTCATTTATTTCTTTTGTCACCTTCCAAAACTTTTTGAATTGTTGATTGGCCAAGTATGTTAGCTTGATGGTTTTTGAATTCCGTTTTCTTTTTGTAACAAAGAAGTGTATACCGTTTGTTTGCTTCGTTGTACCAATATTTTAAACTTTCACTTTGGCTGTTCCGGAGTACTTTCAAAAGATGAAGGATTTTTGTCGGGCGTACATAAACTCATTCTGCTGTTTAGGTTTATTGAACGGTTATTCGTGCAGCAGATTGCAGTTACTTGTAAATTCTTAGTTCTTGTGACGCCTATTAAAAGAACACTTTTGTTTGATAAACATAACATAATGTTGTTAAATTATTCGTAGACTTTAGTCCGATTAGCCGTTTCACAACAAATTACCTTAAATTTCTTCAAACTGTTATTTTTTCTGACCATTCAACAATTATTATTGGCATGTGATCTGAGAAATGTTTACATTGTACTTCGAATTTTTTTATAAGTTCAATCCAATTTTTATTCGCAGCACAGTTATCGATTTCAGGTCTACCTTGCCCTCCTATAATAGTAACTTTCAGTGTCTCCGTAAGTACAACCGTTCCAAATTATACAATCATACATCTTGAAAAAGTTCAAGAAGATTCGTGCCATTTTGATTATATACATTGTCCTGGGAAATTCTGCTGTTTAGGTTTATTGAACGGTTATTCGTGCAGCAGATTGCAGTTACTTGTAAATTCTTAGTTCTTGCGACGCCTATTAAAAGAACACTTTTGTTTGATAAACATAACATAATGTTAAACTATTCAGTCCAATTGTTACAATTTATATAAAGTGGTATAATGTACATATCAGTTTTGTGTAGCCGTTTCAGAACAAATTACCTTAAATTTCTTCAAACATATACTTATTATACAACTAATTTGAAACCAATAAAATACTTTGAAAATTTACTGAGATTTTCACTTGTAGCATGTGTTTCATAAAGGAAAATCATTAACATGGTCGAAAAAATCATTAAATAAAAGTTTGTTATTGAGCCCTGACACATTATAAGATAAAATTTTAAATGTATATAAAGGTATTGAGCTGACAGCATTACAATTTCAATTTTGTACTATATTTATAAGCAATAGGAAAACTTTGTAGAGAAGATACCCCTGGTGTAGTAACATCATCAGTTTGACATCATGAAAATCAAGCTGTCCAAACATTTTGCACAAGTGGTTTTCTCCATCTTCTTTTTTATATTTAAATACATTGTTATTGTTTAAATAAAATGAATTCCCTCAAACTACTAATGCATTATTGTTTTTTATTGTTACTATTTCGTTTGGTTTCTTTGTTTCCTATAGCCAAGGAGGATTCGGCGTTTGTGTTGTGATTGTTTCGTGAGCAAAAATGGTACATATAATAATAAAAGTAAAATAATCTTTTGATTTTCGGGCTCCTTCTTCAAATGTGTCGGGTTCAAAATTTCCATGCGCTTCAATTATTTTGTAAAGTTGATCTTTTAAATGGTTTAAATTTTGCGGATTCAACGTTACTACTTCACCAAATGTGTTTCCCAGGTCTTTCCATTTTGACATCCACGAGTCCTCGTTTCTAAGCTCATAGAGTGTCATTCTTTTCGATAGTCGGTCATCGTTATGAGACAAAACCTTGACAATGTGGTCTGATTGTGATTTAAGGGTGCTAATAAATATTTTTGGAACTCCCGTTTCGAGATATATGGCATAAGTAAGAGTATGCAAGGGTTAATTAAAAAGTTCCTTCAAAAAACTTCTGTGAAATTTTTCTATCACCTCATATTCGTTAATTCCCCATACCTGGACAGCATAGCAAAGCAAAATTTTAATAACAGCATCAAATATCCTATATTTCGCTGATAGTATTATTCTTTGATTTGAAAATATATTCCTCATGATATATTTAACAGACTAGGAAGTTTTAGATTTAATGTTAACGTGATTATAAAAATCCATGGTTCTGCTTTGATTTACACCCAAGTACCTGTACTCGTTAGTTATCTCTAAAATGTTTGCATTTAAGTGCCAATTGTATGATGATTGATTCCAGGTAGATCTTGTGAACACCATCACCTTGGATTTTTCAGTATTAATGACTAGTCCCTACTTACTGCAATAATCTGCTAAGCGATTGATCATCAGCTGGAGATATTCTGGTGACTCAGAAAGTTATACCAGGTCATCACCATATAAGAGGACATTTATGGTCAACTCAGCGATCCTAATACCTCCTGGTAGTGAAGCATCTACGTCATTAATAAAAAGTGCAAATAGAAGAGCACCTAATAGGCATCCTTGTTTAACTCCGGTGTCCGTTTCAAACCCTTCCGAAAACGTTTCGAACCATCTTAAGCAGTTGCTTTTGATTCTGCATACATTTCTTTTACTACATGAATGAACTTTGTAGATATGCCTAGTTGTAAGAGTTTAAAGAATAGTGCATTTCGATTCACAAGGTCAAAAGCAGACTTAAAGTCAACAAAAATGCATAAACCTTTTTGTTCCTTGCATGAAATGATTTCACGATGGAGGTTGTAAAGATATGGTCTTCGGTTTGAGAATTTTTTTCGGAAACTTGCTTGAAATTGAGTAAGTATATGATAGGTTTTCACCCACATCTCCAGCCTTTTAACAAGTATACCACAAAACAATTTTGCGATGACGTTCATAAATGATATGCCCCTATAATTTTCCACATTATTAATCTTTCCTTTTTTGTGAATAGGCAATATAAATGACTTTTTAAATGATGTAGGCACATCCTCATTTGTAAACACTTCATTGAAAAATGATGTAAGTTGAGAAATAAAAGCTGGTGTGGCATTCTTAAAATATTCGTATGAGATCCCATCTTCTCCTGGAGCTTTTCCATTTTTTGCCTTAGGATAACTTCCGGTAAGGTGATTTCCACTAACCAATATCTCGAAAGTGAATAGAAGTTCTGCATACTAAAATTCAACAACTGATTTATGTTGTAAAACGTTTTTAAAGTGATTTGGAAGATGGTTAGCCGGTACTCCTAATCCAATTTTAAAGCTTGATTCATTTATTTCTTTTGTCACCTTCCAAAACTTTTTGAATTGTTGATTGGCCAAGTATGTTAGCTTGATGGTTTTTGAATTCCGTTTTCTTTTTGTAACAAAGAAGTGTATACCGTTTGTTTGCTTCGTTGTACCAATATTTTAAACTTTCACTTTGGCTGTTCCGGAGTACTTTCAAAAGATGAAGGATTTTTGTCGGGCGTACATAAACTCATTCTGCTGTTTAGGTTTATTGAACGGTTATTCGTGCAGCAGATTGCAGTTACTTGTAAATTCTTAGTTCTTGTGACGCCTATTAAAAGAACACTTTTGTTTGATAAACATAACATAATGTTGTTAAATTATTCGTAGACTTTAGTCCGATTAGCCGTTTCACAACAAATTACCTTAAATTTCTTCAAACTGTTATTTTTTCTGACCATTCAACAATTATTATTGGCATGTGATCTGAGAAATGTTTACATTGTACTTCGAATTTTTTTATAAGTTCAATCCAATTTTTATTCGCAGCACAGTTATCGATTTCAGGTCTACCTTGCCCTCCTATAATAGTAACTTTCAGTGTCTCCGTAAGTACAACCGTTCCAAATTATACAATCATACATCTTGAAAAAGTTCAAGAAGATTCGTGCCATTTTGATTATATACATTGTCCTGGGAAATTCTGCTGTTTAGGTTTATTGAACGGTTATTCGTGCAGCAGATTGCAGTTACTTGTAAATTCTTAGTTCTTGCGACGCCTATTAAAAGAACACTTTTGTTTGATAAACATAACATAATGTTAAACTATTCAGTCCAATTGTTACAATTTATATAAAGTGGTATAATGTACATATCAGTTTTGTGTAGCCGTTTCACAACAAATTACCTTAAATTTCTTCAAACATATACTTATTATACAACTAATTTGAAACCAATAAAATACTTTGAAAATTTACTGAGATTTTCACTTGTAGCATGTGTTTCATAAAGGAAAATCATTAACATGGTCGAAAAAATCATTAAATAAAAGTTTGTTATTGAGCCCTGACACATTATAAGATAAAATTTTAAATGTATATAAAGGTATTGAGCTGACAGCATTACAATTTCAATTTTGTACTATATTTATAAGCAATAGGAAAACTTTGTAGAGAAGATATCCCTGGTGTAGTAACATCATCAGTTTGACATCATGAAAATCAAGCTGTCCAAACATTTTGCACAAGTGGTTTTCTCCATCTTCTTTTTTATATTTAAATACATTGTTATTGTTTAAATAAAATGAATTCCCTCAAACTACTAATGCATTATTGTTTTTTATTGTTACTATTTCGTTTGGTTTCTTTGTTTCCTATAGCCAAGGAGGATTCGGCGTTTGTGTTGTGATTGTTTCGTGAGCAAAAATGGTACATATAATAATAAAAGTAAAATAATCTTTTGATTTTCGGGCTCCTTCTTCAAATGTGTTGGGTTCAAAATTTCCATGCGCTTCAATTATTTTGTAAAGTTGATCTTTTAAATGGTTTAAATTTTGCGGATTCAACGTTACTACTTCACCAAATGTGTTTCCCAGGTCTTTCCATTTTGACATCCACGAGTCCTCGTTTCTAAGCTCATAGAGTGTCATTCTTTTCGATAGTCGGTCATCGTTATGAGACAAAACCTTGACAATGTGGTCTGATTGTGATTTAAGGGTGCTAATAAATATTTTTGGAACTCCCGTTTCGAGATATATGGCATAAGTAAGAGTATGCAAGGGTTAATTAAAAAGTTCCTTCAAAAAACTTCTGTGAAATTTTTCTATCACCTCATATTCGTTAATTCCCCATACCTGGACAGCATAGCAAAGCAAAATTTTAATAACAGCATCAAATATCCTATATTTCGCTGATAGTATTATTCTTTGATTTGAAAATATATTCCTCATGATATATTTAACAGACTAGGAAGTTTTAGATTTAATGTTAACGTGATTATAAAAATCCATGGTTCTGCTTTGATTTACACCCAAGTACCTGTACTCGTTAGTTATCTCTAAAATGTTTGCATTTAAGTGCCAATTGTATGATGATTGATTTTAGGTAGATCTTGTGAACACCATCACCTTGGATTTTTCAGTATTAATGACTAGTCCCTACTTACTGCAATAATCTGCTAAGCGATTGATCATCAGCTGGAGATATTCTGGTGACTCAGAAAGTTATACCAGGTCATCACCATATAAGAGGACATTTATGGTCAACTCAGCGATCCTAATACCTCCTGGTAGTGAAGCATCTACGTCATTAATAAAAAGTGCAAATAGAAGAGCACCTAATAGGCATCCTTGTTTAACTCCGGTGTCCGTTTCAAACCATTCCGAAAACGTTTCGAACCATCTTAAGCAGTTGCTTTTGATTCTGCATACATTTCTTTTACTACATGAATGAACTTTGTAGATATGCCTAGTTGTAAGAGTTTAAAGAATAGTGCATTTCGATTCACAAGGTCAAAAGCAGACTTAAAGTCAACAAAAATGCATAAACCTTTTTGTTCCTTGCATGAAATGATTTCACGATGGAGGTTGTAAAGATATGGTCTTCGGTTTGAGAATTTTTTTCGGAAACTTGCTTGAAATTGAGTAAGTACATGATAGGTTTTCACCCACATCTCCAGCCTTTTAACAAGTATACCACAAAACAATTTTGCGATGACGTTCATAAATGATATGCCCCTATAATTTTCCACATTATTAATCTTTCCTTTTTTGTGAATAGGCAATATAAATGACTTTTTAAATGATGTAGGCACATCCTCATTTGTAAACACTTCATTGAAAAATGATGTAAGTTGAGAAATAAAAGCTGGTGTGGCATTCTTAAAATATTCGTATGAGATCCCATCTTCTCCTGGAGCTTTTCCATTTTTTGCCTTAGGATAACTTCCGGTAAGGTGATTTCCACTAACCAATATCTCGAAAGTGAATAGAAGTTCTGCATACTAAAATTCAACAACTGATTTATGTTGTAAAACGTTTTTAAAGTGATTTGGAAGATGGTTAGCCGGTACTCCTAATCCAATTTTAAAGCTTGATTCATTTATTTCTTTTGTCACCTTCCAAAACTTTTTGAATTGTTGATTGGCCAAGTATGTTAGCTTGATGGTTTTTGAATTCCGTTTTCTTTTTGTAACAAAGAAGTGTATACCGTTTGTTTGCTTCGTTGTACCAATATTTTAAACTTTCACTTTGGCTGTTCCGGAGTACTTTCAAAAGATGAAGGATTTTTGTCGGGCGTACATAAACTCATTATCGAACCATTTTTGTTTGAATGTCTTACACATGTTTGTTGTAGTTCTAGTAACAGAGTTTCTGATACAAGCAACAAGTTGATATGAGTGATAATGAGCTGAATTGTAACTCATTAGCTGCTGAAAGATAAGTATATGGCTTGTTTTGGTATACTTATAAGATTTCTTTGGAAATCTGTTATTTTTTCTGACCATTCAACAATTATTATTGGCATGTGATCTGAGAAATGTTTACATTGTACTTCGAATTTCTTTATAAGTTCAATCCAATTTTTATTCGCAGCACAGTTATCGATTTCAGGTCTACCTTGCCCTCCTATAATAGTAACGTTCAGTGTCTCCGTAAGTACAACCGTTCCAAATTATACAATCATACATCTTGAAAAAGTTCAAGAATATTCGTGCCATTTTGATTATATACATTGTCCTTGGAAATTCTGCTGTTTAGGTTTATTGAACGGTTATTCGTGCAGCAGATTGCAGTTACTTGTAAATTCTTAGTTCTTGCGACGCCTATTAAAAGAACACTTGTTTGATAAACATAACATAATGTTGTTAAACTATTCAGTCCAATTGTTACAATTTATATAAAGTGGTATAATGTACATATCAGTTTTGTTTAGCCGTTTCACAACAAATTACCTTAAATTTCTTCAAACATATACTTATTATACAACTAATTTGAAACCAATAAAATACTTTGAAAATTTACTGAGATTTTCACTTGTAGCATGTGTTTCATAAAGGAAAATCATTAACATGATCGAAAAAATCATTAAATAAAAGTTTGTTATTGAGCCCTGACACATTATAAGATAAAATTTTAAATGTCTATAAAGGTATTGAGCTGACGGCATTACAATTTCAATTTTGTACTATATTTATAAGCAATAGGAAAACTTTGTAGAGAAGATATCCCTGGTGTAGTAACATCATCAGTTTGACATCATGAAAATCAAGCTGTCCAAACATTTTGCACAAGTGGTTTTCTCCATCTTCTTTTTTATATTTAAATACATTGTTATTGTTTAAATAAAATGAATTCCCTCAAACTACTAATGCATTATTGTTTTTTATTGTTACTATTTCGTTTGGTTTCTTTGTTTTAATTATTTTCCTATAGCCAAGGAGGATTCGGCGTTTGTGTTGTGATTGTTTCGTGAGCAAAAATGGTACATATACTCATGAAGTGAAAACAGTCTTCTTTAGGCTTTAAATTGCATAAAGTGCAAAATTGGTTAAAACTGCTGTTGTAAGGAGATCCATTTAGACCAAGCACTTCACATCTTGTTTTGAATATTAGAACTATTTCTTTGTAACTAATTGGAATCATTGCAATAGTTTGTTTGCATAATATTCAGTTCGAGTTATGAGTAAAATAATCTTTTGATTAGGTTTTTCCATTTTGACATCCACGAGTCCTCGTTTCTAAGCTCATAGATTGTCATTCTTTTCGATAGTCGGTCATCGTTATGAGACAAAACCTTGACAATGTAGTCTGATTGTGATTTAAGAGTGCTAATAAATATTTTTGGAACTCCCGTTTCGAGATATATGGCATAAGTAAGAGTATGGAAGGGTTAATTAAAAAGTTCCTTCAAAAAACTTCTGTGAAATTTTTCTATCACCTCATATTTAATAATTCTCCATACCTGGACAGCATAGCAAAGCAAAATTTTAATAACAGCATCAAATATCCTATATTTCGCTGATAGTATTATTCTTTGATTTGAAAACATATTCCTCATGATATATTTAACAGACTGGGAAGTTTAAGATTTAATGTTAACGTGATTATAAAAATCCATGGTTCTGCTTTGATTTACACCTAAGTACCTGTACTCGTTAGTTATCTCTAAAATGTTTGCATTGAAGTGCCAATTGTATGATGATTGATTCCAGGTAGATCTTGTGAACACCATCACCTTGGATTTTTCAGTATTAATGACTAGTCCCTACTTACTGCAATAATCTGCTAAGCGATTGATCATCAGCTGGAGATATTCTGGTGACTCAGAAAGTATTGCCAGGTCATCACCATATAAGAGGACATTTATGTTCAAATCAGCGATCCTAATACCTCCTGGTAGTGAAGCATCTACATCATTAATAAAAAGTGCAAATAGAAGAGCACTTAATAGGCATCCTTGTTTAACTCCGGTGTCCGTTTCAAACCATTCCGAAAACGTTTCGAACCATCTTAGGCAGTTGCTTTTGATTCTGCATACATATTTTTTACTACATGAATGAACTTTGTAGATATGCCTAGTTGTAAGAGTTTAAAGAATAGTGCATTTCGATTCACAAGGTCAGAAGCAGACTTAAAGTCAACAAAAATGCATAGACTTTTTTGTACCTTGCATGAAATGATTTCACGATGGAGGTTGTAAAGATATGGTCTTCGGTTTGAGAATTTTTTTCGGAAACTTGCTTGAAATTGAGTAAGTATATGATAGGTTTTCACCCACATCTCCAGCCTTTTAACAAGTATACCACAAAACAATTTTGCGATGACGTTCATAAATGATATGCCCCTATAATTTTCCACATTATTAATCTTTCCTTTTTTGTGAATAGGCAATATAAATGACTTTTTAAATGATGTAGGCACATCCTCATTTGTAAACACTTCATTGAAAAATGATGTAAGTTGAGAAATAAAAGCTGGTGTGGCATTCTTAAAATATTCGTATGAGATCCCATCTTCTCCTGGAGCTTTTCCATTTTTTGCCTTAGGATAACTTCCGGTAAGGTGATTTCCACTAACCAATATCTCGAAAGTGAATAGAAGTTCTGCATACTAAAATTCAACAACTGATTTATGTTGTAAAACGTTTTTAAAGTGATTTGGAAGATGGTTAGCCGGTACTCCTAATCCAATTTTAAAGCTTGATTCATTTATTTCTTTTGTCACCTTCCAAAACTTTTTGAATTGTTGATTGGCCAAGTATGTTAGCTTGATGGTTTTTGAATTCCGTTTTCTTTTTGTAACAAAGAAGTGTATACCGTTTGTTTGCTTCGTTGTACCAATATTTTAAACTTTCACTTTGGCTGTTCCGGAGTACTTTCAAAAGATGAAGGATTTTTGTCGGGCGTACATAAACTCATTATCGAACCATTTTTGTTTGAATGTCTTACACATGTTTGTTGTAGTTCTAGTAACAGAGTTTCTGATACAAGCAACAAGTTGATATGAGTGATAATGAGCTGAATTGTAACTCATTAGCTGCTGAAAGATAAGTATATGGCTTGTTTTGGTATACTTATAAGATTTCTTTGGAAATCTGTTATTTTTTCTGACCATTCAACAATTATTATTGGCATGTGATCTGAGAAATGTTTACATTGTACTTCGAATTTCTTTGTAAGTTCAATCCAATTTTTATTCGCAGCACAGTTATCGATTTCAGGTCTACCTTGCCCTCCTATAATAGTAACGTTCAGTGTCTCCGTAAGTACAACCGTTCCAAATTATACAATCATACATCTTGAAAAAGTTCAAGAATATTCGTGCCATTTTGATTATATACATTGTCCTTGGAAATTCTGCTGTTTAGGTTTATTTAACGGTTATTCGTGCAGCAGATTGCAGTTACTTGTAAATTCTTAGTTCTTGCGACGCCTATTAAAAGAACACTTGTTTGATAAACATAACATAATGTTGTTAAACTATTCAGTCCAATTGTTACAATTTATATAAAGTGGTATAATGTACATATCAGTTTTGTTTAGCCGTTTCACAACAAATTACCTTAAATTTCTTCAAACATATACTTATTATACAACTAATTTGAAACCAATAAAATACTTTGAAAATTTACTGAGATTTTCACTTGTAGCATGTGTTTCATAAAGGAAAATCATTAACATGATCGAAAAAATCATTAAATAAAAGTTTGTTATTGAGCCCTGACACATTATAAGATAAAATTTTAAATGTCTATAAAGGTATTGAGCTGACGGCATTACAATTTCAATTTTGTACTATATTTATAAGCAATAGGAAAACTTTGTAGAGAAGATATCCCTGGTGTAGTAACATCATCAGTTTGACATCATGAAAATCAAGCTGTCCAAACATTTTGCACAAGTGGTTTTCTCCATCTTCTATTTTATATTTAAATACATTGTTATTGTTTAAATAAAATGAATTCCCTCAAACTACTAATGCATTATTGTTTTTTATTGTTACTATTTCGTTTGGTTTCTTTGTTTTAATTATTTTCCTATAGCCAAGGAGGATTCGGCGTTTGTGTTGTGATTGTTTCGTGAGCAAAAATGGTACATATACTCATGAAGTGAAAACAGTATTCTTTAGGCTTTAAATTGCATAAAGTGCAAAATTGGTTAAAACTGCTGTTGTAGGGAGATCCATTTAGACCAAGCACTTCACATCTTGTTTTGAATATTAGAACTATTTCTTTGTAACTAATTGAATCATTGCAATAGTTTGTTTGCATAATATTCAGTTCCTGTTATGAGTAAAATAATCTTTTGATTTTCGGGCTCCTTCTTCAAATGTGTCGGGTTCAAAATTTCCATGCGCTTCAATTATTTTGTAAAGTTGATCTTTTTAAATGGTTTAAATTTTGCGGATTCAACGTTACTACTTCACCAAATGTGTTTCCCAGGTCTTTCCATTTTGACATCCACGAGTCCTCGTTTCTAAGCTCATAGAGTGTCATTCTTTTCGATAGTCGGTCATCGTTATGAGACAAAACCTTGACAATGTGGTCTGATTGTGATTTAAGGGTGCTAATAAATATTTTTGGAACTCCCGTTTCGAGATATATGGCATAAGTAAGAGTATGCAAGGGTTAATTAAAAAGTTCCTTCAAAAAACTTCTGTGAAATTTTTCTATCACCTCATATTCGTTAATTCCCCATACCTGGACAGCATAGCAAAGCAAAATTTTAATAACAGCATCAAATATCCTATATTTCGCTGATAGTATTATTCTTTGATTTGAAAATATATTCCTCATGATATATTTAACAGACTAGGAAGTTTTAGATTTAATGTTAACGTGATTATAAAAATCCATGGTTCTGCTTTGATTTACACCCAAGTACCTGTACTCGTTAGTTATCTCTAAAATGTTTGCATTTAAGTGCCAATTGTATGATGATTGATTCCAGGTAGATCTTGTGAACACCATCACCTTGGATTTTTCAGTATTAATGACTAGTCCCTACTTACTGCAATAATCTGCTAAGCGATTGATCATCAGCTGGAGATATTCTGGTGACTCAGAAAGTTATACCAGGTCATCACCATATAAGAGGACATTTATGGTCAACTCAGCGATCCTAATACCTCCTGGTAGTGAAGCATCTACGTCATTAATAAAAAGTGCAAATAGAAGAGCACCTAATAGGCATCCTTGTTTAACTCCGGTGTCCGTTTCAAACCATTCCGAAAACGTTTCGAACCATCTTAAGCAGTTGCTTTTGATTCTGCATACATTTCTTTTACTACATGAATGAACTTTGTAGATATGCCTAGTTGTAAGAGTTTAAAGAATAGTGCATTTCGATTCACAAGGTCAAAAGCAGACTTAAAGTCAACAAAAATGCATAAACCTTTTTGTTCCTTGCATGAAATGATTTCACGATGGAGGTTGTAAAGATATGGTCTTCGGTTTGAGAATTTTTTTCGGAAACTTGCTTGAAATTGAGTAAGTATATGATAGGTTTTCACCCACATCTCCAGCCTTTGAACAAGTATACCACAAAACAATTTTGCGATGACGTTCATAAATGATATGCCCCTATAATTTTCCACATTATTAATCTTTCCTTTTTTGTGAATAGGCAATATAAATGACTTTTTAAATGATGTAGGCACATCCTCATTTGTAAACACTTCATTGAAAAATGATGTAAGTTGAGAAATAAAAGCTGGTGTGGCATTCTTAAAATATTCGTATGAGATCCCATCTTCTCCTGGAGCTTTTCCATTTTTTGCCTTAGGATAACTTCCGGTAAGGTGATTTCCACTAACCAATATCTCGAAAGTGAATAGAAGTTCTGCATACTAAAATTCAACAACTGATTTATGTTGTAAAACGTTTTTAAAGTGATTTGGAAGATGGTTAGCCGGTACTCCTAATCCAATTTTAAAGCTTGATTCATTTATTTCTTTTGTCACCTTCCAAAACTTTTTGAATTGTTGATTGGCCAAGTATGTTAGCTTGATGGTTTTTGAATTCCGTTTTCTTTTTGTAACAAAGAAGTGTATACCGTTTGTTTGCTTCGTTGTACCAATATTTTAAACTTTCACTTTGGCTGTTCCGGAGTACTTTCAAAAGATGAAGGATTTTTGTCGGGCGTACATAAACTCATTATCGAACCATTTTTGTTTGAATGTCTTACACATGTTTGTTGTAGTTCTAGTAACAGAGTTTCTGATACAAGCAACAAGTTGATATGAGTGATAATGAGCTGAATTGTAACTCATTAGCTGCTGAAAGATAAGTATATGGCTTGTTTTGGTATACTTATAAGATTTCTTTGGAAATCTGTTATTTTTTCTGACCATTCAACAATTATTATTGGCATGTGATCTGAGAAATGTTTACATTGTACTTCGAATTTCTTTATAAGTTCAATCCAATTTTTATTCGCAGCACAGTTATCGATTTCAGGTCTACCTTGCCCTCCTATAATAGTAACGTTCAGTGTCTCCGTAAGTACAACCGTTCCAAATTATACAATCATACATCTTGAAAAAGTTCAAGAATATTCGTGCCATTTTGATTATATACATTGTCCTTGGAAATTCTGCTGTTTAGGTTTATTGAACGGTTATTCGTGCAGCAGATTGCAGTTACTTGTAAATTCTTAGTTCTTGCGACGCCTATTAAAAGAACACTTTTGTTTGATAAACATAACATAATGTTAAACTATTCAGTCCAATTGTTACAATTTATATAAAGTGGTATAATGTACATATCAGTTTTGTGTAGCCGTTTCACAACAAATTACCTTAAATTTCTTCAAACATATACTTATTATACAACTAATTTGAAACCAATAAAATACTTTGAAAATTTACTGAGATTTTCACTTGTAGCATGTGTTTCATAAAGGAAAATCATTAACATGATCGAAAAAATCATTAAATAAAAGTTTGTTATTGAGCACTGACACATTATAAGATAAAATTTTAAATGTATATAAAGGTATTGAGCTGACGGCATTACAATATCAATTTTGTACTATATTTATAAGCAATAGGAAAACTTTGTAGAGAAGATATCCCTGGTGTAGTAACATCATCAGTTTGACATCATGAAAATCAAGCTGTCCAAACATTTTGCACAAGTGGTTTTCTCCATCTTCCTTTTTATATTTAAATACATTGTTATTGTTTAAATAAAATGAATTCCCTCAAACTACTAATGCATTATTGTTTTTTATTGTTACTATTTCGTTTGGTTTCTTTGTTTCCTATAGCCAAGGAGGATTCGGCGTTTGTGTTGTGATTGTTTCGTGAGCAAAAATGGTACATATAATAATAAAAGTAAAATAATCTTTTGATTTTCGGGCTCCTTCTTCAAATGTGTCGGGTTCAAAATTTCCATGCGCTTCAATTATTTTGTAAAGTTGATCTTTTAAATGGTTTAAATTTTGCGGATTCAACGTTACTACTTCACCACATGTGTTTCCCAGGTCTTTCCATTTTGACATCCACGAGTCCTCGTTTCTAAGCTCATAGAGTGTCATTCTTTTCGATAGTCGGTCATCGTTATGAGACAAAACCTTGACAATGTGGTCTGATTGTGATTTAAGGGTGCTAATAAATATTTTTGGAACTCCCGTTTCGAGATATATGGCATAAGTAAGAGTATGCAAGGGTTAATTAAAAAGTTCCTTCAAAAAACTTCTGTGAAATTTTTCTATCACCTCATATTCGTTAATTCCCCATACGTGGACAGCATAGCAAAGCAAAATTTTAATAACAGCATCAAATATCCTATATTTCGCTGATAGTATTATTCTTTGATTTGAAAATATATTCCTCATGATATATTTAACAGACTAGGAAGTTTTAGATTTAATGTTAACGTGATTATAAAAATCCATGGTTCTGCTTTGATTTACACCCAAGTACCTGTACTCGTTAGTTATCTCTAAAATGTTTGCATTTAAGTGCCAATTGTATGATGATTGATTCCAGGTAGATCTTGTGAACACCATCACCTTGGATTTTTCAGTATTAATGACTAGTCCCTACTTACTGCAATAATCTGCTAAGCGATTGATCATCAGCTGGAGATATTCTGGTGACTCAGAAAGTTATACCAGGTCATCACCATATAAGAGGACATTTATGGTCAACTCAGCGATCCTAATACCTCCTGGTAGTGAAGCATCTACGTCATTAATAAAAAGTGCAAATAGAAGAGCACCTAATAGGCATCCTTGTTTAACTCCGGTGTCCGTTTCAAACCATTCCGAAAACGTTTCGAACCATCTTAAGCAGTTGCTTTTGATTCTGCATACATTTCTTTTACTACATGAATGAACTTTGTAGATATGCCTAGTTGTAAGAGTTTAAAGAATAGTGCATTTCGATTCACAAGGTCAAAAGCAGACTTAAAGTCAACAAAAATGCATAAACCTTTTTGTTCCTTGCATGAAATGATTTCACGATGGAGGTTGTAAAGATATGGTCTTCGGTTTGAGAATTTTTTTCGGAAACTTGCTTGAAATTGAGTAAGTATATGATAGGTTTTCACCCACATCTCCAGCCTTTTAACAAGTATACCACAAAACAATTTTGCGATGACGTTCATAAATGATATGCCCCTATAATTTTCCACATTATTAATCTTTCCTTTTTTGTGAATAGGCAATATAAATGACTTTTTAAATGATGTAGGCACATCCTCATTTGTAAACACTTCATTGAAAAATGATGTAAGTTGAGAAATAAAAGCTGGTGTGGCATTCTTAAAATATTCGTATGAGATCCCATCTTCTCCTGGAGCTTTTCCATTTTTTGCCTTAGGATAACTTCCGGTAAGGTGATTTCCACTAACCAATATCTCGAAAGTGAATAGAAGTTCTGCATACTAAAATTCAACAACTGATTTATGTTGTAAAACGTTTTTAAAGTGATTTGGAAGATGGTTAGCCGGTACTCCTAATCCAATTTTAAAGCTTGATTCATTTATTTCTTTTGTCACCTTCCAAAACTTTTTGAATTGTTGATTGGCCAAGTATGTTAGCTTGATGGTTTTTGAATTCCGTTTTCTTTTTGTAACAAAGAAGTGTATACCGTTTGTTTGCTTCGTTGTACCAATATTTTAAACTTTCACTTTGGCTGTTCCGGAGTACTTTCAAAAGATGAAGGATTTTTGTCGGGCGTACATAAACTCATTATCGAACCATTTTTGTTTGAATGTCTTACACATGTTTGTTGTAGTTCTAGTAACAGAGTTTCTGATACAAGCAACAAGTTGATATGAGTGATAATGAGCTGAATTGTAACTCATTAGCTGCTGAAAGATAAGTATATGGCTTGTTTTGGTATACTTATAAGATTTCTTTGGAAATCTGTTATTTTTTCTGACCATTCAACAATTATTATTGGCATGTGATCTGAGAAATGTTTACATTGTACTTCGAATTTCTTTATAAGTTCAATCCAATTTTTATTCGCAGCACAGTTATCGATTTCAGGTCTACCTTGCCCTCCTATAATAGTAACGTTCAGTGTCTCCGTAAGTACAACCGTTCCAAATTATACAATCATACATCTTGAAAAAGTTCAAGAATATTCGTGCCATTTTGATTATATACATTGTCCTTGGAAATTCTGCTGTTTAGGTTTATTGAACGGTTATTCGTGCAGCAGATTGCAGTTACTTGTAAATTCTTAGTTCTTGCGACGCCTATTAAAAGAACACTTGTTTGATAAACATAACATAATGTTGTTAAACTATTCAGTCCAATTGTTACAATTTATATAAAGTGGTATAATGTACATATCAGTTTTGTGTAGCCGTTTCTCAACAAATTACCTTAAATTTCTTCAAACATATACTTATTATACAACTAATTTGAAACCAATAAAATACTTTGAAAATTTACTGAGATTTTCACTTGTAGCATGTGTTTCATAAAGGAAAATCATTAACATGATCGAAAAAATCATTAAATAAAAGTTTGTTATTGAGCCCTGACACATTATAAGATAAAATTTTAAATGTCTATAAAGGTATTGAGCTGACGGCATTACAATTTCAATTTTGTACTATATTTATAAGCAATAGGAAAACTTTGTAGAGAAGATATCCCTGGTGTAGTAACATCATCAGTTTGACATCATGAAAATCAAGCTGTCCAAACATTTTGCACAAGTGGTTTTCTCCATCTTCTTTTTTATATTTAAATACATTGTTATTGTTTAAATAAAATGAATTCCCTCAAACTACTAATGCATTATTGTTTTTTATTGTTACTATTTCGTTTGGTTTCTTTGTTTTAATTATTTTCCTATAGCCAAGGAGGATTCGGCGTTTGTGTTGTGATTGTTTCGTGAGCAAAAATGGTACATATACTCATGAAGTGAAAACAGTCTTCTTTAGGCTTTAAATTGCATAAAGTGCAAAATTGGTTAAAACTGCTGTTGTAAGGAGATCCATTTAGACCTAGCACTTCACATCTTGTTTTGAATATTAGAACTATTTCTTTGTAACTAATTGGAATCATTGCAATAGTTTGTTTGCATAATATTCAGTTCGAGTTATGAGTAAAATAATCTTTTGATTAGGTTTTTCCATTTTGACATCCACGAGTCCTCGTTTCTAAGCTCATAGATTGTCATTCTTTTCGATAGTCGGTCATCGTTATGAGACAAAACCTTGACAATGTAGTCTGATTGTGATTTAAGAGTGCTAATAAATATTTTTGGAACTCCCGTTTCGAGATATATGGCATAAGTAAGAGTATGCAAGGGTTAATTAAAAAGTTCCTTCAAAAAACTTCTGTGAAATTTTTCTATCACCTCATATTCGTTAATTCCCCATACCTGGACAGCATAGCAAAGCAAAATTTTAATAACAGCATCAAATATCCTATATTTCGCTGATAGTATTATTCTTTGATTTGAAAATATATTCCTCATGATATATTTAACAGACTAGGAAGTTTTAGATTTAATGTTAACGTGATTATAAAAATCCATGGTTCTGCTTTGATTTACACCCAAGTACCTGTACTCGTTAGTTATCTCTAAAATGTTTGCATTTAAGTGCCAATTGTATGATGATTGATTCCAGGTAGATCTTGTGAACACCATCACCTTGGATTTTTCAGTATTAATGACTAGTCCCTACTTACTGCAATAATCTGCTAAGCGATTGATCATCAGCTGGAGATATTCTGGTGACTCAGAAAGTTATACCAGGTCATCACCATATAAGAGGACATTTATGGTCAACTCAGCGATCCTAATACCTCCTGGTAGTGAAGCATCTACGTCATTAATAAAAAGTGCAAATAGAAGAGCACCTAATAGGCATCCTTGTTTAACTCCGGTGTCCGTTTCAAACCATTCCGAAAACGTTTCGAACCATCTTAAGCAGTTGCTTTTGATTCTGCATACATTTCTTTTACTACATGAATGAACTTTGTAGATATGCCTAGTTGTAAGAGTTTAAAGAATAGTGCATTTCGATTCACAAGGTCAAAAGCAGACTTAAAGTCAACAAAAATGCATAAACCTTTTTGTTCCTTGCATGAAATGATTTCACGATGGAGGTTGTAAAGATATGGTCTTCGGTTTGAGAATTTCTTTCGGAAACTTGCTTGAAATTGAGTAAGTATATGATAGGTTTTCACCCACATCTCCAGCCTTTTAACAAGTATACCACAAAACAATTTTGCGATGACGTTCATAAATGATATGCCCCTATAATTTTCCACATTATTAATCTTTCCTTTTTTGTGAATAGGCAATATAAATGACTTTTTAAATGATGTAGGCACATCCTCATTTGTAAACACTTCATTGAAAAATGATGTAAGTTGAGAAATAAAAGCTGGTGTGGCATTCTTAAAATATTCGTATGAGATCCCATCTTCTCCTGGAGCTTTTCCATTTTTTGCCTTAGGATAACTTCCGGTAAGGTGATTTCCACTAACCAATATCTCGAAAGTGAATAGAAGTTCTGCATACTAAAATTCAACAACTGATTTATGTTGTAAAACGTTTTTAAAGTGATTTGGAAGATGGTTAGCCGGTACTCCTAATCCAATTTTAAAGCTTGATTCATTTATTTCTTTTGTCACCTTCCAAAACTCTTTTGAATTGTTGATTGGCCAAGTATGTTAGCTTGATGGTTTTTGAATTCCGTTTTCTTTTTGTAACAAAGAAGTGTATACCGTTTGTTTGCTTCGTTGTACCAATATTTTAAACTTTCACTTTGGCTGTTCCGGAGTACTTTCAAAAGATGAAGGATTTTTGTCGGGCGTACATAAACTCATTCTGCTGTTTAGGTTTATTGAACGGTTATTCGTGCAGCAGATTGCAGTTACTTGTAAATTCTTAGTTCTTGTGACGCCTATTAAAAGAACACTTTTGTTTGATAAACATAACATAATGTTGTTAAATTATTCGTAGACTTTAGTCCGATTAGCCGTTTCACAACAAATTACCTTAAATTTCTTCAAACTGTTATTTTTTCTGACCATTCAACAATTATTATTGGCATGTGATCTGAGAAATGTTTACATTGTACTTCGAATTTTTTTATAAGTTCAATCCAATTTTTATTCGCAGCACAGTTATCGATTTCAGGTCTACCTTGCCCTCCTATAATAGTAACCTTCAGTGTCTCCGTAAGTACAACCGTTCCAAATTATACAATCATACATCTTGAAAAAGTTCAAGAAGATTCGTGCCATTTTGATTATATACATTGTCCTGGGAAATTCTGCTGTTTAGGTTTATTGAACGGTTATTCGTGCAGCAGATTGCAGTTACTTGTAAATTCTTAGTTCTTGCGACGCCTATTAAAAGAACACTTTTGTTTGATAAACATAACATAATGTTAAACTATTCAGTCCAATTGTTACAATTTATATAAAGTGGTATAATGTACATATCAGTTTTGTGTAGCCGTTTCACAACAAATTACCTTAAATTTCTTCAAACATATACTTATTATACAACTAATTTGAAACCAATAAAATACTTTGAAAATTTACTGAGATTTTCACTTGTAGCATGTGTTTCATAAAGGAAAATCATTAACATGATCGAAAAAATCATTAAATAAAAGTTTGTTATTGAGCACTGACACATTATAAGATAAAATTTTAAATGTATATAAAGGTATTGAGCTGACGGCATTACAATATCAATTTTGTACTATATTTATAAGCAATAGGAAAACTTTGTAGAGAAGATATCCCTGGTGTAGTAACATCATCAGTTTGACATCATGAAAATCAAGCTGTCCAAACATTTTGCACAAGTGGTTTTCTCCATCTTCCTTTTTATATTTAAATACATTGTTATTGTTTAAATAAAATGAATTCCCTCAAACTACTAATGCATTATTGTTTTTTATTGTTACTATTTCGTTTGGTTTCTTTGTTTCCTATAGCCAAGGAGGATTCGGCGTTTGTGTTGTGATTGTTTCGTGAGCAAAAATGGTACATATAATAATAAAAGTAAAATAATCTTTTGATTTTCGGGCTCCTTCTTCAAATGTGTCGGGTTCAAAATTTCCATGCGCTTCAATTATTTTGTAAAGTTGATCTTTTAAATGGTTTAAATTTTGCGGATTCAACGTTACTACTTCACCAAATGTGTTTCCCAGGTCTTTCCATTTTGACATCCACGAGTCCTCGTTTCTAAGCTCATAGAGTGTCATTCTTTTCGATAGTCGGTCATCTTTATGAGACAAAACCTTGACAATGTGGTCTGATTGTGATTTAAGGGTGCTAATAAATATTTTTGGAACTCCCGTTTCGAGATATATGGCATAAGTAAGAGTATGCAAGGGTTAATTAAAAAGTTCCTTCAAAAAACTTCTGTGAAGTTTTTCTATCACCTCATATTCGTTAATTCCCCATACCTGGACAGCATAGCAAAGCAAAATTTTAATAACAGCATCAAATATCCTATATTTCGCTGATAGTATTATTCTTTGATTTGAAAATATATCCCTCATGATATATTTAACAGACTAGGAAGTTTTAGATTTAATGTTAACGTGATTATAAAAATCCATGGTTCTGCTTTGATTTACACCCAAGTACCTGTACTCGTTAGTTATCTCTAAAATGTTTGCATTTAAGTGCCAATTGTATGATGATTGATTCCAGGTAGATCTTGTGAACACCATCACCTTGGATTTTTCAGTATTAATGACTAGTCCCTACTTACTGCAATAATCTCCTAAGCGATTGATCATCAGCTGGAGATATTCTGGTGACTCAGAAAGTTATACCAGGTCATCACCATATAAGAGGACATTTATGGTCAACTCAGCGATCCTAATACCTCCTGGTAGTGAAGCATCTACGTCATTAATAAAAAGTGCAAATAGAAGAGCACCTAATAGGCATCCTTGTTTAACTCCGGTGTCCGTTTCAAACCATTCCGAAAACGTTTCGAACCATCTTAAGCAGTTGCTTTTGATTCTGCATACATTTCTTTTACTACATGAATGAACTTTGTAGATATGCCTAGTTGTAAGAGTTTAAAGAATAGTGCATTTCGATTCACAAGGTCAAAAGCAGACTTAAAGTCAACAAAAATGCATAAACCTTTTTGTTCCTTGCATGAAATGATTTCACGATGGAGGTTGTAAAGATATGGTCTTCGGTTTGAGAATTTTTTTCGGAAACTTGCTTGAAATTGAGTAAGTATATGATAGGTTTTCACCCACATCTCCAGCCTTTTAACAAGTATACCACAAAACAATTTTGCGATGACGTTCATAAATGATATGCCCCTATAATTTTCCACATTATTAATCTTTCCTTTTTTGTGAATAGGCAATATAAATGACTTTTTAAATGATGTAGGCACATCCTCATTTGTAAACACTTCATTGAAAAATGATGTAAGTTGAGAAATAAAAGCTGGTGTGGCATTCTTAAAATATTCGTATGAGATCCCATCTTCTCCTGGAGCTTTTCCATTTTTTGCCTTAGGATAACTTCCGGTAAGGTGATTTCCACTAACCAATATCTCGAAAGTGAATAGAAGTTCTGCATACTAAAATTCAACAACTGATTTATGTTGTAAAACGTTTTTAAAGTGATTTGGAAGATGGTTAGCCGGTACTCCTAATCCAATTTTAAAGCTTGATTCATTTATTTCTTTTGTCACCTTCCAAAACTCTTTTGAATTGTTGATTGGCCAAGTATGTTAGCTTGATGGTTTTTGAATTCCGTTTTCTTTTTGTAACAAAGAAGTGTATACCGTTTGTTTGCTTCGTTGTACCAATATTTTAAACTTTCACTTTGGCTGTTCCGGAGTACTTTCAAAAGATGAAGGATTTTTGTCGGGCGTACATAAACTCATTCTGCTGTTTAGGTTTATTGAACGGTTATTCGTGCAGCAGATTGCAGTTACTTGTAAATTCTTAGTTCTTGTGACGCCTATTAAAAGAACACTTTTGTTTGATAAACATAACATAATGTTGTTAAATTATTCGTAGACTTTAGTCCGATTAGCCGTTTCACAACAAATTACCTTAAATTTCTTCAAACTGTTATTTTTTCTGACCATTCAACAATTATTATTGGCATGTGATCTGAGAAATGTTTACATTGTACTTCGAATTTTTTTATAAGTTCAATCCAATTTTTATTCGCAGCACAGTTATCGATTTCAGGTCTACCTTGCCCTCCTATAATAGTAACCTTCAGTGTCTCCGTAAGTACAACCGTTCCAAATTATACAATCATACATCTTGAAAAAGTTCAAGAAGATTCGTGCCATTTTGATTATATACATTGTCCTGGGAAATTCTGCTGTTTAGGTTTATTGAACGGTTATTCGTGCAGCAGATTGCAGTTACTTGTAAATTCTTAGTTCTTGCGACGCCTATTAAAAGAACACTTTTGTTTGATAAACATAACATAATGTTAAACTATTCAGTCCAATTGTTACAATTTATATAAAGTGGTATAATGTACATATCAGTTTTGTGTAGCCGTTTCACAACAAATTACCTTAAATTTCTTCAAACATATACTTATTATACAACTAATTTGAAACCAATAAAATACTTTGAAAATTTACTGAGATTTTCACTTGTAGCATGTGTTTCATAAAGGAAAATCATTAACATGATCGAAAAAATCATTAAATAAAAGTTTGTTATTGAGCACTGACACATTATAAGATAAAATTTTAAATGTATATAAAGGTATTGAGCTGACGGCATTACAATATCAATTTTGTACTATATTTATAAGCAATAGGAAAACTTTGTAGAGAAGATATCCCTGGTGTAGTAACATCATCAGTTTGACATCATGAAAATCAAGCTGTCCAAACATTTTGCACAAGTGGTTTTCTCCATCTTCCTTTTTATATTTAAATACATTGTTATTGTTTAAATAAAATGAATTCCCTCAAACTACTAATGCATTATTGTTTTTTATTGTTACTATTTCGTTTGGTTTCTTTGTTTCCTATAGCCAAGGAGGATTCGGCGTTTGTGTTGTGATTGTTTCGTGAGCAAAAATGGTACATATAATAATAAAAGTAAAATAATCTTTTGATTTTCGGGCTCCTTCTTCAAATGTGTCGGGTTCAAAATTTCCATGCGCTTCAATTATTTTGTAAAGTTGATCTTTTAAATGGTTTAAATTTTGCGGATTCAACGTTACTACTTCACCAAATGTGTTTCCCAGGTCTTTCCATTTTGACATCCACGAGTCCTCGTTTCTAAGCTCATAGAGTGTCATTCTTTTCGATAGTCGGTCATCTTTATGAGACAAAACCTTGACAATGTGGTCTGATTGTGATTTAAGGGTGCTAATAAATATTTTTGGAACTCCCGTTTCGAGATATATGGCATAAGTAAGAGTATGCAAGGGTTAATTAAAAAGTTCCTTCAAAAAACTTCTGTGAAGTTTTTCTATCACCTCATATTCGTTAATTCCCCATACCTGGACAGCATAGCAAAGCAAAATTTTAATAACAGCATCAAATATCCTATATTTCGCTGATAGTATTATTCTTTGATTTGAAAATATATCCCTCATGATATATTTAACAGACTAGGAAGTTTTAGATTTAATGTTAACGTGATTATAAAAATCCATGGTTCTGCTTTGATTTACACCCAAGTACCTGTACTCGTTAGTTATCTCTAAAATGTTTGCATTTAAGTGCCAATTGTATGATGATTGATTCCAGGTAGATCTTGTGAACACCATCACCTTGGATTTTTCAGTATTAATGACTAGTCCCTACTTACTGCAATAATCTCCTAAGCGATTGATCATCAGCTGGAGATATTCTGGTGACTCAGAAAGTTATACCAGGTCATCACCATATAAGAGGACATTTATGGTCAACTCAGCGATCCTAATACCTCCTGGTAGTGAAGCATCTACGTCATTAATAAAAAGTGCAAATAGAAGAGCACCTAATAGGCATCCTTGTTTAACTCCGGTGTCCGTTTCAAACCATTCCGAAAACGTTTCGAACCATCTTAAGCAGTTGCTTTTGATTCTGCATACATTTCTTTTACTACATGAATGAACTTTGTAGATATGCCTAGTTGTAAGAGTTTAAAGAATAGTGCATTTCGATTCACAAGGTCAAAAGCAGACTTAAAGTCAACAAAAATGCATAAACCTTTTTGTTCCTTGCATGAAATGATTTCACGATGGAGGTTGTAAAGATATGGTCTTCGGTTTGAGAATTTTTTTCGGAAACTTGCTTGAAATTGAGTAAGTATATGATAGGTTTTCACCCACATCTCCAGCCTTTTAACAAGTATACCACAAAACAATTTTGCGATGACGTTCATAAATGATATGCCCCTATAATTTTCCACATTATTAATCTTTCCTTTTTTGTGAATAGGCAATATAAATGACTTTTTAAATGATGTAGGCACATCCTCATTTGTAAACACTTCATTGAAAAATGATGTAAGTTGAGAAATAAAAGCTGGTGTGGCATTCTTAAAATATTCGTATGAGATCCCATCTTCTCCTGGAGCTTTTCCATTTTTTGCCTTAGGATAACTTCCGGTAAGGTGATTTCCACTAACCAATATCTCGAAAGTGAATAGAAGTTCTGCATACTAAAATTCAACAACTGATTTATGTTGTAAAACGTTTTTAAAGTGATTTGGAAGATGGTTAGCCGGTACTCCTAATCCAATTTTAAAGCTTGATTCATTTATTTCTTTTGTCACCTTCCAAAACTCTTTTGAATTGTTGATTGGCCAAGTATGTTAGCTTGATGGTTTTTGAATTCCGTTTTCTTTTTGTAACAAAGAAGTGTATACCGTTTGTTTGCTTCGTTGTACCAATATTTTAAACTTTCACTTTGGCTGTTCCGGAGTACTTTCAAAAGATGAAGGATTTTTGTCGGGCGTACATAAACTCATTCTGCTGTTTAGGTTTATTGAACGGTTATTCGTGCAGCAGATTGCAGTTACTTGTAAATTCTTAGTTCTTGTGACGCCTATTAAAAGAACACTTTTGTTTGATAAACATAACATAATGTTGTTAAATTATTCGTAGACTTTAGTCCGATTAGCCGTTTCACAACAAATTACCTTAAATTTCTTCAAACTGTTATTTTTTCTGACCATTCAACAATTATTATTGGCATGTGATCTGAGAAATGTTTACATTGTACTTCGAATTTTTTTATAAGTTCAATCCAATTTTTATTCGCAGCACAGTTATCGATTTCAGGTCTACCTTGCCCTCCTATAATAGTAACCTTCAGTGTCTCCGTAAGTACAACCGTTCCAAATTATACAATCATACATCTTGAAAAAGTTCAAGAAGATTCGTGCCATTTTGATTATATACATTGTCCTGGGAAATTCTGCTGTTTAGGTTTATTGAACGGTTATTCGTGCAGCAGATTGCAGTTACTTGTAAATTCTTAGTTCTTGCGACGCCTATTAAAAGAACACTTTTGTTTGATAAACATAACATAATGTTAAACTATTCAGTCCAATTGTTACAATTTATATAAAGTGGTATAATGTACATATCAGTTTTGTGTAGCCGTTTCACAACAAATTACCTTAAATTTCTTCAAACATATACTTATTATACAACTAATTTGAAACCAATAAAATACTTTGAAAATTTACTGAGATTTTCACTTGTAGCATGTGTTTCATAAAGGAAAATCATTAACATGATCGAAAAAATCATTAAATAAAAGTTTGTTATTGAGCACTGACACATTATAAGATAAAATTTTAAATGTATATAAAGGTATTGAGCTGACGGCATTACAATATCAATTTTGTACTATATTTATAAGCAATAGGAAAACTTTGTAGAGAAGATATCCCTGGTGTAGTAACATCATCAGTTTGACATCATGAAAATCAAGCTGTCCAAACATTTTGCACAAGTGGTTTTCTCCATCTTCCTTTTTATATTTAAATACATTGTTATTGTTTAAATAAAATGAATTCCCTCAAACTACTAATGCATTATTGTTTTTTATTGTTACTATTTCGTTTGGTTTCTTTGTTTCCTATAGCCAAGGAGGATTCGGCGTTTGTGTTGTGATTGTTTCGTGAGCAAAAATGGTACATATAATAATAAAAGTAAAATAATCTTTTGATTTTCGGGCTCCTTCTTCAAATGTGTCGGGTTCAAAATTTCCATGCGCTTCAATTATTTTGTAAAGTTGATCTTTTAAATGGTTTAAATTTTGCGGATTCAACGTTACTACTTCACCAAATGTGTTTCCCAGGTCTTTCCATTTTGACATCCACGAGTCCTCGTTTCTAAGCTCATAGAGTGTCATTCTTTTCGATAGTCGGTCATCGTTATGAGACAAAACCTTGACAATGTGGTCTGATTGTGATTTAAGGGTGCTAATAAATATTTTTGGAACTACCGTTTCGAGATATATGGCATAAGTAAGAGTATGCAAGGGTTAATTAAAAAGTTCCTTCAAAAAACTTCTGTGAAATTTTTCTATCACCTCATATTCGTTAATTCCCCATACCTGGACAGCATAGCAAAGCAAAATTTTAATAACAGCATCAAATATCCTATATTTCGCTGATAGTATTATTCTTTGATTTGAAAATATATTCCTCATGATATATTTAACAGACTAGGAAGTTTTAGATTTAATGTTAACGTGATTATAAAAATCCATGGTTCTGCTTTGATTTACACCCAAGTACCTGTACTCGTTAGTTATCTCTAAAATGTTTGCATTTAAGTGCCAATTGTATGATGATTGATTCCAGGTAGATCTTGTGAACACCATCACCTTGGATTTTTCAGTATTAATGACTAGTCCCTACTTACTGCAATAATCTGCTAAGCGATTGATCATCAGCTGGAGATATTCTGGTGACTCAGAAAGTTATACCAGGTCATCACCATATAAGAGGACATTTATGGTCAACTCAGCGATCCTAATACCTCCTGGTAGTGAAGCATCTACGTCATTAATAAAAAGTGCAAATAGAAGAGCACCTAATAGGCATCCTTGTTTAACTCCGGTGTCCGTTTCAAACCATTCCGAAAACGTTTCGAACCATCTTAAGCAGTTGCTTTTGATTCTGCATACATTTCTTTTACTACATGAATGAACTTTGTAGATATGCCTAGTTGTAAGAGTTTAAAGAATAGTGCATTTCGATTCACAAGGTCAAAAGCAGACTTAAAGTCAACAAAAATGCATAAACCTTTTTGTTCCTTGCATGAAATGATTTCACGATGGAGGTTGTAAAGATATGGTCTTCGGTTTGAGAATTTTTTTCGGAAACTTGCTTGAAATTGAGTAAGTATATGATAGGTTTTCACCCACATCTCCAGCCTTTTAACAAGTATACCACAAAACAATTTTGCGATGACGTTCATAAATGATATGCCCCTATAATTTTCCACATTATTAATCTTTCCTTTTTTGTGAATAGGCAATATAAATGACTTTTTAAATGATGTAGGCACATCCTCATTTGTAAACACTTCATTGAAAAATGATGTAAGTTGAGAAATAAAAGCTGGTGTGGCATTCTTAAAATATTCGTATGAGATCCCATCTTCTCCTGGAGCTTTTCCATTTTTTGCCTTAGGATAACTTCCGGTAAGGTGATTTCCACTAACCAATATCTCGAAAGTGAATAGAAGTTCTGCATACTAAAATTCAACAACTGATTTATGTTGTAAAACGTTTTTAAAGTGATTTGGAAGATGGTTAGCCGGTACTCCTAATCCAATTTTAAAGCTTGATTCATTTATTTCTTTTGTCACCTTCCAAAACTCTTTTGAATTGTTGATTGGCCAAGTATGTTAGCTTGATGGTTTTTGAATTCCGTTTTCTTTTTGTAACAAAGAAGTGTATACCGTTTGTTTGCTTCGTTGTACCAATATTTTAAACTTTCACTTTGGCTGTTCCGGAGTACTTTCAAAAGATGAAGGATTTTTGTCGGGCGTACATAAACTCATTCTGCTGTTTAGGTTTATTGAACGGTTATTCGTGCAGCAGATTGCAGTTACTTGTAAATTCTTAGTTCTTGTGACGCCTATTAAAAGAACACTTTTGTTTGATAAACATAACATAATGTTGTTAAATTATTCGTAGACTTTAGTCCGATTAGCCGTTTCACAACAAATTACCTTAAATTTCTTCAACCTGTTATTTTTTTCTGACCATTCAACAATTATTATTGGCATGTGATCTGAGAAATGTTTACATTGTACTTCGAATTTTTTTATAAGTTCAATCCAATTTTTATTCGCAGCACAGTTATCGATTTCAGGTCTACCTTGCCCTCCTATAATAGTAACTTTCAGTGTCTCCGTAAGTACAACCGTTCCAAATTATACAATCATACATCTTGAAAAAGTTCAAGAAGATTCGTGCCATTTTGATTATATACATTGTCCTGGGAAGTTCTGCTGTTTAGGTTTATTGAACGGTTTTTCGTGCAGCAGATTGCAGTTACTTGTAAATTCTTAGTTCTTGCGACGCCTATTAAAAGAACACTTTTGTTTGATAAACATAACATAATGTTAAACTATTCAGTCCAATTGTTACAATTTATATAAAGTGGTATAATGTACATATCAGTTTTGTGTAGCCGTTTCACAACAAATTACCTTAAATTTCTTCAAACATATACTTATTATACAACTAATTTGAAACCAATAAAATACTTTGAAAATTTACTGAGATTTTCACTTGTAGCATGTGTTTCATAAAGGAAAATCATTAACATGGTCGAAAAAATCATTAAATAAAAGTTTGTTATTGAGCCCTGACACATTATAAGATAAAATTTTAAATGTATATAATGGTATTGAGCTGACAGCATTACAATTTCAATTTTGTACTATATTTATAAGCAATAGGAAAACTTTGTAGAGAAGATACCCCTGGTGTAGTAACATCATCAGTTTGACATCATGAAAATCAAGCTGTCCAAACATTTTGCACAAGTGGTTTTCTCCATCTTCTTTTTTATATTTAAATACATTGTTATTGTTTAAATAAAATGAATTCCCTCAAACTACTAATGCATTATTGTTTTTTATTGTTACTATTTCGTTTGGTTTCTTTGTTTCCTATAGCCAAGGAGGATTCGGCGTTTGTGTTGTGATTGTTTCGTGAGCAAAAATGGTACATATAATAATAAAAGTAAAATAATCTTTTGATTTTCGGGCTCCTTCTTCAAATGTGTCGGGTTCAAAATTTCCATGCGCTTCAATTATTTTGTAAAGTTGATCTTTTAAATGGTTTAAATTTTGCGGATTCAACGTTACTACTTCACCAAATGTGTTTCCCAGGTCTTTCCATTTTGACATCCACGAGTCCTCGTTTCTAAGCTCATAGAGTGTCATTCTTTTCGATAGTCGGTCATCGTTATGAGACAAAACCTTGACAATGTGGTCTGATTGTGATTTAAGGGTGCTAATAAATATTTTTGGAACTCCCGTTTCGAGATATATGGCATAAGTAAGAGTATGCAAGGGTTAATTAAAAAGTTCCTTCAAAAAACTTCTGTGAAATTTTTCTATCACCTCATATTCGTTAATTCCCCATATCTGGACAGCATAGCAAAGCAAAATTTTAATAACAGCATCAAATATCCTATATTTCGCTGATAGTATTATTCTTTGATTTGAAAATATATTCCTCATGATATATTTAACAGACTAGGAAGTTTTAGATTTAATGTTAACGTGATTATAAAAATCCATGGTTCTGCTTTGATTTACACCCAAGTACCTGTACTCGTTAGTTATCTCTAAAATGTTTGCATTTAAGTGCCAATTGTATGATGATTGATTCCAGGTAGATCTTGTGAACACCATCACCTTGGATTTTTCAGTATTAATGACTAGTCCCTACTTACTGCAATAATCTGCTAAGCGATTGATCATCAGCTGGAGATATTCTGGTGACTCAGAAAGTTATACCAGGTCATCACCATATAAGAGGACATTTATGGTCAACTCAGCGATCCTAATACCTCCTGGTAGTGAAGCATCTACGTCATTAATAAAAAGTGCAAATAGAAGAGCACCTAATAGGCATCCTTGTTTAACTCCGGTGTCCGTTTCAAACCATTCCGAAAACGTTTCGAACCATCTTAAGCAGTTGCTTTTGATTCTGCATACATTTCTTTTACTACATGAATGAACTTTGTAGATATGCCTAGTTGTAAGAGTTTAAAGAATAGTGCATTTCGATTCACAAGGTCAAAAGCAGACTTAAAGTCAACAAAAATGCATAAACCTTTTTGTTCCTTGCATGAAATGATTTCACGATGGAGGTTGTAAAGATATGGTCTTCGGTTTGAGAATTTTTTTCGGAAACTTGCTTGAAATTGAGTAAGTATATGATAGGTTTTCACCCACATCTCCAGCCTTTTAACAAGTATACCACAAAACAATTTTGCGATGACGTTCATAAATGATATGCCCCTATAATTTTCCACATTATTAATCTTTCCTTTTTTGTGAATAGGCAATATAAATGACTTTTTAAATGATGTAGGCACATCCTCATTTGTAAACACTTCATTGAAAAATGATGTAAGTTGAGAAATAAAAGCTGGTGTGGCATTCTTAAAATATTCGTATGAGATCCCCTCTTCTCCTGGAGCTTTTCCATTTTTTGCCTTAGGATAACTTCCGGTAAGGTGATTTCCACTAACCAATATCTCGAAAGTGAATAGAAGTTCTGCATACTAAAATTCAACAACTGATTTATGTTGTAAAACGTTTTTAAAGTGATTTGGAAGATGGTTAGCCGGTACTCCTAATCCAATTTTAAAGCTTGATTCATTTATTTCTTTTGTCACCTTCCAAAACTCTTTTGAATTGTTGATTGGCCAAGTATGTTAGCTTGATGGTTTTTGAATTCCGTTTTCTTTTTGTAACAAAGAAGTGTATACCGTTTGTTTGCTTCGTTGTACCAATATTTTAAACTTTCACTTTGGCTGTTCCGGAGTACTTTCAAAAGATGAAGGATTTTTGTCGGGCGTACATAAACTCATTCTGCTGTTTAGGTTTATTGAACGGTTATTCGTGCAGCAGATTGCAGTTACTTGTAAATTCTTAGTTCTTGTGACGCCTATTAAAAGAACACTTTTGTTTGATAAACATAACATAATGTTGTTAAATTATTCGTAGACTTTAGTCCGATTAGCCGTTTCACAACAAATTACCTTAAATTTCTTCAAACTGTTATTTTTTCTGACCATTCAACAATTATTATTGGCATGTGATCTGAGAAATGTTTACATTGTACTTCGAATTTTTTTATAAGTTCAATCCAATTTTTATTCGCAGCACAGTTATCGATTTCAGGTCTACCTTGCCCTCCTATAATAGTAACTTTCAGTGTCTCCGTAAGTACAACCGTTCCAAATTATACAATCATACATCTTGAAAAAGTTCAAGAAGATTCGTGCCATTTTGATTATATACATTGTCCTGGGAAATTCTGCTGTTTAGGTTTATTGAACGGTTATTCGTGCAGCAGATTGCAGTTACTTGTAAATTCTTAGTTCTTGCGACGCCTATTAAAAGAACACTTTTGTTTGATAAACATAACATAATGTTAAACTATTCAGTCCAATTGTTACAATTTATATAAAGTGGTATAATGTACATATCAGTTTTGTGTAGCCGTTTCACAACAAATTACCTTAAATTTCTTCAAACATATACTTATTATACAACTAATTTGAAACCAATAAAATACTTTGAAAATTTACTGAGATTTTCACTTGTAGCATGTGTTTCATAAAGGAAAATCATTAACATGGTCGAAAAAATCATTAAATAAAAGTTTGTTATTGAGCCCTGACACATTATAAGATAAAATTTTAAATGTATATAAAGGTATTGAGCTGACGGCATTACAATTTCAATTTTGTACTATATTTATAAGCAATAGGAAAACTTTGTAGAGAAGATACCCCTGGTGTAGTAACATCATCAGTTTGACATCATGAAAATCAAGCTGTCCAAACATTTTGCACAAGTGGTTTTCTCCATCTTCTTTTTTATATTTAAATACATTGTTATTGTTTAAATAAAATGAATTCCCTCAAACTACTAATGCATTATTGTTTTTTATTGTTACTATTTCGTTTGGTTTCTTTGTTTCCTATAGCCAAGGAGGATTCGGCGTTTGTGTTGTGATTGTTTCGTGAGCAAAAATGGTACATATAATAATAAAAGTAAAATAATCTTTTGATTTTCGGGCTCCTTCTTCAAATGTGTCGGGTTCAAAATTTCCATGCGCTTCAATTATTTTGTAAAGTTGATCTTTTAAATGGTTTAAATTTTGCGGATTCAACGTTACTACTTCACCAAATGTGTTTCCCAGGTCTTTCCATTTTGACATCCACGAGTCCTCGTTTCTAAGCTCATAGAGTGTCATTCTTTTCGATAGTCGGTCATCGTTATGAGACAAAACCTTGACAATGTGGTCTGATTGTGATTTAAGGGTGCTAATAAATATTTTTGGAACTCCCGTTTCGAGATATATGGCATAAGTAAGAGTATGCAAGGGTTAATTAAAAAGTTCCTTCAAAAAACTTCTGTGAAGTTTTTCTATCACCTCATATTCGTTAATTCCCCATACCTGGACAGCATAGCAAAGCAAAATTTTAATAACAGCATCAAATATCCTATATTTCGCTGATAGTATTATTCTTTGATTTGAAAATATATTCCTCATGATATATTTAACAGACTAGGAAGTTTTAGATTTAATGTTAACGTGATTATAAAAATCCATGGTTCTGCTTTGATTTACACCCAAGTACCTGTACTCGTTAGTTATCTCTAAAATGTTTGCATTTAAGTGCCAATTGTATGATGATTGATTTCAGGTAGATCTTGTGAACACCATCACCTTGGATTTTTCAGTATTAATGACTAGTCCCTACTTACTGCAATAATCTGCTAAGCGATTGATCATCAGCTGGAGATATTCTGGTGACTCAGAAAGTTATACCAGGTCATCACCATATAAGAGGACATTTATGGTCAACTCAGCGATCCTAATACCTCCTGGTAGTGAAGCATCTACGTCATTAATAAAAAGTGCAAATAGAAGAGCACCTAATAGGCATCCTTGTTTAACTCCGGTGTCCGTTTCAAACCATTCCGAAAACGTTTCGAACCATCTTAAGCAGTTGCTTTTGATTCTGCATACATTTCTTTTACTACATGAATGAACTTTGTAGATATGCCTAGTTGTAAGAGTTTAAAGAATAGTGCATTTCGATTCACAAGGTCAAAAGCAGACTTAAAGTCAACAAAAATGCATAAACCTTTTTGTTCCTTGCATGAAATGATTTCACGATGGAGGTTGTAAAGATATGGTCTTCGGTTTGAGAATTTTTTTCGGAAACTTGCTTGAAATTGAGTAAGTATATGATAGGTTTTCACCCACATCTCCAGCCTTTTAACAAGTATACCACAAAACAATTTTGCGATGACGTTCATAAATGATATGCCCCTATAATTTTCCACATTATTAATCTTTCCTTTTTTGTGAATAGGCAATATAAATGACTTTTTAAATGATGTAGGCACATCCTCATTTGTAAACACTTCATTGAAAAATGATGTAAGTTGAGAAATAAAAGCTGGTGTGGCATTCTTAAAATATTCGTATGAGATCCCATCTTCTCCTGGAGCTTTTCCATTTTTTGCCTTAGGATAACTTCCGGTAAGGTGATTTCCACTAACCAATATCTCGAAAGTGAATAGAAGTTCTGCATACTAAAATTCAACAACTGATTTATGTTGTAAAACGTTTTTAAAGTGATTTGGAAGATGGTTAGCCGGTACTCCTAATCCAATTTTAAAGCTTGATTCATTTATTTCTTTTGTCACCTTCCAAAACTCTTTTGAATTGTTGATTGGCCAAGTATGTTAGCTTGATGGTTTTTGAATTCCGTTTTCTTTTTGTAACAAAGAAGTGTATACCGTTTGTTTGCTTCGTTGTACCAATATTTTAAACTTTCACTTTGGCTGTTCCGGAGTACTTTCAAAAGATGAAGGATTTTTGTCGGGCGTACATAAACTCATTCTGCTGTTTAGGTTTATTGAACGGTTATTCGTGCAGCAGATTGCAGTTACTTGTAAATTCTTAGTTCTTGTGACGCCTATTAAAAGAACACTTTTGTTTGATAAACATAACATAATGTTGTTAAATTATTCGTAGACTTTAGTCCGATTAGCCGTTTCACAACAAATTACCTTAAATTTCTTCAAACTGTTATTTTTTCTGACCATTCAACAATTATTATTGGCATGTGATCTGAGAAATGTTTACATTGTACTTCGAATTTTTTTATAAGTTCAATCCAATTTTTATTCGCAGCACAGTTATCGATTTCAGGTCTACCTTGCCCTCCTATAATAGTAACCTTCAGTGTCTCCGTAAGTACAACCGTTCCAAATTATACAATCATACATCTTGAAAAAGTTCAAGAAGATTCGTGCCATTTTGATTATATACATTGTCCTGGGAAATTCTGCTGTTTAGGTTTATTGAACGGTTATTCGTGCAGCAGATTGCAGTTACTTGTAAATTCTTAGTTCTTGCGACGCCTATTAAAAGAACACTTTTGTTTGATAAACATAACATAATGTTAAACTATTCAGTCCAATTGTTACAATTTATATAAAGTGGTATAATGTACATATCAGTTTTGTGTAGCCGTTTCACAACAAATTACCTTAAATTTCTTCAAACATATACTTATTATACAACTAATTTGAAACCAATAAAATACTTTGAAAATTTACTGAGATTTTCACTTGTAGCATGTGTTTCATAAAGGAAAATCATTAACATGATCGAAAAAATCATTAAATAAAAGTTTGTTATTGAGCACTGACACATTATAAGATAAAATTTTAAATGTATATAAAGGTATTGAGCTGACGGCATTACAATATCAATTTTGTACTATATTTATAAGCAATAGGAAAACTTTGTAGAGAAGATATCCCTGGTGTAGTAACATCATCAGTTTGACATCATGAAAATCAAGCTGTCCAAACATTTTGCACAAGTGGTTTTCTCCATCTTCCTTTTTATATTTAAATACATTGTTATTGTTTAAATAAAATGAATTCCCTCAAACTACTAATGCATTATTGTTTTTTATTGTTACTATTTCGTTTGGTTTCTTTGTTTCCTATAGCCAAGGAGGATTCGGCGTTTGTGTTGTGATTGTTTCGTGAGCAAAAATGGTACATATAATAATAAAAGTAAAATAATCTTTTGATTTTCGGGCTCCTTCTTCAAATGTGTCGGGTTCAAAATTTCCATGCGCTTCAATTATTTTGTAAAGTTGATCTTTTAAATGGTTTAAATTTTGCGGATTCAACGTTACTACTTCACCAAATGTGTTTCCCAGGTCTTTCCATTTTGACATCCACGAGTCCTCGTTTCTAAGCTCATAGAGTGTCATTCTTTTCGATAGTCGGTCATCGTTATGAGACAAAACCTTGACAATGTGGTCTGATTGTGATTTAAGGGTGCTAATAAATATTTTTGGAACTACCGTTTCGAGATATATGGCATAAGTAAGAGTATGCAAGGGTTAATTAAAAAGTTCCTTCAAAAAACTTCTGTGAAATTTTTCTATCACCTCATATTCGTTAATTCCCCATACCTGGACAGCATAGCAAAGCAAAATTTTAATAACAGCATCAAATATCCTATATTTCGCTGATAGTATTATTCTTTGATTTGAAAATATATTCCTCATGATATATTTAACAGACTAGGAAGTTTTAGATTTAATGTTAACGTGATTATAAAAATCCATGGTTCTGCTTTGATTTACACCCAAGTACCTGTACTCGTTAGTTATCTCTAAAATGTTTGCATTTAAGTGCCAATTGTATGATGATTGATTCCAGGTAGATCTTGTGAACACCATCACCTTGGATTTTTCAGTATTAATGACTAGTCCCTACTTACTGCAATAATCTGCTAAGCGATTGATCATCAGCTGGAGATATTCTGGTGACTCAGAAAGTTATACCAGGTCATCACCATATAAGAGGACATTTATGGTCAACTCAGCGATCCTAATACCTCCTGGTAGTGAAGCATCTACGTCATTAATAAAAAGTGCAAATAGAAGAGCACCTAATAGGCATCCTTGTTTAACTCCGGTGTCCGTTTCAAACCATTCCGAAAACGTTTCGAACCATCTTAAGCAGTTGCTTTTGATTCTGCATACATTTCTTTTACTACATGAATGAACTTTGTAGATATGCCTAGTTGTAAGAGTTTAAAGAATAGTGCATTTCGATTCACAAGGTCAAAAGCAGACTTAAAGTCAACAAAAATGCATAAACCTTTTTGTTCCTTGCATGAAATGATTTCACGATGGAGGTTGTAAAGATATGGTCTTCGGTTTGAGAATTTTTTTCGGAAACTTGCTTGAAATTGAGTAAGTATATGATAGGTTTTCACCCACATCTCCAGCCTTTTAACAAGTATACCACAAAACAATTTTGCGATGACGTTCATAAATGATATGCCCCTATAATTTTCCACATTATTAATCTTTCCTTTTTTGTGAATAGGCAATATAAATGACTTTTTAAATGATGTAGGCACATCCTCATTTGTAAACACTTCATTGAAAAATGATGTAAGTTGAGAAATAAAAGCTGGTGTGGCATTCTTAAAATATTCGTATGAGATCCCATCTTCTCCTGGAGCTTTTCCATTTTTTGCCTTAGGATAACTTCCGGTAAGGTGATTTCCACTAACCAATATCTCGAAAGTGAATAGAAGTTCTGCATACTAAAATTCAACAACTGATTTATGTTGTAAAACGTTTTTAAAGTGATTTGGAAGATGGTTAGCCGGTACTCCTAATCCAATTTTAAAGCTTGATTCATTTATTTCTTTTGTCACCTTCCAAAACTCTTTTGAATTGTTGATTGGCCAAGTATGTTAGCTTGATGGTTTTTGAATTCCGTTTTCTTTTTGTAACAAAGAAGTGTATACCGTTTGCTTGCTTCGTTGTACCAATATTTTAAACTTTCACTTTGGCTGTTCCGGAGTACTTTCAAAAGATGAAGGATTTTTGTCGGGCGTACATAAACTCATTCTGCTGTTTAGGTTTATTGAACGGTTATTCGTGCAGCAGATTGCAGTTACTTGTAAATTCTTAGTTCTTGTGACGCCTATTAAAAGAACACTTTTGTTTGATAAACATAACATAATGTTGTTAAATTATTCGTAGACTTTAGTCCGATTAGCCGTTTCACAACAAATTACCTTAAATTTCTTCAACCTGTTATTTTTTTCTGACCATTCAACAATTATTATTGGCATGTGATCTGAGAAATGTTTACATTGTACTTCGAATTTTTTTATAAGTTCAATCCAATTTTTATTCGCAGCACAGTTATCGATTTCAGGTCTACCTTGCCCTCCTATAATAGTAACTTTCAGTGTCTCCGTAAGTACAACCGTTCCAAATTATACAATCATACATCTTGAAAAAGTTCAAGAAGATTCGTGCCATTTTGATTATATACATTGTCCTGGGAAGTTCTGCTGTTTAGGTTTATTGAACGGTTTTTCGTGCAGCAGATTGCAGTTACTTGTAAATTCTTAGTTCTTGCGACGCCTATTAAAAGAACACTTTTGTTTGATAAACATAACATAATGTTAAACTATTCAGTCCAATTGTTACAATTTATATAAAGTGGTATAATGTACATATCAGTTTTGTGTAGCCGTTTCACAACAAATTACCTTAAATTTCTTCAAACATATACTTATTATACAACTAATTTGAAACCAATAAAATACTTTGAAAATTTACTGAGATTTTCACTTGTAGCATGTGTTTCATAAAGGAAAATCATTAACATGGTCGAAAAAATCATTAAATAAAAGTTTGTTATTGAGCCCTGACACATTATAAGATAAAATTTTAAATGTATATAATGGTATTGAGCTGACGGCATTACAATTTCAATTTTGTACTATATTTATAAGCAATAGGAAAACTTTGTAGAGAAGATACCCCTGGTGTAGTAACATCATCAGTTTGACATCATGAAAATCAAGCTGTCCAAACATTTTGCACAAGTGGTTTTCTCCATCTTCTTTTTTATATTTAAATACATTGTTATTGTTTAAATAAAATGAATTCCCTCAAACTACTAATGCATTATTGTTTTTTATTGTTACTATTTCGTTTGGTTTCTTTGTTTCCTATAGCCAAGGAGGATTCGGCGTTTGTGTTGTGATTGTTTCGTGAGCAAAAATGGTACATATAATAATAAAAGTAAAATAATCTTTTGATTTTCGGGCTCCTTCTTCAAATGTGTCGGGTTCAAAATTTCCATGCGCTTCAATTATTTTGTAAAGTTGATCTTTTAAATGGTTTAAATTTTGCGGATTCAACGTTACTACTTCACCAAATGTGTTTCCCAGGTCTTTCCATTTTGACATCCACGAGTCCTCGTTTCTAAGCTCATAGAGTGTCATTCTTTTCGATAGTCGGTCATCGTTATGAGACAAAACCTTGACAATGTGGTCTGATTGTGATTTAAGGGTGCTAATAAATATTTTTGGAACTCCCGTTTCGAGATATATGGCATAAGTAAGAGTATGCAAGGGTTAATTAAAAAGTTCCTTCAAAAAACTTCTGTGAAATTTTTCTATCACCTCATATTCGTTAATTCCCCATATCTGGACAGCATAGCAAAGCAAAATTTTAATAACAGCATCAAATATCCTATATTTCGCTGATAGTATTATTCTTTGATTTGAAAATATATTCCTCATGATATATTTAACAGACTAGGAAGTTTTAGATTTAATGTTAACGTGATTATAAAAATCCATGGTTCTGCTTTGATTTACACCCAAGTACCTGTACTCGTTAGTTATCTCTAAAATGTTTGCATTTAAGTGCCAATTGTATGATGATTGATTCCAGGTAGATCTTGTGAACACCATCACCTTGGATTTTTCAGTATTAATGACTAGTCCCTACTTACTGCAATAATCTGCTAAGCGATTGATCATCAGCTGGAGATATTCTGGTGACTCAGAAAGTTATACCAGGTCATCACCATATAAGAGGACATTTATGGTCAACTCAGCGATCCTAATACCTCCTGGTAGTGAAGCATCTACGTCATTAATAAAAAGTGCAAATAGAAGAGCACCTAATAGGCATCCTTGTTTAACTCCGGTGTCCGTTTCAAACCATTCCGAAAACGTTTCGAACCATCTTAAGCAGTTGCTTTTGATTCTGCATACATTTCTTTTACTACATGAATGAACTTTGTAGATATGCCTAGTTGTAAGAGTTTAAAGAATAGTGCATTTCGATTCACAAGGTCAAAAGCAGACTTAAAGTCAACAAAAATGCATAAACCTTTTTGTTCCTTGCATGAAATGATTTCACGATGGAGGTTGTAAAGATATGGTCTTCGGTTTGAGAATTTTTTTCGGAAACTTGCTTGAAATTGAGTAAGTATATGATAGGTTTTCACCCACATCTCCAGCCTTTTAACAAGTATACCACAAAACAATTTTGCGATGACGTTCATAAATGATATGCCCCTATAATTTTCCACATTATTAATCTTTCCTTTTTTGTGAATAGGCAATATAAATGACTTTTTAAATGATGTAGGCACATCCTCATTTGTAAACACTTCATTGAAAAATGATGTAAGTTGAGAAATAAAAGCTGGTGTGGCATTCTTAAAATATTCGTATGAGATCCCCTCTTCTCCTGGAGCTTTTCCATTTTTTGCCTTAGGATAACTTCCGGTAAGGTGATTTCCACTAACCAATATCTCGAAAGTGAATAGAAGTTCTGCATACTAAAATTCAACAACTGATTTATGTTGTAAAACGTTTTTAAAGTGATTTGGAAGATGGTTAGCCGGTACTCCTAATCCAATTTTAAAGCTTGATTCATTTATTTCTTTTGTCACCTTCCAAAACTCTTTTGAATTGTTGATTGGCCAAGTATGTTAGCTTGATGGTTTTTGAATTCCGTTTTCTTTTTGTAACAAAGAAGTGTATACCGTTTGTTTGCTTCGTTGTACCAATATTTTAAACTTTCACTTTGGCTGTTCCGGAGTACTTTCAAAAGATGAAGGATTTTTGTCGGGCGTACATAAACTCATTCTGCTGTTTAGGTTTATTGAACGGTTATTCGTGCAGCAGATTGCAGTTACTTGTAAATTCTTAGTTCTTGTGACGCCTATTAAAAGAACACTTTTGTTTGATAAACATAACATAATGTTGTTAAATTATTCGTAGACTTTAGTCCGATTAGCCGTTTCACAACAAATTACCTTAAATTTCTTCAAACTGTTATTTTTTCTGACCATTCAACAATTATTATTGGCATGTGATCTGAGAAATGTTTACATTGTACTTCGAATTTTTTTATAAGTTCAATCCAATTTTTATTCGCAGCACAGTTATCGATTTCAGGTCTACCTTGCCCTCCTATAATAGTAACTTTCAGTGTCTCCGTAAGTACAACCGTTCCAAATTATACAATCATACATCTTGAAAAAGTTCAAGAAGATTCGTGCCATTTTGATTATATACATTGTCCTGGGAAATTCTGCTGTTTAGGTTTATTGAACGGTTATTCGTGCAGCAGATTGCAGTTACTTGTAAATTCTTAGTTCTTGCGACGCCTATTAAAAGAACACTTTTGTTTGATAAACATAACATAATGTTAAACTATTCAGTCCAATTGTTACAATTTATATAAAGTGGTATAATGTACATATCAGTTTTGTGTAGCCGTTTCACAACAAATTACCTTAAATTTCTTCAAACATATACTTATTATACAACTAATTTGAAACCAATAAAATACTTTGAAAATTTACTGAGATTTTCACTTGTAGCATGTGTTTCATAAAGGAAAATCATTAACATGGTCGAAAAAATCATTAAATAAAAGTTTGTTATTGAGCCCTGACACATTATAAGATAAAATTTTAAATGTATATAAAGGTATTGAGCTGACGGCATTACAATTTCAATTTTGTACTATATTTATAAGCAATAGGAAAACTTTGTAGAGAAGATACCCCTGGTGTAGTAACATCATCAGTTTGACATCATGAAAATCAAGCTGTCCAAACATTTTGCACAAGTGGTTTTCTCCATCTTCTTTTTTATATTTAAATACATTGTTATTGTTTAAATAAAATGAATTCCCTCAAACTACTAATGCATTATTGTTTTTTATTGTTACTATTTCGTTTGGTTTCTTTGTTTCCTATAGCCAAGGAGGATTCGGCGTTTGTGTTGTGATTGTTTCGTGAGCAAAAATGGTACATATAATAATAAAAGTAAAATAATCTTTTGATTTTCGGGCTCCTTCTTCAAATGTGTCGGGTTCAAAATTTCCATGCGCTTCAATTATTTTGTAAAGTTGATCTTTTAAATGGTTTAAATTTTGCGGATTCAACGTTACTACTTCACCAAATGTGTTTCCCAGGTCTTTCCATTTTGACATCCACGAGTCCTCGTTTCTAAGCTCATAGAGTGTCATTCTTTTCGATAGTCGGTCATCGTTATGAGACAAAACCTTGACAATGTGGTCTGATTGTGATTTAAGGGTGCTAATAAATATTTTTGGAACTCCCGTTTCGAGATATATGGCATAAGTAAGAGTATGCAATGGTTAATTAAAAAGTTCCTTCAAAAAACTTCTGTGAAGTTTTTCTATCACCTCATATTCGTTAATTCCCCATACCTGGACAGCATAGCAAAGCAAAATTTTAATAACAGCATCAAATATCCTATATTTCGCTGATAGTATTATTCTTTGATTTGAAAATATATTCCTCATGATATATTTAACAGACTAGGAAGTTTTAGATTTAATGTTAACGTGATTATAAAAATCCATGGTTCTGCTTTGATTTACACCCAAGTACCTGTACTCGTTAGTTATCTCTAAAATGTTTGCATTTAAGTGCCAATTGTATGATGATTGATTTCAGGTAGATCTTGTGAACACCATCACCTTGGATTTTTCAGTATTAATGACTAGTCCCTACTTACTGCAATAATCTGCTAAGCGATTGATCATCAGCTGGAGATATTCTGGTGACTCAGAAAGTTATACCAGGTCATCACCATATAAGAGGACATTTATGGTCAACTCAGCGATCCTAATACCTCCTGGTAGTGAAGCATCTACGTCATTAATAAAAAGTGCAAATAGAAGAGCACCTAATAGGCATCCTTGTTTAACTCCGGTGTCCGTTTCAAACCATTCCGAAAACGTTTCGAACCATCTTAAGCAGTTGCTTTTGATTCTGCATACATTTCTTTTACTACATGAATGAACTTTGTAGATATGCCTAGTTGTAAGAGTTTAAAGAATAGTGCATTTCGATTCACAAGGTCAAAAGCAGACTTAAAGTCAACAAAAATGCATAAACCTTTTTGTTCCTTGCATGAAATGATTTCACGATGGAGGTTGTAAAGATATGGTCTTCGGTTTGAGAATTTTTTTCGGAAACTTGCTTGAAATTGAGTAAGTATATGATAGGTTTTCACCCACATCTCCAGCCTTTTAACAAGTATACCACAAAACAATTTTGCGATGACGTTCATAAATGATATGCCCCTATAATTTTCCACATTATTAATCTTTCCTTTTTTGTGAATAGGCAATATAAATGACTTTTTAAATGATGTAGGCACATCCTCATTTGTAAACACTTCATTGAAAAATGATGTAAGTTGAGAAATAAAAGCTGGTGTGGCATTCTTAAAATATTCGTATGAGATCCCATCTTCTCCTGGAGCTTTTCCATTTTTTGCCTTAGGATAACTTCCGGTAAGGTGATTTCCACTAACCAATATCTCGAAAGTGAATAGAAGTTCTGCATACTAAAATTCAACAACTGATTTATGTTGTAAAACGTTTTTAAAGTGATTTGGAAGATGGTTAGCCGGTACTCCTAATCCAATTTTAAAGCTTGATTCATTTATTTCTTTTGTCACCTTCCAAAACTCTTTTGAATTGTTGATTGGCCAAGTATGTTAGCTTGATGGTTTTTGAATTCCGTTTTCTTTTTGTAACAAAGAAGTGTATACCGTTTGTTTGCTTCGTTGTACCAATATTTTAAACTTTCACTTTGGCTGTTCCGGAGTACTTTCAAAAGATGAAGGATTTTTGTCGGGCGTACATAAACTCATTCTGCTGTTTAGGTTTATTGAACGGTTATTCGTGCAGCAGATTGCAGTTACTTGTAAATTCTTAGTTCTTGTGACGCCTATTAAAAGAACACTTTTGTTTGATAAACATAACATAATGTTGTTAAATTATTCGTAGACTTTAGTCCGATTAGCCGTTTCACAACAAATTACCTTAAATTTCTTCAAACTGTTATTTTTTCTGACCATTCAACAATTATTATTGGCATGTGATCTGAGAAATGTTTACATTGTACTTCGAATTTTTTTATAAGTTCAATCCAATTTTTATTCGCAGCACAGTTATCGATTTCAGGTCTACCTTGCCCTCCTATAATAGTAACTTTCAGTGTCTCCGTAAGTACAACCGTTCCAAATTATACAATCATACATCTTGAAAAAGTTCAAGAAGATTCGTGCCATTTTGATTATATACATTGTCCTGGGAAATTCTGCTGTTTAGGTTTATTGAACGGTTTTTCGTGCAGCAGATTGCAGTTACTTGTAAATTCTTAGTTCTTGCGACGCCTATTAAAAGAACACTTTTGTTTGATAAACATAACATAATGTTAAACTATTCAGTCCAATTGTTACAATTTATATAAAGTGGTATAATGTACATATCAGTTTTGTGTAGCCGTTTCACAACAAATTACCTTAAATTTCTTCAAACATATACTTATTATACAACTAATTTGAAACCAATAAAATACTTTGAAAATTTACTGAGATTTTCACTTGTAGCATGTGTTTCATAAAGGAAAATCATTAACATGGTCGAAAAAATCATTAAATAAAAGTTTGTTATTGAGCCCTGACACATTATAAGATAAAATTTTAAATGTATATAAAGGTATTGAGCTGACGGCATTACAATTTCAATTTTGTACTATATTTATAAGCAATAGGAAAACTTTGTAGAGAAGATACCCCTGGTGTAGTAACATCATCAGTTTGACATCATGAAAATCAAGCTGTCCAAACATTTTGCACAAGTGGTTTTCTCCATCTTCTTTTTTATATTTAAATACATTGTTATTGTTTAAATAAAATGAATTCCCTCAAACTACTAATGCATTATTGTTTTTTATTGTTACTATTTCGTTTGGTTTCTTTGTTTCCTATAGCCAAGGAGGATTCGGCGTTTGTGTTGTGATTGTTTCGTGAGCAAAAATGGTACATATAATAATAAAAGTAAAATAATCTTTTGATTTTCGGGCTCCTTCTTCAAATGTGTCGGGTTCAAAATTTCCATGCGCTTCAATTATTTTGTAAAGTTGATCTTTTAAATGGTTTAAATTTTGCGGATTCAACGTTACTACTTCACCAAATGTGTTTCCCAGGTCTTTCCATTTTGACATCCACGAGTCCTCGTTTCTAAGCTCATAGAGTGTCATTCTTTTCGATAGTCGGTCATCGTTATGAGACAAAACCTTGACAATGTGGTCTGATTGTGATTTAAGGGTGCTAATAAATATTTTTGGAACTCCCGTTTCGAGATATATGGCATAAGTAAGAGTATGCAAGGGTTAATTAAAAAGTTCCTTCAAAAAACTTCTGTGAAATTTTTCTATCACCTCATATTCGTTAATTCCCCATATCTGGACAGCATAGCAAAGCAAAATTTTAATAACAGCATCAAATATCCTATATTTCGCTGATAGTATTATTCTTTGATTTGAAAATATATTCCTCATGATATATTTAACAGACTAGGAAGTTTTAGATTTAATGTTAACGTGATTATAAAAATCCATGGTTCTGCTTTGATTTACACCCAAGTACCTGTACTCGTTAGTTATCTCTAAAATGTTTGCATTTAAGTGCCAATTGTATGATGATTGATTCCAGGTAGATCTTGTGAACACCATCACCTTGGATTTTTCAGTATTAATGACTAGTCCCTACTTACTGCAATAATCTGCTAAGCGATTGATCATCAGCTGGAGATATTCTGGTGACTCAGAAAGTTATACCAGGTCATCACCATATAAGAGGACATTTATGGTCAACTCAGCGATCCTAATACCTCCTGGTAGTGAAGCATCTACGTCATTAATAAAAAGTGCAAATAGAAGAGCACCTAATAGGCATCCTTGTTTAACTCCGGTGTCCGTTTCAAACCATTCCGAAAACGTTTCGAACCATCTTAAGCAGTTGCTTTTGATTCTGCATACATTTCTTTTACTACATGAATGAACTTTGTAGATATGCCTAGTTGTAAGAGTTTAAAGAATAGTGCATTTCGATTCACAAGGTCAAAAGCAGACTTAAAGTCAACAAAAATGCATAAACCTTTTTGTTCCTTGCATGAAATGATTTCACGATGGAGGTTGTAAAGATATGGTCTTCGGTTTGAGAATTTTTTTCGGAAACTTGCTTGAAATTGAGTAAGTATATGATAGGTTTTCACCCACATCTCCAGCCTTTTAACAAGTATACCACAAAACAATTTTGCGATGACGTTCATAAATGATATGCCCCTATAATTTTCCACATTATTAATCTTTCCTTTTTTGTGAATAGGCAATATAAATGACTTTTTAAATGATGTAGGCACATCCTCATTTGTAAACACTTCATTGAAAAATGATGTAAGTTGAGAAATAAAAGCTGGTGTGGCATTCTTAAAATATTCGTATGAGATCCCATCTTCTCCTGGAGCTTTTCCATTTTTTGCCTTAGGATAACTTCCGGTAAGGTGATTTCCACTAACCAATATCTCGAAAGTGAATAGAAGTTCTGCATACTAAAATTCAACAACTGATTTATGTTGTAAAACGTTTTTAAAGTGATTTGGAAGATGGTTAGCCGGTACTCCTAATCCAATTTTAAAGCTTGATTCATTTATTTCTTTTGTCACCTTCCAAAACTCTTTTGAATTGTTGATTGGCCAAGTATGTTAGCTTGATGGTTTTTGAATTCCGTTTTCTTTTTGTAACAAAGAAGTGTATACCGTTTGTTTGCTTCGTTGTACCAATATTTTAAACTTTCACTTTGGCTGTTCCGGAGTACTTTCAAAAGATGAAGGATTTTTGTCGGGCGTACATAAACTCATTCTGCTGTTTAGGTTTATTGAACGGTTATTCGTGCAGCAGATTGCAGTTACTTGTAAATTCTTAGTTCTTGTGACGCCTATTAAAAGAACACTTTTGTTTGATAAACATAACATAATGTTGTTAAATTATTCGTAGACTTTAGTCCGATTAGCCGTTTCACAACAAATTACCTTAAATTTCTTCAAACTGTTATTTTTTCTGACCATTCAACAATTATTATTGGCATGTGATCTGAGAAATGTTTACATTGTACTTCGAATTTTTTTATAAGTTCAATCCAATTTTTATTCGCAGCACAGTTATCGATTTCAGGTCTACCTTGCCCTCCTATAATAGTAACTTTCAGTGTCTCCGTAAGTACAACCGTTCCAAATTATACAATCATACATCTTGAAAAAGTTCAAGAAGATTCGTGCCATTTTGATTATATACATTGTCCTGGGAAATTCTGCTGTTTAGGTTTATTGAACGGTTATTCGTGCAGCAGATTGCAGTTACTTGTAAATTCTTAGTTCTTGCGACGCCTATTAAAAGAACACTTTTGTTTGATAAACATAACATAATGTTAAACTATTCAGTCCAATTGTTACAATTTATATAAAGTGGTATAATGTACATATCAGTTTTGTGTAGCCGTTTCACAACAAATTACCTTAAATTTCTTCAAACATATACTTATTATACAACTAATTTGAAACCAATAAAATACTTTGAAAATTTACTGAGATTTTCACTTGTAGCATGTGTTTCATAAAGGAAAATCATTAACATGGTCGAAAAAATCATTAAATAAAAGTTTGTTATTGAGCCCTGACACATTATAAGATAAAATTTTAAATGTATATAAAGGTATTGAGCTGACGGCATTACAATTTCAATTTTGTACTATATTTATAAGCAATAGGAAAACTTTGTAGAGAAGATACCCCTGGTGTAGTAACATCATCAGTTTGACATCATGAAAATCAAGCTGTCCAAACATTTTGCACAAGTGGTTTTCTCCATCTTCTTTTTTATATTTAAATACATTGTTATTGTTTAAATAAAATGAATTCCCTCAAACTACTAATGCATTATTGTTTTTTATTGTTACTATTTCGTTTGGTTTCTTTGTTTCCTATAGCCAAGGAGGATTCGGCGTTTGTGTTGTGATTGTTTCGTGAGCAAAAATGGTACATATAATAATAAAAGTAAAATAATCTTTTGATTTTCGGGCTCCTTCTTCAAATGTGTCGGGTTCAAAATTTCCATGCGCTTCAATTATTTTGTAAAGTTGATCTTTTAAATGGTTTAAATTTTGCGGATTCAACGTTACTACTTCACCAAATGTGTTTCCCAGGTCTTTCCATTTTGACATCCACGAGTCCTCGTTTCTAAGCTCATAGAGTGTCATTCTTATCGATAGTCGGTCATCGTTATGAGACAAAACCTTGACAATGTGGTCTGATTGTGATTTAAGGGTGCTAATAAATATTTTTGGAACTCCCGTTTCGAGATATATGGCATAAGTAAGAGTATGCAAGGGTTAATTAAAAAGTTCCTTCAAAAAACTTCTGTGAAGTTTTTCTATCACCTCATATTCGTTAATTCCCCATACCTGGACAGCATAGCAAAGCAAAATTTTAATAACAGCATCAAATATCCTATATTTCGCTGATAGTATTATTCTTTGATTTGAAAATATATTCCTCATGATATATTTAACAGACTAGGAAGTTTTAGATTTAATGTTAACGTGATTATAAAAATCCATGGTTCTGCTTTGATTTACACCCAAGTACCTGTACTCGTTAGTTATCTCTAAAATGTTTGCATTTAAGTGCCAATTGTATGATGATTGATTTCAGGTAGATCTTGTGAACACCATCACCTTGGATTTTTCAGTATTAATGACTAGTCCCTACTTACTGCAATAATCTGCTAAGCGATTGATCATCAGCTGGAGATATTCTGGTGACTCAGAAAGTTATACCAGGTCATCACCATATAAGAGGACATTTATGGTCAACTCAGCGATCCTAATACCTCCTGGTAGTGAAGCATCTACGTCATTAATAAAAAGTGCAAATAGAAGAGCACCTAATAGGCATCCTTGTTTAACTCCGGTGTCCGTTTCAAACCATTCCGAAAACGTTTCGAACCATCTTAAGCAGTTGCTTTTGATTCTGCATACATTTCTTTTACTACATGAATGAACTTTGTAGATATGCCTAGTTGTAAGAGTTTAAAGAATAGTGCATTTCGATTCACAAGGTCAAAAGCAGACTTAAAGTCAACAAAAATGCATAAACCTTTTTGTTCCTTGCATGAAATGATTTCACGATGGAGGTTGTAAAGATATGGTCTTCGGTTTGAGAATTTTTTTCGGAAACTTGCTTGAAATTGAGTAAGTATATGATAGGTTTTCACCCACATCTCCAGCCTTTTAACAAGTATACCACAAAACAATTTTGCGATGACGTTCATAAATGATATGCCCCTATAATTTTCCACATTATTAATCTTTCCTTTTTTGTGAATAGGCAATATAAATGACTTTTTAAATGATGTAGGCACATCCTCATTTGTAAACACTTCATTGAAAAATGATGTAAGTTGAGAAATAAAAGCTGGTGTGGCATTCTTAAAATATTCGTATGAGATCCCATCTTCTCCTGGAGCTTTTCCATTTTTTGCCTTAGGATAACTTCCGGTAAGGTGATTTCCACTAACCAATATCTCGAAAGTGAATAGAAGTTCTGCATACTAAAATTCAACAACTGATTTATGTTGTAAAACGTTTTTAAAGTGATTTGGAAGATGGTTAGCCGGTACTCCTAATCCAATTTTAAAGCTTGATTCATTTATTTCTTTTGTCACCTTCCAAAACTTTTTGAATTGTTGATTGGCCAAGTATGTTAGCTTGATGGTTTTTGAATTCCGTTTTCTTTTTGTAACAAAGAAGTGTATACCGTTTGTTTGCTTCGTTGTACCAATATTTTAAACTTTCACTTTGGCTGTTCCGGAGTACTTTCAAAAGATGAAGGATTTTTGTCGGGCGTACATAAACTCATTATCGAACCATTTTTGTTTGAATGTCTTACACATGTTTGTTGTAGTTCTAGTAACAGAGTTTCTGATACAAGCAACAAGTTGATATGAGTGATAATGAGCTGAATTGTAACTCATTAGCTGCTGAAAGATAAGTATATGGCTTGTTTTGGTATACTTATAAGATTTCTTTGGAAATCTGTTATTTTTTCTGACCATTCAACAATTATTATTGGCATGTGATCTGAGAAATGTTTACATTGTACTTCGAATTTCTTTATAAGTTCAATCCAATTTTTATTCGCAGCACAGTTATCGATTTCAGGTCTACCTTGCCCTCCTATAATAGTAACGTTCAGTGTCTCCGTAAGTACAACCGTTCCAAATTATACAATCATACATCTTGAAAAAGTTCAAGAATATTCGTGCCATTTTGATTATATACATTGTCCTTGGAAATTCTGCTGTTTAGGTTTATTGAACGGTTATTCGTGCAGCAGATTGCAGTTACTTGTAAATTCTTAGTTCTTGCGACGCCTATTAAAAGAACACTTGTTTGATAAACATAACATAATGTTGTTAAACTATTCAGTCCAATTGTTACAATTTATATAAAGTGGTATAATGTACATATCAGTTTTGTTTAGCCGTTTCACAACAAATTACCTTAAATTTCTTCAAACATATACTTATTATACAACTAATTTGAAACCAATAAAATACTTTGAAAATTTACTGAGATTTTCACTTGTAGCATGTGTTTCATAAAGGAAAATCATTAACATGATCGAAAAAATCATTAAATAAAAGTTTGTTATTGAGCCCTGACACATTATAAGATAAAATTTTAAATGTCTATAAAGGTATTGAGCTGACGGCATTACAATTTCAATTTTGTACTATATTTATAAGCAATAGGAAAACTTTGTAGAGAAGATATCCCTGGTGTAGTAACACCATCAGTTTGACATCATGAAAATCAAGCTGTCCAAACATTTTGCACAAGTGGTTTTCTCCATCTTCTTTTTTATATTTAAATACATTGTTATTGTTTAAATAAAATGAATTCCCTCAAACTACTAATGCATTATTGTTTTTTATTGTTACTATTTCGTTTGGTTTCTTTGTTTTAATTATTTTCCTATAGCCAAGGAGGATTCGGCGTTTGTGTTGTGATTGTTTCGTGAGCAAAAATGGTACATATACTCATGAAGTGAAAACAGTCTTCTTTAGGCTTTAAATTGCATAAAGTGCAAAATTGGTTAAAACTGCTGTTGTAAGGAGATCCATTTAGACCAAGCACTTCACATCTTGTTTTGAATATTAGAACTATTTCTTTGTAACTAATTGGAATCATTGCAATAGTTTGTTTGCATAATATTCAGTTCGAGTTATGAGTAAAATAATCTTTTGATTAGGTTTTTCCATTTTGACATCCACGAGTCCTCGTTTCTAAGCTCATAGATTGTCATTCTTTTCGATAGTCGGTCATCGTTATGAGACAAAACCTTGACAATGTAGTCTGATTGTGATTTAAGAGTGCTAATAAATATTTTTGGAACTCCCGTTTCGAGATATATGGCATAAGTAAGAGTATGGAAAGGTTAATTAAAAAGTTCCTTCAAAAAACTTCTGTGAAATTTTTCTATCACCTCATATTTAATAATTCTCCATACCTGGACAGCATAGCAAAGCAAAATTTTAATAACAGCATCAAATATCCTATATTTCGCTGATAGTATTATTCTTTGATTTGAAAATATATTCCTCATGATATATTTAACAGACTGGGAAGTTTAAGATTTAATGTTAACGTGATTATAAAAATCCATGGTTCTGCTTTGATTTACACCTAAGTACCTGTACTCGTTAGTTATCTCTAAAATGTTTGCATTGAAGTGCCAATTGTATGATGATTGATTCCAGGTAGATCTTGTGAACACCATCACCTTGGATTTTTCAGTATTAATGACTAGTCCCTACTTACTGCAATAATCTGCTAAGCGATTGATCATCAGCTGGAGATATTCTGGTGACTCAGAAAGTATTGCCAGGTCATCACCATATAAGACGACATTTATGTTCAAATCAGCGATCCTAATACCTCCTGGTAGTGAAGCATCTACATCATTAATAAAAAGTGCAAATAGAAGAGCACTTAATAGGCATCCTTGTTTAACTCCGGTGTCCGTTTCAAACCATTCCGAAAACGTTTCGAACCATCTTAGGCAGTTGCTTTTGATTCTGCATACATATCTTTTACTACATGAATGAACTTTGTAGATATGCCTAGTTGTAAGAGTTTAAAGAATAGTGCATTTCGATTCACAAGGTCAGAAGCAGACTTAAAGTCAACAAAAATGCATAGACTTTTTTGTACCTTGCATGAAATGATTTCACGATGGAGGTTGTAAAGATATGGTCTTCGGTTTGAGAATTTTTTTCGGAAACTTGCTTGAAATTGAGTAAGTATATGATAGGTTTTCACCCACATCTCCAGCCTTTAAACAAGTATACCACAAAACAATTTTGCGATGACGTTCATAAATGATATGCCCCTATAATTTTCCACATTATTAATCTTTCCTTTTTTGTGAATAGGCAATATAAATGACTTTTTAAATGATGTAGGCACATCCTCATTTGTAAACACTTCATTGAAAAATGATGTAAGTTGAGAAATAAAAGCTGGTGTGGCATTCTTAAAATATTCGTATGAGATCCCATCTTCTCCTGGAGCTTTTCCAGTTTTTGCCTTAGGATAACTTCCGGTAAGGTGATTTCCACTAACCAATATCTCGAAAGTGAATAGAAGTTCTGCATACTAAAATTCAACAACTGATTTATGTTGTAAAACGTTTTTAAAGTGATTTGGAAGATGGTTAGCCGGTACTCCTAATCCAATTTTAAAGCTTGATTCATTTATTTCTTTTGTCACCTTCCAAAACTTTTTGAATTGTTGATTGGCCAAGTATGTTAGCTTGATGGTTTTTGAATTCCGTTTTCTTTTTGTAACAAAGAAGTGTATACCGTTTGTTTGCTTCGTTGTACCAATATTTTAAACTTTCACTTTGGCTGTTCCGGAGTACTTTCAAAAGATGAAGGATTTTTGTCGGGCGTACATAAACTCATTATCGAACCATTTTTGTTTGAATGTCTTACACATGTTTGTTGTAGTTCTAGTAACAGAGTTTCTGATACAAGCAACAAGTTGATATGAGTGATAATGAGCTGAATTGTAACTCATTAGCTGCTGAAAGATAAGTATATGGCTTGTTTTGGTATACTTATAAGATTTCTTTGGAAATCTGTTATTTTTTCTGACCATTCAACAATTATTATTGGCATGTGATCTGAGAAATGTTTACATTGTACTTCGAATTTCTTTATAAGTTCAATCCAATTTTTATTCGCAGCACAGTTATCGATTTCAGGTCTACCTTGCCCTCCTATAATAGTAACGTTCAGTGTCTCCGTAAGTACAACCGTTCCAAATTATACAATCATACATCTTGAAAAAGTTCAAGAATATTCGTGCCATTTTGATTATATACATTGTCGTTGGAAATTCTGCTGTTTAGGTTTATTGAACGGTTATTCGTGCAGCAGATTGCAGTTACTTGTAAATTCTTAGTTCTTGCGACGCCTATTAAAAGAACACTTTTGTTTGATAAACATAACATAATGTTGTTAAATTATTCGTAGACTTTAGTCCGATTAGCCGTTTCACAACAAATTACCTTAAATTTCTTCAAACTGTTATTTTTTCTGACCATTCAACAATTATTATTGGCATGTGATCTGAGAAATGTTTACATTGTACTTCGAATTTTTTTATAAGTTCAATCCAATTTTTATTCGCAGCACGGTTATCGATTTCAGGTCTACCTTGCCCTCCTATAATAGTAACCTTCAGTGTCTCCGTAAGTACAACCGTTCCAAATTATACAATCATACATCTTGAAAAAGTTCAAGAAGATTCGTGCCATTTTGATTATATACATTGTCCTGGGAAATTCTGCTGTTTAGGTTTATTGAACGGTTATTCGTGCAGCAGATTGCAGTTACTTGTAAATTCTTAGTTCTTGCGACGCCTATTAAAAGAACACTTTTGTTTGATAAACATAACATAATGTTAAACTATTCAGTCCAATTGTTACAATTTATATAAAGTGGTATAATGTACATATCAGTTTTGTGTAGCCGTTTCACAACAAATTACCTTAAATTTCTTCAAACATATACTTATTATACAACTAATTTGAAACCAATAAAATACTTTGAAAATTTACTGAGATTTTCACTTGTAGCATGTGTTTCATAAAGGAAAATCATTAACATGATCGAAAAAATCATTAAATAAAAGTTTGTTATTGAGCACTGACACATTATAAGATAAAATTTTAAATGTATATAAAGGTATTGAGCTGACGGCATTACAATATCAATTTTGTACTATATTTATAAGCAATAGGAAAACTTTGTAGAGAAGATATCCCTGGTGTAGTAACATCATCAGTTTGACATCATGAAAATCAAGCTGTCCAAACATTTTGCACAAGTGGTTTTCTCCATCTTCCTTTTTATATTTAAATACATTGTTATTGTTTAAATAAAATGAATTCCCTCAAACTACTAATGCATTATTGTTTTTTATTGTTACTATTTCGTTTGGTATCTTTGTTTCCTATAGCCAAGGAGGATTCGGCGTTTGTGTTGTGATTGTTTCGTGAGCAAAAATGGTACATATAATAATAAAAGTAAAATAATCTTTTGATTTTCGGGCTCCTTCTTCAAATGTGTTGGGTTCAAAATTTCCATGCGCTTCAATTATTTTGTAAAGTTGATCTTTTAAATGGTTTAAATTTTGCGGATTCAACGTTACTACTTTACCAAATGTGTTTCCCAGGTCTTTCCATTTTGACATCCACGAGTCCTCGTTTCTAAGCTCATAGAGTGTCATTCTTTTCGATAGTCGGTCATCGTTATGAGACAAAACCTTGACAATGTGGTCTGATTGTGATTTAAGGGTGCTAATAAATATTTTTGGAACTCCCGTTTCGAGATATATGGCATAAGTAAGAGTATGCAAGGGTTAATTAAAAAGTTCCTTCAAAAAACTTCTGTGAAGTTTTTCTATCACCTCATATTCGTTAATTCCCCATACCTGGACAGCATAGCAAAGCAAAATTTTAATAACAGCATCAAATATCCTATATTTCGCTGATAGTATTATTCTTTGATTTGAAAATATATTCCTCATGATATATTTAACAGACTAGGAAGTTTTAGATTTAATGTTAACGTGATTATAAAAATCCATGGTTCTGCTTTGATTTACACCCAAGTACCTGTACTCGTTAGTTATCTCTAAAATGTTTGCATTTAAGTGCCAATTGTATGATGATTGATTTCAGGTAGATCTTGTGAACACCATCACCTTGGATTTTTCAGTATTAATGACTAGTCCCTACTTACTGCAATAATCTGCTAAGCGATTGATCATCAGCTGGAGATATTCTGGTGACTCAGAAAGTTATACCAGGTCATCACCATATAAGAGGACATTTATGGTCAACTCAGCGATCCTAATACCTCCTGGTAGTGAAGCATCTACGTCATTAATAAAAAGTGCAAATAGAAGAGCACCTAATAGGCATCCTTGTTTAACTCCGGTGTCCGTTTCAAACCATTCCGAAAACGTTTCGAACCATCTTAAGCAGTTGCTTTTGATTCTGCATACATTTCTTTTACTACATGAATGAACTTTGTAGATATGCCTAGTTGTAAGAGTTTAAAGAATAGTGCATTTCGATTCACAAGGTCAAAAGCAGACTTAAAGTCAACAAAAATGCATAAACCTTTTTGTTCCTTGCATGAAATGATTTCACGATGGAGGTTGTAAAGATATGGTCTTCGGTTTGAGAATTTTTTTCGGAAACTTGCTTGAAATTGAGTAAGTATATGATAGGTTTTCACCCACATCTCCAGCCTTTTAACAAGTATACCACAAAACAATTTTGCGATGACGTTCATAAATGATATGCCCCTATAATTTTCCACATTATTAATCTTTCCTTTTTTGTGAATAGGCAATATAAATGACTTTTTAAATGATGTAGGCACATCCTCATTTGTAAACACTTCATTGAAAAATGATGTAAGTTGAGAAATAAAAGCTGGTGTGGCATTCTTAAAATATTCGTATGAGATCCCATCTTCTCCTGGAGCTTTTCCAGTTTTTGCCTTAGGATAACTTCCGGTAAGGTGATTTCCACTAACCAATATCTCGAAAGTGAATAGAAGTTCTGCATACTAAAATTCAACAACTGATTTATGTTGTAAAACGTTTTTAAAGTGATTTGGAAGATGGTTAGCCGGTACTCCTAATCCAATTTTAAAGCTTGATTCATTTATTTCTTTTGTCACCTTCCAAAACTTTTTGAATTGCTGATTGGCCAAGTATGTTAGCTTGATGGTTTTTGAATTCCGTTTTCTTTTTGTAACAAAGAAGTGTATACCGTTTGTTTGCTTCGTTGTACCAATATTTTAAACTTTCACTTTGGCTGTTCCGGAGTATTTTCAAAAGATGAAGGATTTTTGTCGGGCGTACATAAACTCATTATCGAACCATTTTTGTTTGAATGTCTTACACATGTTTGTTGTAGTTCTAGTAACAGAGTTTCTGATACAAGCAACAAGTTGATATGAGTGATAATGAGCTGAATTGTAACTCATTAGCTGCTGAAAGATAAGTATATGGCTTGTTTTGGTATACTTATAAGATTTCTTTGGAAATCTGTTATTTTTTCTGACCATTCAACAATTATTATTGGCATGTGATCTGAGAAATGTTTACATTGTACTTCGAATTTCTTTATAAGTTCAATCCAATTTTTATTCGCAGCACAGTTATCGATTTCAGGTCTACCTTGCCCTCCTATAATAGTAACGTTCAGTGTCTCCGTAAGTACAACCGTTCCAAATTATACAATCATACATCTTGAAAAAGTTCAAGAATATTCGTGCCATTTTGATTATATACATTGTCGTTGGAAATTCTGCTGTTTAGGTTTATTGAACGGTTATTCGTGCAGCAGATTGCAGTTACTTGTAAATTCTTAGTTCTTGCGACGCCTATTAAAAGAACACTTTTGTTTGATAAACATAACATAATGTTGTTAAATTATTCGTAGACTTTAGTCCGATTAGCCGTTTCACAACAAATTACCTTAAATTTCTTCAAACTGTTATTTTTTCTGACCATTCAACAATTATTATTGGCATGTGATCTGAGAAATGTTTACATTGTACTTCGAATTTTTTTATAAGTTCAATCCAATTTTTATTCGCAGCACGGTTATCGATTTCAGGTCTACCTTGCCCTCCTATAATAGTAACCTTCAGTGTCTCCGTAAGTACAACCGTTCCAAATTATACAATCATACATCTTGAAAAAGTTCAAGAAGATTCGTGCCATTTTGATTATATACATTGTCCTGGGAAATTCTGCTGTTTAGGTTTATTGAACGGTTATTCGTGCAGCAGATTGCAGTTACTTGTAAATTCTTAGTTCTTGCGACGCCTATTAAAAGAACACTTTTGTTTGATAAACATAACATAATGTTAAACTATTCAGTCCAATTGTTACAATTTATATAAAGTGGTATAATGTACATATCAGTTTTGTGTAGCCGTTTCACAACAAATTACCTTAAATTTCTTCAAACATATACTTATTATACAACTAATTTGAAACCAATAAAATACTTTGAAAATTTACTGAGATTTTCACTTGTAGCATGTGTTTCATAAAGGAAAATCATTAACATGATCGAAAAAATCATTAAATAAAAGTTTGTTATTGAGCACTGACACATTATAAGATAAAATTTTAAATGTATATAAAGGTATTGAGCTGACGGCATTACAATATCAATTTTGTACTATATTTATAAGCAATAGGAAAACTTTGTAGAGAAGATATCCCTGGTGTAGTAACATCATCAGTTTGACATCATGAAAATCAAGCTGTCCAAACATTTTGCACAAGTGGTTTTCTCCATCTTCCTTTTTATATTTAAATACATTGTTATTGTTTAAATAAAATGAATTCCCTCAAACTACTAATGCATTATTGTTTTTTATTGTTACTATTTCGTTTGGTTTCTTTGTTTCCTATAGCCAAGGAGGATTCGGCGTTTGTGTTGTGATTGTTTCGTGAGCAAAAATGGTACATATAATAATAAAAGTAAAATAATCTTTTGATTTTCGGGCTCCTTCTTCAAATGTGTCGGGTTCAAAATTTCCATGCGCTTCAATTATTTTGTAAAGTTGATCTTTTAAATGGTTTAAATTTTGCGGATTCAACGTTACTACTTTACCAAATGTGTTTCCCAGGTCTTTCCATTTTGACATCCACGAGTCCTCGTTTCTAAGCTCATAGAGTGTCATTCTTTTCGATAGTCGGTCATCGTTATGAGACAAAACCTTGACAATGTGGTCTGATTGTGATTTAAGGGTGCTAATAAATATTTTTGGAACTCCCGTTTCGAGATATATGGCATAAGTAAGAGTATGCAAGGGTTAATTAAAAAGTTCCTTCAAAAAACTTCTGTGAAGTTTTTCTATCACCTCATATTCGTTAATTCCCCATACCTGGACAGCATAGCAAAGCAAAATTTTAATAACAGCATCAAATATCCTATATTTCGCTGATAGTATTATTCTTTGATTTGAAAATATATTCCTCATGATATATTTAACAGACTAGGAAGTTTTAGATTTAATGTTAACGTGATTATAAAAATCCATGGTTCTGCTTTGATTTACACCCAAGTACCTGTACTCGTTAGTTATCTCTAAAATGTTTGCATTTAAGTGCCAATTGTATGATGATTGATTCCAGGTAGATCTTGTGAACACCATCACCTTGGATTTTTCAGTATTAATGACTAGTCCCTACTTACTGCAATAATCTGCTAAGCGATTGATCATCAGCTGGAGATATTCTGGTGACTCAGAAAGTTATACCAGGTCATCACCATATAAGAGGACATTTATGGTCAACTCAGCGATCCTAATACCTCCTGGTAGTGAAGCATCTACGTCATTAATAAAAAGTGCAAATAGAAGAGCACCTAATAGGCATCCTTGTTTAACTCCGGTGTCCGTTTCAAACCATTCCGAAAACGTTTCGAACCATCTTAAGCAGTTGCTTTTGATTCTGCATACATTTCTTTTACTACATGAATGAACTTTGTAGATATGCCTAGTTGTAAGAGTTTAAAGAATAGTGCATTTCGATTCACAAGGTCAAAAGCAGACTTAAAGTCAACAAAAATGCATAAACCTTTTTGTTCCTTGCATGAAATGATTTCACGATGGAGGTTGTAAAGATATGGTCTTCGGTTTGAGAATTTTTTTCGGAAACTTGCTTGAAATTGAGTAAGTATATGAAAGGTTTTCACCCACATCTCCAGCCTTTTAACAAGTATACCACAAAACAATTTTGCGATGACGTTCATAAATGATATGCCCCTATAATTTTCCACATTATTAATCTTTCCTTTTTTGTGAATAGGCAATATAAATGACTTTTTAAATGATGTAGGCACATCCTCATTTGTAAACACTTCATTGAAAAATGATGTAAGTTGAGAAATAAAAGCTGGTGTGGCATTCTTAAAATATTCGTATGAGATCCCATCTTCTCCTGGAGCTTTTCCATTTTTTGCCTTAGGATAACTTCCGGTAAGGTGATTTCCACTAACCAATATCTCGAAAGTGAATAGAAGTTCTGCATACTAAAATTCAACAACTGATTTATGTTGTAAAACGTTTTTAAAGTGATTTGGAAGATGGTTAGCCGGTACTCCTAATCCAATTTTAAAGCTTGATTCATTTATTTCTTTTGTCACCTTCCAAAACTCTTTTGAATTGTTGATTGGCCAAGTATGTTAGCTTGATGGTTTTTGAATTCCGTTTTCTTTTTGTAACAAAGAAGTGTATACCGTTTGTTTGCTTCGTTGTACCAATATTTTAAACTTTCACTTTGGCTGTTCCGGAGTACTTTCAAAAGATGAAGGATTTTTGTCGGGCGTACATAAACTCATTCTGCTGTTTAGGTTTATTGAACGGTTATTCGTGCAGCAGATTGCAGTTACTTGTAAATTCTTAGTTCTTGTGACGCCTATTAAAAGAACACTTTTGTTTGATAAACATAACATAATGTTGTTAAATTATTCGTAGACTTTAGTCCGATTAGCCGTTTCACAACAAATTACCTTAAATTTCTTCAAACTGTTATTTTTTCTTACCATTCAACAATTATTATTGGCATGTGATCTGAGAAATGTTTACATTGTACTTCGAATTTTTTTATAAGTTCAATCCAATTTTTATTCGCAGCACAGTTATCGATTTCAGGTCTACCTTGCCCTCCTATAATAGTAACCTTCAGTGTCTCCGTAAGTACAACCGTTCCAAATTATACAATCATACATCTTGAAAAAGTTCAAGAAGATTCGTGCCATTTTGATTATATACATTGTCCTTGGAAATTCTGCTGTTTAGGTTTATTGAACGGTTATTCGTGCAGCAGATTGCAGTTACTTGTAAATTCTTAGTTCTTGTGACGCCTATTAAAAGAACACTTTTGTTTGATAAACATAACATAATGTTGTTAAATTATTCGTAGACTTTAGTCCGATTAGCCGTTTCACAACAAATTACCTTAAATTTCTTCAAACTGTTATTTTTTCTGACCATTCAACAATTATTATTGGCATGTGATCTGAGAAATGTTTACATTGTACTTCGAATTTTTTTATAAGTTCAATCCAATTTTTATTCGCAGCACAGTTATCGATTTCAGGTCTACCTTGCCCTCCTATAATAGTAACCTTCAGTGTCTCCGTAAGTACAACCGTTCCAAATTATACAATCATACATCTTGAAAAAGTTCAAGAAGATTCGTGCCATTTTGATTATATACATTGTCCTGGGAAATTCTGCTGTTTAGGTTTATTGAACGGTTATTCGTGCAGCAGATTGCAGTTACTTGTAAATTCTTAGTTCTTGCGACGCCTATTAAAAGAACACTTTTGTTTGATAAACATAACATAATGTTAAACTATTCAGTCCAATTGTTACAATTTATATAAAGTGGTATAATGTACATATCAGTTTTGTGTAGCCGTTTCACAACAAATTACCTTAAATTTCTTCAAACATATACTTATTATACAACTAATTTGAAACCAATAAAATACTTTGAAAATTTACTGAGATTTTCACTTGTAGCATGTGTTTCATAAAGGAAAATCATTAACATGATCGAAAAAATCATTAAATAAAAGTTTGTTATTGAGCACTGACACATTATAAGATAAAATTTTAAATGTATATAAAGGTATTGAGCTGACGGCATTACAATATCAATTTTGTACTATATTTATAAGCAATAGGAAAACTTTGTAGAGAAGATATCCCTGGTGTAGTAACATCATCAGTTTGACATCATGAAAATCAAGCTGTCCAAACATTTTGCACAAGTGGTTTTCTCCATCTTCCTTTTTATATTTAAATACATTGTTATTGTTTAAATAAAATGAATTCCCTCAAACTACTAATGCATTATTGTTTTTTATTGTTACTATTTCGTTTGGTTTCTTTGTTTCCTATAGCCAAGGAGGATTCGGCGTTTGTGTTGTGATTGTTTCGTGAGCAAAAATGGTACATATAATAATAAAAGTAAAATAATCTTTTGATTTTCGGGCTCCTTCTTCAAATGTGTCGGGTTCAAAATTTCCATGCGCTTCAATTATTTTGTAAAGTTGATCTTTTAAATGGTTTAAATTTTGCGGATTCAACGTTACTACTTCACCAAATGTGTTTCCCAGGTCTTTCCATTTTGACATCCACGAGTCCTCGTTTCTAAGCTCATAGAGTGTCATTCTTTTCGATAGTCGGTCATCTTTATGAGACAAAACCTTGACAATGTGGTCTGATTGTGATTTAAGGGTGCTAATAAATATTTTTGGAACTCCCGTTTCGAGATATATGGCATAAGTAAGAGTATGCAAGGGTTAATTAAAAAGTTCCTTCAAAAAACTTCTGTGAAGTTTTTCTATCACCTCATATTCGTTAATTCCCCATACCTGGACAGCATAGCAAAGCAAAATTTTAATAACAGCATCAAATATCCTATATTTCGCTGATAGTATTATTCTTTGATTTGAAAATATATTCCTCATGATATATTTAACAGACTAGGAAGTTTTAGATTTAATGTTAACGTGATTATAAAAATCCATGGTTCTGCTTTGATTTACACCCAAGTACCTGTACTCGTTAGTTATCTCTAAAATGTTTGCATTTAAGTGCCAATTGTATGATGATTGATTCCAGGTAGATCTTGTGAACACCATCACCTTGGATTTTTCAGTATTAATGACTAGTCCCTACTTACTGCAATAATCTGCTAAGCGATTGATCATCAGCTGGAGATATTCTGGTGACTCAGAAAGTTATACCAGGTCATCACCATATAAGAGGACATTTATGGTCAACTCAGCGATCCTAATACCTCCTGGTAGTGAAGCATCTACGTCATTAATAAAAAGTGCAAATAGAAGAGCACCTAATAGTCATCCTTGTTTAACTCCGGTGTCCGTTTCAAACCATTCCGAAAACGTTTCGAACCATCTTAAGCAGTTGCTTTTGATTCTGCATACATTTCTTTTACTACATGAATGAACTTTGTAGATATGCCTAGTTGTAAGAGTTTAAAGAATAGTGCATTTCGATTCACAAGGTCAAAAGCAGACTTAAAGTCAACAAAAATGCATAAACCTTTTTGTTCCTTGCATGAAATGATTTCACGATGGAGGTTGTAAAGATATGGTCTTCGGTTTGAGAATTTTTTTCGGAAACTTGCTTGAAATTGAGTAAGTATATGATAGGTTTTCACCCACATCTCCAGCCTTTTAACAAGTATACCACAAAACAATTTTGCGATGACGTTCATAAATGATATGCCCCTATAATTTTCCACATTATTAATCTTTCCTTTTTTGTGAATAGGCAATATAAATGACTTTTTAAATGAAGTAGGCACATCCTCATTTGTAAACACTTCATTGAAAAATGATGTAAGTAGAGAAATAAAAGCTGGTGTGGCATTCTTAAAATATTCGTATGAGATCCCATCTTCTCCTGGAGCTTTTCCATTTTTTGCCTTAGGATAACTTCCGGTAAGGTGATTTCCACTAACCAATATCTCGAAAGTGAATAGAAGTTCTGCATACTAAAATTCAACAACTGATTTATGTTGTAAAACGTTTTTAAAGTGATTTGGAAGATGGTTAGCCGGTACTCCTAATCCAATTTTAAAGCTTGATTCATTTATTTCTTTTGTCACCTTCCAAAACTCTTTTGAATTGTTGATTGGCCAAGTATGTTAGCTTGATGGTTTTTGAATTCCGTTTTCTTTTTGTAACAAAGAAGTGTATACCGTTTGTTTGCTTCGTTGTACCAATATTTTAAACTTTCACTTTGGCTGTTCCGGAGTACTTTCAAAAGATGAAGGATTTTTGTCGGGCGTACATAAACTCATTATCGAACCATTTTTGTTTGAATGTCTTACACATGTTTGTTGTAGTTCTAGTAACAGAGTTTCTGATACAAGCAACAAGTTGATATGAGTGATAATGAGCTGAATTGTAACTCATTAGCTGCTGAAAGATAAGTATATGGCTTGTTTTGGTATACTTATAAGATTTCTTTGGAAATCTGTTATTTTTTCTGACCATTCAACAATTATTATTGGCATGTGATCTGAGAAATGTTTACATTGTACTTCGAATTTTTTTATAAGTTCAATCCAATTTTTATTCGCAGCACAGTTATCGATTTCAGGTCTACCTTGCCCTCCTATAATAGTAACCTTCAGTGTCTCCGTAAGTACAACCGTTCCAAATTATACAATCATACATCTTGAAAAAGTTCAAGAAGATTCGTGCCATTTTGATTATATACATTGTCCTGGGAAATTCTGCTGTTTAGGTTTATTGAACGGTTATTCGTGCAGCAGATTGCAGTTACTTGTAAATTCTTAGTTCTTGCGACGCCTATTAAAAGAACACTTTTGTTTGATAAACATAACATAATGTTAAACTATTCAGTCCAATTGTTACAATTTATATAAAGTGGTATAATGTACATATCAGTTTTGTGTAGCCGTTTCACAACAAATTACCTTAAATTTCTTCAAACATATACTTATTATACAACTAATTTGAAACCAATAAAATACTTTGAAAATTTACTGAGATTTTCACTTGTAGCATGTGTTTCATAAAGGAAAATCATTAACATGATCGAAAAAATCATTAAATAAAAGTTTGTTATTGAGCACTGACACATTATAAGATAAAATTTTAAATGTATATAAAGGTATTGAGCTGACGGCATTACAATATCAATTTTGTACTATATTTATAAGCAATAGGAAAACTTTGTAGAGAAGATATCCCTGGTGTAGTAACATCATCAGTTTGACATCATGAAAATCAAGCTGTCCAAACATTTTGCACAAGTGGTTTTCTCCATCTTCCTTTTTATATTTAAATACATTGTTATTGTTTAAATAAAATGAATTCCCTCAAACTACTAATGCATTATTGTTTTTTATTGTTACTATTTCGTTTGGTTTCTTTGTTTCCTATAGCCAAGGAGGATTCGGCGTTTGTGTTGTGATTGTTTCGTGAGCAAAAATGGTACATATAATAATAAAAGTAAAATAATCTTTTGATTTTCGGGCTCCTTCTTCAAATGTGTCGGGTTCAAAATTTCCATGCGCTTCAATTATTTTGTAAAGTTGATCTTTTAAATGGTTTAAATTTTGCGGATTCAACGTTACTACTTCACCAAATGTGTTTCCCAGGTCTTTCCATTTTGACATCCACGAGTCCTCGTTTCTAAGCTCATAGAGTGTCATTCTTTTCGATAGTCGGTCATCTTTATGAGACAAAACCTTGACAATGTGGTCTGATTGTGATTTAAGGGTGCTAATAAATATTTTTGGAACTCCCGTTTCGAGATATATGGCATAAGTAAGAGTATGCAAGGGTTAATTAAAAATTTCCTTCAAAAAACTTCTGTGAAGTTTTTCTATCACCTCATATTCGTTAATTCCCCATACCTGGACAGCATAGCAAAGCAAAATTTTAATAACAGCATCAAATATCCTATATTTCGCTGATAGTATTATTCTTTGATTTGAAAATATATTCCTCATGATATATTTAACAGACTAGGAAGTTTTAGATTTAATGTTAACGTGATTATAAAAATCCATGGTTCTGCTTTGATTTACACCCAAGTACCTGTACTCGTTAGTTATCTCTAAAATGTTTGCATTTAAGTGCCAATTGTATGATGATTGATTCCAGGTAGATCTTGTGAACACCATCACCTTGGATTTTTCAGTATTAATGACTAGTCCCTACTTACTGCAATAATCTGCTAAGCGATTGATCATCAGCTGGAGATATTCTGGTGACTCAGAAAGTTATACCAGGTCATCACCATATAAGAGGACATTTATGGTCAACTCAGCGATCCTAATACCTCCTGGTAGTGAAGCATCTACGTCATTAATAAAAAGTGCAAATAGAAGAGCACCTAATAGTCATCCTTGTTTAACTCCGGTGTCCGTTTCAAACCATTCCGAAAACGTTTCGAACCATCTTAAGCAGTTGCTTTTGATTCTGCATACATTTCTTTTACTACATGAATGAACTTTGTAGATATGCCTAGTTGTAAGAGTTTAAAGAATAGTGCATTTCGATTCACAAGGTCAAAAGCAGACTTAAAGTCAACAAAAATGCATAAACCTTTTTGTTCCTTGCATGAAATGATTTCACGATGGAGGTTGTAAAGATATGGTCTTCGGTTTGAGAATTTTTTTCGGAAACTTGCTTGAAATTGAGTAAGTATATGATAGGTTTTCACCCACATCTCCAGCCTTTTAACAAGTATACCACAAAACAATTTTGCGATGACGTTCATAAATGATATGCCCCTATAATTTTCCACATTATTAATCTTTCCTTTTTTGTGAATAGGCAATATAAATGACTTTTTAAATGAAGTAGGCACATCCTCATTTGTAAACACTTCATTGAAAAATGATGTAAGTTGAGAAATAAAAGCTGGTGTGGCATTCTTAAAATATTCGTATGAGATCCCATCTTCTCCTGGAGCTTTTCCATTTTTTGCCTTAGGATAACTTCCGGTAAGGTGATTTCCACTAACCAATATCTCGAAAGTGAATAGAAGTTCTGCATACTAAAATTCAACAACTGATTTATGTTGTAAAACGTTTTTAAAGTGATTTGGAAGATGGTAAGCCGGTACTCCTAATCCAATTTTAAAGCTTGATTCATTTATTTCTTTTGTCACCTTCCAAAACTCTTTTGAATTGTTGATTGGCCAAGTATGTTAGCTTGATGGTTTTTGAATTCCGTTTTCTTTTTGTAACAAAGAAGTGTATACCGTTTGTTTGCTTCGTTGTACCAATATTTTAAACTTTCACTTTGGCTGTTCCGGAGTACTTTCAAAAGATGAAGGATTTTTGTCGGGCGTACATAAACTCATTCTGCTGTTTAGGTTTATTGAACGGTTATTCGTGCAGCAGATTGCAGTTACTTGTAAATTCTTAGTTCTTGTGACGCCTATTAAAAGAACACTTTTGTTTGATAAACATAACATAATGTTGTTAAATTATTCGTAGACTTTAGTCCGATTAGCCGTTTCACAACAAATTACCTTAAATTTCTTCAAACTGTTATTTTTTCTGACCATTCAACAATTATTATTGGCATGTGATCTGAGAAATGTTTACATTGTACTTCGAATTTTTTTATAAGTTCAATCCAATTTTTATTCGCAGCACAGTTATCGATTTCAGGTCTACCTTGCCCTCCTATAATAGTAACCTTCAGTGTCTCCGTAAGTACAACCGTTCCAAATTATACAATCATACATCTTGAAAAAGTTCAAGAAGATTCGTGCCATTTTGATTATATACATTGTCCTGGGAAATTCTGCTGTTTAGGTTTATTGAACGGTTATTCGTGCAGCAGATTGCAGTTACTTGTAAATTCTTAGTTCTTGCGACGCCTATTAAAAGAACACTTTTGTTTGATAAACATAACATAATGTTAAACTATTCAGTCCAATTGTTACAATTTATATAAAGTGGTATAATGTACATATCAGTTTTGTGTAGCCGTTTCACAACAAATTACCTTAAATTTCTTCAAACATATACTTATTATACAACTAATTTGAAACCAATAAAATACTTTGAAAATTTACTGAGATTTTCACTTGTAGCATGTGTTTCATAAAGGAAAATCATTAACATGATCGAAAAAATCATTAAATAAAAGTTTGTTATTGAGCACTGACACATTATAAGATAAAATTTTAAATGTATATAAAGGTATTGAGCTGACGGCATTACAATATCAATTTTGTACTATATTTATAAGCAATAGGAAAACTTTGTAGAGAAGATATCCCTGGTGTAGTAACATCATCAGTTTGACATCATGAAAATCAAGCTGTCCAAACATTTTGCACAAGTGGTTTTCTCCATCTTCCTTTTTATATTTAAATACATTGTTATTGTTTAAATAAAATGAATTCCCTCAAACTACTAATGCATTATTGTTTTTTATTGTTACTATTTCGTTTGGTTTCTTTGTTTCCTATAGCCAAGGAGGATTCGGCGTTTGTGTTGTGATTGTTTCGTGAGCAAAAATGGTACATATAATAATAAAAGTAAAATAATCTTTTGATTTTCGGGCTCCTTCTTCAAATGTGTCGGGTTCAAAATTTCCATGCGCTTCAATTATTTTGTAAAGTTGATCTTTTAAATGGTTTAAATTTTGCGGATTCAACGTTACTACTTCACCAAATGTGTTTCCCAGGTCTTTCCATTTTGACATCCACGAGTCCTCGTTTCTAAGCTCATAGAGTGTCATTCTTTTCGATAGTCGGTCATCGTTATGAGACAAAACCTTGACAATGTGGTCTGATTGTGATTTAAGGGTGCTAATAAATATTTTGGAACTCCCGTTTCGAGATATATGGCATAAGTAAGAGTATGCAAGGGTTAATTAAAAAGTTCCTTCAAAAAACTTCTGTGAAATTTTTCTATCACCTCATATTCGTTAATTCCCCATACCTGGACAGCATAGCAAAGCAAAATTTTAATAACAGCATCAAATATCCTATATTTCGCTGATAGTATTATTCTTTGATTTGAAAATATATTCCTCATGATATATTTAACAGACTAGGAAGTTTTAGATTTAATGTTAACGTGATTATAAAAATCCATGGTTCTGCTTTGATTTACACCCAAGTACCTGTACTCGTTAGTTATCTCTAAAATGTTTGCATTTAAGTGCCAATTGTATGATGATTGATTCCAGGTAGATCTTGTGAACACCATCACCTTGGATTTTTCAGTATTAATGACTAGTCCCTACTTACTGCAATAATCTGCTAAGCGATTGATCATCAGCTGGAGATATTCTGGTGACTCAGAAAGTTATACCAGGTCATCACCATATAAGAGGACATTTATGGTCAACTCAGCGATCCTAATACCTCCTGGTAGTGAAGCATCTACGTCATTAATAAAAAGTGCAAATAGAAGAGCACCTAATAGGCATCCTTGTTTAACTCCGGTGTCCGTTTCAAACCATTCCGAAAACGTTTCGAACCATCTTAAGCAGTTGCTTTTGATTCTGCATACATTTCTTTTACTACATGAATGAACTTTGTAGATATGCCTAGTTGTAAGAGTTTAAAGAATAGTGCATTTCGATTCACAAGGTCAAAAGCAGACTTAAAGTCAACAAAAATGCATAAACCTTTTTGTTCCTTGCATGAAATGATTTCACGATGGAGGTTGTAAAGATATGGTCTTCGGTTTGAGAATTTTTTTCGGAAACTTGCTTGAAATTGAGTAAGTATATGATAGGTTTTCACCCACATCTCCAGCCTTTTAACAAGTATACCACAAAACAATTTTGCGATGACGTTCATAAATGATATGCCCCTATAATTTTCCACATTATTAATCTTTCCTTTTTTGTGAATAGGCAATATAAATGACTTTTTAAATGATGTAGGCACATCCTCATTTGTAAACACTTCATTGAAAAATGATGTAAGTTGAGAAATAAAAGCTGGTGTGGCATTCTTAAAATATTCGTATGAGATCCCATCTTCTCCTGGAGCTTTTCCATTTTTTGCCTTAGGATAACTTCCGGTAAGGTGATTTCCACTAACCAATATCTCGAAAGTGAATAGAAGTTCTGCATACTAAAATTCAACAACTGATTTATGTTGTAAAACGTTTTTAAAGTGATTTGGAAGATGGTTAGCCGGTACTCCTAATCCAATTTTAAAGCTTGATTCATTTATTTCTTTTGTCACCTTCCAAAACTCTTTTGAATTGTTGATTGGCCAAGTATGTTAGCTTGATGGTTTTTGAATTCCGTTTTCTTTTTGTAACAAAGAAGTGTATACCGTTTGTTTGCTTCGTTGTACCAATATTTTAAACTTTCACTTTGGCTGTTCCGGAGTACTTTCAAAAGATGAAGGATTTTTGTCGGGCGTACATAAACTCATTCTGCTGTTTAGGTTTATTGAACGGTTATTCGTGCAGCAGATTGCAGTTACTTGTAAATTCTTAGTTCTTGTGACGCCTATTAAAAGAACACTTTTGTTTGATAAACATAACATAATGTTGTTAAATTATTCGTAGACTTTAGTCCGATTAGCCGTTTCACAACAAATTACCTTAAATTTCTTCAAACTGTTATTTTTTCTGACCATTCAACAATTATTATTGGCATGTGATCTGAGAAATGTTTACATTGTACTTCGAATTTTTTTATAAGTTCAATCCAATTTTTATTCGCAGCACAGTTATCGATTTCAGGTCTACCTTGCCCTCCTATAATAGTAACTTTCAGTGTCTCCGTAAGTACAACCGTTCCAAATTATACAATCATACATCTTGAAAAAGTTCAAGAAGATTCGTGCCATTTTGATTATATACATTGTCCTGGGAAATTCTGCTGTTTAGGTTTATTGAACGGTTATTCGTGCAGCAGATTGCAGTTACTTGTAAATTCTTAGTTCTTGCGACGCCTATTAAAAGAACACTTTTGTTTGATAAACATAACATAATGTTAAACTATTCAGTCCAATTGTTACAATTTATATAAAGTGGTATAATGTACATATCAGTTTTGTGTAGCCGTTTCACAACAAATTACCTTAAATTTCTTCAAACATATACTTATTATACAACTAATTTGAAACCAATAAAATACTTTGAAAATTTACTGAGATTTTCACTTGTAGCATGTGTTTCATAAAGGAAAATCATTAACATGGTCGAAAAAATCATTAAATAAAAGTTTGTTTTTGAGCCCTGACACATTATAAGATAAAATTTTAAATGTATATAAAGGTATTGAGCTGACGGCATTACAATTTCAATTTTGTACTATATTTATAAGCAATAGGAAAACTTTGTAGAGAAGATACCCCTGGTGTAGTAACATCATCAGTTTGACATCATGAAAATCAAGCTGTCCAAACATTTTGCACAAGTGGTTTTCTCCATCTTCTTTTTTATATTTAAATACATTGTTATTGTTTAAATAAAATGAATTCCCTCAAACTACTAATGCATTATTGTTTTTTATTGTTACTATTTCGTTTGGTTTCTTTGTTTCCTATAGCCAAGGAGGATTCGGCGTTTGTGTTGTGATTGTTTCGTGAGCAAAAATGGTACATATAATAATAAAAGTAAAATAATCTTTTGATTTTCGGGCTCCTTCTTCAAATGTGTCGGGTTCAAAATTTCCATGCGCTTCAATTATTTTGTAAAGTTGATCTTTTAAATGGTTTAAATTTTGCGGATTCAACGTTACTACTTCACCAAATGTGTTTCCCAGGTCTTTCCATTTTGACATCCACGAGTCCTCGTTTCTAAGCTCATAGAGTGTCATTCTTTTCGATAGTCGGTCATCGTTATGAGACAAAACCTTGACAATGTGGTCTGATTGTGATTTAAGGGTGCTAATAAATATTTTTGGAACTCCCGTTTCGAGATATATGGCATAAGTAAGAGTATGCAAGGGTTAATTAAAAAGTTCCTTCAAAAAACTTCTGTGAAATTTTTCTATCACCTCATATTCGTTAATTCCCCATATCTGGACAGCATAGCAAAGCAAAATTTTAATAACAGCATCAAATATCCTATATTTCGCTGATAGTATTATTCTTTGATTTGAAAATATATTCCTCATGATATATTTAACAGACTAGGAAGTTTTAGATTTAATGTTAACGTGATTATAAAAATCCATGGTTCTGCTTTGATTTACACCCAAGTACCTGTACTCGTTAGTTATCTCTAAAATGTTTGCATTTAAGTGCCAATTGTATGATGATTGATTCCAGGTAGATCTTGTGAACACCATCACCTTGGATTTTTCAGTATTAATGACTAGTCCCTACTTACTGCAATAATCTGCTAAGCGATTGATCATCAGCTGGAGATATTCTGGTGACTCAGAAAGTTATACCAGGTCATCACCATATAAGAGGACATTTATGGTCAACTCAGCGATCCTAATACCTCCTGGTAGTGAAGCATCTACGTCATTAATAAAAAGTGCAAATAGAAGAGCACCTAATAGGCATCCTTGTTTAACTCCGGTGTCCGTTTCAAACCATTCCGAAAACGTTTCGAACCATCTTAAGCAGTTGCTTTTGATTCTGCATACATTTCTTTTACTACATGAATGAACTTTGTAGATATGCCTAGTTGTAAGAGTTTAAAGAATAGTGCATTTCGATTCACAAGGTCAAAAGCAGACTTAAAGTCAACAAAAATGCATAAACCTTTTTGTTCCTTGCATGAAATGATTTCACGATGGAGGTTGTAAAGATATGGTCTTCGGTTTGAGAATTTTTTTCGGAAACTTGCCTGAAATTGAGTAAGTATATGATAGGTTTTCACCCACATCTCCAGCCTTTTAACAAGTATACCACAAAACAATTTTGCGATGACGTTCATAAATGATATGCCCCTATAATTTTCCACATTATTAATCTTTCCTTTTTTGTGAATAGGCAATATAAATGACTTTTTAAATGATGTAGGCACATCCTCATTTGTAAACACTTCATTGAAAAATGATGTAAGTTGAGAAATAAAAGCTGGTGTGGCATTCTTAAAATATTCGTATGAGATCCCATCTTCTCCTGGAGCTTTTCCATTTTTTGCCTTAGGATAACTTTCGGTAAGGTGATTTCCACTAACCAATATCTCGAAAGTGAATAGAAGTTCTGCATACTAAAATTCAACAACTGATTTATGTTGTAAAACGTTTTTAAAGTGATTTGGAAGATGGTTAGCCGGTACTCCTAATCCAATTTTAAAGCTTGATTCATTTATTTCTTTTGTCACCTTCCAAAACTCTTTTGAATTGTTGATTGGCCAAGTATGTTAGCTTGATGGTTTTTGAATTCCGTTTTCTTTTTGTAACAAAGAAGTGTATACCGTTTGTTTGCTTCGTTGTACCAATATTTTAAACTTTCACTTTGGCTGTTCCGGAGTACTTTCAAAAGATGAAGGATTTTTGTCGGGCGTACATAAACTCATTCTGCTGTTTAGGTTTATTGAACGGTTATTCGTGCAGCAGATTGCAGTTACTTGTAAATTCTTAGTTCTTGTGACGCCTATTAAAAGAACACTTTTGTTTGATAAACATAACATAATGTTGTTAAATTATTCGTAGACTTTAGTCCGATTAGCCGTTTCACAACAAATTACCTTAAATTTCTTCAAACTGTTATTTTTTCTGACCATTCAACAATTATTATTGGCATGTGATCTGAGAAATGTTTACATTGTACTTCGAATTTTTTTATAAGTTCAATCCAATTTTTATTCGCAGCACAGTTATCGATTTCAGGTCTACCTTGCCCTCCTATAATAGTAACTTTCAGTGTCTCCGTAAGTACAACCGTTCCAAATTATACAATCATACATCTTGAAAAAGTTCAAGAAGATTCGTGCCATTTTGATTATATACATTGTCCTGGGAAATTCTGCTGTTTAGGTTTATTGAACGGTTATTCGTGCAGCAGATTGCAGTTACTTGTAAATTCTTAGTTCTTGCGACGCCTATTAAAAGAACACTTTTGTTTGATAAACATAACATAATGTTAAACTATTCAGTCCAATTGTTACAATTTATATAAAGTGGTATAATGTACATATCAGTTTTGTGTAGCCGTTTCACAACAAATTACCTTAAATTTCTTCAAACATATACTTATTATACAACTAATTTGAAACCAATAAAATACTTTGAAAATTTACTGAGATTTTCACTTGTAGCATGTGTTTCATAAAGGAAAATCATTAACATGGTCGAAAAAATCATTAAATAAAAGTTTGTTATTGAGCCCTGACACATTATAAGATAAAATTTTAAATGTATATAAAGGTATTGAGCTGACGGCATTACAATTTCAATTTTGTACTATATTTATAAGCAATAGGAAAACTTTGTAGAGAAGATACCCCTGGTGTAGTAACATCATCAGTTTGACATCATGAAAATCAAGCTGTCCAAACATTTTGCACAAGTGGTTTTCTCCATCTTCTTTTTTATATTTAAATACATTGTTATTGTTTAAATAAAATGAATTCCCTCAAACTACTAATGCATTATTGTTTTTTATTGTTACTATTTCGTTTGGTTTCTTTGTTTCCTATAGCCAAGGAGGATTCGGCGTTTGTGTTGTGATTGTTTCGTGAGCAAAAATGGTACATATAATAATAAAAGTAAAATAATCTTTTGATTTTCGGGCTCCTTCTTCAAATGTGTCGGGTTCAAAATTTCCATGCGCTTCAATTATTTTGTAAAGTTGATCTTTTGAATGGTTTAAATTTTGCGGATTCAACGTTACTACTTCACCAAATGTGTTTCCCAGGTCTTTCCATTTTGACATCCACGAGTCCTCGTTTCTAAGCTCATAGAGTGTCATTCTTTTCGATAGTCGGTCATCGTTATGAGACAAAACCTTGACAATGTGGTCTGATTGTGATTTAAGGGTGCTAATAAATATTTTGGAACTCCCGTTTCGAGATATATGGCATAAGTAAGAGTATGCAAGGGTTAATTAAAAAGTTCCTTCAAAAAACTTCTGTGAAATTTTTCTATCACCTCATATTCGTTAATTCCCCATACCTGGACAGCATAGCAAAGCAAAATTTTAATAACAGCATCAAATATCCTATATTTCGCTGATAGTATTATTCTTTGATTTGAAAATATATTCCTCATGATATATTTAACAGACTAGGAAGTTTTAGATTTAATGTTAACGTGATTATAAAAATCCATGGTTCTGCTTTGATTTACACCCAAGTACCTGTACTCGTTAGTTATCTCTAAAATGTTTGCATTTAAGTGCCAATTGTATGATGATTGATTCCAGGTAGATCTTGTGAACACCATCACCTTGGATTTTTCAGTATTAATGACTAGTCCCTACTTACTGCAATAATCTGCTAAGCGATTGATCATCAGCTGGAGATATTCTGGTGACTCAGAAAGTTATACCAGGTCATCACCATATAAGAGGACATTTATGGTCAACTCAGCGATCCTAATACCTCCTGGTAGTGAAGCATCTACGTCATTAATAAAAAGTGCAAATAGAAGAGCACCTAATAGGCATCCTTGTTTAACTCCGGTGTCCGTTTCAAACCATTCCGAAAACGTTTCGAACCATCTTAAGCAGTTGCTTTTGATTCTGCATACATTTCTTTTACTACATGAATGAACTTTGTAGATATGCCTAGTTGTAAGAGTTTAAAGAATAGTGCATTTCGATTCACAAGGTCAAAAGCAGACTTAAAGTCAACAAAAATGCATAAACCTTTTTGTTCCTTGCATGAAATGATTTCACGATGGAGGTTGTAAAGATATGGTCTTCGGTTTGAGAATTTTTTTCGGAAACTTGCTTGAAATTGAGTAAGTATATGATAGGTTTTCACCCACATCTCCAGCCTTTTAACAAGTATACCACAAAACAATTTTGCGATGACGTTCATAAATGATATGCCCCTATAATTTTCCACATTATTAATCTTTCCTTTTTTGTGAATAGGCAATATAAATGACTTTTTAAATGATGTAGGCACATCCTCATTTGTAAACACTTCATTGAAAAATGATGTAAGTTGAGAAATAAAAGCTGGTGTGGCATTCTTAAAATATTCGTATGAGATCCCATCTTCTCCTGGAGCTTTTCCATTTTTTGCCTTAGGATAACTTCCGGTAAGGTGATTTCCACTAACCAATATCTCGAAAGTGAATAGAAGTTCTGCATACTAAAATTCAACAACTGATTTATGTTGTAAAACGTTTTTAAAGTGATTTGGAAGATGGTTAGCCGGTACTCCTAATCCAATTTTAAAGCTTGATTCATTTATTTCTTTTGTCACCTTCCAAAACTCTTTTGAATTGTTGATTGGCCAAGTATGTTAGCTTGATGGTTTTTGAATTCCGTTTTCTTTTTGTAACAAAGAAGTGTATACCGTTTGTTTGCTTCGTTGTACCAATATTTTAAACTTTCACTTTGGCTGTTCCGGAGTACTTTCAAAAGATGAAGGATTTTTGTCGGGCGTACATAAACTCATTCTGCTGTTTAGGTTTATTGAACGGTTATTCGTGCAGCAGATTGCAGTTACTTGTAAATTCTTAGTTCTTGTGACGCCTATTAAAAGAACACTTTTGTTTGATAAACATAACATAATGTTGTTAAATTATTCGTAGACTTTAGTCCGATTAGCCGTTTCACAACAAATTACCTTAAATTTCTTCAAACTGTTATTTTTTCTGACCATTCAACAATTATTATTGGCATGTGATCTGAGAAATGTTTACATTGTACTTCGAATTTTTTTATAAGTTCAATCCAATTTTTATTCGCAGCACAGTTATCGATTTCAGGTCTACCTTGCCCTCCTATAATAGTAACTTTCAGTGTCTCCGTAAGTACAACCGTTCCAAATTATACAATCATACATCTTGAAAAAGTTCAAGAAGATTCGTGCCATTTTGATTATATACATTGTCCTGGGAAATTCTGCTGTTTAGGTTTATTGAACGGTTATTCGTGCAGCAGATTGCAGTTACTTGTAAATTCTTAGTTCTTGCGACGCCTATTAAAAGAACACTTTTGTTTGATAAACATAACATAATGTTAAACTATTCAGTCCAATTGTTACAATTTATATAAAGTGGTATAATGTACATATCAGTTTTGTGTAGCCGTTTCACAACAAATTACCTTAAATTTCTTCAAACATATACTTATTATACAACTAATTTGAAACCAATAAAATACTTTGAAAATTTACTGAGATTTTCACTTGTAGCATGTGTTTCATAAAGGAAAATCATTAACATGGTCGAAAAAATCATTAAATAAAAGTTTGTTATTGAGCCCTGACACATTATAAGATAAAATTTTAAATGTATATAAAGGTATTGAGCTGACGGCATTACAATTTCAATTTTGTACTATATTTATAAGCAATAGGAAAACTTTGTAGAGAAGATACCCCTGGTGTAGTAACATCATCAGTTTGACATCATGAAAATCAAGCTGTCCAAACATTTTGCACAAGTGGTTTTCTCCATCTTCTTTTTTATATTTAAATACATTGTTATTGTTTAAATAAAATGAATTCCCTCAAACTACTAATGCATTATTGTTTTTTATTGTTACTATTTCGTTTGGTTTCTTTGTTTCCTATAGCCAAGGAGGATTCGGCGTTTGTGTTGTGATTGTTTCGTGAGCAAAAATGGTACATATAATAATAAAAGTAAAATAATCTTTTGATTTTCGGGCTCCTTCTTCAAATGTGTCGGGTTCAAAATTTCCATGCGCTTCAATTATTTTGTAAAGTTGATCTTTTAAATGGTTTAAATTTTGCGGATTCAACGTTACTACTTCACCAAATGTGTTTCCCAGGTCTTTCCATTTTGACATCCACGAGTCCTCGTTTCTAAGCTCATAGAGTGTCATTCTTTTCGATAGTCGGTCATCGTTATGAGACAAAACCTTGACAATGTGGTCTGATTGTGATTTAAGGGTGCTAATAAATATTTTTGGAACTCCCGTTTCGAGATATATGGCATAAGTAAGAGTATGCAAGGGTTAATTAAAAAGTTCCTTCAAAAAACTTCTGTGAAATTTTTCTATCACCTCATATTCGTTAATTCCCCATATCTGGACAGCATAGCAAAGCAAAATTTTAATAACAGCATCAAATATCCTATATTTCGCTGATAGTATTATTCTTTGATTTGAAAATATATTCCTCATGATATATTTAACAGACTAGGAAGTTTTAGATTTAATGTTAACGTGATTATAAAAATCCATGGTTCTGCTTTGATTTACACCCAAGTACCTGTACTCGTTAGTTATCTCTAAAATGTTTGCATTTAAGTGCCAATTGTATGATGATTGATTCCAGGTAGATCTTGTGAACACCATCACCTTGGATTTTTCAGTATTAATGACTAGTCCCTACTTACTGCAATAATCTGCTAAGCGATTGATCATCAGCTGGAGATATTCTGGTGACTCAGAAAGTTATACCAGGTCATCACCATATAAGAGGACATTTATGGTCAACTCAGCGATCCTAATACCTCCTGGTAGTGAAGCATCTACGTCATTAATAAAAAGTGCAAATAGAAGAGCACCTAATAGGCATCCTTGTTTAACTCCGGTGTCCGTTTCAAACCATTCCGAAAACGTTTCGAACCATCTTAAGCAGTTGCTTTTGATTCTGCATACATTTCTTTTACTACATGAATGAACTTTGTAGATATGCCTAGTTGTAAGAGTTTAAAGAATAGTGCATTTCGATTCACAAGGTCAAAAGCAGACTTAAAGTCAACAAAAATGCATAAACCTTTTTGTTCCTTGCATGAAATGATTTCACGATGGAGGTTGTAAAGATATGGTCTTCGGTTTGAGAATTTTTTTCGGAAACTTGCTTGAAATTGAGTAAGTATATGATAGGTTTTCACCCACATCTCCAGCCTTTTAACAAGTATACCACAAAACAATTTTGCGATGACGTTCATAAATGATATGCCCCTATAATTTTCCACATTATTAATCTTTCCTTTTTTGTGAATAGGCAATATAAATGACTTTTTAAATGATGTAGGCACATCCTCATTTGTAAACACTTCATTGAAAAATGATGTAAGTTGAGAAATAAAAGCTGGTGTGGCATTCTTAAAATATTCGTATGAGATCCCATCTTCTCCTGGAGCTTTTCCATTTTTTGCCTTAGGATAACTTCCGGTAAGGTGATTTCCACTAACCAATATCTCGAAAGTGAATAGAAGTTCTGCATACTAAAATTCAACAACTGATTTATGTTGTAAAACGTTTTTAAAGTGATTTGGAAGATGGTTAGCCGGTACTCCTAATCCAATTTTAAAGCTTGATTCATTTATTTCTTTTGTCACCTTCCAAAACTCTTTTGAATTGTTGATTGGCCAAGTATGTTAGCTTGATGGTTTTTGAATTCCGTTTTCTTTTTGTAACAAAGAAGTGTATACCGTTTGTTTGCTTCGTTGTACCAATATTTTAAACTTTCACTTTGGCTGTTCCGGAGTACTTTCAAAAGATGAAGGATTTTTGTCGGGCGTACATAAACTCATTCTGCTGTTTAGGTTTATTGAACGGTTATTCGTGCAGCAGATTGCAGTTACTTGTAAATTCTTAGTTCTTGTGACGCCTATTAAAAGAACACTTTTGTTTGATAAACATAACATAATGTTGTTAAATTATTCGTAGACTTTAGTCCGATTAGCCGTTTCACAACAAATTACCTTAAATTTCTTCAAACTGTTATTTTTTCTGACCATTCAACAATTATTATTGGCATGTGATCTGAGAAATGTTTACATTGTACTTCGAATTTTTTTATAAGTTCAATCCAATTTTTATTCGCAGCACAGTTATCGATTTCAGGTCTACCTTGCCCTCCTATAATAGTAACTTTCAGTGTCTCCGTAAGTACAACCGTTCCAAATTATACAATCATACATCTTGAAAAAGTTCAAGAAGATTCGTGCCATTTTGATTATATACATTGTCCTGGGAAATTCTGCTGTTTAGGTTTATTGAACGGTTATTCGTGCAGCAGATTGCAGTTACTTGTAAATTCTTAGTTCTTGCGACGCCTATTAAAAGAACACTTTTGTTTGATAAACATAACATAATGTTAAACTATTCAGTCCAATTGTTACAATTTATATAAAGTGGTATAATGTACATATCAGTTTTGTGTAGCCGTTTCACAACAAATTACCTTAAATTTCTTCAAACATATACTTATTATACAACTAATTTGAAACCAATAAAATACTTTGAAAATTTACTGAGATTTTCACTTGTAGCATGTGTTTCATAAAGGAAAATCATTAACATGGTCGAAAAAATCATTAAATAAAAGTTTGTTATTGAGCCCTGACACATTATAAGATAAAATTTTAAATGTATATAAAGGTATTGAGCTGACGGCATTACAATTTCAATTTTGTACTATATTTATAAGCAATAGGAAAACTTTGTAGAGAAGATACCCCTGGTGTAGTAACATCATCAGTTTGACATCATGAAAATCAAGCTGTCCAAACATTTTGCACAAGTGGTTTTCTCCATCTTCTTTTTTATATTTAAATACATTGTTATTGTTTAAATAAAATTAATTCTCTCAAACTACTAATGCATTATTGATTTTTATTGTTACTATTTCGTTTGGTTTCTTTGTTTCCTATAGCCAAGGAGGATTCGGCGTTTGTGTTGTGATTGTTTCGTGAGCAAAAATGGTACATATAATAATAAAAGTAAAATAATCTTTTGATTTTCGGGCTCCTTCTTCAAATGTGTCGGGTTCAAAATTTCCATGCGCTTCAATTATTTTGTAAAGTTGATCTTTTAAATGGTTTAAATTTTGCGGATTCAACGTTACTACTTCACCAAATGTGTTTCCCAGGTCTTTCCATTTTGACATCCACGAGTCCTCGTTTCTAAGCTCATAGAGTGTCATTCTTTTCGATAGTCGGTCATCGTTATGAGACAAAACCTTGACAATGTGGTCTGATTGTGATTTAAGGGTGCTAATAAATATTTTGGAACTCCCGTTTCGAGATATATGGCATAAGTAAGAGTATGCAAGGGTTAATTAAAAAGTTCCTTCAAAAAACTTCTGTGAAATTTTTCTATCACCTCATATTCGTTAATTCCCCATACCTGGACAGCATAGCAAAGCAAAATTTTAATAACAGCATCAAATATCCTATATTTCGCTGATAGTATTATTCTTTGATTTGAAAATATATTCCTCATGATATATTTAACAGACTAGGAAGTTTTAGATTTAATGTTAACGTGATTATAAAAATCCATGGTTCTGCTTTGATTTACACCCAAGTACCTGTACTCGTTAGTTATCTCTAAAATGTTTGCATTTAAGTGCCAATTGTATGATGATTGATTCCAGGTAGATCTTGTGAACACCATCACCTTGGATTTTTCACTATTAATGACTAGTCCCTACTTACTGCAATAATCTGCTAAGCGATTGATCATCAGCTGGAGATATTCTGGTGACTCAGAAAGTTATACCAGGTCATCACCATATAAGAGGACATTTATGGTCAACTCAGCGATCCTAATACCTCCTGGTAGTGAAGCATCTACGTCATTAATAAAAAGTGCAAATAGAAGAGCACCTAATAGGCATCCTTGTTTAACTCCGGTGTCCGTTTCAAACCATTCCGAAAACGTTTCGAACCATCTTAAGCAGTTGCTTTTGATTCTGCATACATTTCTTTTACTACATGAATGAACTTTGTAGATATGCCTAGTTGTAAGAGTTTAAAGAATAGTGCATTTCGATTCACAAGGTCAAAAGCAGACTTAAAGTCAACAAAAATGCATAAACCTTTTTGTTCCTTGCATGAAATGATTTCACGATGGAGGTTGTAAAGATATGGTCTTCGGTTTGAGAATTTTTTTCGGAAACTTGCTTGAAATTGAGTAAGTATATGATAGGTTTTCACCCACATCTCCAGCCTTTTAACAAGTATACCACAAAACAATTTTGCGATGACGTTCATAAATGATATGCCCCTATAATTTTCCACATTATTAATCTTTCCTTTTTTGTGAATAGGCAATATAAATGACTTTTTAAATGATGTAGGCACATCCTCATTTGTAAACACTTCATTGAAAAATGATGTAAGTTGAGAAATAAAAGCTGGTGTGGCATTCTTAAAATATTCGTATGAGATCCCATCTTCTCCTGGAGCTTTTCCATTTTTTGCCTTAGGATAACTTCCGGTAAGGTGATTTCCACTAACCAATATCTCGAAAGTGAATAGAAGTTCTGCATACTAAAATTCAACAACTGATTTATGTTGTAAAACGTTTTTAAAGTGATTTGGAAGATGGTTAGCCGGTACTCCTAATCCAATTTTAAAGCTTGATTCATTTATTTCTTTTGTCACCTTCCAAAACTCTTTTGAATTGTTGATTGGCCAAGTATGTTAGCTTGATGGTTTTTGAATTCCGTTTTCTTTTTGTAACAAAGAAGTGTATACCGTTTGTTTGCTTCGTTGTACCAATATTTTAAACTTTCACTTTGGCTGTTCCGGAGTACTTTCAAAAGATGAAGGATTTTTGTCGGGCGTACATAAACTCATTCTGCTGTTTAGGTTTATTGAACGGTTATTCGTGCAGCAGATTGCAGTTACTTGTAAATTCTTAGTTCTTGCGACGCCTATTAAAAGAACACTTTTGTTTGATAAACATAACATAATGTTAAACTATTCAGTCCAATTGTTACAATTTATATAAAGTGGTATAATGTACATATCAGTTTTGTGTAGCCGTTTCACAACAAATTACCTTAAATTTCTTCAAACATATATACAACTAATTTGAAACCAATAAAATACTTTGAAAATTTACTGAGATTTTCACTTGTAGCATGTGTTTCATAAAGGAAAATCATTAACATGGTCGAAAAAATCATTAAATAAAAGTTTGTTTTTGAGCCCTGACAATTATAAGATAAAATTTTAAATGTATATAAAGGTATTGAGCTGACGGCATTACAATTTCAATTTTGTACTATATTTATAAGCAATAGGAAAACTTTGTAGAGAAGATACCCCTGGTGTATTAACATCATCAGTTTGACATCATGAAAATCAAGCTGTCCAAACATTTTGCACAAGTGGTTTTCTCCATCTTCTTTTTTATATTTAAATACATTGTTATTGTTTAAATAAAATGAATTCCCTCAAACTACTAATGCATTATTGTTTTTTATTGTTACTATTTCGTTTGGTTTCTTTGTTTCCTATAGCCAAGGAGGATTCGGCGTTTGTGTTGTGATTGTTTCGTGAGCAAAAATGGTACATATAATAATAAAAGTAAAATAATCTTTTGATTTTCGGGCTCCTTCTTCAAATGTGTCGGGTTCAAAATTTCCATGCGCTTCAATTATTTTGTAAAGTTGATCTTTTAAATGGTTTAAATTTTGCGGATTCAACGTTACTACTTCACCAAATGTGTTTCCCAGGTCTTTCCATTTTGACATCCACGAGTCCTCGTTTCTAAGCTCATAGAGTGTCATTCTTTTCGATAGTCGGTCATCGTTATGAGACAAAACCTTGACAATGTGGTCTGATTGTGATTTAAGGGTGCTAATAAATATTTTTGGAACTCCCGTTTCGAGATATATGGCATAAGTAAGAGTATGCAAGGGTTAATTAAAAAGTTCCTTCAAAAAACTTCTGTGAAATTTTTCTATCACCTCATATTCGTTAATTCCCCATATCTGGACAGCATAGCAAAGCAAAATTTTAATAACAGCATCAAATATCCTATATTTCGCTGATAGTATTATTCTTTGATTTGAAAATATATTCCTCATGATATATTTAACAGACTAGGAAGTTTTAGATTTAATGTTAACGTGATTATAAAAATCCATGGTTCTGCTTTGATTTACACCCAAGTACCTGTACTCGTTAGTTATCTCTAAAATGTTTGCATTTAAGTGCCAATTGTATGATGATTGATTCCAGGTAGATCTTGTGAACACCATCACCTTGGATTTTTCAGTATTAATGACTAGTCCCTACTTACTGCAATAATCTGCTAAGCGATTGATCATCAGCTGGAGATATTCTGGTGACTCAGAAAGTTATACCAGGTCATCACCATATAAGAGGACATTTATGGTCAACTCAGCGATCCTAATACCTCCTGGTAGTGAAGCATCTACGTCATTAATAAAAAGTGCAAATAGAAGAGCACCTAATAGGCATCCTTGTTTAACTCCGGTGTCCGTTTCAAACCATTCCGAAAACGTTTCGAACCATCTTAAGCAGTTGCTTTTGATTCTGCATACATTTCTTTTACTACATGAATGAACTTTGTAGATATGCCTAGTTGTAAGAGTTTAAAGAATAGTGCATTTCGGATCACAAGGTCAAAAGCAGACTTAAAGTCAACAAAAATGCATAAACCTTTTTGTTCCTTGCATGAAATGATTTCACGATGGAGGTTGTAAAGATATGGTCTTCGGTTTGAGAATTTTTTTCGGAAACTTGCTTGAAATTGAGTAAGTATATGATAGGTTTTCACCCACATCTCCAGCCTTTTAACAAGTATACCACAAAACAATTTTGCGATGACGTTCATAAATGATATGCCCCTATAATTTTCCACATTATTAATCTTTCCTTTTTTGTGAATAGGCAATATAAATGACTTTTTAAATGATGTAGGCACATCCTCATTTGTAAACACTTCATTGAAAAATGATGTAAGTTGAGAAATAAAAGCTGGTGTGGCATTCTTAAAATATTCGTATGAGATCCCATCTTCTCCTGGAGCTTTTCCATTTTTTGCCTTAGGATAACTTCCGGTAAGGTGATTTCCACTAACCAATATCTCGAAAGTGAATAGAAGTTCTGCATACTAAAATTCAACAACTGATTTATGTTGTAAAACGTTTTTAAAGTGATTTGGAAGATGGTTAGCCGGTACTCCTAATCCAATTTTAAAGCTTGATTCATTTATTTCTTTTGTCACCTTCCAAAACTCTTTTGAATTGTTGATTGGCCAAGTATGTTAGCTTGATGGTTTTTGAATTCCGTTTTCTTTTTGTAACAAAGAAGTGTATACCGTTTGTTTGCTTCGTTGTACCAATATTTTAAACTTTCACTTTGGCTGTTCCGGAGTACTTTCAAAAGATGAAGGATTTTTGTCGGGCGTACATAAACTCATTCTGCTGTTTAGGTTTATTGAACGGTTATTCGTGCAGCAGATTGCAGTTACTTGTAAATTCTTAGTTCTTGTGACGCCTATTAAAAGAACACTTTTGTTTGATAAACATAACATAATGTTGTTAAATTATTCGTAGACTTTAGTCCGATTAGCCGTTTCACAACAAATTACCTTAAATTTCTTCAAACTGTTATTTTTTCTGACCATTCAACAATTATTATTGGCATGTGATTTGAGAAATGTTTACATTGTACTTCGAATTTTTTTATAAGTTCAATCCAATTTTTATTCGCAGCACAGTTATCGATTTCAGGTCTACCTTGCCCTCCTATAATAGTAACTTTCAGTGTCTCCGTAAGTACAACCGTTCCAAATTATACAATCATACATCTTGAAAAAGTTCAAGAAGATTCGTGCCATTTTGATTATATACATTGTCCTGGGAAATTCTGCTGTTTAGGTTTATTGAACGGTTATTCGTGCAGCAGATTGCAGTTACTTGTAAATTCTTAGTTCTTGCGACGCCTATTAAAAGAACACTTTTGTTTGATAAACATAACATAATGTTAAACTATTCAGTCCAATTGTTACAATTTATATAAAGTGGTATAATGTACATATCAGTTTTGTGTAGCCGTTTCACAACAAATTACCTTAAATTTCTTCAAACATATACTTATTATACAACTAATTTGAAACCAATAAAATACTTTGAAAATTTACTGAGATTTTCACTTGTAGCATGTGTTTCATAAAGGAAAATCATTAACATGGTCGAAAAAATCATTAAATAAAAGTTTGTTATTGAGCCCTGACACATTATAAGATAAAATTTTAAATGTATATAAAGGTATTGAGCTGACGGCATTACAATTTCAATTTTGTACTATATTTATAAGCAATAGGAAAACTTTGTAGAGAAGATACCCCTGGTGTAGTAACATCATCAGTTTGACATCATGAAAATCAAGCTGTCCAAACATTTTGCACAAGTGGTTTTCTCCATCTTCTTTTTTATATTTAAATACATTGTTATTGTTTAAATAAAATGAATTCCCTCAAACTACTAATGCATTATTGTTTTTTATTGTTACTATTTCGTTTGGTTTCTTTGTTTCCTATAGCCAAGGAGGATTCGGCGTTTGTGTTGTGATTGTTTCGTGAGCAAAAATGGTACATATAATAATAAAAGTAAAATAATCTTTTGATTTTCGGGCTCCTTCTTCAAATGTGTCGGGTTCAAAATTTCCATGCGCTTCAATTATTTTGTAAAGTTGATCTTTTAAATGGTTTAAATTTTGCGGATTCAACGTTACTACTTCACCAAATGTGTTTCCCAGGTCTTTCCATTTTGACATCCACGAGTCCTCGTTTCTAAGCTCATAGAGTGTCATTCTTTTCGATAGTCGGTCATCGTTATGAGACAAAACCTTGACAATGTGGTCTGATTGTGATTTAAGGGTGCTAATAAATATTTTTGGAACTCCCGTTTCGAGATATATGGCATAAGTAAGAGTATGCAAGGGTTAATTAAAAAGTTCCTTCAAAAAACTTCTGTGAAATTTTTCTATCACCTCATATTCGTTAATTCCCCATACCTGGACAGCATAGCAAAGCAAAATTTTAATAACAGCATCAAATATCCTATATTTCGCTGATAGTATTATTCTTTGATTTGAAAATATATTCCTCATGATATATTTAACAGACTAGGAAGTTTTAGATTTAATGTTAACGTGATTATAAAAATCCATGGTTCTGCTTTGATTTACACCCAAGTACCTGTACTCGTTAGTTATCTCTAAAATGTTTGCATTTAAGTGCCAATTGTATGATGATTGATTCCAGGTAGATCTTGTGAACACCATCACCTTGGATTTTTCAGTATTAATGACTAGTCCCTACTTACTGCAATAATCTGCTAAGCGATTGATCATCAGCTGGAGATATTCTGGTGACTCAGAAAGTTATACCAGGTCATCACCATATAAGAGGACATTTATGGTCAACTCAGCGATCCTAATACCTCCTGGTAGTGAAGCATCTACGTCATTAATAAAAAGTGCAAATAGAAGAGCACCTAATAGGCATCCTTGTTTAACTCCGGTGTCCGTTTCAAACCATTCCGAAAACGTTTCGAACCATCTTAAGCAGTTGCTTTTGATTCTGCATACATTTCTTTTACTACATGAATGAACTTTGTAGATATGCCTAGTTGTAAGAGTTTAAAGAATAGTGCATTTCGATTCACAAGGTCAAAAGCAGACTTAAAGTCAACAAAAATGCATAAACCTTTTTGTTCCTTGCATGAAATGATTTCACGATGGAGGTTGTAAAGATATGGTCTTCGGTTTGAGAATTTTTTTCGGAAACTTGCTTGAAATTGAGTAAGTATATGATAGGTTTTCACCCACATCTCCAGCCTTTTAACAAGTATACCACAAAACAATTTTGCGATGACGTTCATAAATGATATGCCCCTATAATTTTCCACATTATTAATCTTTCCTTTTTTGTGAATAGGCAATATAAATGACTTTTTAAATGATGTAGGCACATCCTCATTTGTAAACACTTCATTGAAAAATGATGTAAGTTGAGAAATAAAAGCTGGTGTGGCATTCTTAAAATATTCGTATGAGATCCCATCTTCTCCTGGAGCTTTTCCATTTTTTGCCTTAGGATAACTTCCGGTAAGGTGATTTCCACTAACCAATATCTCGAAAGTGAATAGAAGTTCTGCATACTAAAATTCAACAACTGATTTATGTTGTAAAACGTTTTTAAAGTGATTTGGAAGATGGTTAGCCGGTACTCCTAATCCAATTTTAAAGCTTGATTCATTTATTTCTTTTGTCACCTTCCAAAACTTTTTGAATTGTTGATTGGCCAAGTATGTTAGCTTGATGGTTTTTGAATTCCGTTTTCTTTTTGTAACAAAGAAGTGTATACCGTTTGTTTGCTTCGTTGTACCAATATTTTAAACTTTCACTTTGGCTGTTCCGGAGTACTTTCAAAAGATGAAGGATTTTTGTCGGGCGTACATAAACTCATTATCGAACCATTTTTGTTTGAATGTCTTACACATGTTTGTTGTAGTTCTAGTAACAGAGTTTCTGATACAAGCAACAAGTTGATATGAGTGATAATGAGCTGAATTGTAACTCATTAGCTGCTGAAAGATAAGTATATGGCTTGTTTTGGTATACTTATAAGATTTCTTTGGAAATCTGTTATTTTTTCTGACCATTCAACAATTATTATTGGCATGTGATCTGAGAAATGTTTACATTGTACTTCGAATTTCTTTATAAGTTCAATCCAATTTTTATTCGCAGCACAGTTATCGATTTCAGGTCTACCTTGCCCTCCTATAATAGTAACGTTCAGTGTCTCCGTAAGTACAACCGTTCCAAATTATACAATCATACATCTTGAAAAAGTTCAAGAATATTCGTGCCATTTTGATTATATACATTGTCCTTGGAAATTCTGCTGTTTAGGTTTATTGAACGGTTATTCGTGCAGCAGATTGCAGTTACTTGTAAATTCTTAGTTCTTGCGACGCCTATTAAAAGAACACTTGTTTGATAAACATAACATAATGTTGTTAAACTATTCAGTCCAATTGTTACAATTTATATAAAGTGGTATAATGTACATATCAGTTTTGTTTAGCCGTTTCACAACAAATTACCTTAAATTTCTTCAAACATATACTTATTATACAACTAATTTGAAACCAATAAAATACTTTGAAAATTTACTGAGATTTTCACTTGTAGCATGTGTTTCATAAAGGAAAATCATTAACATGATCGAAAAAATCATTAAATAAAAGTTTGTTATTGAGCCCTGACACATTATAAGATACAATTTTAAATGTCTATAAAGGTATTGAGCTGACGGCATTACAATTTCAATTTTGTACTATATTTATAAGCAATAGGAAAACTTTGTAGAGAAGATATCCCTGGTGTAGTAACATCATCAGTTTGACATCATGAAAATCAAGCTGTCCAAACATTTTGCACAAGTGGTTTTCTCCATCTTCTTTTTTATATTTAAATACATTGTTATTGTTTAAATAAAACGAATTCCCTCAAACTACTAATGCATTATTGTTTTTTATTGTTACTATTTCGTTTGGTTTCTTTGTTTTAATTATTTTCCTATAGCCAAGGAGGATTCGGCGTTTGTGTTGTGATTGTTTCGTGAGCAAAAATGGTACATATACTCATGAAGTGAAAACAGTCTTCTTTAGGCTTTAAATTGCATAAAGTGCAAAATTGGTTAAAACTGCTGTTGTAAGGAGATCCATTTAGACCAAGCACTTCACATCTTGTTTTGAATATTAGAACTATTTCTTTGTAACTAATTGGAATCATTGCAATAGTTTGTTTGCATAATATTCAGTTCGAGTTATGAGTAAAATAATCTTTTGATTAGGTTTTTCCATTTTGACATCCACGAGTCCTCGTTTCTAAGCTCATAGATTGTCATTCTTTTCGATAGTCGGTCATCGTTATGAGACAAAACCTTGACAATGTAGTCTGATTGTGATTTAAGAGTGCTAATAAATATTTTTGGAACTCCCGTTTCGAGATATATGGCATAAGTAAGAGTATGGAAGGGTTAATTAAAAAGTTCCTTCAAAAAACTTCTGTGAAATTTTTCTATCACCTCATATTCGTTAATTCCCCATACCTGGACAGCATAGCAAAGCAAAATTTTAATAACAGCATCAAATATCCTATATTTCGCTGATAGTATTATTCTTTGATTTGAAAATATATTCCTCATGATATATTTAACAGACTAGGAAGTTTTAGATTTAATGTTAACGTGATTATAAAAATCCATGGTTCTGCTTTGATTTACACCCAAGTACCTGTACTCGTTAGTTATCTCTAAAATGTTTGCATTGAAGTGCCAATTGTATGATGATTGATTCCAGGTAGATCTTGTGAACACCATCACCTTAGATTTTTCAGTATTAATGACTAGTCCCTACTTACTGCAATAATCTGCTAAGCGATTGATCATCAGCTGGAGATATTCTGGTGACTCAGAAAGTTATACCAGGTCATCACCATATAAGAGGACATTTATGGTCAACTCAGCGATCCTAATACCTCCTGGTAGTGAAGCATCTACGTCATTAATAAAAAGTGCAAATAGAAGAGCACCTAATAGGCATCCTTGTTTAACTCCGGTGTCCGTTTCAAACCATTCCGAAAACGTTTCGAACCATCTTAAGCAGTTGCTTTTGATTCTGCATACATTTCTTTTACTACATGAATGAACTTTGTAGATATGCCTAGTTGTAAGAGTTTAAAGAATAGTGCATTTCGATTCACAAGGTCAAAAGCAGACTTAAAGTCAACAAAAATGCATAAACCTTTTTGTTCCTTGCATGAAATGATTTCACGATGGAGGTTGTAAAGATATGGTCTTCGGTTTGAGAATTTTTTTCGGAAACTTGCTTGAAATTGAGTAAGTATATGATAGGTTTTCACCCACATCTCCAGCCTTTTAACAAGTATACCACAAAACAATTTTGCGATGACGTTCATAAATGATATGCCCCTATAATTTTCCACATTATTAATCTTTCCTTTTTTGTGAATAGGCAATATAAATGACTTTTTAAATGATGTAGGCACATCCTCATTTGTAAACACTTCATTGAAAAATGATGTAAGTTGAGAAATAAAAGCTGGTGTGGCATTCTTAAAATATTCGTATGAGATCCCATCTTCTCCTGGAGCTTTTCCATTTTTTGCCTTAGGATAACTTCCGGTAAGGTGATTTCCACTAACCAATATCTCGAAAGTGAATAGAAGTTCTGCATACTAAAATTCAACAACTGATTTATGTTGTAAAACGTTTTTAAAGTGATTTGGAAGATGGTTAGCCGGTACTCCTAATCCAATTTTAAAGCTTGATTCATTTATTTCTTTTGTCACCTTCCAAAACTCTTTTGAATTGTTGATTGGCCAAGTATGTTAGCTTGATGGTTTTTGAATTCCGTTTTCTTTTTGTAACAAAGAAGTGTATACCGTTTGTTTGCTTCGTTGTACCAATATTTTAAACTTTCACTTTGGCTGTTCCGGAGTACTTTCAAAAGATGAAGGATTTTTGTCGGGCGTACATAAACTCATTCTGCTGTTTAGGTTTATTGAACGGTTATTCGTGCAGCAGATTGCAGTTACTTGTAAATTCTTAGTTCTTGTGACGCCTATTAAAAGAACACTTTGTTTGATAAACATAACATAATGTTGTTAAATTATTCGTAGACTTTAGTCCGATTAGCCGTTTCACAACAAATTACCTTAAATTTCTTCAAACTGTTCGCAGCACAGTTATCGATTTCAGGTCTACCTTGCCCTCCTATAATAGTAACTTTCAGTGTCTCCGTAAGTACAACCGTTCCAAATTATACAATCATACATCTTGAAAAAGTTCAAGAAGATTCGTGCCATTTTGATTATATACATTGTCCTGGGAAATTCTGCTGTTTAGGTTTATTGAACGGTTATTCGTGCAGCAGATTGCAGTTACTTGTAAATTCTTAGTTCTTGCGACGCCTATTAAAAGAACACTTTTGTTTGATAAACATAACATAATGTTAAACTATTCAGTCCAATTGTTACAATTTATATAAAGTGGTATAATGTACATATCAGTTTTGTGTAGCCGTTTCACAACAAATTACCTTAAATTTCTTCAAACATATACTTATTATACAACTAATTTGAAACCAATAAAATACTTTGAAAATTTACTGAGATTTTCACTTGTAGCATGTGTTTCATAAAGGAAAATCATTAACATGGTCGAAAAAATCATTAAATAAAAGTTTGTTATTGAGCCCTGACACATTATAAGATAAAATTTTAAATGTATATAAAGGTATTGAGCTGACGGCATTACAATTTCAATTTTGTACTATATTTATAAGCAATAGGAAAACTTTGTAGAGAAGATACCCCTGGTGTAGTAACATCATCAGTTTGACATCATGAAAATCAAGCTGTCCAAACATTTTGCACAAGTGGTTTTCTCCATCTTCTTTTTTATATTTAAATACATTGTTATTGTTTAAATAAAATGAATTCCCTCAAACTACTAATGCATTATTGTTTTTTATTGTTACTATTTCGTTTGGTTTCTTTGTTTCCTATAGCCAAGGAGGATTCGGCGTTTGTGTTGTGATTGTTTCGTGAGCAAAAATGGTACATATAATAATAAAAGTAAAATAATCTTTTGATTTTCGGGCTCCTTCTTCAAATGTGTCGGGTTCAAAATTTCCATGCGCTTCAATTATTTTGTAAAGTTGATCTTTTAAATGGTTTAAATTTTGCGGATTCAACGTTACTACTTCACCAAATGTGTTTCCCAGGTCTTTCCATTTTGACATCCACGAGTCCTCGTTTCTAAGCTCATAGAGTGTCATTCTTTTCGATAGTCGGTCATCGTTATGAGACAAAACCTTGACAATGTGGTCTGATTGTGATTTAAGGGTGCTAATAAATATTTTTGGAACTCCCGTTTCGAGATATATGGCATAAGTAAGAGTATGCAAGGGTTAATTAAAAAGTTCCTTCAAAAAACTTCTGTGAAATTTTTCTATCACCTCATATTCGTTAATTCCCCATACCTGGACAGCATAGCAAAGCAAAATTTTAATAACAGCATCAAATATCCTATATTTCGCTGATAGTATTATTCTTTGATTTGAAAATATATTCCTCATGATATATTTAACAGACTAGGAAGTTTTAGATTTAATGTTAACGTGATTATAAAAATCCATGGTTCTGCTTTGATTTACACCCAAGTACCTGTACTCGTTAGTTATCTCTAAAATGTTTGCATTTAAGTGCCAATTGTATGATGATTGATTCCAGGTAGATCTTGTGAACACCATCACCTTGGATTTTTCAGTATTAATGACTAGTCCCTACTTACTGCAATAATCTGCTAAGCGATTGATCATCAGCTGGAGATATTCTGGTGACTCAGAAAGTTATACCAGGTCATCACCATATAAGAGGACATTTATAGTCAACTCAGCGATCCTAATACCTCCTGGTAGTGAAGCATCTACGTCATTAATAAAAAGTGCAAATAGAAGAGCACCTAATAGGCATCCTTGTTTAACTCCGGTGTCCGTTTCAAACCATTCCGAAAACGTTTCGAACCATCTTAAGCAGTTGCTTTTGATTCTGCATACATTTCTTTTACTTTGTAGATATGCCTAGTTGTAAGAGTTTAAAGAATAGTGCATTTCGATTCACAAGGTCAAAAGCAGACTTAAAGTCAACAAAAATGCATAAACCTTTTTGTTCCTTGCATGAAATGATTTCACGATGGAGGTTGTAAAGATATGGTCTTCGGTTTGAGAATTTTTTTCGGAAACTTGCTTGAAATTGAGTAAGTATATGATAGGTTTTCACCCACATCTCCAGCCTTTTAACAAGTATACCACAAAACAATTTTGCGATGACGTTCATAAATGATATGCCCCTATAATTTTCCACATTATTAATCTTTCCTTTTTTGTGAATAGGCAATATAAATGACTTTTTAAATGATGTAGGCACATCCTCATTTGTAAACACTTCATTGAAAAATGATGTAAGTTGAGAAATAAAAGCTGGTGTGGCATTCTTAAAATATTCGTATGAGATCCCATCTTCTCCTGGAGCTTTTCCATTTTTTGCCTTAGGATAACTTCCGGTAAGGTGATTTCCACTAACCAATATCTCGAAAGTGAATAGAAGTTCTGCATACTAAAATTCAACAACTGATTTATGTTGTAAAACGTTTTTAAAGTGATTTGGAAGATGGTTAGCCGGTACTCCTAATCCAATTTTAAAGCTTGATTCATTTATTTCTTTTGTCACCTTCCAAAACTTTTTGAATTGTTGATTGGCCAAGTATGTTAGCTTGATGGTTTTTGAATTCCGTTTTCTTTTTGTAACAAAGAAGTGTATACCGTTTGTTTGCTTCGTTGTACCAATATTTTAAACTTTCACTTTGGCTGTTCCGGAGTACTTTCAAAAGATGAAGGATTTTTGTCGGGCGTACATAAACTCATTATCGAACCATTTTTGTTTGAATGTCTTACACATGTTTGTTGTAGTTCTAGTAACAGAGTTTCTGATACAAGCAACAAGTTGATATGAGTGATAATGAGCTGAATTGTAACTCATTAGCTGCTGAAAGATAAGTATATGGCTTGTTTTGGTATACTTATAAGATTTCTTTGGAAATCTGTTATTTTTTCTGACCATTCAACAATTATTATTGGCATGTGATCTGAGAAATGTTTACATTGTACTTCGAATTTCTTTATAAGTTCAATCCAATTTTTTTTTTTCTATTAAAAGAACACTTGTTTGATAAACATAACATAATGTTGTTAAACTATTCAGTCCAATTGTTACAATTTATATAAAGTGGTATAATGTACATATCAGTTTTGTTTAGCCGTTTCACAACAAATTACCTTAAATTTCTTCAAACATATACTTATTATACAACTAATTTGAAACCAATAAAATACTTTGAAAATTTACTGAGATTTTCACTTGTAGCATGTGTTTCATAAAGGAAAATCATTAACATGATCGAAAAAATCATTAAATAAAAGTTTGTTATTGAGCCCTGACACATTATAAGATACAATTTTAAATGTCTATAAAGGTATTGAGCTGACGGCATTACAATTTCAATTTTGTACTATATTTATAAGCAATAGGAAAACTTTGTAGAGAAGATATCCCTGGTGTAGTAACATCATCAGTTTGACATCATGAAAATCAAGCTGTCCAAACATTTTGCACAAGTGGTTTTCTCCATCTTCTTTTTTATATTTAAATACATTGTTATTGTTTAAATAAAATGAATTCCCTCAAACTACTAATGCATTATTGTTTTTTATTGTTACTATTTCGTTTGGTTTCTTTGTTTTAATTATTTTCCTATAGCCAAGGAGGATTCGGCGTTTGTGTTGTGATTGTTTCGTGAGCAAAAATGGTACATATACTCATGAAGTGAAAACAGTCTTCTTTAGGCTTTAAATTGCATAAAGTGCAAAATTGGTTAAAACTGCTGTTGTAAGGAGATCCATTTAGACCAAGCACTTCACATCTTGTTTTGAATATTAGAACTATTTCTTTGTAACTAATTGGAATCATTGCAATAGTTTGTTTGCATAATATTCAGTTCGAGTTATGAGTAAAATAATCTTTTGATTAGGTTTTTCCATTTTGACATCCACGAGTCCTCGTTTCTAAGCTCATAGATTGTCATTCTTTTCGATAGTCGGTCATCGTTATGAGACAAAACCTTGACAATGTAGTCTGATTGTGATTTAAGAGTGCTAATAAATATTTTTGGAACTCCCGTTTCGAGATATATGGCATAAGTAAGAGTATGGAAGGGTTAATTAAAAAGTTCCTTCAAAAAACTTCTGTGAAATTTTTCTATCACCTCATATTTAATAATTCTCCATACCTGGACAGCATAGCAAAGCAAAATTTTAATAACAGCATCAAATATCCTATATTTCGCTGATAGTATTATTCTTTGATTTGAAAATATATTCCTCATGATATATTTAACAGACTGGGAAGTTTAAGATTTAATGTTAACGTGATTATAAAAATCCATGGTTCTGCTTTGATTTACACCTAAGTACCTGTACTCGTTAGTTATCTCTAAAATGTTTGCATTGAAGTGCCAATTGTATGATGATTGATTCCAGGTAGATCTTGTGAACACCATCACCTTGGATTTTTCAGTATTAATGACTAGTCCCTACTTACTGCAATAATCTGCTAAGCGATTGATCATCAGCTGGAGATATTCTGGTGACTCAGAAAGTATTGCCAGGTCATCACCATATAAGAGGACATTTATGTTCAAATCAGCGATCCTAATACCTCCTGGTAGTGAAGCATCTACATCATTAATAAAAAGTGCAAATAGAAGAGCACTTAATAGGCATCCTCGTTTAACTCCGGTGTCCGTTTCAAACCATTCCGAAAACGTTTCGAACCATCTTAGGCAGTTGCTTTTGATTCTGCATACATATCTTTTACTACATGAATGAACTTTGTAGATATGCCTAGTTGTAAGAGTTTAAAGAATAGTGCATTTCGATTCACAAGGTCAAAAGCAGACTTAAAGTCAACAAAAATGCATAGACTTTTTTGTACCTTGCATGAAATGATTTCACGATGGAGGTTGTAAAGATATGGTCTTCGGTTTGAGAATTTTTTTCGGAAACTTGCTTGAAATTGAGTAAGTATATGATAGGTTTTCACCCACATCTCCAGCCTTTAAACAAGTATACCACAAAACAATTTTGCGATGACGTTCATAAATGATATGCCCCTATAATTTTCCACATTATTAATCTTTCCTTTTTTGTGAATAGGCAATATAAATGACTTTTTAAATGATGTAGGCACATCCTCATTTGTAAACACTTCATTGAAAAATGATGTAAGTTGAGAAATAAAAGCTGGTGTGGCATTCTTAAAATATTCGTATGAGATCCCATCTTCTCCTGGAGCTTTTCCATTTTTTGCCTTAGGATAACTTCCGGTAAGGTGATTTCCACTAACCAATATCTCGAAAGTGAATAGAAGTTCTGCATACTAAAATTCAACAACTGATTTATGTTGTAAAACGTTTTTAAAGTGATTTGGAAGATGGTTAGCCGGTACTCCTAATCCAATTTTAAAGCTTGATTCATTTATTTCTTTTGTCACCTTCCAAAACTTTTTGAATTGTTGATTGGCCAAGTATGTTAGCTTGATGGTTTTTGAATTCCGTTTTCTTTTTGTAACAAAGAAGTGTATACCGTTTGTTTGCTTCGTTGTACCAATATTTTAAACTTTCACTTTGGCTGTTCCGGAGTACTTTCAAAAGATGAAGGATTTTTGTCGGGCGTACATAAACTCATTATCGAACCATTTTTGTTTGAATGTCTTACACATGTTTGTTGTAGTTCTAGTAACAGAGTTTCTGATACAAGCAACAAGTTGATATGAGTGATAATGAGCTGAATTGTAACTCATTAGCTGCTGAAAGATAAGTATATGGCTTGTTTTGGTATACTTATAAGATTTCTTTGGAAATCTGTTATTTTTTCTGACCATTCAACAATTATTATTGGCATGTGATCTGAGAAATGTTTACATTGTACTTCGAATTTCTTTGTAAGTTCAATCCAATTTTTATTCGCAGCACAGTTATCGATTTCAGGTCTACCTTGCCCTCCTATAATAGTAACGTTCAGTGTCTCCGTAAGTACAACCGTTCCAAATTATACAATCATACATCTTGAAAAAGTTCAAGAATATTCGTGCCATTTTGATTATATACATTGTCGTTGGAAATTCTGCTGTTTAGGTTTATTGAACGGTTATTCGTGCAGCAGATTGCAGTTACTTGTAAATTCTTAGTTCTTGCGACGCCTATTAAAAGAACACTTGTTTGATAAACATAACATAATGTTGTTAAACTATTCAGTCCAATTGTTACAATTTATATAAAGTGGTATAATGTACATATCAGTTTTGTGTAGCCGTTTCACAACAAATTACCTTAAATTTCTTCAAACATATACTTATTATACAACTAATTTGAAACCAATAAAATACTTTGAAAATTTACTGAGATTTTCACTTGTAGCATGTGTTTCATAAAGGAAAACCATTAACATGATCGAAAAAATCATTAAATAAAAGTTTGTTATTGAGCCCTGACACATTATAAGATAAAATTTTAAATGTATATAAAGGTATTGAGCTGACGGCATTACAATTTCAATTTTGTACTATATTTATAAGCAATAGGAAAACTTTGTAGAAAAGATATCTCTGGTGTAGTAACATCATCAGTTTGACATCATGAAAATCAAGCTGTCCAAACATTTTGCACAAGTGGTTTTCTCCATCTTCTTTTTTATATTTAAATACATTGTTATTGTTTAAATAAAATGAATTCCCTCAAACTACTAATGCATTATTGTTTTTTATTGTTACTATTTCGTTTGGTTTCTTTGTTTTAATTATTTTCCTATAGCCAAGGAGGATTCGGCGTTTGTGTTGTGATTGTTTCGTGAGCAAAAATGGTACATATACTCATGAAGTGAAAACAGTCTTCTTTAGGCTTTAAATTGCATAAAGTGCAAAATTGGTTAAAACTGCTTTTGTAAGGAGATCCATTTAGACCAAGCACTTCACATCTTGTTTTGAATATTAGAACTATTTCTTTGTAACTAATTGGAATCATTGCAATAGTTTGTTTGCATAATATTCAGTTCGAGTTATGAGTAAAATAATCTTTTGATTAGGTTTTTCCATTTTGACATCCACGAGTCCTCGTTTCTAAGCTCATAGATTGTCATTCTTTTCGATAGTCGGTCATCGTTATGAGACAAAACCTTGACAATGTAGTCTGATTGTGATTTAAGAGTGCTAATAAATATTTTTGGAACTCCCGTTTCGAGATATATGGCATAAGTAAGAGTATGGAAGGGTTAATTAAAAAGTTCCTTCAAAAAACTTCTGTGAAATTTTTCTATCACCTCATATTTAATAATTCTCCATACCTGGACAGCATAGCAAAGCAAAATTTTAATAACAGCATCAAATATCCTATATTTCGCTGATAGTATTATTCTTTGATTTGAAAATATATTCCTCATGATATATTTAACAGACTGGGAAGTTTAAGATTTAATGTTAACGTGATTATAAAAATCCATGGTTCTGCTTTGATTTACACCTAAGTACCTGTACTCGTTAGTTATCTCTAAAATGTTTGTATTGAAGTGCCAATTGTATGATGATTGATTCCATGTAGATCTTGTGAACACCATCACCTTGGATTTTTCAGTATTAATGACTAGTCCCTACTTACTGCAATAATCTGCTAAGCGATTGATCATCAGCTGGAGATATTCTGGTGACTCAGAAAGTATTGCCAGGTCATCACCATATAAGAGGACATTTATGTTCAAATCAGCGATCCTAATACCTCCTGGTAGTGAAGCATCTACATCATTAATAAAAAGTGCAAATAGAAGAGCACTTAATAGGCATCCTTGTTTAACTCCGGTGTCCGTTTCAAACCATTCCGAAAACGTTTCGAACCATCTTAGGCAGTTGCTTTTGATTCTGCATACATATCTTTTACTACATGAATGAACTTTGTAGATATGCCTAGTTGTAAGAGTTTAAAGAATAGTGCATTTCGATTCACAAGGTCAGAAGCAGACTCAAAGTCAACAAAAATGCATAGACTTTTTTGTACCTTGCATGAAATGATTTCACGATGGAGGTTGTAAAGATATGGTCTTCGGTTTGAGAATTTTTTTCGGCAACTTGCTTGAAATTGGGTAAGTATATGATAGGTTTCCACCCACATCTCCAGCCTTTTAACAAGTATACCACAAAACAATTTTGGGATGACGTTCATAAATGATATGCCCCTATAATTTTCCACATTATTAATATCTCCTTTTTTGTGAATAAAAAAGGTTGTACCAATATTTTAAACTTTCACTTTGGCTGTTCCGGAGTACTTTCAAAAGATGAAGGATTTTTGTCGGGCGTACATAAACTCATTATCGAACCATTTTTGTTTGAATGTCTTACACATGTTTGTTGTAGTTCTAGTAACAGAGTTTCTGATACAAGCAACAAGTTGATATGAGTGATAATGAGCTGAATTGTAACTCATTAGCTGCTGAAAGATAAGTATATGGCTTGTTTTGGTATACTTATAAGATTTCTTTGGAAATCTGTTATTTTTTCTGACCATTCAACAATTATTATTGGCATGTGATCTGAGAAATGTTTACATTGTACTTCGAATTTCTTTGTAAGTTCAATCCAATTTTTATTCGCAGCACAGTTATCGATTTCAGGTCTACCTTGCCCTCCTATAATAGTAACGTTCAGTGTCTCCGTAAGTACAACCGTTCCAAATTATACAATCATACATCTTGAAAAAGTTCAAGAATATTCGTGCCATTTTGATTATATACATTGTCGTTGGAAATTCTGCTGTTTAGGTTTATTGAACGGTTATTCGTGCAGCAGATTGCAGTTACTTGTAAATTCTTAGTTCTTGCGACGCCTATTAAAAGAACACTTGTTTGATAAACATAACATAATGTTGTTAAACTATTCAGTCCAATTGTTACAATTTATATAAAGTGGTATAATGTACATATCAGTTTTGTGTAGCCGTTTCACAACAAATTACCTTAAATTTCTTCAAACATATACTTATTATACAACTAATTTGAAACCAATAAAATACTTTGAAAATTTACTGAGATTTTCACTTGTAGCATGTGTTTCATAAAGGAAAACCATTAACATGATCGAAAAAATCATTAAATAAAAGTTTGTTATTGAGCCCTGACACATTATAAGATAAAATTTTAAATGTATATAAAGGTATTGAGCTGACGGCATTACAATTTCAATTTTGTACTATATTTATAAGCAATAGGAAAACTTTGTAGAAAAGATATCCCTGGTGTAGTAACATCATCAGTTTGACATCATGAAAATCAAGCTGTCCAAACATTTTGCACAAGTGGTTTTCTCCATCTTCTTTTTTATATTTAAATACATTGTTATTGTTTAAATAAAATGAATTCCCTCAAACTACTAATGCATTATTGTTTTTTATTGTTACTATTTCGTTTGGTTTCTTTGTTTTAATTATTTTCCTATAGCCAAGGAGGATTCGGCGTTTGTGTTGTGATTGTTTCGTGAGCAAAAATGGTACATATACTCATGAAGTGAAAACAGTCTTCTTTAGGCTTTAAATTGCATAAAGTGCAAAATTGGTTAAAACTGCTTTTGTAAGGAGATCCATTTAGACCAAGCACTTCACATCTTGTTTTGAATATTAGAACTATTTCTTTGTAACTAATTGGAATCATTGCAATAGTTTGTTTGCATAATATTCAGTTCGAGTTATGAGTAAAATAATCTTTTGATTAGGTTTTTCCATTTTGACATCCACGAGTCCTCGTTTCTAAGCTCATAGATTGTCATTCTTTTCGATAGTCGGTCATCGTTATGAGACAAAACCTTGACAATGTAGTCTGATTGTGATTTAAGAGTGCTAATAAATATTTTTGGAACTCCCGTTTCGAGATATATGGCATAAGTAAGAGTATGGAAGGGTTAATTAAAAAGTTCCTTCAAAAAACTTCTGTGAAATTTTTCTATCACCTCATATTTAATAATTCTCCATACCTGGACAGCATAGCAAAGCAAAATTTTAATAACAGCATCAAATATCCTATATTTCGCTGATAGTATTATTCTTTGATTTGAAAATATATTCCTCATGATATATTTAACAGACTGGGAAGTTTAAGATTTAATGTTAACGTGATTATAAAAATCCATGGTTCTGCTTTGATTTACACCTAAGTACCTGTACTCGTTAGTTATCTCTAAAATGTTTGCATTGAAGTGCCAATTGTATGATGATTGATTCCAGGTAGATCTTGTGAACACCATCACCTTGGATTTTTCAGTATTAATGACTAGTCCCTACTTACTGCAATAATCTGCTAAGCGATTGATCATCAGCTGGAGATATTCTGGTGACTCAGAAAGTATTGCCAGGTCATCACCATATAAGAGGACATTTATGTTCAAATCAGCGATCCTAATACCTCCTGGTAGTGAAGCATCTACATCATTAATAAAAAGTGCAAATAGAAGAGCACTTAATAGGCATCCTTGTTTAACTCCGGTGTCCGTTTCAAACCATTCCGAAAACGTTTCGAACCATCTTAGGCAGTTGCTTTTGATTCTGCATACATATCTTTTACTACATGAATGAACTTTGTAGATATGCCTAGTTGTAAGAGTTTAAAGAATAGTGCATTTCGATTCACAAGGTCAGAAGCAGACTCAAAGTCAACAAAAATGCATAGACTTTTTTGTACCTTGCATGAAATGATTTCACGATGGAGGTTGTAAAGATATGGTCTTCGGTTTGAGAATTTTTTTCGGCAACTTGCTTGAAATTGGGTAAGTATATGATAGGTTTCCACCCACATCTCCAGCCTTTTAACAAGTATACCACAAAACAATTTTGGGATGACGTTCATAAATGATATGCCCCTATAATTTTCCACATTATTAATATCTCCTTTTTTGTGAATAGGCAATATAAACGGATTTTTAAATGATGTAGGCACATCCTCATTTGTAAACACTTCATTGAAAAATGATGTAAGTTGAGAAATAAAAGCTGGTGTGGCATTCTTGAAATATTCGTATGAGATCCCATCTTCTCCTGGAGCTTTTCCATTTTTTGCCTTAGGATAACTTCCGGTAAGGTGATTTCCACTAACCAATATCTCGAAAGTGAATAGAAGTTCTGCATACTAAAATTCAACAACTGATTTATGTTGTAAAACGTTTTTAAAGTGATTTGGAAGATGGTTAGCCGGTACTCCTAATCCAATTTTAAAGCTTGATTCATTTATTTCTTTTGTCACCTTCCAAAACTCTTTTGAATTGTTGATTGGCCAAGTATGTTAGCTTGATGGTTTTCGAATTCCGTTTTCTTTTTGTAACAAAGAATTGTATACCGTTTGTTTGCTTCGTTGTACCAATATTTCAAACTTTCACTTTGGCTGTTTCGGAGTGCTTTCAAAGGATGAATAATTTTTTTCGGGCGTTCATTAACTCATTATCGAACCATTTTTGTTTGAATGTCTTACACATATTTGTTGTAGTTCTAGTAACAGAGTTTCTGATACAAGCAAAAAGTTGATTTGAGTGATAATGAGCTGAATTGTAACTCTCATTAGCTGCTGAAAGATTTGTATCTGGCTTGTTTTGGTATACTAAGAAATCTTTCTGTTTCCATCTAAGCCGCGGAATAAGTTCAAGATCTCTTTGGAAATCTGTTATTTTTTCTGACCATTCAACAATTATTTTTGTCATGTGATCTGAGAAATGTTTACATTGTACTTCGAGTTTTTTTATAAGTTCAATCCAATCTTTATTCGCAGCACAGTAATCGATTTCAGGTCTACCTTGCCCTCCTATAATAGTAACCTTCAGTGTCTCCGTAAGTACAACCGTTCAAAATTATACAATCATACATCTTGAAAAAGTTCAAGAAGATTCGTGCCATTTTGATTATATACATTGTCCTTGGAAATTCTGCTGTTTAGGTTTATTGAACGGTTATTCGTGCAGCAGATTGCAGTTACTTGTAAATTCTTAGTTCTTGTGACGCCTATTAAAAGAACACTTTTGTTTGATAAACATAACATAATGTTGTTAAATTATTCGTAGACTTTAGTCCGATTAGCCGTTTCACAACAAATTACCTTAAATTTCTTCAAACTGTTATTTTTTCTGACCATTCAACAATTATTATTGGCATGTGATCTGAGAAATGTTTACATTGTACTTGGAATTGTTTTATAAGTTCAATCCAATTTTTATTCGCAGCACAGTTATCGATTTCAGGTCTACCTTGCCCTCCTATAATAGTAACCTTCAGTGTCTCCGTAAGTACAACCGTTCCAAATTATACAATCATACATCTTGAAAAAGTTCAAGAATATTCGTGCCATTTTGATTATATACATTGTCCTTGGAAATTCTGCTGTTTAGGTTTATTGAACGGTTATTCGTGCAGCAGATTGCAGTTACTTGTAAATTCTTAGTTCTTGCGACGCCTATTAAAAGAACACTTTTGTTTGATAAACATAACATAATGTTGTTAAACTATTCAGTCCAATTGTTACAATTTATATAAAGTGGTATAATGTACATATCAGTTTTGTGTAGCCGTTTCACAACAAATTACCTTAAATTTCTTCAAACATATACTTATTATACAACTAGTTTGAAACCAATAAAATACTTTGAAAATTTACTGAGATTTTCACTTGTAGCATGTGTTTCATAAAGGAAAATCATTAACATGATCGAAAAAATCATTAAATAAAAGTTTGTTATTGAGCCCTGACACATTATAAGATAAAATTTTAAATGTATATAAAGGTATTGAGCTGACGGCATTACAATTTCAATTTTGTACTATATTTATAAGCAATAGGAAAACTTTGTAGAGAAGATATCCCTGGTGTAGTAACATCATCAGTTTGACATCATGAAAATCAAGCTGTCCAAACATTTTGCACAAGTGGTTTTCTCCATCTTCTTTTTTATATTTAAATACATTGTTATTGTTTAAATAAAATGAATTCCCTCAAACTACTAATGCATTATTGTTTTTTATTGTTACTATTTCGTTTGGTTTCTTTGTTTTAATTATTTTCCTATAGCCAAGGAGGATTCGGCGTTTGTGTTGTGATTGTTTCGTGAGCAAAAATGGTACATATACTCATGAAGTGAAAACAGTCTTCTTTAGGCTTTAAATTGCATAAAGTGCAAAATTGGTTAAAACTGCTTTTGTAAGGAGATCCATTTAGACCAAGCACTTCACATCTTGTTTTGAATATTAGAACTATTTCTTTGTAACTAATTGGAATCATTGCAATAGTTTGTTTGCATAATATTCAGTTCGAGTTATGAGTAAAATAATCTTTTGATTAGGTTTTTCCATTTTGACATCCACGAGTCCTCGTTTCTAAGCTCATAGATTGTCATTCTTTTCGATAGTCGGTCATCGTTATGAGACAAAACCTTGACAATGTAGTCTGATTGTGATTTAAGAGTGCTAATAAATATTTTTGGAACTCCCGTTTCGAGATATATGGCATAAGTAAGAGTATGGAAGGGTTAATTAAAAAGTTCCTTCAAAAAACTTCTGTGAAATTTTTCTATCACCTCATATTTAATAATTCTCCATACCTGGACAGCATAGCAAAGCAAAATTTTAATAACAGCATCAAATATCCTATATTTCGCTGATAGTATTATTCTTTGATTTGAAAATATATTCCTCATGATATATTTAACAGACTGGGAAGTTTAAGATTTAATGTTAACGTGATTATAAAAATCCATGGTTCTGCTTTGATTTACACCTAAGTACCTGTACTCGTTAGTTATCTCTAAAATGTTTGCATTGAAGTGCCAATTGTATGATGATTGATTCCAGGTAGATCTTGTGAACACCATCACCTTGGATTTTTCAGTATTAATGACTAGTCCCTACTTACTGCAATAATCTGCTAAGCGATTGATCATCAGCTGGAGATATTCTGGTGACTCAGAAAGTATTGCCAGGTCATCACCATATAAGAGGACATTTATGTTCAAATCAGCGATCCTAATACCTCCTGGTAGTGAAGCATCTACATCATTAATAAAAAGTGCAAATAGAAGAGCACTTAATAGGCATCCTTGTTTAACTCCGGTGTCCGTTTCAAACCATTCCGAAAACGTTTCGAACCATCTTAGGCAGTTGCTTTTGATTCTGCATACATATCTTTTACTACATGAATGAACTTTGTAGATATGCCTAGTTGTAAGAGTTTAAAGAATAGTGCATTTCGATTCACAAGGTCAGAAGCAGACTTAAAGTCAACAAAAATGCATAGACTTTTTTGTACCTTGCATGAAATGATTTCACGATGGAGGTTGTAAAGATATGGTCTTCGGTTTGAGAATTTTTTTCGGCAACTTGCTTGAAATTGGGTAAGTATATGATAGGTTTCCACCCACATCTCCAGCCTTTTAACAAGTATACCACAAAACAATTTTGCGATGACGTTCATAAATGATATGCCCCTATAATTTTCCACATTATTAATATATCCTTTTTTGTGAATAGGCAATATAAACGGATTTTTAAATGATGTAGGCACATCCTCATTTGTAAACACTTCATTGAAAAATGATGTAAGTTGAGAAATAAAAGCTGGTGTGGCATTCTTGAAATATTCGTATGAGATCCCATCTTCTCCTGGAGCTTTTCCATTTTTTGCCTTAGGATAACTTCGGGTAAGGTGATTTCCACTAACCAATATCTCGAAAGTGAATAGAAGTTCTGCATACTAAAATTCAACAACTGATTTATGTTGTAAAACGTTTTTAAAGTGATTTGGAAGATGGTTAGCCGGTACTCCTAATCCAATTTTAAAGCTTGATTCATTTATTTCTTTTGTCACCTTCCAAAACTCTTTTGAATTGTTGATTGGCCAAGTATGTTAGCTTGATGGTTTTCGAATTCCGTTTTCTTTTTGTAACAAAGAATTGTATACCGTTTGTTTGCTTCGTTGTACCAATATTTCAAACTTTCACTTTGGCTGTTTCGGAGTGCTTTCAAAGGATGAATAATTTTTTTCGGGCGTTCATTAACTCATTATCGAACCATTTTTGTTTGAATGTCTTACACATATTTGTTGTAGTTCTAGTAACAGAGTTTCTGATACAAGCAAAAAGTTGATTTGAGTGATAATGAGCTGAATTGTAACTCTCATTAGCTGCTGAAAGATTTGTATCTGGCTTGTTTTGGTATACTAAGAAATCTTTCTGTTTCCATCTAAGCCGCGGAATAAGTTCAAGATCTCTTTGGAAATCTGTTATTTTTTCTGACCATTCAACAATTATTTTTGTCATGTGATCTGAGAAATGTTTACATTGTACTTCGAGTTTTTTTATAAGTTCAATCCAATCTTTATTCGCAGCACAGTAATCGATTTCAGGTCTACCTTGCCCTCCTATAATAGTAACATTCAGTGTCTCCGTAAGTACAACCGTTCCAAATTATACAATCATACATCTTGAAAAAGTTCAAGAATATTCGTGCCATTTTGATTATATACATTGTCCTTGGAAATTCTGCTGTTTAGGTTTATTGAACGGTTATTCGTGCAGCAGATTGCAGTTACTTGTAAATTCTTAGTTCTTGCGACGCCTATTAAAAGAACACTTGTTTCATAAACATAACATAATGTTGTTAAACTATTCAGTCCAATTGTTACAATTTATATAAAGTGGTATAATGTACATATCAGTTTTGTGTAGCCGTTTCACAACAAATTACCTTAAATTTCTTCAAACATATACTTATTATACAACTAATTTGAAACCAATAAAATACTTTGAAAATTTACTGAGATTTTCACTTGTAGCATGTGTTTCATAAAGGAAAATCATTAACATGATCGAAAAAATCATTAAATAAAAGTTTGTTATTGAGCCCTGACACATTATAAGATAAAATTTTAAATGTATATAAAGGTATTGAGCTGACGGCATTACAATTTCAATTTTGTACTATATTTATAAGCAATAGGAAAACTTTGTAGAGAAGATATCCCTGGTGTAGTAACATCATCAGTTTGACATCATGAAAATCAAGCTGTCCAAACATTTTGCACAAGTGGTTTTCTCCATCTTCTTTTTTATATTTAAATACATTGTTATTGTTTAAATAAAATGAATTCCCTCAAACTACTAATGCATTATTGTTTTTTATTGTTACTATTTCGTTTGGTTTCTTTGTTTTAATTATTTTCCTATAGCCAAGGAGGATTCGGCGTTTGTGTTGTGATTGTTTCGTGAGCAAAAATGGTACATATACTCATGAAGTGAAAACAGTCTTCTTTAGGCTTTAAATTGCATAAAGTGCAAAATTGGTTAAAACTGCTTTTGTAAGGAGATCCATTTAGACCAAGCACTTCACATCTTGTTTTGAATATTAGAACTATTTCTTTGTAACTAATTGGAATCATTGCAATAGTTTGTTTGCATAATATTCAGTTCGAGTTATGAGTAAAATAATCTTTTGATTAGGTTTTTCCATTTTGACATCCACGAGTCCTCGTTTCTAAGCTCATAGATTGTCATTCTTTTCGATAGTCGGTCATCGTTTGAGACAAAACCTTGACAATGTAGTCTGATTGTGATTTAAGAGTGCTAATAAATATTTTTGGAACTCCCGTTTCGAGATATATGGCATAAGTAAGAGTATGGAAGGGTTAATTAAAAAGTTCCTTCAAAAAACTTCTGTGAAATTTTTCTATCACCTCATATTCGTTAATTCCCCATACCTGGACAGCATAGCAAAGCAAAATTTTAATAACAGCATCAAATATCCTATATTTCGCTGATAGTATTATTCTTTGATTTGAAAATATATTCCTCATGATATATTTAACAGACTAGGAAGTTTTAGATTTAATGTTAACGTGATTATAAAAATCCATGGTTCTGCTTTGATTTACACCCAAGTACCTGTACTAGTTAGTTATCTCTAAAATGTTTGCATTTAAGTGCCAATTGTATGATGATTGATTCCAGGTAGATCTTGTGAACACCATCACCTTGGATTTTTCAGTATTAATGACTAGTCCCTACTTACTGCAATAATCTGCTATGCGATTGATCATCAGCTGGAGATATTCTGGTGACTCAGAAAGTTATACCAGGTCATCACCATATAAGAGGACATTTATGGTCAACTCAGCGATCCTAATACCTCCTGGTAGTGAAGCATCTACGTCATTAATAAAAAGTGCAAATAGAAGAGCACCTAATAGGCATCCTTGTTTAACTCCGGTGTCCGTTTCAAACCATTACGAAAACGTTTCGAACCATCTTAAGCAGTTGCTTTTGATTCTGCATACATTTCTTTTACTACATGAATGAACTTTGTAGATATGCCTAGTTGTAAGAGTTTAAAGAATAGTGCATTTCGATTCACAAGGTCAAAAGCAGACTTAAAGTCAACAAAAATGCATAAACCTTTTTGTTCCTTGCATGAAATGATTTCACGATGGAGGTTGTAAAGATATGGTCTTCGGTTTGAGAATTTTTTTCGGAAACTTGCTTGAAATTGGGTAAGTATATGATAGGTTTTCACCCACATCTCCAGCCTTTTAACAAGTATACCACAAAACAATTTTGCGATGACGTTCATAAATGATATGCCCCTATAATTTTCCACATTATTAATCTTTCCTTTTTTGTGAATAGGCAATATAAATGACTTTTTAAATGATGTAGGCACATCCTCATTTGTAAACACTTCATTAAAAAATGATGTAAGTTGAGAAATAAAAGCTGGTGTGGCATTCTTGAAATATTCGTATGAGATCCCATCTTCTCCTGGAGCTTTTCTATTTTTTGCCTTAGGATAACTTCTGGTAAGGTGATTTCCACTAACCAATATCTCGAAAGTGAATAGAAGTTCTGCATACTAAAATTCAACAACTGATTTATGTTGTAAAACGTTTTTAAAGTGATTTGGAAGATGGTTAGCCGGTACTCCTAATCCAATTTTAAAGCTTGATTCATTTATTTCTTTTGTCACCTTCCAAAACTTTTTGAATTGTTGATTGGCCAAGTATGTTAGCTTGATGGTTTTTGAATTCCGTTTTCTTTTTGTAACAAAGAAGTGTATACCGTTTGTTTGCTTCGTTGTACCAATATTTTAAACTTTCACTTTGGCTGTTCCGGAGTACTTTCAAAAGATGAAGGATTTTTGTCGGGCGTACATAAACTCATTATCGAACCATTTTTGTTTGAATGTCTTACACATGTTTGTTGTAGTTCTAGTAACAGAGTTTCTGATACAAGCAACAAGTTGATATGAGTGATAATGAGCTGAATTGTAACTCATTAGCTGCTGAAAGATAAGTATATGGCTTGTTTTGGTATACTAATAAGATTTCTTTGGAAATCTGTTATTTTTTCTGACCATTCAACAATTATTATTGGCATGTGATCTGAGAAATGTTTACATTGTACTTCGAATTTTTTTATAAGTCAATCCAATCTTTATTCGCAGCACAGTAATCGATTTCAGGTCTACCTTGCCCTCCTATAATAGTAACCTTCAGTGTCTCCGTAAGTACAACCGTTCAAAATTATACAATCATACATCTTGAAAAAGTTCAAGAAGATTCGTGCCATTTTATTATATACATTGTCCTTAGAAATTCTGCTGTTTAGGTTTATTGAACGGTTATTCGTGCAGCAGATTGCAGTTACTTGTAAATTCTTAGTTCTTGCGACGCCTATTAAAAGAACACTTTTATTTGATAAACATAACATAATGTTGTTAAACTATTCAGTCCAATTGTTACAATTTATATAAAATGTTATAATGTACATATCAGTTTTGTGTAGCCGTTTCACAACAAATTGCCTTAAATTTCTTCAAACATATACTTATTATACAACTAATTTGAAACCAATAAAATACTTTGAAAATTTACTGAGATTTTTACTTGTAGCATGTATTTCATAAAGGAAAATCATTAAAATGATCGAAAAAATCATTAAATAATAGTTTGTTATTGAGCCCTGACACATTATAAGATAAAAAATTAAATGTATATAAAGGTATTGAGCTGACGGCATTACAATTTCAATTTTGTACTATATTTATAAGCAATAGGAAAACTTTGTAGAGAAGATATCCCTGGTGTAGTAACATCATCAGTTTGACATCATGAAAATCAAGCTGTCCAAACATTTTGCACAAGTGGTTTTCTCCATCTTCCTTTTTATATTTAAATACATTGTTATTGTTTAAATAAAATGAATTCCCTCAAACTACTAATGCATTATTGTTTTTTATTGTTACTATTTCGTTTGGTTTCTTTGTTTAAATTATTTTCCTATAGCCAAGGAGGATTCGGCGTTTGTGTTGTGATTGTTTCGTGAGCAAAAATGGTACATATACTCATGAAGTGAAAACAGTATTCTTTAGGCTTTAAATTGCCTAAAGTGCAAAATTAGTTAAAACTGCACTTCACATCTTGTTTTGAATATTAGAACTATTTCTTTGTAACTAATTGAATCATTGCAATAGTTTGTTTGCATAATATTCAGTTCCTGTTATGAGTAAAATAATCTTTTGATTTTCGGGCTCCTTCTTCAAATGTGTCGGGTTCAAAATTTCCATGCGCTTCAATTATTTTGTAAAGTTGATCTTTTAAATGGTTTAAATTTTGCGGATTCAACGTTACTACTTCACCAAAGGTGTTTCCCAGGTCTTTCCATTTTGACATCCACGAGTCCTCGTTTCTAAGCTCATAGAGTGTCATTCTTTTCGATAGTCGGTCATCGTTATGAGACAAAACCTTGAAAATGTAGTCTGATTGTGATTTAAGAGTGCTAATAAATATTTTTGGAACTCCCGTTTCGAGATATATGGCATAAGTAAGAGTATGGAAGGGTTAATTAAAAAGTTCCTTCAAAAAACTTCTGTGAAATTTTTCTATCACCTCATATTTCATAATTCTCCATACCTGGACAGCATAGCAAAGCAAAATTTTAATAACAGCATCAAATATCCTATATTTCGCTGATATTATTATTCTTTGATTTGAAAATATATTCCTCATGATATATTTAACAGACTGGGAAGTTTAAGATTTAATGTTAACGTGATTATAAAAATCCATGGTTCTGCTTTGATTTACACCTAAGTACCTGTACTCGTTAGTTATCTCTAAAATGTTTGCATTGAAGTGCCAATTGTATGATGATTGATTCCAGGTAGATCTTGTGAACACCATCACCTTGGATTTTTCAGTATTAATGACTAGTCCCTACTTACTGCAATAATCTGCTAAGCGATTGATCATCAGCTGGAGATATTCTGGTGACTCAGAAAGTATTACCAGGTCATCACCATATAAGAGGACATTTATGGTCAAATCAGCGATCCTAATACCTCCTGGTAGTGAAGCATCTACATCATTAATAAAAAGTGCAAATAGAAGAGCACTTAATAGGCATCCTTGTTTAACTCCGGTGTCCGTTTCAAACCATTCCGAAAACGTTTCGAACCATCTTAGGCAGTTGCTTTTGATTCTGCATACATATCTTTTACTACATGAATGAACTTTGTAGATATGCCTAGTTGTAAGAGTTTAAAGAATAGTGCATTTCGATTCACAAGGTCAGAAGGAGACTTAAAGTCAACAAAAATGCATAGACTTTTTTGTACCTTGCATGAAATGATTTCACGATGGAGGTTGTAAAGATATGGTCTTCGGTTTGAGAATTTTTTTCGGCAACTTGCTTGAAATTGGGTAAGTGTATGATAGGTTTCCACCCACATCTCCAGCCTTTTAACAAGTATACCACAAAACAATTTTGCGATGACGTTCATAAATGATATGCCCTATAATTTTCCACATTATTAATATCTCCTTTTTTGTGAATAGGCAATATAAACGGATTTTTAAATGATGTAGGCACATCCTCATTTGTAAACACTTCATTGAAAAATGATGTAAGTTGAGAAATAAAAGCTGGTGTGGCATTCTTGAAATATTCGTATGAGATCCCATCTTCTCCTGGAGCTTTTCCATTTTTTGCCTTAGGATAACTTCCGGTAAGGTGATTTCCACTAACCAATATCTCGAAAGTGAATAGAAGTTCTGCATACTAAAATTCAACAACTGATTTATGTTGTAAAACGTTTTTAAAGTGATTTGGAAGATGGTTAGCCGGTACTCCTAATCCAATTTTAAAGCTTGATTCATTTATTTCTTTTGTCACCTTCCAAAACTCTTTTGAATTGTTGATTGGCCAAGTATGTTAGCTTGATGGTTTTCGAATTCCGTTTTCTTTTTGTAACAAAGAATTGTATACCGTTTGTTTGCTTCGTTGTACCAATATTTCAAACTTTCACTTTGGCTGTTTCGGAGTGCTTTCAAAGGATGAATAATTTTTTTCGGGCGTTCATTAACTCATTATCGAACCATTTTTGTTTGAATGTCTTACACATATTTGTTGTAGTTCTAGTAACAGAGTTTCTGATACAAGCAAAAAGTTGATTTGAGTGATAATGAGCTGAATTGTAACTCATTAGCTGCTGAAAGATAAGTGTATGGCTTGTTTTGGTATACTAATAAGATTTCTTTGGAAATCTGTTATTTTTTCTGACCATTCAACAATTATTATTGGCATGTGATCTGAGAAATGTTTACATTGTACTTCGATTTTTTTTATAAGTCAATCCAATCTCTATTCGCAGCACAGTAATCGATTTCAGGTCTACCTTGCCCTCCTATAATAGTAACCTTCAGTGTCTCCGTAAGTACAACCGTTCCAAATTATACAATCATACATCTTGAAAAAGTTCAAGAAGATTCGTGCCATTTTGATTATATACATTGTCCTTGGAAATTCTGCTGTTTAGGTTTAATGAACGGTTATTCGTGCAGCAGATTGCAGTTACTTGTAAATTCTTAGTTCTTGTGACGCCTATTAAAAGAACACTTATGTTTGATAAACATAACATAATGTTGTTAAATTATTCGTAGACTTTAGTCCAATTAGCCGTTTCACAACAAATTACCTTAAATTTCTTCAAACTGTTATTTTTTCTGACCATTCAACAATTATTATTGGCATGTGATCTGAGAAATGTTTACATTGTACTTCGAATTTTTTTATAAGTTCAATCCAATCTTTATTCGCAGCACAGTAATCGATTTCAGGTCTACCTTGCCCTCCTATAATAGTAACCTTCAGTGTCTCCGTAAGTACAACCGTTCCAAATTATACAATCATACATCTTGAAAAAGTTCAAGAAGATTCGTGCCATTTTGATTATATACATTGTCCTTGGAAATTCTGCTGTTTAGGTTTATTGAACGGTTATTCGTGCAGCAGATTGCAGTTACTTGTAAATTCTTAGTTCTTGCGACGCCTATTAAAAGAACACTTTTGTTTGATAAACATAACATAATGTTGTTAAACTATTCAGTCCAATTGTTACAATTTATATAAAGTGGTATAATGTACATATCAGTTTTGTGTAGCCGTTTCACAACAAATTACCTTAAATTTTTTCAAACATATACTTATTATACAACTAATTTGAAACCAATATAATACTTTGAAAATTTACTGAGATTTTCACTTGTAGCATGTGTTTCATAAAGGAAAACCATTAACATGATCGAAAAAATCATTAAATAAAAGTTTGTTATTGAGCCCTGACACATTATAAGATAAAAATTTAAATGTATATAAAGGTATTGAGCTGACGGCATTACAATATCAATTTTGTACTATATTTATAAGCAATAGGAAAACTTTGTAGAGAAGATATCCCTGGTGTAGTAACATCATCAGTTTGACATCATGAAAATCAAGCTGTCCAAACATTTTGCACAAGTGGTTTTCTCCATCTTCCTTTTTATATTTAAATACATTGTTATTGTTTAAATAAAATGAATTCCCTCAAACTACTAATGCATTATTGTTTTTTATTGTTACTATTTCGTTTGGTTTCTTTGTTTTAATTATTTTCCTATAGCCAAGGAGGATTCGGCGTTTGTGTTGTGATTGTTTCGTGAGCAATATTGGTACATATACTCATGAAGTGAAAACAGTCTTCTTTAGGCTTTAAATTGCATAAAGTGCAAAATTGGTTGAAACTGCTGTTGTAAGGAGATCCATTTAGACCAAGCACTTCACATCTTGTTTTGAATATTAGAACTATTTCTTTGTAACTAATTGAATCATTGCAATAGTTTGTTTGCATAATATTCAGTTCCAGTTATGAGTAAAATAATCTTTTGATTTTCGGGCTTCTTCTTCAAATGTGTCGGGTTCAAAATTTCCATGCGCTTCAATTATTTTGTAAAGTTGATCTTTTAAATGGTTTAAATTTTGCGGATTCAACGTTACTACTTCACCATAGGAGTTTCCCAGATCTTTCCATTTTGACATCCACGAGTCCTCGTTTCTAAGCTCATAGAGTGTCATTCTGTTCGATAGTCGGTCATCGTTATGAGACAAAACCTTGACAATGTAGTCTGATTGTGATTTAAGGGTGCTAATAAATATTTTTGGAACTCCCGTTTCGAGATATATGGCATAAGTAAGAGTATGCAAGGGTTAATTAAAAAGTTCCTTCAAAAAACTTCTGTGAAATTTTTCTATCACCTCATATTCGTTAATTCCCCATACCTGGACAGCATAGCAAAGCAAAATTTTAATAACAGCATCAAATATCCTATATTTCGCTGATAGTATTATTCTTTGATTTGAAAATATATTCCTCATGATATATTTAACAGACTAGGAAGTTTTAGATTTAATGTTAACGTGATGATAAAAATCCATGGTTCTGCTTTAATTTACACCCAAGTACCTGTACTCGTTAGTTATCTCTGAAATGTTTGCATTTAAGTGCCAATTGTATGATGATTGATTCCAGGTAGATATTGTGAACACCATCACCTTGGATTTTTCAGTATTAATGACTAGTCCCTACTTACTGCAATAATCTGCTAAGCGATTGATCATCAGCTGGAGATATTCTGGTGACTCAGAAAGTATTACCAGGTCATCACCATATAAAAGGACATTTATGGTCAACTCAGCGATCCTAATACCTCCTGGTAGTGAAGCATCTACATCATTAATAAAAAGTGCAAATAGAAGAGCACCTAATAGGCATCCTTGTTTAACTCCGGTGTCCGTTTCAAACCATTACGAAAACGTTTCGAACCATCTTAAGCAGTTGCTTTTGATTCTGCATACATTTCTTTTACTACATGAATGAACTTTGTAGATATGCCTAGTTGTAAGAGTTTAAAGAATAGTGCATTTCGATTCACAAGGTCAAAAGCAGACTTAAAGTCAACAAAAATGCATAAACCTTTTTGTTCCTTGCATGAAATGATTTCACGATGGAGGTTGTAAAGATATGGTCTTCGGTTTGAGAATTTTTTTCGGAAACTTGCTTGAAATTGGGTAAGTATATGATAGGTTTTCACCCACATCTCCAGCCTTTTAACAAGTATACCACAAAACAATTTTGCGATGACGTTCATAAATGATATGCCCCTATAATTTTCCACATTATTAATCTTTCCTTTTTTGTGAATAGGCAATATAACCGACTTTTTAAATGATGTAGGCACATCCTCATTTGTAAACACTTCATTGAAAAATGATGTAAGTTGAGAAATAAAAGCTGGTGTGGCATTCTTGAAATATTCGTATGAGATCCCATCTTCTCCTGGAGCTTTTCCATTTGTTGCCTTAAGGATAACTTCCGGTAAGGTGATTTCCACTATCCAATATCTCGACAGTGAATAGAGGTTCTTCATACGAAAATTCAACAACTGATTAATGTTGTAAAACGTTTTTAAAGTGATTTGCAAGATGGTTAGCCGATACTCGTAATCCAATTTTAAAGCTTGATTCATTAATTTGTTTTGTCACTTTCCAAAACTCTTTTGAATTGTTGATTGGCCAAGTATGTTATTTGATGGCTTTTGAATTCCGTTTTCTTTTTGTAACAAAGAAGTGTATACCGTTTGTTTGCTTCGTTGTACCAATATTTTAAACTTTCACTTTGGCTGTTCCGGAGTACTTTCAAAGGATGAAGGATTTTTGTCGAGCGTTCATAAACTCATTATCGAACCATTTTTGTTTGAATGTCTTACACATGTTTGTTGTAGTTCTAGTAACAGAGTTTCTGATACAAGCAACAAGTTGATATGAGTGATAATGAGCTGAATTGTAACTCATTAGCTGCTGAAAGATAAGTATATGGCTTGTTTTGGTATACTAATAAGATTTCTTTGGAAATCTGTTATTTTTTCTGACCATTCAACAATTATTATTGGCATGTGATCTGAGAAATGTTTACATTGTACTTCGAATTTTTTTATAAGTCAATCCAATCTTTATTCGCAGCACAGTAATCGATTTCAGGTCTACCTTGCCCTCCTATAATAGTAACCTTCAGTGTCTCCGTAAGTACAACCGTTCAAAATTATACAATCATACATCTTGAAAAAGTTCAAGAAGATTCGTGCCATTTTATTATATACATTGTCCTTAGAAATTCTGCTGTTTAGGTTTATTGAACGGTTATTCGTGCAGCAGATTGCAGTTACTTGTAAATTCTTAGTTCTTGCGACGCCTATTAAAAGAACACTTTTATTTGATAAACATAACATAATGTTGTTAAACTATTCAGTCCAATTGTTACAATTTATATAAAATGTTATAATGTACATATCAGTTTTGTGTAGCCGTTTCACAACAAATTGCCTTAAATTTCTTCAAACATATACTTATTATACAACTAATTTGAAACCAATAAAATACTTTGAAAATTTACTGAGATTTTTACTTGTAGCATGTATTTCATAAAGGAAAATCATTAAAATGATCGAAAAAATCATTAAATAATAGTTTGTTATTGAGCCCTGACACATTATAAGATAAAAAATTAAATGTATATAAAGGTATTGAGCTGACGGCATTACAATTTCAATTTTGTACTATATTTATAAGCAATAGGAAAACTTTGTAGAGAAGATATCCCTGGTGTAGTAACATCATCAGTTTGACATCATGAAAATCAAGCTGTCCAAACATTTTGCACAAGTGGTTTTCTCCATCTTCCTTTTTATATTTAAATACATTGTTATTGTTTAAATAAAATGAATTCCCTCAAACTACTAATGCATTATTGTTTTTTATTGTTACTATTTCGTTTGGTTTCTTTGTTTAAATTATTTTCCTATAGCCAAGGAGGATTCGGCGTTTGTGTTGTGATTGTTTCGTGAGCAAAAATGGTACATATACTCATGAAGTGAAAACAGTATTCTTTAGGCTTTAAATTGCCTAAAGTGCAAAATTAGTTAAAACTGCACTTCACATCTTGTTTTGAATATTAGAACTATTTCTTTGTAACTAATTGAATCATTGCAATAGTTTGTTTGCATAATATTCAGTTCCTGTTATGAGTAAAATAATCTTTTGATTTTCGGGCTCCTTCTTCAAATGTGTCGGGTTCAAAATTTCCATGCGCTTCAATTATTTTGTAAAGTTGATCTTTTAAATGGTTTAAATTTTGCGGATTCAACGTTACTACTTCACCAAAGGTGTTTCCCAGGTCTTTCCATTTTGACATCCACGAGTCCTCGTTTCTAAGCTCATAGAGTGTCATTCTTTTCGATAGTCGGTCATCGTTATGAGACAAAACCTTGAAAATGTAGTCTGATTGTGATTTAAGAGTGCTAATAAATATTTTTGGAACTCCCGTTTCGAGATATATGGCATAAGTAAGAGTATGGAAGGGTTAATTAAAAAGTTCCTTCAAAAAACTTCTGTGAAATTTTTCTATCACCTCATATTTCATAATTCTCCATACCTGGACAGCATAGCAAAGCAAAATTTTAATAACAGCATCAAATATCCTATATTTCGCTGATAGTATTATTCTTTGATTTGAAAATATATTCCTCATGATATATTTAACAGACTGGGAAGTTTAAGATTTAATGTTAACGTGATTATAAAAATCCATGGTTCTGCTTTGATTTACACCTAAGTACCTGTACTCGTTAGTTATCTCTAAAATGTTTGCATTGAAGTGCCAATTGTATGATGATTGATTCCAGGTAGATCTTGTGAACACCATCACCTTGGATTTTTCAGTATTAATGACTAGTCCCTACTTACTGCAATAATCTGCTAAGCGATTGATCATCAGCTGGAGATATTCTGGTGACTCAGAAAGTATTACCAGGTCATCACCATATAAGAGGACATTTATGGTCAAATCAGCGATCCTAATACCTCCTGGTAGTGAAGCATCTACATCATTAATAAAAAGTGCAAATAGAAGAGCACTTAATAGGCATCCTTGTTTAACTCCGGTGTCCGTTTCAAACCATTCCGAAAACGTTTCGAACCATCTTAGGCAGTTGCTTTTGATTCTGCATACATATCTTTTACTACATGAATGAACTTTGTAGATATGCCTAGTTGTAAGAGTTTAAAGAATAGTGCATTTCGATTCACAAGGTCAGAAGGAGACTTAAAGTCAACAAAAATGCATAGACTTTTTTGTACCTTGCATGAAATGATTTCACGATGGAGGTTGTAAAGATATGGTCTTCGGTTTGAGAATTTTTTTCGGCAACTTGCTTGAAATTGGGTAAGTGTATGATAGGTTTCCACCCACATCTCCAGCCTTTTAACAAGTATACCACAAAACAATTTTGCGATGACGTTCATAAATGATATGCCCTATAATTTTCCACATTATTAATATCTCCTTTTTTGTGAATAGGCAATATAAACAGATTTTTAAATGATGTAGGCACATCCTCATTTGTAAACACTTCATTGAAAAATGATGTAAGTTGAGAAATAAAAGCTGGTGTGGCATTCTTGAAATATTCGTATGAGATCCCATCTTCTCCTGGAGCTTTTCCATTTTTTGCCTTAGGATAACTTCCGGTAAGGTGATTTCCACTAACCAATATCTCGAAAGTGAATAGAAGTTCTGCATACTAAAATTCAACAACTGATTTATGTTGTAAAACGTTTTTAAAGTGATTTGGAAGATGGTTAGCCGGTACTCCTAATCCAATTTTAAAGCTTGATTCATTTATTTCTTTTGTCACCTTCCAAAACTCTTTTGAATTGTTGATTGGCCAAGTATGTTAGCTTGATGGTTTTCGAATTCCGTTTTCTTTTTGTAACAAAGAATTGTATACCGTTTGTTTGCTTCGTTGTACCAATATTTCAAACTTTCACTTTGGCTGTTTCGGAGTGCTTTCAAAGGATGAATAATTTTTTTCGGGCGTTCATTAACTCATTATCGAACCATTTTTGTTTGAATGTCTTACACATATTTGTTGTAGTTCTAGTAACAGAGTTTCTGATACAAGCAAAAAGTTGATTTGAGTGATAATGAGCTGAATTGTAACTCATTAGCTGCTGAAAGATAAGTGTATGGCTTGTTTTGGTATACTAATAAGATTTCTTTGGAAATCTGTTATTTTTTCTGACCATTCAACAATTATTATTGGCATGTGATCTGAGAAATGTTTACATTGTACTTCGAATTTTTTTATAAGTTCAATCCAATCTTTATTCGCAGCACAGTAATCGATTTCAGGTCTACCTTGCCCTCCTATAATAGTAACCTTCAGTGTCTCCGTAAGTACAACCGTTCCAAATTATACAATCATACATCTTGAAAAAGTTCAAGAATATTCGTGCCATTTTGATTATATACATTGTCCTTGGAAATTCTGCTGTTTAGGTTTATTGAACGGTTATTCGTGCAGCAGATTGCAGTTACTTGTAAATTCTTAGTTCTTGCGACGCCTATTAAAAGAACACTTTTGTTTAGTAAACATAACATAATGTTGTTAAACTATTCAGTCCAATTGTTACAATTTATATAAAGTGGTATAATGTACATATCAGTTTTGTGTAGCCGTTTCACAACAAATTACCTTAAATTTCTTCAAACATATACTTATTATACAACTAATTTGAAACCAATATAATACTTTGAAAATTTACTGAGATTTTCACTTGTAGCATGTGTTTCATAAAGGAAAACCATTAACATGATCGAAAAAATCATTAAATAAAAGTTTGTTATTGAGCCCTGACACATTATAAGATAAAATTTTAAATGTATATAAAGGTATTGAGCTGACGGCATTACAATATCAATTTTGTACTATATTTATAAGCAATAGGAAAACTTTGTAGAGAAGATATCCCTGGTGTAGTAACATCATCAGTTTGACATCATGAAAATCAAGCTGCCCAAACATTTTGCACAAGTGGTTTTCTCCATCTTCCTTTTTATATTTAAATACATTGTTATTGTTTAAATAAAATGAATTCCCTCAAACTACTAATGCATTATTGTTTTTTATTGTTACTATTTCGTTTGGTTTCTTTGTTTTAATTATTTTCCTATAGCCAAGGAGGATTCGGCGTTTGTGTTGTGATTGTTTCGTGAGCAATAATGGTACATATACTCATGAAGTGAAAACAGTCTTCTTTAGGCTTTAAATTGCATAAAGTGCAAAATTGGTTGAAACTGCTGTTGTAAGGAGATCCATTTAGACCAAGCACTTCACATCTTGTTTTGAATATTAGAACTATTTCTTTGTAACTAATTGAATCATTGCAATAGTTTGTTTGCATAATATTCAGTTCCAGTTATGAGTAAAATAATCTTTTGATTTTCGGGCTTCTTCTTCAAATGTGTCGGGTTCAAAATTTCCATGCGCTTCAATTATTTTGTAAAGTTGATCTTTTAAATGGTTTAAATTTTGCGGATTCAACGTTACTACTTCACCATAGGAGTTTCCCAGATCTTTCCATTTTGACATCCACGAGTCCTCGTTTCTAAGCTCATAGAGTGTCATTCTGTTCGATAGTCGGTCATCGTTATGAGACAAAACCTTGACAATGTAGTCTGATTGTGATTTAAGGGTGCTAATAAATATTTTTGGAACTCCCGTTTCGAGATATATGGCATAAGTAAGAGTATGCAAGGGTTAATTAAAAAGTTCCTTCAAAAAACTTCTGTGAAATTTTTCTATCACCTCATATTCGTTAATTCCCCATACCTGGACAGCATAGCAAAGCAAAATTTTAATAACAGCATCAAATATCCTATATTTCGCTGATAGTATTATTCTTTGATTTGAAAATATATTCCTCATGATATATTTAACAGACTAGGAAGTTTTAGATTTAATGTTAACGTGATGATAAAAATCCATGGTTCTGCTTTAATTTACACCCAAGTACCTGTACTCGTTAGTTATCTCTGAAATGTTTGCATTTAAGTGCCAATTGTATGATGATTGATTCCAGGTAGATATTGTGAACACCATCACCTTGGATTTTTCAGTATTAATGACTAGTCCCTACTTACTGCAATAATCTGCTAAGCGATTGATCATCAGCTGGAGATATTCTGGTGACTCAGAAAGTATTACCAGGTCATCACCATATAAAAGGACATTTATGGTCAACTCAGCGATCCTAATACCTCCTGGTAGTGAAGCATCTACATCATTAATAAAAAGTGCAAATAGAAGAGCACCTAATAGGCATCCTTGTTTAACTCCGGTGTCCGTTTCAAACCATTACGAAAACGTTTCGAACCATCTTAAGCAGTTGCTTTTGATTCTGCATACATTTCTTTTACTACATGAATGAACTTTGTAGATATGCCTAGTTGTAAGAGTTTAAAGAATAGTGCATTTCGATTCACAAGGTCAAAAGCAGACTTAAAGTCAACAAAAATGCATAAACCTTTTTGTTCCTTGCATGAAATGATTTCACGATGGAGGTTGTAAAGATATGGTCTTCGGTTTGAGAATTTTTTTCGGAAACTTGCTTGAAATTGGGTAAGTATATGATAGGTTTTCACCCACATCTCCAGCCTTTTAACAAGTATACCACAAAACAATTTTGCGATGACGTTCATAAATGATATGCCCCTATAATTTTCCACATTATTAATCTTTCCTTTTTTGTGAATAGGCAATATAACCGACTTTTTAAATGATGTAGGCACATCCTCATTTGTAAACACTTCATTGAAAAATGATGTAAGTTGAGAAATAAAAGCTGGTGTGGCATTCTTGAAATATTCGTATGAGATCCCATCTTCTCCTGGAGCTTTTCCATTTGTTGCCTTAAGGATAACTTCCGGTAAGGTGATTTCCACTATCCAATATCTCGACAGTGAATAGAGGTTCTTCATACGAAAATTCAACAACTGATTAATGTTGTAAAACGTTTTTAAAGTGATTTGCAAGATGGTTAGCCGATACTCGTAATCCAATTTTAAAGCTTGATTCATTAATTTGTTTTGTCACTTTCCAAAACTCTTTTGAATTGTTGATTGGCCAAGTATGTTATTTGATGGCTTTTGAATTCCGTTTTCTTTTTGTAACAAAGAAGTGTATACCGTTTGTTTGCTTCGTTGTACCAATATTTTAAACTTTCACTTTGGCTGTTCCGGAGTACTTTCAAAGGATGAAGGATTTTTGTCGGGCGTTCATAAACTCATTATCGAACCATTTTTGTTTGAATGTCTTACACATGTTTGTTGTAGTTCTAGTAACAGAGTTTCTGATACAAGCAACAAGTTGATATGAGTGATAATGAGCTGAATTGTAACTCATTAGCTGCTGAAAGATAAGTATATGGCTTGTTTTGGTATACTAATAAGATTTCTTTGGAAATCTGTTATTTTTTCTGACCATTCAACAATTATTATTGGCATGTGATCTGAGAAATGTTTACATTGTACTTCGAATTTTTTTATAAGTCAATCCAATCTTTATTCGCAGCACAGTAATCGATTTCAGGTCTACCTTGCCCTCCTATAATAGTAACCTTCAGTGTCTCCGTAAGTACAACCGTTCAAAATTATACAATCATACATCTTGAAAAAGTTCAAGAAGATTCGTGCCATTTTATTATATACATTGTCCTTAGAAATTCTGCTGTTTAGGTTTATTGAACGGTTATTCGTGCAGCAGATTGCAGTTACTTGTAAATTCTTAGTTCTTGCGACGCCTATTAAAAGAACACTTTTATTTGATAAACATAACATAATGTTGTTAAACTATTCAGTCCAATTGTTACAATTTATATAAAATGTTATAATGTACATATCAGTTTTGTGTAGCCGTTTCACAACAAATTGCCTTAAATTTCTTCAAACATATACTTATTATACAACTAATTTGAAACCAATAAAATACTTTGAAAATTTACTGAGATTTTTACTTGTAGCATGTATTTCATAAAGGAAAATCATTAAAATGATCGAAAAAATCATTAAATAATAGTTTGTTATTGAGCCCTGACACATTATAAGATAAAAAATTAAATGTATATAAAGGTATTGAGCTGACGGCATTACAATTTCAATTTTGTACTATATTTATAAGCAATAGGAAAACTTTGTAGAGAAGATATCCCTGGTGTAGTAACATCATCAGTTTGACATCATGAAAATCAAGCTGTCCAAACATTTTGCACAAGTGGTTTTCTCCATCTTCCTTTTTATATTTAAATACATTGTTATTGTTTAAATAAAATGAATTCCCTCAAACTACTAATGCATTATTGTTTTTTATTGTTACTATTTCGTTTGGTTTCTTTGTTTAAATTATTTTCCTATAGCCAAGGAGGATTCGGCGTTTGTGTTGTGATTGTTTCGTGAGCAAAAATGGTACATATACTCATGAAGTGAAAACAGTATTCTTTAGGCTTTAAATTGCCTAAAGTGCAAAATTAGTTAAAACTGCACTTCACATCTTGTTTTGAATATTAGAACTATTTCTTTGTAACTAATTGAATCATTGCAATAGTTTGTTTGCATAATATTCAGTTCCTGTTATGAGTAAAATAATCTTTTGATTTTCGGGCTCCTTCTTCAAATGTGTCGGGTTCAAAATTTCCATGCGCTTCAATTATTTTGTAAAGTTGATCTTTTAAATGGTTTAAATTTTGCGGATTCAACGTTACTACTTCACCAAAGGTGTTTCCCAGGTCTTTCCATTTTGACATCCACGAGTCCTCGTTTCTAAGCTCATAGAGTGTCATTCTTTTCGATAGTCGGTCATCGTTATGAGACAAAACCTTGACAATGTAGTCTGATTGTGATTTAAGGGTGCTAATAAATATTTTTGGAACTCCCGTTTCGAGATATATGGCATAAGTAAGAGTATGCAAGGGTTAATTAAAAAGTTCCTTCAAAAAACTTCTGTGAAATTTTTCTATCACCTCATATTCGTTAATTCCCCATACCTGGACAGCATAGCAAAGCAAAATTTTAATAACAGCATCAAATATCCTATATTTCGCTGATAGTATTATTCTTTGATTTGAAAATATATTCCTCATGATATATTTAACAGACTAGGAAGTTTTAGATTTAATGTTAACGTGATTATAAAAATCCATGGTTCTGCTTTGATTTACACCCAAGTACCTGTACTAGTTAGTTATCTCTAAAATGTTTGCATTTAAGTGCCAATTGTATGATGATTGATTCCAGGTAGATCTTGTGAACACCATCACCTTGGATTTTTCAGTATTAATGACTAGTCCCTACTTACTGCAATAATCTGCTATGCGATTGATCATCAGCTGGAGATATTCTGGTGACTCAGAAAGTTATACCAGGTCATCACCATATAAGAGGACATTTATGGTCAACTCAGCGATCCTAATACCTCCTGGTAGTGAAGCATCTACGTCATTAATAAAAAGTGCAAATAGAAGAGCACCTAATAGGCATCCTTGTTTAACTCCGGTGTCCGTTTCAAACCATTCCGAAAACGTTTCGAACCATCTTAAGCAGTTGCTTTTGATTCTGCATACATTTCTTTTACTACATGAATGAACTTTGTAGATATGCCTAGTTGTAAGAGTTTAAAGAATAGTGCATTTCGATTCACAAGGTCAAAAGCAGACTTAAAGTCAACAAAAATGCATAAACCTTTTTGTTCCTTGCATGAAATGATTTCACGATGGAGGTTGTAAAGATATGGTCTTCGGTTTGAGAATTTTTTTCGGAAACTTGCTTGAAATTGGGTAAGTATATGATAGGTTTTCACCCACATCTCCAGCCTTTTAACAAGTATACCACAAAACAATTTTGCGATGACGTTCATAAATGATATGCCCTATAATTTTCCACATTATTAATATCTCCTTTTTTGTGAATAGGCAATATAAACGGATTTTTAAATGATGTAGGCACATCCTCATTTGTAAACACTTCATTAAAAAATGATGTAAGTTGAGAAATAAAAGCTGGTGTGGCATTCTTGAAATATTCGTATGAGATCCCATCTTCTCCTGGAGCTTTTCTATTTTTTGCCTTAGGATAACTTCTGGTAAGGTGATTTCCACTAACCAATATCTCGAAAGTGAATAGAAGTTCTGCATACTAAAATTCAACAACTGATTTATGTTGTAAAACGTTTTTAAAGTGATTTGGAAGATGGTTAGCCGGTACTCCTAATCCAATTTTAAAGCTTGATTCATTTATTTCTTTTGTCACCTTCCAAAACTTTTTGAATTGTTGATTGGCCAAGTATGTTAGCTTGATGGTTTTTGAATTCCGTTTTCTTTTTGTAACAAAGAAGTGTATACCGTTTGTTTGCTTCGTTGTACCAATATTTTAAACTTTCACTTTGGCTGTTCCGGAGTACTTTCAAAAGATGAAGGATTTTTGTCGGGCGTACATAAACTCATTATCGAACCATTTTTGTTTGAATGTCTTACACATGTTTGTTGTAGTTCTAGTAACAGAGTTTCTGATACAAGCAACAAGTTGATATGAGTGATAATGAGCTGAATTGTAACTCATTAGCTGCTGAAAGATAAGTATATGGCTTGTTTTGGTATACTAATAAGATTTCTTTGGAAATCTGTTATTTTTTCTGACCATTCAACAATTATTATTGGCATGGTCCCCCCGATTCTTCTGAAGAGGTGTTCTTCCACACTGGCAAAGCCACTGCGTAAGCTTTTCCATCGCTCCTACTCTTCTGGAATCTTTCCTAGAAGATGGAAAACAGCATTTGTCCAGCCTGTCCCTAAGAAAGGTGACCCATCCTCCCCCTCCTCCTACCGACCCATAGCACTGACATCCCTTCTTTCTAAGGTCATGGAAACACTGATTAACCGTCAGCTTAAGGAATATCTCGAAGATCGTAAGCTTCTCCATGACCGTCAGTATGGCTTCCGCAGCAACCGTTCCACTGGTGATCTGATGGCATATCTCACCGAACAGTGGAACAAATCTTTACATCGCTTTGGTGAAAGTAAGATTATTGCTCTTGATATCTCCAAGGCATTTGATAGAGTTTGGCATGAAGCTCTCTTATCGAAAATGCGTGCTTTTGGGATCGATAATACTCTTGTTCGTTGGATTAGAAGCTATCTTCTGGACCGTTCAATACAAGTTGTATTGGACGGATTCAAGTCTGATTCCCATAAAATAAATGCTGGTGTGCCCCAGGGCTCTGTTCTGTCTCCGACTCTTTTCCTCATTTTTATAAATGATCTTCTGTCTGTTACTTCTAATCCACTTAACTGTTTTGCTGACGACTCTACCCTCAGCTTTTCATATTCGTTCGATAATTCACGTCCTTCGCCTTCGGACGTACAATTGCAACGGTGCCGTATGTCAAGATCATTAAACTCCGATTTATACAGCATTGTCAAATGGGGTAATAGAAATCGTGTGGAGTTTAATGCTTCGAAAACTCAATGCTGTCTTCTGTCGTTAAAGTTAAACATTCCCCCAATGCCATTGTCCATGAATGGCACTTACATCGAAGAAACCGAAAAGCTCTCAGTACTCGGTATGTGTGTCAACGACGACCTCCGTTGGAACGACCATATATTTGAGATCGCTAAGAATGCTGCAAAGTGCTTAGGTTTTCTGTATCGGTGTAAGAAGTACTTTTCCCCATCTGATCTGGCTACAATTTATAAAGCGTTTATACGCCCTAAACTCGAGTATAACTCCCACCTCTGGGCAGGTGCTTCGCAAACATCGCTTCACCTGCTTGATAGAATACAAAATCGAGCGTTAAGATTGATAGGTAATAGAACTGCCGCTGAAACAATTGCCCCACTCGAACACCGACGCAATGTTTCAAGTCTTTCCTTATTTTATCGTTTCTTTTACAAAAAATGTTCACTCGAAGTAGCCAGTTGCATTCCTCCCCTTAAAAGTTTCTCCCGTAATACTCGTCTCGCAAGGAATGCTCATCAGTTCACCCTTGAGCCTAATTTCGGACGTACCGTGAAATATAGGGATTCTTTTTTTAGCCGAACGACACGAATCTGGAATAGTTTACCCGGCGGGATTTTCCCTTGCCATTTTGATCTGCAAACATTCAAAACCAATGTTAATCGGCACCTCCTATCTCTCCCCTCCCTATCTTCGTAATGCCCGCGCAGTGTGTTCTACATTAAAAGGGAAACACATAATCCCTTGTGCGCGCGTTAATTATAAAAAAAAAAAAAAAAAAATGTGATCTGAGAAATGTTTACATTGTACTTCGAATTTTTTTTATAAGTCAATCCAATCTTTATTCCCAGCATAGTAATCGATTTCAGGTCTACCTTGCCCTCCTATAATAGTAACCTTCAGTGTCTCCGTAAGTACAACCGTTCCAAATTATACAATCATACATCTTGAAAAAGTTCAAGAAGATTCGTGCCATTTTGATTATATACATTGTCCTTGGAAATTCTGCTGTTTAGGTTTATTGAACGGTTATTCGTGCAGCAGATTGCAGTTACTTGTAAATTCTTAGTTCTTGCGACGCCTATTAAAAGAACACTTGTTTAGTAAACATAACATAATGTTGTTAAACTATTCAGTCCAATTGTTACAATTTATATAAAGTGGTATAATGTACATATCAGTTTTGTGTAGCCGTTTCACAACAAATTGCCTTAAATTTCTTCAAACATATACTTATTATACAACTAATTTGAAACCAATAAAATACTTTGAAAATTTACTGAGATTTTTACTTGTAGCATGTATTTCATAAAGGAAAATCATTAAAATGATCGAAAAAATCATTAAATAATAGTTTGTTATTGAGCCCTGACACATTATAAGATAAAATTTTAAATGTATATAAAGGTATTGAGCTGACGGCATTACAATTTCAATTTTGTACTATATTTATAAGCAATAGGAAAACTTTGTAGAGAAGATATCCCTGGTGTAGTAACATCATCAGTTTGACATCATGAAAATCAAGCTGTCCAAACATTTTGCACAAGTGGTTTTCTCCATCTTCTTTTTTATATTTAAATATAATTAATTGTTATTGTTTAAATAAAATGAATTCCCTCAAACTACTAATGCATTATTGTTTTTTATTGTTACTATTTCGTTTGGTTTCTTTGTTTTAATTATTTTCCTATAGCCAAGGAGGATTCGGCGTTTGTGTTGTGATTGTTTCGTGAGCAAAAATGGTACATATACTCATGAAGTGAAAACAGTCTTCTTTAGGCTTTAAATTGCATAAAGTGCAAAATTGGTTAAAACTGCTGTTGTAAGGAGATCCATTTAGACCAAGCACTTCACATCTTGTTTTGAATATTAGAACTATTTCTTTGTAACTAATTGAATCATTGCAATAGTTTGTTTGCATAATATTCAGTTCCAGTTATGAGTAAAATAATCTTTTGATTTTCGGGCTTCTTCTTCAAATGTGTCGGGTTCAAAATTTCCATGCGCTTCAATTATTTTGTAAAGTTGATCTTTTAAATGGTTTAAATTTTGCGGATTCAACGTTACTACTTCACCATAGGTGTTTCCCAGATCTTTCCATTTTGACATCCACGAGTCCTCGTTTCTAAGCTCATAGAGTGTCATTCTTTTCGATAGTCGGTCATCGTTATGAGACAAAACCTTGACAATGTAGTCTGATTGTGATTTAAGGGTGCTAATAAATATTTTTGGAACTCCCGTTTCGAGATATATGGCATAAGTAAGAGTATGCAAGGGTTAATTAAAAAGTTCCTTCAAAAAACTTCTGTGAAATTTTTCTATCACCTCATATTCGTTAATTCCCCATACCTGGACAGCATAGCAAAGCAAAATTTTAATAACAGCATCAAATATCCTATATTTCGCTGATAGTATTATTCTTTGATTTGAAAATATATTCCTCATGATATATTTAACAGACTAGGAAGTTTTAGATTTAATGTTAACGTGATTATAAAAATCCATGGTTCTGCTTTGATTTACACCCAAGTACCTGTACTCGTTAGTTATCTCTAAAATGTTTGCATTTAAGTGCCAATTGTATGATGATTGATTCCAGGTAGATCTTGTGAACACCATCACCTTGGATTTTTCAGTATTAATGACTAGTCCCTACTTACTGCAATAATCTGCTAAGCGATTGATCATCAGCTGGAGATATTCTGGTGACTCAGAAAGTTATAACATGTCATCACCATATAAGAGGACATTTATGGTCAACTCAGCGATCCTAATACCTCCTGGTAGTGAAGCATCTACATCATTAATAAAAAGTGCAAATAGAAGAGCACCTAATAGGCATCCTTGTTTAACTCCGGTGTCCGTTTCAAACCATTCCGAAAACATTTCGAACCATCTTAAGCAGTTGCTTTTGATTCTGCATACATTTCTTTTACTACATGAATGAACTTTGTAGATATGCCTAGTTGTAAGAGTTTAAAGAATAGTGCATTTCGATTCACAAGGTCAAAAGCAGACTTAAAGTCAACAAAAATGCATAAACCTTTTTGTTCCTTGCATGAAATGATTTCACGATGGAGGTTGTAAAGATATGGTCTTCGGTTTGAGAATTTTTTTCGGAAACTTGCTTGAAATTTGGTAAGTATATGATAGGTTTTCACCCACATCTCCAGCCTTTTAGCAAGTATACCACAAAACAATTTTGCGATGACGTTCATAAATGATATGCCCCTATAATTTTCCACATTATTAATATTTCCTTTTTTGTGAATAGGCAATATAACCGACTTTTTAAATGATGTAGGCACATCCTCATTTGTAAACACTTCATTGAAAAATGATGTAAGTTGAGAAATAAAAGCTGGTGTGGCATTCTTGAAATATTCGTATGAGATCCCATCTTCTCCTGGAGCTTTTCCATTTGTTGCCTTAAGGATAACTTCCGGTAAGGTGATTTCCACTATCCAATATCTCGACAGTGAATAGAGGTTCTTCATACGAAAATTCAACAACTGATTAATGTTGTAAAACGTTTTTTAAAGTGATTTGCAAGATGGTTAGCCGATACTCGTTATCCAATTTTAAAGCTTGATTCATTAATTTCTTTTGTCACTTTCCAAAACTCTTTTGAATTGTTGATTGGCCAAGTATGTTATTTGATGGCTTTTGAATTCCGTTTTCTTTTTGTAACAAAGAAGTGTATACCGTTTGTTTGCTTCGTTGTACCAATATTTTAAACTTTCACTTTGGCTGTTACGGAGTACTTTCAAAGGATGAAGGATTTTTGTCGGGCGTTCATAAACTCATTATCGAACCATTTTTGTTTGAATGTCTTACACATGTTTGTTGTAGTTCTAGTAACAGAGTTTCTGATACAAGCAACAAGTTGATATGAGTGATAATGAGCTGAATTGTAACTCATTAGCTGCTGAAAGATAAGTATATGGCTTGTTTTGGTATACTAATAAGATTTCTTTGGAAATCTGTTATTTTTTCTGACCATTCAACAATTATTATTGGCATGTGATCTGAGAAATGTTTACATTGTACTTCGAATTTTTTTATAGGTCAATCCAATCTTTATTCGCAGCACAGTAATCGATTTCAGGTCTACCTTGCCCTCCTATAATAGTAACCTTCAGTGTCCGTAAGTACAACCGTTCCAAATTATACAATCATACATCTTGAAAAAGTTCAAGAATATTCGTGCCATTTTGATTATATACATTGTCCTTGGAAATTCTGCTGTTTAGGTTTATTGAACGGTTATTCGTGCAGCAGATTGCAGTTACTTGTAAATTCTTAGTTCTTGCGACGCCTATTAAAAGAACACTTTTGTTTGATAAACATAACATAATGTTGTTAAACTATTCAGTCCAATTGTTACAATTTATATAAAGTGGTATAATGTACATATCAGTTTTGTGTAGCCGTTTCACAACAAATTACCTTAAATTTCTTCAAACATATACTTATTATACAACTAGTTTGAAACCAATAAAATACTTTGAAAATTTACTGAGATTTTCACTTGTAGCATGTGTTTCATAAAGGAAAATCATTAACATGATCGAAAAAATCATTAAATAAAAGTTTGTTATTGAGCCCTGACACATTATAAGATAAAATTTTAAATGTATATAAAGGTATTGAGCTGACGGCATTACAATTTCAATTTTGTACTATATTTATAAGCAATAGGAAAACTTTGTAGAGAAGATATCCCTGGTGTAGTAACATCATCCGTTTGACATCATGAAAATCAAGCTGTCCAAACATTTTGCACAAGTGGTTTTCTCCATCTTCTTTTTTATATTTAAATACATTGTTATTGTTTAAATAAAATGAATTCCCTCAAACTACTAATGCATTATTGTTTTTTATTGTTACTATTTCGTTTGGTTTCTTTGTTTTAATTATTTTCCTATAGCCAAGGAGGATTCGGCGTTTGTGTTGTGATTGTTTCGTGAGCAAAAATGGTACATATACTCATGAAGTGAAAACAGTCTTCTTTAGGCTTTAAATTGCATAAAGTGCAAAATTGGTTAAAACTGCTGTTGTAAGGAGATCCATTTAGACCAAGCACTTCACATCTTGTTTTGAATATTAGAACTATTTCTTTGTAACTAATTGGAATCATTGCAATAGTTTGTTTGCATAATATTCAGTTCGAGTTATGAGTAAAATAATCTTTGATTAGGTTTTTCCATTTTGACATCCACGAGTCCTCGTTTCTAAGCTCATAGATTGTCATTCTTTTCGATAGTCGGTCATCGTTATGAGACAAAACCTTGAAAATGTAGTCTGATTGTGATTTAAGAGTGCTAATAAATATTTTTGGAACTCCCGTTTCGAGATATATGGCATAAGTAAGAGTATGGAAGGGTTAATTAAAAAGTTCCTTCAAAAAACTTCTGTGAATTTTTTCTATCACCTCATATTTAATAATTCTCCATACCTGGACAGCATAGCAAAGCAAAATTTTAATAACAGCATCAAATATCCTATATTTCGCTGATAGTATTATTCTTTGATTTGAAAATATATTCCTCATGATATATTTAACAGACTGGGAAGTTTAAGATTTAATGTTAACGTGATTATAAAAATCCATGGTTCTGCTTTGATTTACACCTAAGTACCTGTACTCGTTAGTTATCTCTAAAATGTTTGCATTTAAGTGCCAATTGTATGATGATTGATTCCAGGTAGATCTTGTGAACACCATCACCTTGGATTTTTCAGTATTAATGACTAGTCCCTACTTACTGCAATAATCTGCTAAGCGATTGATCATCAGCTGGAGATATTCTGGTGACTCAGAAAGTATTACCAGGTCATCACCATATAAGAGGACATTTATGGTCAAATCAGCGATCCTAATACCTCCTGGTAGTGAAGCATCTACATCATTAATAAAAAGTGCAAATAGAAGAGCACTTAATAGGCATCCTTGTTTAACTCCGGTGTCCGTTTCAAACCATTCCGAAAACGTTTCGAACCATCTTAGGCAGTTGCTTTTGATTCTGCATACATATCTTTTACTACATGAATGAACTTTGTAGATATGCCTAGTTGTAAGAGTTTAAAGAATAGTGCATTTCGATTCACAAGGTCAGAAGCAGACTTAAAGTCAACAAAAATGCATAGACTTTTTTGTACCTTGCATGAAATGATTTCACGATGGAGGTTGTAAAGATATGGTCTTCGGTTTGAGAATTTTTTTCGGCAACTTGCTTGAAATTGGGTAAGTATATGATAGGTTTCCACCCACATCTCCAGCCTTTTAACAAGTATACCACAAAACAATTTTGCGATGACGTTCTTAAATGATATGCCCCTATAATTTTCCACATTATTAATATCTCCTTTTTTGTGAATAGGCAATATAAACGGATTTTTAAATGATGTAGGCACATCCTTATTTGTAAACACTTCATTGAAAAATGATGTAAGTTGAGAAATAAAAGCTGGTGTGGCATTCTTGAAATATTCGTATGAGATCCCATCTTCTCCTGGAGCTTTTACATTTTTTGCCTTAGGATACATTCCGGTAAGGTGATTTCCACTAACCAATATCTCGAAAGTGAATAGAAGTTCTGCATACTAAAATTCAACAACTGATTTATGTTGTAAAACGTTTTTAAAGTGATTTGGAAGATGGTTAGCCGATACTCCTAATCCAATTTTAAAGCTTGATTCATTTATTTCTTTTGTCACCTTCCAAAACTCTTTTGAATTGTTGATTGGCCAAGTATGTTAGCTTGATGGTTTTCGAATTCCGTTTTCTTTTTGTAACAAAGAATTGTATACCGTTTGTTTGCTTCGTTGTACCAATATTTCAAATTTTCACTTTGGCTGTTTCGGAGTGCTTTCAAAGGATGAATAATTTTTTTCGGGCGTTCATTAACTCATTATCGAACCATTTTTGTTTGAATGTCTTACACATATTTGTTGTAGTTCTAGTAACAGAGTTTCTGATACAAGCAAAAAGTTGATTTGAGTGATAATGAGCTGAATTGTAACTCTCATTAGCTGCTGAAAGATTTGTATCTGGCTTGTTTTGGTATACTAAGAAATCTTTCTGTTTCCATCTAAGCCGCGGAATAAGTTTAAGATCTCTTTGGAAATCTGTTATTTTTTCTGACCATTCAACAATTATTTTTGTCATGTGATCTGAGAAATGTTTACATTGTACTTCGAGTTTTTTTATAAGTTCAATCCAATCTTTATTCGCAGCACAGTAATCGATTTCAAATCTACCTTGCCCTCCTATAATAGTAACCTTCAGTGTCTCCGTAAGTACAACCGTTCAAAATTATACAATCATACATCTTGAAAAAGTTCAAGAAGATTCGTGCCATTTTGATTATATACATTGTCCTTGGAAAATCTGCTGTTTAGGTTTATTGAACGGTTATTCGTGCAGCAGATTGCAGTTACTTGTAAATTCTTAGTTCTTGCGACGCCTTTTAAAAGAACACTTTTGTTTGATAAACATAACATAATGTTGTTAAATTATTCGTAGACTTTAGTCCAATTAGCCGTTTCACAACAAATTACCTTAAATTTCTTCAAACTGTTATTTTTTCTGACCATGTAACAATTATTATTGGCATGTGATCTGAGAAATGTTTACATTGTACTTCGAATTTTTTTATAAGTTCAATCCAATTTTTATTCGCAGCACAGTAATCGATTTCAGGTCTACCTTGCCCTCCTATAATAGTAACCTTCAGTGTCTCCGTAAGTACAACCGTTCAAAATTATACAATCATACATCTTGAAAAAGTTCAAGAAGATTCGTGCCATTTTGATTATATACATTGTCCTTGGAAATTCTGCTGTTTAGGTTTAATGAACGGTTATTCGTGCAGCAGATTGCAGTTACTTGTAAATTCTTAGTTCTTGTGACGCCTATTAAAAGAACACTTTTGTTTGATAAACATAACATAATGTTGTTAAATTATTCGTAGACTTTAGTCCAATTAGCCGTTTCACAACAAATTACCTTAAATTTCTTCAAACTGTTATTTTTTCTGACCATTCAACAATTATTATTGGCATGTGATCTGAGAAATGTTTACATTGTACTTCGAATTTTTTTATAAGTTCAATCCAATTTTTATTCGCAGCACAGTTATCGATTTCAGGTCACTGAAAGGACACTTTTGTTTGATAAACATAACATAATGTTGTTAAACTATTCAGTCCAATTGTTACAATTTATATAAAGTGGTATAATGTACATATCAGTTTTGTGTAGCCGTTTCACAACAAATTACCTTAAATTTCTTCAAACATATACTTATTATACAACTAATTTGAAACCAATAAAATACTTTGAAAATTTACTGAGATTTTCACTTGTAGCATGTGTTTCATAAAGGAAAATCATTAACATGATCGAAAAAATCATTAAATAAAAGTTTGTTATTGAGCCCTGACACATTATAAGATAAAATTTTAAATGTATATAAAGGTATTGAGCTGACGGCATTACAATTTCAATTTTGTACTATATTTATAAGCAATAGGAAAACTTTGTAGAGAAGATATCCCTGGTGTAGTAACATCATCAGTTTGACATCATGAAAATCAAGCTGTCCAAACATTTTGCACAAGTGGTTTTCTCCATCTTCTTTTTTATATTTAAATACATTGTTATTGTTTAAATAAAATGAATTCCCTCAAACTACTAATGCATTATTGTTTTTTATTGTTACTATTTCGTTTGGTTTCTTTGTTTTAATTATTTTCCTATAGCCAAGGAGGATTCGGCGTTTGTGTTGTGATTGTTTCGTGAGCAAAAATGGTACATATACTCATGAAGTGAAAACAGTCTTCTTTAGGCTTTAAATTGCATAAAGTGCAAAATTGGTTAAAACTGCTGTTGTAAGGAGATCCATTTAGACCAAGCACTTCACATCTTGTTTTGAATATTAGAACTATTTCTTTGTAACTAATTGAATCATTGCAATAGTTTGTTTGCATAATATTCAGTTCCAGTTATGAGTAAAATAATCTTTTGATTTTCGGGCTTCTTCTTCAAATGTGTCGGGTTCAAAATTTCCATGCGCTTCAATTATTTTGTAAAGTTGATCTTTTAAATGGTTTAAATTTTGCGGATTCAACGTTACTACTTCACCATAGGTGTTTCCCAGATCTTTCCATTTTGACATCCACGAGTCCTCGTTTCTAAGCTCATAGAGTGTCATTCTTTTCGATAGTCGGTCATCGTTATGAGACAAAACCTTGACAATGTAGTCTGATTGTGATTTAAGGGTGCTAATAAATATTTTTGGAACTCCCGTTTCGAGATATATGGCATAAGTAAGAGTATGCAAGGGTTAATTAAAAAGTTCCTTCAAAAAACTTCTGTGAAATTTTTCTATCACCTCATATTCGTTAATTCCCCATACCTGGACAGTATAGCAAAGCAAAATTTTAATAACAGCATCAAATATCCTATATTTCGCTGATAGTATTATTCTTTGATTTGAAAATATATTCCTCATGATATATTTAACAGACTAGGAAGTTTTAGATTTAATGTTAACGTGATTATAAAAATCCATGGTTCTGCTTTGATTTACACCCAAGTACCTGTACTCGTTAGTTATCTCTAAAATGTTTGCATTTAAGTGCCAATTGTATGATGATTGATTCCAGGTAGATCTTGTGAACACCATCACCTTGGATTTTTCAGTATTAATTACTAGTCCCTACTTACTGCAATAATCTGCTAAGCGATTGATCATCAGCTGGAGATATTCTGGTGACTCAGAAAGTTATAACAGGTCATCACCATATAAGAGGACATTTATGGTCAACTCAGCGATCCTAATACCTCCTGGTAGTGAAGCATCTACATCATTAATAAAAAGTGCAAATAGAAGAGCACCTAATAGGCATCCTTGTTTAACTCCGGTGTCCGTTTCAAACCATTCCGAAAACGTTTCGAACCATCTTAAGCAGTTGCTTTTGATTCTGCATACATTACTTTTACTACATGAATGAACTTTGTAGATATGCCTAGTTGTAAGAGTTTAAAGAATAGTGCATTTCGATTCACAAGGTCAAAAGCAGACTTAAAGTCAACAAAAATGCATAAACCTTTTTGTTCCTTGCATGAAATGATTTCACGATGGAGGTTGTAAAGATATGGTCTTCGGTTTGAGAATTTTTTTCGGAAACTTGCTTGAAATTGGGTAAGTATATGATAGGTTTTCACCCACATCTCCAGCCTTTTAACAAGTATACCACAAAACAATTTTGCGATGACGTTCATAAATGATATGCCCCTATAATTTTCCACATTATTAATCTTTCCTTTTTTGTGAATAAGCAATATAACCGACTTTTTAAATGATGTAGGCACATCCTCATTTGTAAACACTTCATTGAAAAATGATGTAAGTTGAGAAATAAAAGCTGGTGTGGCATTCTTGAAATATTCGTATGAGATCCCATCTTCTCCTGGAGCTTTTCCATTTGTTGCCTTAAGGATAACTTCCGGTAAGGTGATTTCCACTATCCAATATCTCGACAGTGAATAGAGGTTCTTCATACGAAAATTCAACAACTGATTAATGTTGTAAAACGTTTTTTAAAGTGATTTGCAAGATGGTTAGCCGATACTCGTTATCCAATTTTAAAGCTTGATTCATTAATTTCTTTTGTCACTTTCCAAAACTCTTTTGAATTGTTGATTGGCCAAGTATGTTATTTGATGGCTTTTGAATTCCGTTTTCTTTTTGTAACAAAGAAGTGTATACCGTTTGTTTGCTTCGTTGTACCAATATTTTAAACTTTCACTTTGGCTGTTACGGAGTACTTTCAAAGGATGAAGGATTTTTGTCGGGCGTTCATAAACTCATTATCGAACCATTTTTGTTTGAATGTCTTACACATGTTTGTTGTAGTTCTAGTAACAGAGTTTCTGATACAAGCAACAAGTTGATATGAGTGATAATGAGCTGAATTGTAACTCATTAGCTGCTGAAAGATAAGTATATGGCTTGTTTTGGTATACTAATAAGATTTCTTTGGAAATCTGTTATTTTTTCTGACCATTCAACAATTATTATTGGCATGTGATCTGAGAAATGTTTACATTGTACTTCGAATTTTTTTATAGGTCAATCCAATCTTTATTCGCAGCACAGTAATCGATTTCAGGTCTACCTTGCCCTCCTATAATAGTAACCTTCAGTGTCTCCGTAAGTACAACCGTTCCAAATTATACAATCATACATCTTGAAAAAGTTCAAGAATATTCGTGCCATTTTGATTATATACATTGTCCTTGGAAATTCTGCTGTTTAGGTTTATTGAACGGTTATTCGTGCAGCAGATTGCAGTTACTTGTAAATTCTTAGTTCTTGCGACGCCTATTAAAAGAACACTTTTGTTTGATAAACATAACATAATGTTGTTAAACTATTCAGTCCAATTGTTACAATTTATATAAAGTGGTATAATATACATATCAGTTTTGTGTAGCCGTTTCACAACAAATTACCTTAAATTTCTTCAAACATATACTTATTATACAACTAGTTTGAAACAATAAAATACTTTGAAAATTTACTGAGATTTTCACTTGTAGCATGTGTTTCATAAAGGAAAATCATTAACATGATCGAAAAAATCATTAAATAAAAGTTTGTTACTGAGCCCTGACACATTATAAGATACAATTTTAAATGTATATAAAGGTATTGAGCTGACGGCATTACAATTTCAATTTTGTACTATATTTATAAGCAATAGGAAAACTTTGTAGAGAAGATATCCCTGGTGTAGTAACATCATCAGTTTGACATCATGAAAATCAAGCTGTCCAAACATTTTGCACAAGTGGTTTTCTCCATCTTCTTTTTTATATTTAAATACATTGTTATTGTTTAAATAAAATGAATTCCCTCAAACTACTAATGCATTATTGTTTTTTATTGTTACTATTTCGTTTGGTTTCTTTGTTTTAATTATTTTCCTATAGCCAAGGAGGATTCGGCGTTTGTGTTGTGATTGTTTCGTGAGCAAAAATGGTACATATACTCATGAAGTGAAAACAGTCTTCTTTAGGCTTTAAATTGCATAAAGTGCAAAATTGGTTAAAACTGCTGTTGTAAGGAGATCCACTTAGACCAAGCACTTCACATCTTGTTTTGAATATTAGAACTATTTCTTTGTAACTAATTGGAATCATTGCAATAGTTTGTTTGCATAATATTCAGTTCGAGTTATGAGTAAAATAATCTTTGATTAGGTTTTTCCATTTTGACATCCACGAGTCCTCGTTTCTAAGCTCATAGATTGTCATTCTTTTCGATAGTCGGTCATCGTTATGAGACAAAACCTTGAAAATGTAGTCTGATTGTGATTTAAGAGTGCTAATAAATATTTTTGGAACTCCCGTTTCGAGATATATGGCATAAGTAAGAGTATGGAAGGGTTAATTAAAAAGTTCCTTCAAAAAACTTCTGTGAAATTTTTCTATCACCTCATATTTCATAATTCTCCATACCTGGACAGCATAGCAAAGCAAAATTTTAATAACAGCATCAAATATCCTATATTTCGCTGATAGTATTATTCTTTGATTTGAAAATATATTCCTCATGATATATTTAACAGACTGGGAAGTTTAAGATTTAATGTTAACGTGATTATAAAAATCCATGGTTCTGCTTTGATTTACACCTAAGTACCTGTACTCGTTAGTTATCTCTAAAATGTTTGCATTGAAGTGCCAATTGTATGATGATTGATTCCAGGTAGATCTTGTGAACACCATCACCTTGGATTTTTCAGTATTCATGACTAGTCCCTACTTACTGCAATAATCTGCTAAGCGATTGATCATCAGCTGGAGATATTCTGGTGACTCAGAAAGTATTACCAGGTCATCACCATATAAGAGGACATTTATGGTCAAATCAGCGATCCTAATACCTCCTGGTAGTGAAGCATCTACATCATTAATAAAAAGTGCAAATAGAAGAGCACTTAATAGGCATCCTTGTTTAACTCCGGTGTCCGTTTCAAACCATTCCGAAAACGTTTCGAACCATCTTAGGCAGTTGCTTTTGATTCTGCATACATATCTTTTACTACATGAATGAACTTTGTAGATATGCCTAGTTGTAAGAGTTTAAAGAATAGTGCATTTCGATTCACAAGGTCAAAAGCAGACTTAAAGTCAACAAAAATGCATAAACCTTTTTGTTCCTTGCATGAAATGATTTCACGATGGAGGTTGTAAAGATATTGTCTTCGGTTTGAGAATTTTTTTCGGAAACTTGCTTGAAATTGGGTAAGTATATGATAGGTTTTCACCCACATCTCCAGCCTTTTAACAAGTATACCACAAAACAATTTTGCGATGACGTTCATAAATGATATGCCCCTATAATTTTCCACATTATTAATATCTCCTTTTTTGTGAATAGGCAATATAAACGGATTTTTAAATGATGTAGGCACATCCTTATTTGTAAACACTTCATTGAAAAATGATGTAAGTTGAGAAATAAAAGCTGGTGTGGCATTCTTGAAATATTCGTATGAGATCCCATCTTCTCCTGGAGCTTTTACATTTTTTGCCTTAGGATACATTCCGGTAAGGTGATTTCCACTAACCAATATCTCGAAAGTGAATAGAAGTTCTGCATACTAAAATTCAACAACTGATTTATGTTGTAAAACGTTTTTAAAGTGATTTGGAAGATGGTTAGCCGATACTCCTAATCCAATTTTAAAGCTTGATTCATTTATTTCTTTTGTCACCTTCCAAAACTCTTTTGAATTGTTGATTGGCCAAGTATGTTAGCTTGATGGTTTTCGAATTCCGTTTTCTTTTTGTAACAAAGAATTGTATACCGTTTGTTTGCTTCGTTGTACCAATATTTCAAATTTTCACTTTGGCTGTTTCGGAGTGCTTTCAAAGGATGAATAATTTTTTTCGGGCGTTCATTAACTCATTATCGAACCATTTTTGTTTGAATGTCTTACACATATTTGTTGTAGTTCTAGTAACAGAGTTTCTGATACAAGCAAAAAGTTGATTTGAGTGATAATGAGCTGAATTGTAACTCTCATTAGCTGCTGAAAGATTTGTATCTGGCTTGTTTTGGTATACTAAGAAATCTTTCTGTTTCCATCTAAGCCGCGGAATAAGTTTAAGATCTCTTTGGAAATCTGTTATTTTTTCTGACCATTCAACAATTATTTTTGTCATGTGATCTGAGAAATGTTTACATTGTACTTCGAGTTTTTTTATAAGTTCAATCCAATCTTTATTCGCAGCACAGTAATCGATTTCAAATCTACCTTGCCCTCCTATAATAGTAACCTTCAGTGTCTCCGTAAGTACAACCGTTCAAAATTATACAATCATACATCTTGAAAAAGTTCAAGAAGATTCGTGCCATTTTGATTATATACATTGTCCTTGGAAAATCTGCTGTTTAGGTTTATTGAACGGTTATTCGTGCAGCAGATTGCAGTTACTTGTAAATTCTTAGTTCTTGCGACGCCTTTTAAAAGAACACTTTTGTTTGATAAACATAACATAATGTTGTTAAATTATTCGTAGACTTTAGTCCAATTAGCCGTTTCACAACAAATTACCTTAAATTTCTTCAAACTGTTATTTTTTCTGACCATGTAACAATTATTATTGGCATGTGATCTGAGAAATGTTTACATTGTACTTCGAATTTTTTTATAAGTTCAATCCAATTTTTATTCGCAGCACAGTAATCGATTTCAGGTCTACCTTGCCCTCCTATAATAGTAACCTTCAGTGTCTCCGTAAGTACAACCGTTCAAAATTATACAATCATACATCTTGAAAAAGTTCAGGAAGATTCGTGCCATTTTGATTATATACATTGTCCTTGGAAATTCTGCTGTTTAGGTTTAATGAACGGTTATTCGTGCAGCAGATTGCAGTTACTTGTAAATTCTTAGTTCTTGTGACGCCTATTAAAAGAACACTTTTGTTTGATAAACATAACATAATGTTGTTAAATTATTCGTAGACTTTAGTCCAATTAGCCGTTTCACAACAAATTACCTTAAATTTCTTCAAACTGTTATTTTTTCTGACCATTCAACAATTATTATTGGCATGTGATCTGAGAAATGTTTACATTGTACTTCGAATTTTTTTATAAGTTCAATCCAATTTTTATTCGCAGCACAGTTATCGATTTCAGGTCACTGAAAGGACACTTTTGTTTGATAAACATAACATAATGTTGTTAAACTATTCAGTCCAATTGTTACAATTTATATAAAGTGGTATAATGTACATATCAGTTTTGTGTAGCCGTTTCACAACAAATTACCTTAAATTTCTTCAAACATATACTTATTATACAACTAATTTGAAACCAATAAAATACTTTGAAAATTTACTGAGATTTTCACTTGTAGCATGTGTTTCATAAAGGAAAATCATTAACATGATCGAAAAAATCATTAAATAAAAGTTTGTTATTGAGCCCTGACACATTATAAGATAAAATTTTAAATGTATATAAAGGTATTGAGCTGACGGCATTACAATTTCAATTTTGTACTATATTTATAAGCAATAGGAAAACTTTGTAGAGAAGATATCCCTGGTGTAGTAACATCATCAGTTTGACATCATGAAAATCAAGCTGTCCAAACATTTTGCACAAGTGGTTTTCTCCATCTTCTTTTTTATATTTAAATACATTGTTATTGTTTAAATAAAATGAATTCCCTCAAACTACTAATGCATTATTGTTTTTTATTGTTACTATTTCGTTTGGTTTCTTTGTTTTAATTATTTTCCTATAGCCAAGGAGGATTCGGCGTTTGTGTTGTGATTGTTTCGTGAGCAAAAATGGTACATATACTCATGAAGTGAAAACAGTCTTCTTTAGGCTTTAAATTGCATAAAGTGCAAAATTGGTTAAAACTGCTGTTGTAAGGAGATCCATTTAGACCAAGCACTTCACATCTTGTTTTGAATATTAGAACTATTTCTTTGTAACTAATTGAATCATTGCAATAGTTTGTTTGCATAATATTCAGTTCCAGTTATGAGTAAAATAATCTTTTGATTTTCGGGCTTCTTCAAAATTTCCATGCGCTTCAATTATTTTGTAAAGTTGATCTTTTAAATGGTTTAAATTTTGCGGATTCAACGTTACTTCACCATAGGTGTTTCCCAGATCTTTCCATTTTGACATCCACGAGTCCTCGTTTCTAAGCTCATAGAGTGTCATTCTTTTCGATAGTCGGTCATCGTTATGAGACAAAACCTTGACAATGTAGTCTGATTGTGATTTAAGGGTGCTAATAAATATTTTTGGAACTCCCGTTTCGAGATATATGGCATAAGTAAGAGTATGCAAGGGTTAATTAAAAAGTTCCTTCAAAAAACTTCTGTGAAATTTTTCTATCACCTCATATTCGTTAATTCCCCATACCTGGACAGCATAGCAAAGCAAAATTTTAATAACAGCATCAAATATCCTATATTTCGCTGATAGTATTATTCTTTGATTTGAAAATATATTCCTCATGATATATTTAACAGACTAGGAAGTTTTAGATTTAATGTTAACGTGATTATAAAAATCCATGGTTCTGCTTTGATTTACACCCAAGTACCTGTACTCGTTAGTTATCTCTAAAATGTTTGCATTTAAGTGCCAATTGTATGATGATTGATTCCAGGTAGATCTTGTGAACACCATCACCTTGGATTTTTCAGTATTAATTACTAGTCCCTACTTACTGCAATAATCTGCTAAGCGATTGATCATCAGCTGGAGATATTCTGGTGACTCAGAAAGTTATAACAGGTCATCACCATATAAGAGGACATTTATGGTCAACTCAGCGATCCTAATACCTCCTGGTAGTGAAGCATCTACATCATTAATAAAAAGTGCAAATAGAAGAGCACCTAATAGGCATCCTTGTTTAACTCCGGTGTCCGTTTCAAACCATTCCGAAAACGTTTCGAACCATCTTAAGCAGTTGCTTTTGATTCTGCATACATTACTTTTACTACATGAATGAACTTTGTAGATATGCCTAGTTGTAAGAGTTTAAAGAATAGTGCATTTCGATTCACAAGGTCAAAAGCAGACTTAAAGTCAACAAAAATGCATAAACCTTTTTGTTCCTTGCATGAAATGATTTCACGATGGAGGTTGTAAAGATATGGTCTTCGGTTTGAGAATTTTTTTCGGAAACTTGCTTGAAATTGGGTAAGTATATGATAGGTTTTCACCCACATCTCCAGCCTTTTAACAAGTATACCACAAAACAATTTTGCGATGACGTTCATAAATGATATGCCCCTATAATTTTCCACATTATTAATCTTTCCTTTTTTGTGAATAAGCAATATAACCGACTTTTTAAATGATGTAGGCACATCCTCATTTGTAAACACTTCATTGAAAAATGATGTAAGTTGAGAAATAAAAGCTGGTGTGGCATTCTTGAAATATTCGTATGAGATCCCATCTTCTCCTGGAGCTTTTCCATTTGTTGCCTTAAGGATAACTTCCGGTAAGGTGATTTCCACTATCCAATATCTCGACAGTGAATAGAGGTTCTTCATACGAAAATTCAACAACTGATTAATGTTGTAAAACGTTTTTTAAAGTGATTTGCAAGATGGTTAGCCGATACTCGTTATCCAATTTTAAAGCTTGATTCATTAATTTCTTTTGTCACTTTCCAAAACTCTTTTGAATTGTTGATTGGCCAAGTATGTTATTTGATGGCTTTTGAATTCCGTTTTCTTTTTGTAACAAAGAAGTGTATACCGTTTGTTTGCTTCGTTGTACCAATATTTTAAACTTTCACTTTGGCTGTTACGGAGTACTTTCAAAGGATGAAGGATTTTTGTCGGGCGTTCATAAACTCATTATCGAACCATTTTTGTTTGAATGTCTTACACATGTTTGTTGTAGTTCTAGTAACAGAGTTTCTGATACAAGCAACAAGTTGATATGAGTGATAATGAGCTGAATTGTAACTCATTAGCTGCTGAAAGATAAGTATATGGCTTGTTTTGGTATACTAATAAGATTTCTTTGGAAATCTGTTATTTTTTCTGACCATTCAACAATTATTATTGGCATGTGATCTGAGAAATGTTTACATTGTACTTCGAATTTTTTTATAGGTCAATCCAATCTTTATTCGCAGCACAGTAATCGATTTCAGGTCTACCTTGCCCTCCTATAATAGTAACCTTCAGTGTCTCCGTAAGTACAACCGTTCCAAATTATACAATCATACATCTTGAAAAAGTTCAAGAATATTCGTGCCATTTTGATTATATACATTGTCCTTGGAAATTCTGCTGTTTAGGTTTATTGAACGGTTATTCGTGCAGCAGATTGCAGTTACTTGTAAATTCTTAGTTCTTGCGACGCCTATTAAAAGAACACTTTTGTTTGATAAACATAACATAATGTTGTTAAACTATTCAGTCCAATTGTTACAATTTATATAAAGTGGTATAATGTACATATCAGTTTTGTGTAGCCGTTTCACAACAAATTACCTTAAATTTCTTCAAACATATACTTATTATACAACTAGTTTGAAACAATAAAATACTTTGAAAATTTACTGAGATTTTCACTTGTAGCATGTGTTTCATAAAGGAAAATCATTAACATGATCGAAAAAATCATTAAATAAAAGTTTGTTACTGAGCCCTGACACATTATAAGATACAATTTTAAATGTATATAAAGGTATTGAGCTGACGGCATTACAATTTCAATTTTGTACTATATTTATAAGCAATAGGAAAACTTTGTAGAGAAGATATCCCTGGTGTAGTAACATCATCAGTTTGACATCATGAAAATCAAGCTGTCCAAACATTTTGCACAAGTGGTTTTCTCCATCTTCTTTTTTATATTTAAATACATTGTTATTGTTTAAATAAAATGAATTCCCTCAAACTACTAATGCATTATTGTTTTTTATTGTTACTATTTCGTTTGGTTTCTTTGTTTTAATTATTTTCCTATAGCCAAGGAGGATTCGGCGTTTGTGTTGTGATTGTTTCGTGAGCAAAAATGGTACATATACTCATGAAGTGAAAACAGTCTTCTTTAGGCTTTAAATTGCATAAAGTGCAAAATTGGTTAAAACTGCTGTTGTAAGGAGATCCACTTAGACCAAGCACTTCACATCTTGTTTTGAATATTAGAACTATTTCTTTGTAACTAATTGGAATCATTGCAATAGTTTGTTTGCATAATATTCAGTTCGAGTTATGAGTAAAATAATCTTTGATTAGGTTTTTCCATTTTGACATCCACGAGTCCTCGTTTCTAAGCTCATAGATTGTCATTCTTTTCGATAGTCGGTCATCGTTATGAGACAAAACCTTGAAAATGTAGTCTGATTGTGATTTAAGAGTGCTAATAAATATTTTTGGAACTCCCGTTTCGAGATATATGGCATAAGTAAGAGTATGGAAGGGTTAATTAAAAAGTTCCTTCAAAAAACTTCTGTGAAATTTTTCTATCACCTCATATTTCATAATTCTCCATACCTGGACAGCATAGCAAAGCAAAATTTTAATAACAGCATCAAATATCCTATATTTCGCTGATAGTATTATTCTTTGATTTGAAAATATATTCCTCATGATATATTTAACAGACTGGGAAGTTTAAGATTTAATGTTAACGTGATTATAAAAATCCATGGTTCTGCTTTGATTTACACCTAAGTACCTGTACTCGTTAGTTATCTCTAAAATGTTTGCATTGAAGTGCCAATTGTATGATGATTGATTCCAGGTAGATCTTGTGAACACCATCACCTTGGATTTTTCAGTATTAATGACTAGTCCCTACTTACTGCAATAATCTGCTAAGCGATTGATCATCAGCTGGAGATATTCTGGTGACTCAGAAAGTATTACCAGGTCATCACCATATAAGAGGACATTTATGGTCAAATCAGCGATCCTAATACCTCCTGGTAGTGAAGCATCTACATCATTAATAAAAAGTGCAAATAGAAGAGCACTTAATAGGCATCCTTGTTTAACTCCGGTGTCCGTTTCAAACCATTCCGAAAACGTTTCGAACCATCTTAGGCAGTTGCTTTTGATTCTGCATACATATCTTTTACTACATGAATGAACTTTGTAGATATGCCTAGTTGTAAGAGTTTAAAGAATAGTGCATTTCGATTCACAAGGTCAAAAGCAGACTTAAAGTCAACAAAAATGCATAAACCTTTTTGTTCCTTGCATGAAATGATTTCACGATGGAGGTTGTAAAGATATTGTCTTCGGTTTGAGAATTTTTTTCGGAAACTTGCTTGAAATTGGGTAAGTATATGATAGGTTTTCACCCACATCTCCAGCCTTTTAACAAGTATACCACAAAACAATTTTGCGATGACGTTCATAAATGATATGCCCCTATAATTTTCCACATTATTAATCTTTCCTTTTTTGTGAATAGGCAATATAACCGACTTTTTAAATGATGTAGGCACATCCTCATTTGTAAACACTTCATTAAAAAATGATGTAAGTTGAGAAATAAAAGCTGGTGTGGCATTCTTGAAATATTCGTATGAGATCCCATCTTCTCCTGGAGCTTTTACATTTTTTGCCTTAGGATACATTCCGGTAAGGTGATTTCCACTAACCAATATCTCGAAAGTGAATAGAAGTTCTGCATACTAAAATTCAACAACTGATTTATGTTGTAAAACGTTTTTAAAGTGATTTGGAAGATGGTTAGCCGATACTCCTAATCCAATTTTAAAGCTTGATTCATTTATTTCTTTTGTCACCTTCCAAAACTCTTTTGAATTGTTGATTGGCCAAGTATGTTAGCTTGATGGTTTTCGAATTCCGTTTTCTTTTTGTAACAAAGAATTGTATACCGTTTGTTTGCTTCGTTGTACCAATATTTCAAATTTTCACTTTGGCTGTTTCGGAGTGCTTTCAAAGGATGATTATTTTTTTTCTGGCGTTCATTAACTCATTATCGAACCATTTTTGTTTGAATGTCTTACACATATTTGTTGTAGTTCTAGTAACAGAGTTTCTGATACAAGCAAAAAGTTGATTTGAGTGATAATGAGCTGAATTGTAACTCTCATTAGCTGCTGAAAGATTTGTATCTGGCTTGTTTTGGTATACTAAGAAATCTTTCTGTTTCCATCTAAGCCGCGGAATAAGTTTAAGATCTCTTTGGAAATCTGTTATTTTTTCTGACCATTCAACAATTATTTTTGTCATGTGATCTGAGAAATGTTTACATTGTACTTCGAGTTTTTTTATAAGTTCAATCCAATCTTTATTCGCAGCACAGTAATCGATTTCAGGTCTACCTTGCCCTCCTATAATAGTAACCTTCAGTGTCTCCGTAAGTACAACCGTTCAAAATTATACAATCATACATCTTGAAAAAGTTCAAGAAGATTCGTGCCATTTTGATTATATACATTGTCCTTGGAAAATCTGCTGTTTAGGTTTATTGAACGGTTATTCGTGCAGCAGATTGCAGTTACTTGTAAATTCTTAGTTCTTGCGACGCCTTTTAAAAGAACACTTTTGTTTGATAAACATAACATAATGTTGTTAAATTATTCGTAGACTTTAGTCCAATTAGCCGTTTCACAACAAATTACCGTAAATTTCTTCAAACTGTTATTTTTTCTGACCATGTAACAATTATTATTGGCATGTGATCTGAGAAATGTTTACATTGTACTTCGAATTTTTTTATAAGTTCAATCCAATTTTTATTCGCAGCACAGTAATCGATTTCAGGTCTACCTTGCCCTCCTATAATAGTAACCTTCAGTGTCTCCGTAAGTACAACCGTTCAAAATTATACAATCATACATCTTGAAAAAGTTCAAGAAGATTCGTGCCATTTTGATTATATACATTGTCCTTGGAAATTCTGCTGTTTAGGTTTAATGAACGGTTATTCGTGCAGCAGATTGCAGTTACTTGTAAATTCTTAGTTCTTGTGACGCCTATTAAAAGAACACTTTTGTTTGATAAACATAACATAATGTTGTTAAATTATTCGTAGACTTTAGTCCAATTAGCCGTTTCACAACAAATTACCTTAAATTTCTTCAAACTGTTATTTTTTCTGACCATTCAACAATTATTATTGGCATGTGATCTGAGAAATGTTTACATTGTACTTCGAATTTTTTTATAAGTTCAATCCAATTTTTATTCGCAGCACAGTTACCGATTTCAGGTCACTGAAAGGACACTTTTGTTTGATAAACATAACATAATGTTGTTAAACTATTCAGTCCAATTGTTACAATTTATATAAAGTGGTATAATGTACATATCAGTTTTGTGTAGCCGTTTCACAACAAATTACCTTAAATTTCTTCAAACATATACTTATTATACAACTAATTTGAAACCAATAAAATACTTTGAAAATTTACTGAGATTTTCACTTGTAGCATGTGTTTCATAAAGGAAAATCATTAACATGATCGAAAAAATCATTAAATAAAAGTTTGTTATTGAGCCCTGACACATTATAAGATAAAATTTTAAATGTATATAAAGGTATTGAGCTGATTGATTACAATTTCAATTTTGTACTATATTTATAAGCAATAGGAAAACTTTGTAGAGAAGATATCCCTGGTGTAGTAACATCATCAGTTTGACATCATGAAAATCAAGCTGTCCAAACATTTTGCACAAGTGGTTTTCTCCATCTTCTTTTTTATATTTAAATACATTGTTATTGTTTAAATAAAATGAATTCCCTCAAACTACTAATGCATTATTGTTTTTTATTGTTACTATTTCGTTTGGTTTCTTTGTTTTAATTATTTTCCTATAGCCAAGGAGGATTCGGCGTTTGTGTTGTGATTGTTTCGTGAGCAAAAATGGTACATATACTCATGAAGTGAAAACAGTCTTCTTTAGGCTTTAAATTGCATAAAGTGCAAAATTGGTTGAAACTGCTGTTGTAAGGAGATCCATTTAGACCAAGCACTTCACATCTTGTTTTGAATATTAGAACTATTTCTTTGTAACTAATTGAATCATTGCAATAGTTTGTTTGCATAATATTCAGTTCCAGTTATGAGTAAAATAATCTTTTGATTTTCGGGCTTCTTCTTCAAATGTGTCGGGTTCAAAATTTCCATGCGCTTCAATTATTTTGTAAAGTTGATCTTTTAAATGGTTTAAATTTTGCGGATTCAACGTTACTACTTCACCATAGGTGTTTCCCAGATCTTTCCATTTTGACATCCACGAGTCCTCGTTTCTAAGCTCATAGAGTGTCATTCTTTTCGATAGTCGGTCATCGTTATGAGACAAAACCTTGACAATGTAGTCTGATTGTGATTTAAGGGTGCTAATAAATATTTTTGGAACTCCCGTTTCGAGATATATGGCATAAGTAAGAGTATGCAAGGGTTAATTAAAAAGTTCCTTCAAAAAACTTCTGTGAAATTTTTCTATCACCTCATATTCGTTAATTCCCCATACCTGGACAGCATAGCAAAGCAAAATTTTAATAACAGCATCAAATATCCTATATTTCGCTGATAGTATTATTCTTTGATTTGAAAATATATTCCTCATGATATATTTAACAGACTAGGAAGTTTTAGATTTAATGTTAACGTGATTATAAAAATCCATGGTTCTGCTTTGATTTACACCCAAGTACCTGTACTCGTTAGTTATCTCTAAAATGTTTGCATTTAAGTGCCAATTGTATGATGATTGATTCCAGGTAGATCTTGTGAACACCATCACCTTGGATTTTTCAGTATTAATTACTAGTCCCTACTTACTGCAATAATCTGCTAAGCGATTGATCATCAGCTGGAGATATTCTGGTGACTCAGAAAGTTATAACAGGTCATCACCATATAAGAGGACATTTATGGTCAACTCAGCGATCCTAATACCTCCTGGTAGTGAAGCATCTACATCATTAATAAAAAGTGCAAATAGAAGAGCACCTAATAGGCATCCTTGTTTAACTCCGGTGTCCGTTTCAAACCATTCCGAAAACGTTTCGAACCATCTTAAGCAGTTGCTTTTGATTCTGCATACATTACTTTTACTACATGAATGAACTTTGTAGATATGCCTAGTTGTAAGAGTTTAAAGAATAGTGCATTTCGATTCACAAGGTCAAAAGCAGACTTAAAGTCAACAAAAATGCATAAACCTTTTTGTTCCTTGCATGAAATGATTTCACGATCGAGGTTGTAAAGATATGGTCTTCGGTTTGAGAATTTTTTTCGGAAACTTGCTTGAAATTGGGTAAGTATATGATAGGTTTTCACCCACATCTCCAGCCTTTTAACAAGTATACCACAAAACAATTTTGCGATGACGTTCATAAAGGAAGATTAGGAAAAAGCACAAACAAGCAAGAAACTCATGCAACTCCGTTATTGAAAGAACCAAATTTTTGCATGACCAAAAATTACGGCAAAAAATTCTGCAGTGTCCCAAAGGCAGTAAAAATTTTTGGTCATTTGTAAAAAATATTAAAAACTCCTCAACATCTTCGGTTCCAACGCTCATCGACAATAACAAACCAATTGTTTACTCTTCAGAGAAGGCAAACTTGCTCGCCGCCCATTTCGCTGCCAGCTCCACGCTGCCGCATAGCAACGTTGCCCCTCCTGTACTTGAGAATGTAAATTTTTCCATGGGACAGATTTTTTTCCGCACTCGTACAGTAGCAAGAGTTCTCAAAGATCTCGATATACACAAATCCGCTGGCCCGGATGGTATACCCCCGATTATTCTGAAGAGGTGTTCTTCCACACTGGCAAAGCCACTGCGTAAGCTTTTCCATCGCTCCTACTCTTCTGGAATCTTTCCTAGAAGATGGAAAACAGCATTTGTCCAGCCTGTCCCTAAGAAAGGTGACCCATCCTCCCCCTCCTCCTACCGACCCATAGCACTGACATCCCTTCTTTCTAAGGTCATGGAAACACTGATTAACCGTCAGCTTAAGGAATATCTCGAAGATCGTAAGCTTCTCCATGACCGTCAGTATGGCTTCCGCAGCAACCGTTCCACTGGTGATCTGATGGCATATCTCACCGAACAGTGGAACAAATCTTTACATCGCTTTGGTGAAAGTAAGATTATTGCTCTTGATATCTCCAAGGCATTTGATAGAGTTTGGCATGAAGCTCTCTTATCGAAAATGCGTGCTTTTGGGATCGATAATACTCTTGTTCGTTGGATTAGAAGCTATCTCCTGGACCGTTCAATACAAGTTGTATTGGACGGATTCAAGTCTGATTCCCATAAAATAAATGCTGGTGTGCCCCAGGGCTCTGTTCTGTCTCCGACTCTTTTCCTCATTTTTATAAATGATCTTCTGTCTGTTACTTCTAATCCACTTAACTGTTTTGCTGACGACTCTACCCTCAGCTTTTCATATTCGTTCGATAATTCACGTCCTTCGCCTTCGGACGTACAATTGCAACGGTGCCGTATGTCAAGCTCATTAAACTCCGATTTATACAGCATTGTTAAATGGGGTAATAGGAATCGTGTGGAGTTTAATGCTTCGAAAACTCAATGCTGTCTTCTGTCGTTAAAGCTAAACATACCCCCAATGCCATTGTCCATGAATGGCACTTACATCGAAGAAACCGAAAAGCTCTCAGTACTCGGTATGTGTGTCAACGATGACCTCCGTTGGAACGACCATATATTTGAAATCGCTAAAAATGCTGCTAAGTGCTTAGGTTTTCTGTATCGGTGTAAGAAGTATTTTTCCCCATCTGATCTGGCTACAATTTATAAAGCGTTTATACGCCCTAAACTCGAGTATAACTCCCACCTCTGGGCAGGTGCTTCACAAACATCGCTTAACTTGCTTGAAAGAATACAAAATAGAGCGTTAAGATTGATAGGAAATAGAACTGCCGCTGAAACAATTGCCCCTCTCGAACACCGACGCAATGTTTCATGTCTTTCCTTATTTTATCGGTTCTTTTATAAAAAATGTTCACTCGAGGTAGCCAGCTGCATTCCTCCCCTTAAAAGTTTCGCCCGTAATACTCGTCTTGCTAAGAATGCCCATCAGTTCACCCTTGAGCCCAATTTCGGACGTACCGTGAAATATAGAGATTCTTTTTTTAGCCGTACAACAAGACTTTGGAATGGTTTACCCGGCGAGATTTTCCCTTGCCATTTCAACTTGCAAACATTCAAAACCAATGTTAATCGACACCTCCTATCTCTCCCCTCCCTATCTTCCTAATGCCCGTGCAGTGTGTTACATTAAAAGGGAAACAAATAGTCCCTTGTGCGCGCGTTAATTATAAAAAAAAAAAAAAAAATAAATGATATGCCCCTATAATTTTCCACATTATTAATCTTTCCTTTTTTGTGAATAGGCAATATAACCGACTTTTTAAATGATGTAGGCACATCCTCATTTGTAAACACTTCATTGAAAAATGATGTAAGTTGAGAAATAAAAGCTGGTGTGGCATTCTTGAAATATTCGTATGAGATCCCATCTTCTCCTGGAGCTTTTCCATTTGTTGCCTTAAGGATAACTTCCGGTAAGGTGATTTCCACTATCCAATATCTCGACAGTGAATAGAGGTTCTTCATACGAAAATTCAACAACTGATTAATGTTGTAAAACGTTTTTTAAAGTGATTTGCAAGATGGTTAGCCGATACTCGTTATCCAATTTTAAAGCTTGATTCATTAATTTCTTTTGTCACTTTCCAAAACTCTTTTGAATTGTTGATTGGCCAAGTATGTTATTTGATGGCTTTTGAATTCCGTTTTCTTTTTGTAACAAAGAAGTGTATACCGTTTGTTTGCTTCGTTGTACCAATATTTTAAACTTTCACTTTGGCTGTTACGGAGTACTTTCAAAGGATGAAGGATTTTTGTCGGGCGTTCATAAACTCATTATCGAACCATTTTTGTTTGAATGTCTTACACATGTTTGTTGTAGTTCTAGTAACAGAGTTTCTGATACAAGCAACAAGTTGATATGAGTGATAATGAGCTGAATTGTAACTCATTAGCTGCTGAAAGATAAGTATATGGCTTGTTTTGGTATACTAATAAGATTTCTTTGGAAATCTGTTATTTTTTCTGACCATTCAACAATTATTATTGGCATGTGATCTGAGAAATGTTTACATTGTACTTCGAATTTTTTTATAGGTCAATCCAATCTTTATTCGCAGCACAGTAATCGATTTCAGGTCTACCTTGCCCTCCTATAATAGTAACCTTCAGTGTCTCCGTAAGTACAACCGTTCCAAATTATACAATCATACATCTTGAAAAAGTTCAAGAATATTCGTGCCATTTTGATTATATACATTGTCCTTGGAAATTCTGCTGTTTAGGTTTATTGAACGGTTATTCGTGCAGCAGATTGCAGTTACTTGTAAATTCTTAGTTCTTGCGACGCCTATTAAAAGAACACTTTTGTTTGATAAACATAACATAATGTTGTTAAACTATTCAGTCCAATTGTTACAATTTATATAAAGTGGTATAATGTACATATCAGTTTTGTGTAGCCGTTTCACAACAAATTACCTTAAATTTCTTCAAACATATACTTATTATACAACTAGTTTGAAACAATAAAATACTTTGAAAATTTACTGAGATTTTCACTTGTAGCATGTGTTTCATAAAGGAAAATCATTAACATGATCGAAAAAATCATTAAATAAAAGTTTGTTACTGAGCCCTGACACATTATAAGATACAATTTTAAATGTATATAAAGGTATTGAGCTGACGGCATTACAATTTCAATTTTGTACTATATTTATAAGCAATAGGAAAACTTTGTAGAGAAGATATCCCTGGTGTAGTAACATCATCAGTTTGACATCATGAAAATCAAGCTGTCCAAACATTTTGCACAAGTGGTTTTCTCCATCTTCTTTTTTATATTTAAATACATTGTTATTGTTTAAATAAAATGAATTCCCTCAAACTACTAATGCATTATTGTTTTTTATTGTTACTATTTCGTTTGGTTTCTTTGTTTTAATTATTTTCCTATAGCCAAGGAGGATTCGGCGTTTGTGTTGTGATTGTTTCGTGAGCAAAAATGGTACATATACTCATGAAGTGAAAACAGTCTTCTTTAGGCTTTAAATTGCATAAAGTGCAAAATTGGTTAAAACTGCTGTTGTAAGGAGATCCACTTAGACCAAGCACTTCACATCTTGTTTTGAATATTAGAACTATTTCTTTGTAACTAATTGGAATCATTGCAATAGTTTGTTTGCATAATATTCAGTTCGAGTTATGAGTAAAATAATCTTTGATTAGGTTTTTCCATTTTGACATCCACGAGTCCTCGTTTCTAAGCTCATAGATTGTCATTCTTTTCGATAGTCGGTCATCGTTATGAGACAAAACCTTGAAAATGTAGTCTGATTGTGATTTAAGAGTGCTAATAAATATTTTTGGAACTCCCGTTTCGAGATATATGGCATAAGTAAGAGTATGGAAGGGTTAATTAAAAAGTTCCTTCAAAAAACTTCTGTGAAATTTTTCTATCACCTCATATTTCATAATTCTCCATACCTGGACAGCATAGCAAAGCAAAATTTTAATAACAGCATCAAATATCCTATATTTCGCTGATAGTATTATTCTTTGATTTGAAAATATATTCCTCATGATATATTTAACAGACTGGGAAGTTTAAGATTTAATGTTAACGTGATTATAAAAATCCATGGTTCTGCTTTGATTTACACCTAAGTACCTGTACTCGTTAGTTATCTCTAAAATGTTTGCATTGAAGTGCCAATTGTATGATGATTGATTCCAGGTAGATCTTGTGAACACCATCACCTTGGATTTTTCAGTATTAATGACTAGTCCCTACTTACTGCAATAATCTGCTAAGCGATTGATCATCAGCTGGAGATATTCTGGTGACTCAGAAAGTATTACCAGGTCATCACCATATAAGAGGACATTTATGGTCAAATCAGCGATCCTAATACCTCCTGGTAGTGAAGCATCTACATCATTAATAAAAAGTGCAAATAGAAGAGCACTTAATAGGCATCCTTGTTTAACTCCGGTGTCCGTTTCAAACCATTCCGAAAACGTTTCGAACCATCTTAGGCAGTTGCTTTTGATTCTGCATACATATCTGTTACTACATGAATGAACTTTGTAGATATGCCTAGTTGTAAGAGTTTAAAGAATAGTGCATTTCGATTCACAGGTTGTAAAGATATGGTCTTCGGTTTGAGAATTTTTTTCGGCAACTTGCTTGAAATTGGGTAAGTATATGATAGGTTTCCACCCACATCTCCAGCCTTTTAACAAGTATACCACAAAACAATTTTGCGATGACGTTCATAAATGATATGCCCTATAATTTTCCACATTATTAATATCTCCTTTTTTGTGAATAGGCAATATAAACGGATTTTTAAATGATGTAGGCACATCCTCATTTGTAAACACTTCATTGAAAAATGATGTAAGTTGAGAAATAAAAGCTGGTGTGGCATTCTTGAAATATTCGTATGAGATCCCATCTTCTCCTGGAGCTTTTCCATTTTTTGCCTTAGGATAACTTCCGGTAAGGTGATTTCCACTAACCAATATCTCGAAAGTGAATAGAAGTTCTGCATACTAAAATTCAACAACTGATTTATGTTGTAAAACGTTTTTAAAGTGATTTGGAAGATGGTTAGCCGGTACTCCTAATCCAATTTTAAAGCTTGATTCATTTATTTCTTTTGTCACCTTCCAAAACTCTTTTGAATTGTTGATTCGCCAAGTATGTTAGCTTGATGGTTTTCGAATTCCGTTTTCTTTTTGTAACAAAGAATTGTATACCGTTTGTTTGCTTCGTTGTACCAATATTTCAAACTTTCACTTTGGCTGTTTCGGAGTGCTTTCAAAGGATGAATAATTTTTTTCGGGCGTTCATTAACTCATTATCGAACCATTTTTGTTTGAATGTCTTACACATATTTGTTGTAGTTCTAGTAACAGAGTTTCTGATACAAGCAAAAAGTTGATTTGAGTGATAATGAGCTGAATTGTAACTCATTAGCTGCTGAAAGATAAGTGTATGGCTTGTTTTGGTATACTAATAAGATTTCTTTGGAAATCTGTTATTTTTTCTGACCATTCAACAATTATTATTGGCATGTGATCTGAGAAATGTTTACATTGTACTTCGATTTTTTTTATAAGTCAATCCAATCTCTATTCGCAGCACAGTAATCGATTTCAGGTCTACCTTGCCCTCCTATAATAGTAACCTTCAGTGTCTCCGTAAGTACAATCGTTCAAAATTATACAATCATACATCTTGAAAAAGTTCAAGAAGATTCGTGCCATTTTGATTATATACATTGTCCTTGGAAATTCTGCTGTTTAGGTTTATTGAACGGTTATTCGTGCAGCAGATTGCAGTTACTTGTAAATTCTTAGTTCTTGTGACGCCTATTAAAAGAACACTTTTATTTGATAAACATAACATAATGTTGTTAAACTATTCAGTCCAATTGTTACAATTTATATAAAATGTTATAATGTACATATCAGTTTTGTGTAGCCGTTTCACAACAAATTGCCTTAAATTTCTTCAAACATATACTTATTATACAACTAATTTGAAACCAATAAAATACTTTGAAAATTTACTGAGATTTTTACTTGTAGCATGTATTTCATAAAGGAAAATCATTAAAATGATCGAAAAAATCATTAAATAATAGTTTGTTATTGAGCCCTGACACATTATAAGATAAAAAATTAAATGTATATAAAGGTATTGAGCTGACGGCATTACAATTTCAATTTTGTACTATATTTATAAGCAATAGGAAAACTTTGTAGAGAAGATATCCCTGGTGTAGTAACATCATCAGTTTGACATCATGAAAATCAAGCTGTCCAAACATTTTGCACAAGTGGTTTTCTCCATCTTCCTTTTTATATTTAAATACATTGTTATTGTTTAAATAAAATGAATTCCCTC